>JAYEPQ010000012.1:772500-1490000 GCA_036321105.1 Dracaena cambodiana | reverse complement strand
ATGTCCTTATTGAAGTCTCGTTTTCCTTCATTGCAGGTGACTGAGATTGCAAAGGTGCTATCTACTCCAGTTATCGCAACACTGGTAACATTGTAACCCCCTTGTCCCTTGCGGCAAAATATCATTGTTCCCATCTCTGACAATTCGGACTCCAGCTGGCTATAATTACTCATATTTTCCTTGCTACTACTTGAATCAGCCAACCTGAATGCTGTACTTAAAGTTTAGAAGCAAACAAGTGATCTCCCTGCATCAACTATAACTGAAGTGCTTTTACAAGAACTAATATCCCATTCTATCAGGTATTTTATGGTTTATTGCCTCTTATACTTTAATTTTAATGTTTAGTTTGGCAAATATATTTCATTTAGCTGCAGATGGATTCATGTTGAAATTACCTATCTCGTTCTAGCCAGATCTAGTTGTACCAACAAATGGGGTTCATTATTAGTCCATAAACACCAAAAATGCATCTTTTCCACAAACGTCATTGCCTTCTTTTTATGAAAGGACCTAATGTTCCACCCTATTTTCAGCGACTGATAAGATTTTCATCTCCTCTCTCTACAACGTCACACTTAGAGAATGTCCATTGTTAGATGGGTGAATTTATCACTTTTTGTATTCAAAAGAGGATGTTGTTCGTGTCTTTTCACGACATGTTAATGAATGCCACTCTCATTTGAGAGCTTGTAGAAGCAGTTACATCCTTTCAGTTGGAAACATAAAAAGTTGTTACCACAAATTATGTTGTTCCTTGTTCTTTGATCAGGACTTTACTTTTTTATTTCTTTCTTGAGCTTCAAGTGTAGAAAGTAGACAGAAATAGTCAAACTGAACTTAAATATATTATGTGTTTTGCATGTTCAGATCAATCATTTAATTCTTTTAGGAGCATAGTCTGCTGCAATATTTCTGCTTTATATATATAGAAACATCTTTGGACCTAGTTCATCTTTTCTATGCTGAAACATAATTGTACTTACGTACATCTGACTTATTTTCTATTTCTCTTTAGACCCTCCCTATTCATCCTTATCGCAAAAACCAGAATTCTACTGAGACTTGAACTTGATATTCTGGTCATTCTATTCGTAAGTAAAATAACGATCTTTATTGGCCCATAAGTGCTTTCAAAAAGGGTACAGTACTAACTTTTCGTAATTTGTTACCTAAGAATCACTAGTATTCTGTACAAATTCTGTTGAGATTTGAACCTGATAATCTGTCGATTCTATTTTAAGTAAAATAAGCTTCTCTTTTGCCCATATTTGCTTTCCAAAAAAGTTTATTACTAACTTGTCATAATTTGTTTCCTAAGAATCATTAGCATTCTATTCTTACATCTTGGTATATGATTCTTCATATTTTTTTAACCGAGAGTTCTTTTTCCTTATGAGCCTATCTGATAATAGTATGTAAAGAAAAATAAACTGATCTCATCTTCCTCCATTGTTGGTACCTTGGAAAGAAAGGATGCTTCTATTCCCCGTCGTATGAAATATTGAATTATCTGTCCTGAGTTCTTGTAGCTTTTCAAAGCATATGAAATCTCCCTTCTGCTTTTTTGTTAAAATTGACCTTACCCATTATAGCATACCATCTGAACATACAATTCAGTTCGTGGTTAGTATGATGCACAACTAGGCACTGACATCACATGTCGAACAACAAACAAATGTTAAAGAAGCGTGTAAATCTGGTCGTTGAGATATGAGAGGCTTTAGGTTAAAAGTTGATTGCCAATGTGTTTAATTAAACTTTTACCTTTGTATATAAAGAGGTCCAGTGGAGGACATCCATTGCATTTATTTGAAAAAAGAAAAGGAAAGGAAACGAAGGAAAAGTTTGATAGCAGTCACCATCAAATTATTGCTGGAATTATGGGAAACTTCATCAATGATTTATGATTCATCGCTCACCTTCTACCTAAGATAGGTGTCAGATCTTGACAACTTATTTGAATTAATATGTTCTGCCTGTCATTTTGACAGGCTCACAATGTAAAGCAGATTTTGAAGTCAAATTATTGGACCTCATGATTTATCCTAGGTCACTTTATTTCTGAAGTGAAATGTGGAAGCTGGCAATCAACTGTAAATCTAGCATCACTAAGGTGCTACATAGTTTACTAGTTGACAATATGCAACTATAATATTTTAGGCAAGTAATTAATTAATATGCAGTATTCAAAGTTAAAGTGAAACAAAACATCAAAATTCGTGGCACCATAACCTGCAACATATATTTTTTTGCCTCATCTTGTAATTTCAAAACCGAACCAAACCCTTGGTATTCCAAAATCCTCTCCTAATCTATGTGCATGAACATCGATATGCATACAATAAAAACACATTACTCATGTGCCAAACCCAGCCAAAACAAACTCTACAAAATTTTCCAATGCCTGGAAAATGAAAAATCTGTTTCACCTGCAAGCTGAGAGATCAATCTCAATGAAGTTGTCCTCCTCCAGTGCAATCTCAATCATCCCTTCCTCATCTTCGTCCCACCTGAAGCACATCATCTCTGATGATCCATCACTGTCTTCCGATTCTGTGCTGCTATAGTAACCAAAGTAGTCCAATCTGTTAGTAGCACTTGTCGTCATGTGGGCATATTCAGGTGGTCGTGAATATTCTGGCAAGTCGACTTCGTCTTCTTCTCCCTCATACTCTTCATATATGACTTCGAGGGGGCCTCCTTTTCTTCTCCATTCAATCAAGGTGCTGCAGAAGTTATTATCAGTCTTTTGCTCTCCAAATTCAATAGAAGTTGGTTCACATGGTATGTCAAGTTGGATTTTTATTTCATTGGTATCACTTAGGATTTTTTCGGGTTTTGACGATCCAAAATGGAGAAGGGTAGTGATGAGGATGGAAGTGGTGATGAGGACAGGGGAGAAGAGGAGTGAGAGGAGGTTGGGGAGATAGAGGAGGTTTAGGAGGAAGAAGGTGATGATAATGGAGAAGAGAGGGTGTGAAGAGATTTGATTGAGGAGGGAAGAGCAATGCTCTGTCAATGGTTTCTCCATTGGGAGAGGAACGTCTTAGAATAAAGGATTGACCCTCTGAAGTAGGGAAGGAGAGAATATAAACAGAGGGGTCAATAGGAATAAGTAAGAGGTCCATGGTTTTACTTGGGGAAATTCTAAATGAGCCCACCTCTTTTCTAGGTGCGCTCACTTTTTAATTATCTCATATTAAAGATACTAAAGTTTAAAAACGAGAGATTTTACAAGTACACACCCCTACTATTCCCAATTTGCTATTATTCTTTTCTCTTTCCCTTGTCTCTCTTCAAATCTTTCAAATGCCTCTGTATGCTTCCAAATTCCAATAAGGATGTTATTTAGATTAGGGTTTGAGAATAGATTTGAGATAATAAAGAGCACTATTTTTTGAGTTTGATTTTTAAGGTTAAGACAGAGAGGAGAAGAGGGAGTATTTCATATTATGGTTAGTGGATTGAAGAGGAGGAAGCGGGGGAAGAAGAGGGTAACTTAGTCCAAAATTTAAAATGGCAAATTTGTAATAATAATGAAGTAGAAATGTGGGCATACTTAGGAAAAAGGTGGGCTCATTTAGAATTTCCCTTTTACTTTGATTCTTTTGCATATATACCCTCATATCTGTACATGTTATGTCCACAATAATATATGCTTTTTGCATATTCCAACAAAGAACATTTTATTGCATGAGTGAGAATAAACCTATTAAGGAAACACATTAATGTATATATTCTCTTCACGAAATTTACAGCTTCTATTGAATTTGTAATTTTTGCTATTGCAGGCTGACTGTATTGCTACTTTATCATCATCATCATCTTCTTCTTCTTCTGCCTTTTCAGGAATAATAAGGTGGATAAGTTGCTCTACCTTTATCGCATAGGGGAGGAAGTTCCTCTTAATCCAAGTAAACCTTTAGAACCCGTGAATTTCTGTCATAAGCATCTTACACATTATCCCGCATATTTCTTTAAAATTAAATTTGTTGTTACAAATGTGTCATGCACAATTGAACTCAATAGAAGTATGGTGAAATTTTATGCTATTCTACAATATGATTTGAGTTGACTATAATAAAATTACAAAATGAATTTGTGGAATAAGGAAGGTTCAACAAGCCTGTGAGTCGACTAAGTTGAGGATGCTAACAGGAAACCCCGATAAAGATTAAAGGAATTGGTAAATAAATAATTGTGATTATACTGCAAAGCAGGGTTTCATCATTTTCTGAGTGTTTTTTAGAGTAATAGTAACACTGAAATGTTGTTGTTTAAGATTGACCTTTGATGGCTGATTATGGCAAATGGCTTAATCAGGGGATAAGGTGGGAATTTTTTTTTCTCATGAAGTCATGTGACTCATGTGTTTGCTTTATAATATCTGAAGTTCGGTATTATAGTTAGCCACAGGCTTACCTTTTGATTTGCCTTGAGCTAAAGTGGCATGCACCAAGTTGCAATTGCAAATCAGTGCAGAGGCAGCAAATTGTCTTTAGCCTAAGCTTTTTGTTTGAGGAGTAGTTTGTTTACTATTCTCAGTTTTGCAAACAGAAAAAACTTTGGATTGGGACTCGGACACAAGGTAGGGTGCACTAGATATGATTTATCTCATTTCCAAAAAATTTTGTGAGATGAATGGATAGGCTAAATTTGGATTCAGATGTTTGCTTCTATAATAATTGGAACTTGAGTTGGAATTTGAGTTTTGAGTTCATTTTTGTGGACTTTAGACACTTAACAAGGTAAGAATCACATGCATGCATGCATCAGTTTACTTTTTGTGTTGAACCTAATTTTATATATATATATATATATATATATATATATATATATATATATAATTTTTAGTTTGATGGTGTGGATTTTTTGTAAATTGGTGATTGAGTATCCAAAGCTTGACCAAGAATTTTTATATTTTAAAGGCAACCAAGGTCTAATGGTAATAATGATGGTCATTATGTGCAGAAAGCCCCTGAACTTGTTGAATCTTGGTACTCTATTACTCCATGATATCCAGATGCTCCCAAAAATTTGAATAGAACTGGGGACAAAAATAATCATTTAAATTTTCATGTGAGTAGTGATACTTTTCACTGCTATAGGATAATTTTTCCCCCCACATGAACCCTTATAATGTGTGATGGTGATATCCATATATCCTTTTTGAATTAGTTCTGGGGTGGGTGGGTGGTGGGGGTGATGAGGGTCGGGGGGTCTCAGACTTGCGACCAACCCTATGTCAACACTAGCAGTTAGTTCTGAGTGCTAATTATATAAGAGTTCATAGCCTTGTAGTAAACTAAAAGCATTGTACTGTGTTATATTATAAATTGGTATCACTGATAACCTAGTGAAGTCAGATAATGATTATACCCTAAAAGACAGTATGAGGATCTTATTATGCGGTACGAGAGGAATTACTATATATACTATAAACAACTATGTGTTGGGCAACAGGCCCCACAAGAACTAATAGCCACTACTACAATATAACAAAGACAGTAAAGAAAATAACTGAAAAAGACAAGAGGCACAGAACTTACGTGGTTCGGTCAATGTGACCTACGTCCACGGCCGGAGAAGGATCCAAAATTTCACTATTTGTGGAGAATACAAATACAAAATACAAAAGTATGTATTTGAATAGGTTTTTGGTGTGAGGAGAGGATGAGAGGGGGGGCTTAATTATATAGCCCTCTCCCCCCCCTTCATTTCTTAGCCTCACCGATGTGGGACTAAAGGGGGGAGAAGGCCACTTAACAAATCTCCACCTTGGCCTTGACCCGAACAATTTATGAATTACTCCATTTTCTCCGGCAATGCCCTAACAGGCAAAATCACCAACTGTAAATACCAATCAAGTCCAAACACTGTTTGAACTTGTAAACTGGAAGAGCCTTCGTAAACATATCTGCTGGATTGTCCTTTGTATTGATCTTCTGAATAAGGACCTTCTTTTCTGCAATGGTATCACGAATGAAGTGATACTTGATATCAATATGTTTCGTCCTCTCATGATACATCTGATCTTTAGTCAAGTGAATTGCACTTTGACTATCACAGTAAATGGTAATAACCCCTTGCTGTAGAGATAACTCGCCGAACAAACCTCTCAACCACAAAGCTTCTTTAATAGCCTCTGTAACTGCCATATATTCTGCCTCAGTAGTGGACAAAGCCACTACATGTTGTAGAGTAGCTTTCCAGCTGATAGCACAACCTCCAATGCAAAATACATAACCTGTGAGAGACCTTCGTTTGTCGAGATCACCGGCATAGTCTGAATCTACAAAACCAAACAATGAGTTATTAGAATGTCCAAACTCCAAACAATTGCTTGAAGTACCCTTCAAGTATCTGAGGATCCACTTCACAGCCTGCCAGTGTTCCTTGCCTGGATTTGCCATATACCTGCTAACAACACTAACTGCTTGTGAAATATCTGGACGAGTACAAACTATTGCATACATGATACTTCCAACGGCACTAGAATAAGGAACTCGTGCCATATAATCAATCTCTTCCTCTGACTGTGGTGATTGAGCAGCACATAGTTTAAAATGACTAGCAAGAGGAGTACTTACTGGTTTAGCGTCTCGCATGCCAAACCTCTCCAAAACCTTATTGATATAATTCTTCTGGGTCAGGAACAATTTTCCAACTCCTCTATCACGTTTTATCTCCATTCCAAGAATCTTCTTTGCTGCTCCCAGATCTTTCATTTCAAATTCGCCATTTAATAAGGCCTTCAACTGGTGAATTTCTGCAAGATTCTTAGCCGCAATGAGCATGTCATCAACATATAATAACAAATAAATGAATGAACCATCATTTAACTTTCGGAAGTATACGCAACTATCATACATGCTCCTGGAGAAACCATGACCCAACATAAAAGAATCAAACCTCTTATACCACTGTCTTGGAGACTGCTTCAGTCCGTACAAGGATTTCTTCAACAAACATACATGGTCTGCCTTACCTTCAACTTCAAAACCTTCAGGCTGCTTCATATAGATCTGTTCATCTAAATCGCCATGTAGAAAAGCTGTCTTGACGTCAAGCTGTTCTAACTCGAAATCAAACATGGCAACCAATGCAAGTAATACACGAATAGAGCTATGTTTTACAACGGGTGAGAAAACATCATTAAAGTCAACACCTTGTACCTGACTGTAGCCCTTTGCAACCAATCGTGCCTTATACCTTGCATCTTCAACACCTGAAGTTCCTTCTTTTCTTTTGAAGACCCATTTGCAACCAACTGTTTTCTTTCCTTTCGGCGGCTTCACAAGATCCCAAGTACAATTCTTGTGGAGAGATTCCATTTCTTCATTCATAGCTACCAGCCACTTTTCTGAATCAGCACTCTGAATTGCCTCCAAATAGGTGGAAGGTTCACCGTCTCCACCTGTTTCCTGTGCCACTGTTAAAGCATATGCAACAACATCTTCATACCTTTGTGGTGGTCGAATCTCTCTTCTTGGTCTGTCTCTGGCTATGGAATATTCCTCTACTGGTTCATCAAGATCTGGTTCATCAACTTGATCTCTTTGACTCGTAGAGGCTCTTTGTGAAGAACTTGCATTTCCAATCTCCAACTCCACCTGCTTCTGAGTACTATCATCCTTTTCTGAATTACAAGACTCTTTTCTAGGATACAACATAGATGATTCATCAAATGTAACATCTCTGCTAATTACAAATTTAGGTGATTTGAGATCAGGACACCATAATCTGTATCCTTTCACTCCAGAAGCATAACCGAGGAAAATACATTTCTTAGCCCTAGGCTCTAATTTTCCCTCATTAACATGCATATAAGCAGAACACCCAAAAATTCTTAAATTAGAGTAATCAGCAGGAGTACCTGACCAAACCTCCTCTGGAGTCTTGAAATCAATAGAAGCACTTGGAGCACGGTTGACAATGTAGCACGCCGTAGCAATGGCTTCTGCCCAGAAATCATTTGTCAACCTTGCATTTGAGATCATACACCGAGCTCGTTCCAAAAGAGTTCGGTTCATGCGCTCGGCCACACCATTCTGTTGAGGCGTCATTCTGACAGTGTAATGCCGAGCAATTCCTTCACCCTTGCAAAACTCATTGAAATCTGTACTACAGAATTCCAAGCCATTATCTGTCCGCAGCCGCTTAATGTGTTTTCCTGTCTGCTTTTCAATCAAAACCTTCCATTGTTTAAAGGTCAAGAAAACATCACTTTTATTCTTAACAAAATACACCCAAACCTTCCTTGAATAATCATCAATAAAAGTTAACATATACCTGGCACCACCCTTAGAAGGAACACGAGATGGCCCCCAAAGATCAGAATGAATATAGTCCAAAGTACCTTTTGTTTTATGGACAGCGGGAGAATTGAAGCTAACCCTTTTCTGCTTCCCAAAAATACAATGCTCACAAAAGTCCATCTTATCAGTACTTTGACCACAAAGTAGGCCTTTCTTGCTTAACAGCGTTAAGCCTTTCTCACCCATGTGTCCCAACCGCATGTGCCACAATCTGGTAATGTCAACATCTGAGGATGTAGAGACCTCTGCAGTACCTGTAACAGTGGATCCCTGCAAAATATACAAACTTCCAGACCTTTTAGCTTTCATCAGTACAAGGGCACCTTTACAAATTTTCAAAACTCCACCTTCAGCTGAATATCTACACCCAAGAACATCGAGAGTGCCTAAAGAGATGAGATTTTTCTTCAAATCTGGAACATGTCTAACATCAGTGAGTGTTCGGACAATGCCATCATACATCTTGATTCGAACTGTACCTCTACCAACAACTTTACAGGCAGTATGGTTGCCCATCAAAACAACTCCACCATTAACAGGTTCATATGTGGAGAAGCTTTCCCTACTGGGACTCATGTGGTAAGAACAACCCGAATCTAAGATCCACTCATTATTAGACCTGACTTTATTATCTGTTGCTACAAATATAGTTCCTTCATTCTCATCTGCTGCTATACTAGCTTCAGCGGTGACACTGCTATTTTGTACATTTTTCTCCTTATTTTTCAATTTATAGCAGTTAGCCTTAATGTGCCCCTTTTTCTTACAATAATTACAAATCAAATTGTAATGTCTGGATTTTGATCTTCCTTTGGATTTGCTACTACTAGGGTCTCTATTTTCAGATCTACCCCGAATAAATAATCCCTCTGCTTGACTACCACTAGTCTCCCCTGTGATGTCCCTATCAATCTGCTCTTTAGATTTTAATGCAGATTTAATACTATCATATGAGACTGAAGCTTTCCCATAAATCATAGTATCCCGAAAATGTTTAAAGGACTGGGGAAGGGAACATAACAATAAAATGGCTTGATCTTCATCTTCAATCTTAGCATCTACATTCTCCAAATCCATAATAATGGAATCAAATTTATCAAGATGAGAGAGTATAGATGTACCTTCTATCATCCTCAACATATACAACTTTTGTTTCAAATAAAGTCGATTCTCCACCGTCTTCTTCATGTACATGGTTTTCAACCGATCCCACATACTTTTGGCTGTCCTCTCATTGGCGACTTCCTGCAAAACCTCGTTAGAGAGATTCAAAATAATAGCAGATCTAGCCCTTTTATTTAGATCTGCAAATTCTTTCGCCGTCATCTCCGGTGCCTTATTCTCCTCTCCTTCAAGTGCTAACTCACATCCATCCTGTATAAGGATGGCTTCCATTTTGAGTTGCCACATACCGAAGTTGACACTCCGATCAAACTTTTCAATTGAGATCTTTGTTACTGTCATGATGGCTATGAAATATGACACTTGATGAATAGTAACGCGGGCCCCACAAGAGGTGAATAGTGACAATGGGCCCCACAAATGAATAGTGTCGCTGGGCCCCGCTAACAGAAGGTACTTATTTTCTGATGTGGAGGATCCACGTTTAGTGGCAGCCACAGAGCATACAATAAGCACTTCAATGGGCCCCACAAGAGAATAGTGACGCTGGGCCCCGCTAACAGAAGATACTTATTTTCTGATGTGGAGGATCCACGTTTAGTGGCAGCCACAGAGCATACAATAAGCACTTCAAAAAAAAAAAAAATCTGGCGCTCTGATACCAGTTTGTTGGGCAACAGGCCCCACAAGAACTAATAGCCACTACTACAATATAACAAAGACAGTAAAGAAAATAACTGAAAAAGACAAGAGGCACAGAACTTACGTGGTTCGGTCAATGTGACCTACGTCCACGGCCGGAGAAGGATCCAAAATTTCACTATTTGTGGAGAATACAAATACAAAATACAAAAGTATGTATTTGAATAGGTTTTTGGTGTGAGGAGAGGATGAGAGGGGGGGCTTAATTATATAGCCCTCTCCCCCCCCCTTCATTTCTTAGCCTCACCGATGTGGGACTAAAGGGGGGAGAAGGCCACTTAACACTATGTTATACCGTGGCCATGAATAAATAGTTTACTCCGGTGAAGAGCAAAAGGACTTGCACAGAAAAAGGAGGCTCATTGGTAAAAACTGGTGAATCTCTATTTGTATAATTCACTGTTGGATTTGTCGAAGCTTGTACTAGAGGACAGCCAAGGCTGTAATAAAATCAGGAGGGGTCCGGTAGCGACCCTTCTCCTTCACCATTAAAAGGATCAAAGGGTTGGTGTGGTATATCATTGTGGAACAATGGTGGGGTTATGAAGTTTGATCCTTGAACGGCCATGGTCTTCCTCCATTCCATGATTGAAGCTGTCAATATTACTGGCAATAAAGAGATATTGGACCATCGCCCTTTTCCTTTGAAGGGGGCCTGAGTCTTACCTTATATTCTCCGTAAAAATCTTGTTTTTTTTTTTTTCCATTGATTACAATTATTATAACTAAAGAGGAACAATCGAAAAATAAATGATAGGATTTATATCTTTGTCGCTCTCTTTTACAATAAAAGTGAGTTCTAATATGGCGATGAGATCTAATTAGTAGAACCTGTTAACGATCCGACGTGAAGATATCTTTTTGAAGAAAATGATGGCCGGCCCTAACTTTCTATCTGCTGATCTTAATGAATTTAAGGCTCTCATGCGTAACTTGAACTCCAAAAGGATCTCTAAGGCTTTCAAGGCTCTCTCGCGTAACTTGAATTGCTAAAAGATGCTAAAGCCTTCCTCAAATGGGCTATTTATAGATTTTAGTTGGTTCTGATCGTTTCCATAGGGATAAGAATAGAAGATTTTTTTATTTATCAAGTATTCTAATCAAATATTTAGTTTTGATTCAAATATCTTGATTTTGGATTCTGATTGGATTCAATTCGAGTATTAAATAATTCCAAATCTCAATTACAATCAATTTAGGATTATGAAAATTTGCCCACGTGGAGTTAAATACTTTAGATGCGGAACTGTAGATTTAGTTACGCGTTTTACTCTGACGCGGAGCTAAACTCTGGCCGACGCGAAGAAGTTGTGGACTTAGCTCCGTGTCCTGCGAAGCTACTTTCCATCTTTATTTTGAAACTTTTACCTCTTAACACCTTCCCACTACAAATGGCCTGTGTGCTTTAGGGTAAGGACTTTCCCCACTCTCCTACTCTTTAATGGTGGCCAATGTGCTTGCAGCATGTTAAAACGGAATGGGCATCCAATTGTTGGCAATGAGATGAGATGAGATGAAAATCCATAAGAGAGTTTCAATGGAGGCAAGCTTGTATATGTTTTCAAGGTCTAACAGGGATTATGATATCTTTGGATGTTTTATTTTCGGTGATTTCATGGAAAAGAGTTGTCAATGGGAAAATTTAAAGAGCACCGAACAAGCATAGATTGAATGGTTATGGATTATAATTAGTAGACACAGAGTAAGTAGGCTACTACTTCCTTAACTGAAATACTAATTATTTAGCATTTAAACTCATAAAATTTATAAGAATTTTTTTTAAACTTATCTCACGGTTATTCCGCATGGATGGTGGTTTTCGTTAGGAAAACTCTTGAAAAATGAGTATATGTTTTTGAGAGAACGTTTTTGTTGCAATTAGTTGCATGTATAGAATCAGTAATTAGACAAAATAAAGTTCTTCCATTTATTTATTTTTTTCCTTCTCTACAAGGGGGAAAAAAAAAAAAGGTTTTCTCAAACTCATAATTGATGATGCTCTAGATGTTTTGATGTTATTTCCCCATGTATCATATTACATAAATTGTATGAAATGAAGCATGTTCTGTATATCTTTTCGACATGCTTTGCTTTGGTGTACATATGCACATGCATTGCACAAAATCAATGGGACCAGATCCTTCAGACCCTTCTCTTAAGATTAACCAAGGAACATACTCCACCTTCATGTGGGGTTTAGAGCCCTGTAGACATGAAAGATTTGGTGATAGCTTTAATGCATTTTTAATTATTGGGAAAAGTATGTTTCTTACCACCAAATCTGGAACATTGAACTATGACATTCAATGTATCAATACACATGCAATGAGCTATTAACTTGTTCGGAGAGACCAATTAAGCAAGTCGTATTCTCCCATGTGGGAGGTTGAGAGTTGGTAGTGTAATAGACGCGCCCACGGGTTAAATTTTGATCCGTTCCATACAAAATTTTGAATAAAAAAATATTTTTTTTTTGTAATTCAAAATTTTGTGTAGAGATGATCAAAATTTGGTTCGTAGACGCGTCCATTACCATCCTTAGGCTTAGGTAGGCCACGCAGTATTTCATGATGTTTTATTGTGTGACCCAACATAATCTAAAGTTTCTTTTTTCCAATTTCAGAACTTTTTCTGGAGATCGGAGGGTGTTTTTTTCCCAACGGTTTGGACCATTACATAAGCATGTTAGGCCAGTTTTTAAGAAAATGCCTAGAGAGAACTGGCAATGTGAGAAAATAATGGTAAATTCCTCTAACCTTGTTATAGCTTTGGTTTTTTGGCCTAGTGGTAAAAACTTGAACTTTTCAAAGTTAGAGAAAATTTATATAATAGCCGTCCTAAAATTTTGTGATAGAGGCTCTGTTGTTTCTTCTTATAGGCTTATATAATTCTTAGATATTTGATTTGATCCAAGTTCAGAGCAAAAACTAATCAAATTCTCAACAATAGGGTTGTGCTGGGGAAGAAAGGAAGTTGTGGGAGCACGTTGATGGGGACTTGATATTTTTCCAAGAGATATTGAGCTAAAGAGTCCTATGAGAAAGGAAAGGAGAAGCTAAGAAAAGGGCAATGGTGGTTGCCGAAGGATCGCAATGTCGGTAGGTCCTCAAGATATTATGTATGTCTTCATGCTTCAAACCTTTGCAATGTCGGCCACTAAAGCCATATCTGCTTGTCTAAACCTTTTAACTTCTGTTGTTATCTGAGAAGCAAGGCGTGTCTTTGAGAGGAGAAGATATCCCAGTGTTTGGGATGTTCTACATCAACTTTCTAATAGTTAGATTTTAATCAGATTTTGTTTGACAATTACTCTAATTGCAGCATATGAGCATTTATTCTCTCTTCAAGAAAAGTTTTGAATGGATAAAAGATGCATTGCGTGTTTTCAAACTGAATGGGGTCGGTGTGCTTTGGGAGAATTGGGGCGTGCCTTTATAATTGTCCATTGACGTCCATGTAAAGCCCAAGAAACTTTCTATTGCACCTGTAGCTTTAGGCCAAGGTGGGCTTTGTATTTGTAGAGACTCACCGCAATTACCCATGGGCGAGGCCCAATCTTTCTATTAGGCTTCGCCTTTCTGAGCCCCCGCAACCCACAAAATTGCAGTGGAGCCCAATAAAGGTCCAAGCTGTGAGGGCCCATTACCATGGCTTGCGCATGAGATCCCCAAAACGTCTACTGGCCGCTGCCGGAGAACGTTCAAAAGATTAAAAATAAACGAATTGTCAAACAAATCGTTTTCTTAGTCCGCAAGACTATTCTCTCCGCCGTCTCAGCCGTCCAATCAATGGCAATTCAACGGTTCAGATTTAACATAGAAACTACTCTTAACTGTCCCCCACGCCGTTCCAGCCCAGCCGGAAAAAGCGGTACCAGCTTTAGTGCACCGATTTGATCAGCCCCAAGAATAAACTCAGATCTTGTTCAGTCTCAGTGGTGGGCCCAACGGGATTGAGGTTTCTTTTTGGGTCCTGATTTTACAGGCTAGAAAGAAAGGAAAGTTAGGGCCTGTTTCTTGCCCACGATCTCTACCCGGCCTCGCATGCTCTTTTCTTGGAGGACAAGTGGAAAAATAAATATTTATTAATTCCTCCATTAAATGCACTCCTATTTTGTTGGATGCACTCCCCCGCCATGATCTTTTGTTTCCTTTCCATGTCACTGTAAATGGTTGAGTTTTGCACATTAGCCCTCCTTTGACTTCTAGTTAAAAAGCCCTACATAAAGAAAATTCGATTCATGACATAGAACGAGGAATATAAAATAGAGAGGGTGCACTCTGCACGAATACAATACTTTCAATTTATTGGCTCATTAAAAGTGAGGGTTGTCAAAAGTTAAATATTTTCCTGCCTTGTATGGAAAGTTGGAGCATATAGATTCAGTACTTTCTATATTAAATCTGACTTGAAGTTGTATACCTACGTATTATCAGGAGAGACACTCACTTTCAGTTTTATCTTTCTATTGTTTATGATCACTCTCTATGAAAAAATCAACTGAAAATAAAAAAAAAAAAAAAAAAAACTTTTCATGACCAATTTATATGAAATAATTAAGAAAAATAAAAAAATAGAAAATAATTGAGCTACGACAAGTTTACTTTTCATATTCCACTTTCTATGAACCAAGTAGCCGCTCAATCTAGTACAGTTGAGTTTGTGAAATTTGTATGTTTTGCGCTTCAATGTAATTCAATTAACGTGAAATTTATCTCTAATTTAAGTTTAGACATTTACCATATGCTTGGATGTTAAAGGCAAAGTGTTTAAAGGTGTTTTTAGAGTGTGTGTTTTGGAGTGTTTTGATGGTATGTATTTTAAGGTGTTCTTACCATGGGTTTTGAGGTGTTTTAAGTGTCTGTTTGCGATTTTTGTTTCTCATAGATTTTCATGGGTTTTATAAACATATAAAATACAAAAATACCATTCTAAACAAATTATGTTTAAATTAATAAAATTTTACTTAAAATAAAAATTCGTCATTTTGGACTGGTATTACGTCTCATACATTATCTCTTACTTGCTCATTCCGCAATCTTATTTATTTTTTTTCTTCTCTTAACATAGAAAAAATATCCTCAGAATTTTAGTAAGTTTATTAGATATTTGAATCATAATTTTTTGAGATTTGTTTAAAAAATTAAATAAATAAAAAGAACAATGATATGATAATTTGGAGAATTTAATAGAAAAATTAAAAATAGAAAGATAATAAATCATACTGACTATAATTGAGAAAAAAATCTTAATTTCTTTAATAGAAGAAAAGATTGAATTGGAATCGAGTTGCACTGTGAAATCCTAAATTTTTTCTTCAAAGAAGATAAAAGATGACTTTTTTTTTTCTTTTTGCGCAAATAAGTAGCATTTCTTTTTAGAAGAGAAGGTAATGTAAAAAGAAGTGGGAAAATATAAGGTCATAGAAGAGGTCCGGGTAAGAGGCAACGTGAAAAAAAAAGTGGAAAAGAAAACAACGCGGGAGACAATTGGAACGAGGGTACTTTTGAATAAAACTTCTAAACACTCTAAAACACCCCGATTCGGAGTATTCTGAAAAATACTTTAAAATACCTATCTAAATATTTTGGATTGTTCTGAGAACAGTCAAAACACTTATTCAAAAACTCACAATTAAAGATTTTTTAGAATACCTTATGACATATCACTTCAAAACACCCTAAAATACTTCATAACTAATCACCAAAGCATAGCCTAGAGCTAGTATCTAGGAAATTCGGTAACAAGGGGTGGTAGGTTGGTGAGGAATATTAACAATAATTCTCAATCGTTGTAAAATAATATAACATACGTCGAAGAAAAGTTAGCAAGGACTAATATGTAAAAAGTCCCCAAGGGGTTTGAACAGAACAAATTCTAGAGGCAAGACATGGACCGCCTTAAAAATTGGCATACTGTAGGGTTTCTAGAAGACGCGTGGGAGCTATTTATACTCGCGTCGTCCATCAAAACCGTTCCTTGTACTTCACCTCTCTCTCTCTCTCTCTCGTCCTCCGCTTTGTTCCATTAAACTCCTAATTTTCTCTCAAGTTTTGTTTTGTATTATTCGAGCTTTATCGCGAAACTTAAAAATTAAAAGATGCGAGTTGGTGCGTTCTTCTTCGATCGGGTCTCGAATGCGCTCAAGAATCCGACATTCTCAAAGGTCGTCGTGGTTTTCGCTGTCAGGTCATCCTTTTTATCTCCTTCTGTTTATATTTCTATTTTTTCAGAAAAGTTTGTGATTTAATGTTTTTTTTTTTTTTTTGGATCTGGCCGCTTGAGACCTAGAACGTGACGGTGCATTCTATCTTTGGAATATTTTCTCTGATCTCTGCATTCTATCTTTGGAATATTTGCTCTGTTATGAGTTTTGCTTGCTTTTTGGCGACTTTTTAGCGTTTAACTCCGTTTTAACTCTCTAAATCTTTGTTGCTTTTGTTTTCCTTTTTTTTTTTTTAAGGAAAGAAATTTTTAGTAAAATTTTGGATCTGAGGTCTTCCGGCGTGAGTTGATCTATTGTGTTCAATGAGTCGATTTAATTTTTCTCATGTTTATTTTATTTTATTTTTTTATTTTTTTGGGAGAAATTTCCCCGAGTTGGTTTGTGATTAAATATATATGTTGATACGTAAGGCCTCTGTTTACGTGAATGGAAAATTATGTAAAAGCCCTTCGTTATAAAGAAAATTATGTGGGAACTCTCTGTTTTACCTTTTATTTTTTATCTTTTAACATCATTGTTGTTTGTTATAGATATGATCTCTCGATAACTTTTTTGAGACAAAAATGTGCATTTGATCTCTCTATAGTATTTGAGATGTGATTATGAGAAACATGGGATGCTACTTATTGTTGCCTCTACGTTTGAATATTTAGGAAAAACTTTGTTTGGCATCAGTTAGAAATATACTTGGGCTGTACTCGCGCTGGAGATACTCTATTACATTGTCAGCTGGATTTTGTTGTGGTCAAATGATGAAATGTATGACTGACTAGGAATTGTTCTGTCTCCGATATTGCAACGATCAAAACCCAATAGTTCGCTCGCTTCATAATGCATATAGATCTGATGTTTATCCCACACAACCATGTCGGCTCTGAAACCGGATACACATTGGATATCATGTGAATATATTGGAAAGCTTCTGTTATTGTCTATTCATTGGTTGTTTGTACATTTGAGTGGATACTCCCTGATCTATCTATGTTTTAGTTCTATTGCTAATATCACCTTAAAAGGAAGGAAAAATCTCTTGGACTAAATTTTGCATAGCTAAGTACTATGTGATTTCACAACTTACTTGATAAATGCTACAATTGGTCATTCCTAGCATGTGCCTCAACAATGTGTTTTCCTTTATCAATTTATTTCCAAGGAGAGTATTGTGTAATTCCAATTTGTGTTTAGCAAAACAAAATCATTGCACATTTAATAGATTCTATAATATGTTTTCCCCCCTTTTTAATACTAGAATGAGTCAATGTTGAAAATAAATGAAACCCGTTATATTGCGTTACGTAACTTAACGGAACCCTAACGCTATGTAACAACTGGAAATAACTCACTATACTTTAACAATACGTTTTTTTTATATTATTTTACGTTATATTACATAATGTTACTTTAAATTACATTATGTTCCGTTATTTATAATTATTTTTTTAGTAATTTCTATATTGTTATTAATTATTATTTTGATTATTAACGAATTGTTGTAATTTTCTTGCTTGATTAGTTGTTGACTTATTTGATTGCTTATGGAATTACTAACTTGTTAATTTGCGATTGTTTTCTTGTTCGCTTATTGTAATTCATCTTCGATTACTGAAATATTCGATTGCTGAAATATCCTACTTGTTGATTCTATTGAATTTTCAACTGAACTGAAATCAATAATTTTAAATAAGATAAATTGAATATTTTTTTGAAATAAATCGGCAGGTGGAAGCCCTCCGTGTTCCATTAGCAAGTGGGTAACAGAACGATACAAAGAGTAACAGAGTACGATCACTCATATGAGCAATTCTCATAATACATTACTTGCAAAAAAGCCAAAAAAAGAAAGAAAAGAAAAGAAAGAAAATAAATGATACATAGAAGCGACAATAGGTCCAGTCAGCGGTGCTTCTCATAAGTATAAATTGAATATTACAAAATATAAATTACAGCAATGATAATAACTTGAAATTGAAATAAAAAAATTGAAATCTTGTTTTTTTATTTAAATGATGACTAGAATTATGGTCGTAGACTTAATATAATTTATGAAGATAAATATGAAAATTATTGTAAAAATTAATATAAAATTAGAATAGATTATGTATTACAAAATAATTTTATATTCTTTTTTAGATATTTTAAATTTATTTTTTAGTTTATAAAAATTATTTTATATACTTTTATATTTATATTTTTTAAATAAATAGGAAATTGCATAACCTACGTTATGCATTATACTATATGCGACATAACTTAATAGAGATAAAATATTACGTTACCGTTATCACTATTTTAAACATTGGAATGAGTATTACAAAGATCTGCTAATGATATCACATTAATGCATGGAAAATCCCTTGACTATTTCTGCACATCTTAGTTTTTCTCTTAAAAATAATTCTACATAAATACCCTGTTATCTCATAGCTTTCAAAAAGAATATTAGACCCAAATAAGGCACACTTATTGGCTATTCTTAGCATATGCATTAATATATGTGTTTTTCCACGACAATTTTTTGCAACTAGAAGATTGTATTATTCTAATCCATATTCAGAAAAGCAAAATAAATTTAAATCTACCTAGTATTTTCTCTTTTTAATATTAAAGAAAAATTATCATAAGGTTGGGTCCCATCTAGGACTGTACCTCCCCAACTATGGAGGAGGTAATTCTTCTCCACAAGTCAATATTTGAGGGAAGTATGTCTTGAATTTTGTGTGCTCCTTGTGACAAGTCACATAATAGCTCTTCTCAAGTCTCTCTCTCTCTCTCTCTCCCCCCCCCCCTTCCCCCTCTCTTTATTATCAAGGTTCTAAATATCAAATATCAGGATCATATCTTTTTTTTTTTTTTTATATCAGATAGTGGATATCAGACGATATATTAGAGATAAGAGTACATATCAACGGTTCATATTTAAAATTACGTATAGAAGTCAAATGTATAATGTTTGTTTAATTTCATCTAACTACCAGGTTAAAACATGCATGCAGTGATATTCAAGAATATGTTCATGTATACAACCATAACATAATAAAATAAATTATAAAATAGATTAAACTATAGTTGAAAACATAGATCATAAAAATAATTTAGATTAATCCATGACAAGGTAGTAGCTAAAGCAAATTAGTAGCAATAATAGTAGCAGAATGACAATAATAAGCAAGTAACTGATGTAAAGAGAGAAGAAGACGAAAATGAGAATTTTAAAAAAGGTTTTTAATTTTTAGTAGTACTAAAACAAACTCTGCAATATAAATCTCAAGCATTTTTAACTCTTGACATGTAGTAAAATATGTCTCTCAAGTTTCACACTAGCAATTCAAAAATATGATTGATTTTAATAGACATAAAAGAATTTAGATTTTTTCTTATACATGTTAGATATAAATCTGAAAACATATTAGGTATAAATCTATAAACTATCTTTAAGATAAAAACTCAATTGTAAAAATGAAGCATATCATCCGATATATCGAGCTATATATAAGATGATTTACAAATATTAACATATATATGCACAAAGTGATATGGTCTATTTTTTACCATGTAATTGTGGCTGGCTCCAAAAAAAATGATATATCAGAGGGAATATACTGGCTGTAATGTTCATTATTCAAACAAGTCCTTCTTTGCTCTTTGCTTGTAAGTTTGTTGCACAATGTTTTAATGCAAAAATACATGTTATAATAGTTAAATTTCTTAATTGTTAACCTGATCCTAGAGCTTAAAATGGTAGGAAGATGTAACTTTTATGGCTCGTTCCATAGATAGCAAAATGAGATCATAACTAAGATTTTGTAGTTTAGGAATGCATAACGAGAGCTAGATCGAAATGGTGAGGATGCACTGGAAGTCCCTAGTCGTATGTTGTACAAAATACAAGAGATATAAATAAGAGTTGGACATCTGTCTTTGGGTTTAGGACTAGAGACAACTCTCTCAGGTGAGGAGACTTTTTATATTCCAAACAAAAAACCTAAAGTGTAAATGTCTAATTTTCTTACTCTTTAAGAGTGGTTATCTAAGACTTTGATATTTGCAAACCTTCATAGGACTATGCTAGGAGCATTGTACTACACTGGCAGCATGTCATTGTTGGACGTTCTAGTTTTTGTTCCCTCCAAAGTTTTTTGGGGGAATAGACTTGGGCAATCATTTGAGTGCATGTATGCACTTTAACTGCTAATAAATAAAAAAAGGTAAAAAATGAAGGCCTAGTTTAAACCCTTTTATCATCCATGAAATGAAAAAGTATTTGCACCTGTTTGGGTCTTAACAATCAATCAGAAGTCCTTCAAAGTTGTGGTTTTAACTATCTTATATGATAGGCTGGTGTCGTTTTATCTACATTGTTTTATCTACATTATATTACAGGACAATTGGGCCTAGCTCACTGCTTAAGGGGTGAGAGTATGTTATGAGGGTTTATGGGAATAAATTAATCAATGTTATCTAATATTCAGGTTAGCGTAGCTTCATGGTCTATAACTTTATATTTGCCTGTTTTATTATTCTCAGGAATTAAGCAAACCTACCATTTTAAGTACTCTTATACAGAAAAAAAATGAATGAGTTTATCGTTAACATAAATTTATGTCTATTTTGTTTGTTATAATCTTCCTACATGGCTAACAATTATATTCTTCCTTTCAGCGGTGGAGGACTCATCGCATATGCTGATTCCAAGTCGGACAATGGTTTCGAACCATCACTTACTGCTAACAAGAAGAAAGTGGTAGTACTTGGAACCGGCTGGGCAGGAACAAGTTTCTTGAAAAATGTAGATAGTTCCTTGTATGATGTCCAGGTGATATCACCTCGTAACTATTTTGCATTTACTCCTTTGCTACCAAGCGTCACATGTGGAACAGTGGAACCACGCAGTATTAGTGAACCAATCCGTAATATCATTAGAAAGGTATGTTCATTTTTAAACTTTATTTGGACAAACTTGATCTCCTTTCTTACCTATAAGAGAATAATGAAATTTATAATTACTGATGATAATGAAGAGTTATATGAAAACATCATATACCTCATATTAACATTTAATATTAATGTAAACTATATAAACATCTAATATGAATGATAGTGAGATTTGTTACTCTATTGATCCTTAATTTGATTTTTCTCTCATTACTAGTGGTACATTTTTGTCTTTTAACCTGGAAATTCTGATATTGTTACTTTTTGTAACCTGCAAGTTTCTTCATGCTTGTTTACAGCCTAGTGCATCACACCACGTGCATGTGCACACATACACTAGTATTTGTTTAGAAATTTTGTCTTTTAACTTGAAAGTTTCTTGCTTGTTTACAGCCTAGTGTATCTCACACACTAGTACTGCGTATATTTTTGATGAAGTATTTTTCTAGAAATTATTTTTATGTATGAGTTTAACGAATTTCATATTATTGTTTTGCAGAAAAAAGGGGATATCAAATTCTGGGAAGCTGAATGTTTCAAGATCGATCCCAAGAACAAGAAGGTTCATTGCCGATCTACTATAGGGACTAATTTAGATGGCACTGGTGAATTTGAAGTAGAGTATGACTACTTGGTGCTTGCAATTGGAGCAAAGCCAAATACATTCAACACCCCTGGTGTGGTGGAGAACTGTCACTTTCTAAAGGTGCATTTTTAGTTCCTTCCAACAAAATAAGAATAGAAATATGTTCTACTACTGTCTTTGTAATCTTCTTTCACACAGTTATTTTACCACTATGTTAAACTTTTTATCGCATATGTGAATAGCTAATGATTTCCAGATTAAATTTACAGCTAGCTGTAGTTCTTATGGTTTACCATGGTGTCCATAACCTATGAACCTGTAATCATGTTCTTCTTCAAAATACTATATGTTTTTTGCAGGAAATTGAGGATGCTCAGAAAATTCGAAAGAGTGTGATGAACTGCTTTGAGAAGGCAGCTCTTCCTAATCTTAGTGATGATGAGAGGCGCAAAGCTCTACATTTTATTGTTATAGGTGGAGGGCCAACTGGTGTAGAATTTGCAGCAGAGCTCCATGATTTTGTTTCTGAAGATTTGGCTAAGCTCTACCCTAACATTCGAGAACTAGTGAAAATATCATTGATTGAAGCTGGTGACCATATTTTGACCATGTAAGCGTTCTTCCTTGAAGCATCTTATCTTTGATACAATTGTCTCATCTTCCTATCCACTGTAATTTGAATCCCTTACTGAAATAATATTTGGAAGGCTATCCTCCTCCCTTTCTCTCAAAAGATAATAGTAGCTATACCATCTCAACTTGAGCAGGTCATGATAAAAATATACCTTTATAATTTACCAGTTTTATATTTCTTAATTTGTTGTTCATACACTGCAGTATGTCGTTCTTTTTTTTCGTTCTCCCTTCATTGTTTTGGTATCTTATTGTCTAGGTTTGACAAGAGGATTACTCAATTTGCTGAAGAGAAGTTCACTAGAGATGGCATTGATGTGAAGACAAATTTCCGAGTCGTGAAGGTCTCAGATAAGGCCATTACAATGACAAATCCATCAACTGGAGAAATTAATGTGCCATATGGGATGTCTGTCTGGTCCACTGGCATTGGTACCCGTCCTGTCATAATGGACTTTATGAAAGAAGTAGGCCAGGTAACTCCATCTAGAGAGATGCTTTCACTTTTATCTTTTTTTTTTGAACGTCTTTTGTGAATTATTGGTGAGCGGTAATTAAATGTTTTTACTCTTTCTAATTGTAATGTCTTCCATCTCAGGCTGGTAGGCGTGTATTGGCAACTGATGAATGGCTTAGGGTACTTGGTTGTGATAATGTGTATGCACTTGGTGATTGTGGTACAATAAACCAAAGAAGAATCATGGTATGCAAACGATCATCATCCCATTACTAGTTAATCAAACTTTCATCAATTTATTACTGGTTATTCTTTTTTGCTTTAGGACGGCTTTGTCTTCCCCTATGTGTGGAATATCCACTCTTACTGACTTGAATGTGTGTGTATTAATTAGTAAATTCTTCAGATACAGATTATATTTCTTGATTTAGCCTGGCAGAATCATGTTTCAGCTCCTAAAACTTGCTTAAAGTTTTTTGTTCTTTTAAATCAAGTAATTTTTACCTTTTCTTGTCACTTCTCTCTTCAAATGTCCATAGGTTCCAGGTGGGGGATCCTTTATACAGGCCATAGATCAAAAGGATATCCTGAGAAAATACAGACCATCAGTATAAACTCTCACCCGGGATCCTTGGTCATAGTTTAAAGAGAAATTCTGAGAGTATACAGGCCATCAGTATTGAACCCTATTGATTGCCTTTTCATCTTAACTTGCTACCAATTGCCTTTTTCATCTCTAATATCTTATTCAGTGCTCTTTTTAGGGAAAGCTATTTGCCTATTCATCTTTAACTTATTACCAATTGCCTTCTTCCAATGTTTTTAATGTTTTTTTTAAGGAAAGCTACACATAATATATACATTTGACTTGAAAAGCCACACCTGATATATGAATTTAATTAAAAACTTATGGTACAATATGTAGATATTTTGCAACTTGCTTATACACTTTTCGTGCATATACTTCCATTGTATGAGTCTGCATGATATAAAAGACTCACAGGTGATCCTACTGAATATGTTAGTTCTATTTTAACTCATCTTGTAGTTGGGGCCTAATGCTAGATAGGAATATTAATGCATTCCATTTGTTTTTTAAGATATGGTATCAACATTCTAATTTTTATAGGAGGAATTTGGTGCAATCGTAATAGGGTAAGTTAGAGGAAGCAGGAGATCTATGAGTTTGATTTTGGTGGAGGAAGTAGGAGATCTATGAGTTTGATGTCAGGTGCTGTTATGTACCAAAAAACTACTAATATCTTTAGTCATGGTGGAAAATTTAGAAACATATCATCAGAGTGTCGATGCATCAATCATTTAAGTATTAAGCAAAATCATATTGTAGCCTTATATCATTCCCTTCTATATACTACACTCCTCTCTTCTTCTTTTTAAAAACCATTAAGATAATCAGTTTTCAGTTTCTTTTGTCTTGGTTGTAAGGTGAGATTTGTTATCACAGTACCCTCCTTTTACCTTTGGTAACCAGAGGCTAGTTGGAAGACATATCTGGGTACCTGCATGATAACTGAAGACTCAAGCAGGGTTTCCCAGGCTGCCAGCAAGAAGAACTGTTACGAAAAATATCGGCAAAAGATATAGATACATGTATTTCTGTCTGTTGTGGCTTTTCTTCCCTTTAATCATCACCAGGATATCATCATCTAAGAGTTTTGCCATCGTAACAGGAGCAATTAGCTACAGAGTGTGACTCAGAGATTAGAAACTTATGCTAAAAAATTGGTTTAGTCCATAAACTGAGCAATATATGATTATTTTCAACTGTAGCTAATATTCACTTACCAATATATGATTGTCTTGAAAAATTATATCCACCAAGCAATATATGATAGTATTCAACTATAGTTTATGTAATCTTACAACAGGGAAGTGTTTGACTGGTCTTTACCTAAACTCCACATTTATGTGTATCTCTAGTCATTTGCAGATGTTAAGACACTTCCTAGCTTGTTTCAGTCAAGATTATTGGCAAGCAACTCCATCCGTATCATACTTTCGATGTATTCTGAATACAAATTATACAATACCTATATAACAGTGTCCTGCAGTTGAATGCATGCTTCATAGATTTCTAATGGGGAAATTTTCATCAAAGGGTTTGTGCAACAAAACTTATGCCCGAGAGTTGTGCGACAAAAGTTGTACCTGACACCATGTCTCTCCATTTTAGTGATTGCCACTATATTTGACCTTTTTTTTTTGTTTCAAGATAATTTTGTGCCACAAATAGAATAGTTTTCTTTGTCTCAATATGAGATTCTAATATACCTTGACTTGTTAAAAGTGTAACTGTGGGAGAAATGTCGAGTCCATCCTGCATCTGAAAAATGTGTGCATGTCCTCTATTGTCTGAAAAATATTGGCATGTCCACAAGTCTCATCCCCCCACATCACTCGTAGTTATCCAAAAGATAAGCAAAAGGAATCACCGTCCCCTGCCTCTCTCTCTTCACTGTGTGTTAGTTCTTATGCGCATGTCCTTCACTTGCTATCCATTAGCCCAATTTAGTCTCTTGTGCAATTTCTCTTAATGTTGTAACTAGAGTATGTAAGTCACTGGGAGTGGGTATTATGAAAAGAATGTCAGATATATTATGAAGCCCTGAAAATTAGTATAACACAATTAATAAATGTCCATATTATAGATTGCCTGTTATTTTCTAACTGTTAGTATTTATGCTCCCAAGACGTTATCTCTGCAATAATTAGCTGGTATTTCTTCAGTAACTATTGTATGTGCTCCCAGGAAGATATTTCTGCGATATTTCAGAAGGCTGACAAGAATGGTTCTGGAACTTTAACTGCTGAAGAACTCAAAGTTGTTTTAGATGATATCTGTGAAAGGTATCCTCAGGTGAAACTCTACCTCAAGAGCAAACAACTGAAGGATGTTTTAGATCTCTTGAAGGGTTTGGATACCGATTATGGTGAAGACAAGGTTGAATTCGACATAGAGCGTTTTAAGAAAGCTCTTGCTAACGTAGATTCACAAGTCAAGATGCTTCCTGCAACTGCTCAGGTGACTTCATTATGATAATTATTTGATGTAACTGAACCAAAAGCTGTTCGTATTTTGGCAACACGATTAGGTTATAAATTCATCGTCCTTTATCTTTTTAAAATGATTCATCAGGTTGCTGCACAGCAAGGAACTTATCTTGCTCAGTGCTTTAACAAAATGAAGCAATGTGAAGAAAATCCTGTAGGTCCTCCTCGTACTAGAGAAGCAGGACGTCATCGGTTTCACCCATTCAGGTACCTATTCTTTCTAAAACTCGTCTCTTTTCAAATGTCTTCTATTCCTACTTCTAATTTTGGTTAACATATAAAACAGGGATGTTATTGCCCTTTTCCATAGAAGTAAAAGTCAGTTGATTTATCATATCATCTTAGTTTGTAAAATCTATTTTCCAACAACTTCTGTCAGTTATGTCAATTACACATACTGACTGAATGATATCAGCCCAGTTATTATTATTATTATTATTATTATTATTATTATTTGTGTTTGATACTAGATGTTACTTCATTTACGCTCTTGGTTGAATTCGTGTTGCTATCCCATCAAATATAAAATGTATTTCTAGTGTTCCCTAATTTATCTTTACCTGTCCTTCAATGTTTTTAATTAGATGAAATGGGATTGCTAAATGTTTCCTTTTATTTGAGTGTAGGTATAGGCATTTGGGCCAATTTGCTCCCCTAGGTGGAGAGCAGACAGCTGCACAGCTGCCTGGAGATTGGATTTCTATAGGCCATAGCAGTCAGTGGCTCTGGTATTCTGTATATGCAAGGTAACAGACTTTTCTTTCTGCATTTTTCGGTATCTCTATAGAATTAATTAAATATTTTCCCAGAGCTATTCTTTCTCAAATAATGATATGTTAATCTTTCCTTTCTGCATTGGTTTGTAAATTAAAAATTTCAATTGGCTATTCTTTCTCATACAATTTCATATGACAATTGCAAGCCCAATAATGATCTTGTGTGAGATCGAAACTGACTTTTAAATATTCCTTATCCTGCACAGCAAGCAAGTCAGTTGGCGTACAAGGTTTCTGGTGGTATCTGACTGGATGAGGAGATTTATATTCGGGAGGGACTCCAGTCGTATCTGAGCCACTAACCATTCAACAATTGGAACGGCTTACAAGCTTTCATTTACCAATTTTCATTAAAAGTGCATTATTCTTTCAATATTTTGAAACCAGAGCACAGGGTCAATTTGCTTCCAACAGCTAGTAGTTGTTGATTTTGACTGCAAATTTAGAGTGCTACTTTATTATTTTTTTTCTTTTTGGAGTACACATAGTATGCTACATTATTCCTTTAAACTGGAACAGAGCCAATAAAATCTGAGTTCCCTAATATGCTGCATTATTAGCAGAGAATTTTGCGATTCGTATTCTCTTAGTTTGTTAATTGATGTTTTAATGTGGTGGAAATTAGAGGGTGATGTCTCTATTATGCTGTCAAATTGGTTCTTGATCAGGAAGAACTCCGGTTGGTTTGAAGGGGTATGCTCCCAAGTTCTTGGGTGATTTGTAGTGTCCGTACAATTTAATGATACTCTAAAATGCTTGATGTTAAGTCATGTTTTTCAGTTTCTCAATGATCAGAGTTTTCAATTTCTCTTTTGTAGCATTGGCCGTGTTCGTAGCTTTCGTTTCTGGGAGGCAGTTATCCATATAACTACAGAATCAGCAACAGGAACAGAGTTAACACTGTAAACGGAAATTTATCTCGTGTGCACTAGTGTGTGTTGTCCATGTCAGGTGTGCATATGATTGTTTTCAGATGCTTCCTGGAACTCAAGATCTCACTGTGAACCTATTCCTTCATGCTTTCACATAGATGCCACCTGAGTTCATTAAACTCGGATAATGAAACACAGTAGAAACATACTCACTTGTTTACGAACATTTTTAACTGCCACACTGAGACCCACTGTCTCCACAAGACATCAATCACAAAAAAAATTAACATCTAAATAAGCAATAATAATGGATTGGGAAGGAAATTTTTTATATTTACTTAAAATGGATAAGGGATTAGGAAACTAGGAGAGTACTTGTGGAGGGGGACAGAGAGAGTTATGGCTGGCTGATAATTTTTTGGGAAGAAGAGAAGTTGTGCACTCTATCTTATCTCTTGTACCTGTCAATTGTAAGAACACCCTACAACCTCCTCAACTCCTGTACAGTGAAAGAAAAAGATACATGAGATCAAATCAAGCTCCAGTTAGTTGTGTGTGTATTAATTGAACACTTGCGGAGGAGATGGAGAACGTGACATGGGCATTGTTATTGCAGAGGAAGCAAACAAAAGAGAGGAAGCTGCTGTGAAATTGTCTTGTTTTTGGCTCTTGTACATCTCTTCCCTCTTCTGAAATCCCACATCAGTCCAAAGATGACACACACGCAGACAACCAAATCTATATCTGCTTATTGTTTTGTTTTTATTCCTTAATTTTAAGGGTAGGCGTATTGCCTTATTATCTTTTTAATTATATACCAAGAATATTCATATCTAATGATAAGCTTAAAAAAAGAATTAATGTAATCATAATTTATGTGGTATAATTAGTTAGTACTATATGTATACTTAAGAGTAAACAATATAACATACCAATTTAATCATACACCAAAAACATATTTTAATCTCTTTTCAAGATAGAATTAATATTAAATAAAAGGGTTTTGGACTTACTCATAGGAAAATTTTGTTACTAACACGCAAAATCCTACTGTCACATGTCCAATAAGATTCTCTCTGTTTGCTTGGTAGGTAGGTAGGTATCTTGGTTTGGGTACTTATTCGGCATTGTGTTATTGTTCTCTGGCCTTCTCCTTCTCTCTCATTCACCGTCCACGAGTACAAAGACCGTCGTCCATTGTCATGCCCAATACCGAGTCCTCTCCTGCAGACGGCCCAGTCCGATCAAGGTGGTTCCAGGAGTGGAACAGGATATACCTGCTGACATGCGGAGCCGGGCTCATCATAGACCCGCTGTTCCTCTACACGCTGTCCATCAGCAGGCCCATGATGTGCTTGTTCGTCGACGGGTGGTTTGCGGTCAGCGTCACCGTTCTCCGGTGCATGATCGACATGCTGCACGTGTGGAACGCGTGGATGAAGGTCAGGACAGGATGCTATGGCTCCGGCACGAAGGAGGAGGAGGAGGAGGAGATGGTGGCGGCCGAGGTGGAGGAAGGGAGGTCGAAGAGGCTGAGGAAATCAGCGGATGGATATAAGTACTTGAAATCTAACAAGGGATTGCTGCTTGATTTCTTTGTTTTGCTACCAGTCATGCAGGTACGAGTTTGTCTGCTTATTATTATTATTATTATTATTATTATTTATTTGACTGATCATAATTTAAGTTGAAGTTCTATTATTAGCATATCATGTTCCTAGTTTTTTTTTTCCCCTAAAAAGTTCCTTGTCGATCAATTATGTATAAATTCTTGATTTTCTTAGTATGTTATTGAAGTCATTACGGTTTGATTTTGTTAGTATTGTGGAGATAATTCATGGTGTTAGAATAGGATTGGTAATTAGTTAAGATGTGCAACACAAGTACATATAATAAATCTGAATAATTGTGATAATGTAACTGCTAGTATACTAATTAAAATGTTGATTGGATTAATAGCCAATGGAATATATGAAATTATTATAATCTCTTGGTAAGGTATTACCAAAATGGATACATGAAGCCTTTTATAAAAGAATCTAGTAATCAAACTATAACAAAAAAAGAAATTGATCTTGCTATATAATCTATAACATTCCATAACATCATCTAGATTACAATACTGAAACGGATTATCTCAATAATTGTGTGTTGCATACCAAGGCTTGGATATATAATCACCTGTTTTAGACAAAAAAGAGAATAACTTCAAACTAAAACCGAGCGTAGAGGCTAAGCAACAAAAGTATATTTACAATAAAAAGGTGAAACTTTCACAAACATTTAGTAATTGATCAGCTCTTGAAAATTGGGATTATCGATCAGTGGGTGATCAATCTAGTCTTCACTGCAATGTCTTTTCTACTTGGGTACGTAGCTCAGTTTGAATACATGGATGCAAAATGGTACATAAAAAAACTTTAATTATAGAAAAAGAAACTACAAATCTAAAACAAGTATATTATAAATATACAAGTAATTACTACGAGTATTTAGTGCGGGACTAGTTTATTTTGAAGTTATTCACTCAATATCATACAAAAGCACTTGTAAAAATGCTATGCAAACGAGCATTATTATTCATTCCATATAATTATCACCTGCTAGCTTCGTGCAATTACTTGTTGTTAGGTGGTACTGTGGGTGGCAGCACCGGCCCTGATCCGAGAGGGATCGACGACGACAGTGATGACGGTGTTGCTGATAATGTTCCTCTTCCAGTACCTCCCCAAGATCTACCACTCCGCTCGCTTTCTCCGTCGCATGCACAACTTCTCCGCCTACATATTCGGGACCATCTGGTGGGGCATCGCCCTCAACTTGATTGCATACTTTGTTGCTTCTCATGTGAGAGTTACTGCAATAATATTGTCCACCATACATATCCCCATATAATTTTTGTGGCCAGCAACTGATCGATCATGTCAGTAAATTCTAGGCTGTTGGGGCGTGCTGGTACCTGCTGGGGATTCAGAGGGCAGCCAAGTGCCTGAAACAGCAGTGCATGGTACAGTCGTCGACACAATGTGCTGTAACAGCGACTGCGTGCGTGAGCCCAATATACTACGGTACGACCACAAGAGTCACGGACGGAGGGCGACTGGGGTGGGCTCAGAATGCGGTTGCCAGGAGCATATGCCTCGATAGCAGCAATAACTTCCAGTACGGAGCGTATAAGTGGACGGTTCCTCTCGTTACCAACACCAACAGGTTGGAGAAGATACTCCTCCCAATATTTTGGGGCCTAATGACTCTAAGGTAAATTAATTGTATTAGAGGAGATTAGCTAGGCTATAGTTTGATCGAGATGGATAGCCATATGATCTACATGAGTCGCAATTGTATATGCATTCGTCCAGCACTTTTGGGAACCTTGAGAGCACCACGGAGTGGCTGGAGATTGTGTTCAACATCATCATCATAACCGGCGGGCTCATACTGGTCACCATGCTCATCGGAAACATCAAGGTGTTTCTGAATGCGACTACGTCGAAGAAGCAGTCGCTGCATCTGAGGATGCGGAGCATGGACTGGTGGATGAAGAAGAAGCACCTGCCACAGGGGTTCAGGCAGAGGGTTCGGCAGTACGAGAGGCAGCGATGGGCAGCAATGAGAGGGGTTGACGAGTGCGAGATGGTTCGGAACCTGCCCGAGGGATTAAGGAGGGACATCAAGTACCATCTCTGTCTAGACCTCGTCCGACAGGTACGATGCTTACACACAATGAACGCTACAAGATTTGCAAAGAATCGAACAAAGGATGTCTCTCATCTTATCGAAAATAACAATCGTCTAATGTTCTCATTGTTATCGAAAAAAAAATAAAAATATATACATACATTGCCCTCGATCTCTGGTATTGCAGGTTCCTCTGTTCCAGCACATGGATGAACTAGTTCTAGAGAACATATGCGACAGAGTGAAGTCCCTCATCTTTCCCAAAGGTGAAATGGTAAGCATTAATCGTGCATAACGGACGCTTGTATTGTGAAGCTGTACTGGTGCTGACACATATGCATGTCGTATTTTGTTGGTATATATATAATCATTTTCTTGCTAAATTTTCCATCAGATAACGAGAGAAGGAGACCCGGTACAAAGAATGATATTCGTAGTGAGAGGCCACCTCCAGAGCAGCCAAGTCCTTCGTGACGGCATCAAGAGCTACTGCATGCTCGGCCCAGGCAACTTCAGCGGCGACGAGCTCCTCTCGTGGTGCCTCCGTCGCCCCTTTGTGGAGCGCCTACCTCCCTCTTCATCCACCCTAATCACCCTCGAGACAACTGAGGCTTTTGCACTCGAGGCAAGCGACGTCAAGTACGTGACGCAGCACTTCCGGTACACGTTCGTGAACGAGAAGGTGAGGCGCAGCGCCCGCTACTACTCGCCGGGGTGGAGGACGTGGGCAGCTGTCGCCATCCAGCTGGCGTGGAGGCGGCACAGGCATCGCAAGACGCTCACCTCGCTGTCGTTTATACGGCCTCGGAGGCCACTTTCGAGGTGTTCGTCGCTGGGAGAGGAGAAGCTCAGGCTCTATACTGCGCTTCTGACTTCGCCTAAGCCAGATGTAGATGAATTCTTACTGTAATTGTTCCATGGAAGCAACTATATACATATATATATAGGAACCGAATGGAGTATATACATACAGTGAGAGAAATAATTGTTTGAAAGCTGATATTGTACTTACACCTCAACTCTCTCAGTCATCTTATCTGACGGACACCTTGAGTGCATCTTGTGCAGCAGGCCCTTCTCATGGGCCGTTGGATTATTATCAAGCTCTGAAGCCTTCTTTATATTTTATCAATATGTTCTTAATTTGATATTGTATTAATTGATGGAACTAAGAGGTCTTTAGCTTACTGTAATTAAAAACAAAATACATAATATATGTACATGTAACCATCGCCTTGTCATATGTACAGCCTCAGTAAACAATCTAGCGACTGTGGTCTGTAATCTCAGCCCAATACCAAACAATTGTCAGAGGGATTAGCCTCCCCATGCTCCTAAACAGACGGTTCTAGCCTTCTAGGTTAGGTTATTGTTCTTTACCCCACCCCACTATAAACAATCTAGCTAGTTCTTGATAGGAATGCACAGGTAAGGGGTTACTGGAGCAAAGGCAGATAGGGGTTGGCTCTTCGACTGACAGCCCAGAGAGATCGAGCAGGTTAACAACATCATATCATACGGACGGTTGCTGATAGAATTCCAACCGATCGACCCCTTTGAGGATGGGAGAAGAAGGGAGACAGACACCTTTAGAACCAGATCTTTGTACCGCCTAGTATGCTGTGCTGTGCTGTGCTGTGCTGTGCCAGAGGAATTTATTGCCTGTTCGCATCCGCCATTTGAAAAACCAATTTTCCTACTGGGGTATTTACACATATGCCTCTTATATCTTTATAAATCATAATTTAGTACTCCAAATCTTCATATTTAGGATTTAGTATCCAAATCGTTTAAGTTACTACAATTTAGTCCCTAATTTATATTTTGATTCAATTTTTCCGTTTTACCCATAATTTTATTCACTTAATTCTCCTTCTCTTTTCCCTCTCTCTTCTTAGTTATTATTGGATTCTCTCTTATTCTTCTCTTCTCTCTCTATTCATTTATTGTGTTCTCCCTCTCTATATTGAAACCAAATGTATTATTCTCCACTAAATGTATTAAACCTTTAAATCTCAATATAAATTCATTTATTGTGTTCTCCCTCTCTATATTAGATAAATTCATTTTTAGATTTAATACATTTAGTAGAGAGTAATACATTTGATTTTAATATATAGAGAGAACCCAATAAACAAATAGAGAGAGAAGAGAAGAAAAAGGAGAAACCTAATAAGAACCAAGAAGAGAGTGGAAAGAGGGAAAGGGAAATTAAGTGAAGGAAATGAGAGAGCTAATGGAAAAATCGGTTAAAAATATAAACTGGGTACTAAATTGTAGTAACATAAATGGTTTGAAATACTAAATCCTAAATATGAAATTTGGAGATTTAAATCATAATTTATAAAGTTTTAAAGAACAGATCTGTAAATACACTTTCCAATTTTCTGGGCCTCGGGTGTGGGCCCAATTAGATCGAGCCAGAACTCCATCCACGTGTGTCACCAGACCAACGCCGCTTCCGATGATTTCGATTCCACCGTTTTCCCTCACCGCCTTAAACCCCTTCGATCTCGCTGGGGGGTTTTCTCCCAAATTCCTTTTCTAAATCGTAACCATGGTAAATTGGTTAGGGTTTCGGTCATCATTGCACATGAATCCTAGGCTCAAATTCTTTCATTTCTATATTATTTTTATTTATTTATTTTTTTAAAATTTTACAGCGTCAAGGCGATCACATCGAGCTTCATCGGAGGCGCCATGGCTACAGATTCGACCACTTCGATCGGAAGCGGAAGAAGGAGGCTCGCGAGGTCCACAAGCGTTCCGCTTTCGCGCAACAGGTAAAGCTTTCATTTTTATGGAAATCCAAGTTTTTATTGAAATTGTATTAGCTTTCTGGTTATTATTATTATTTTTAAATGTTAAACAGGTTCTTGGTATTAAAGCTAAGATGTTAGCAAAGAAAAGATACAAGGAGAAGGTCCTGATGAAGAAAACGTAAGCTTTCTCTAACCCTCTTTTGATCGTATAGTTATTAGAGTTTATTTTTTTTTGACATTAAATGGCGGGATGTAGCCCTCTGCGTTCCATTAAAGAGAGGATAACAGAACAAAAGTATTCAGGACTCCCATGTATTTTTAGAGAACGAGCAATTACATATGATGTGTTCGCCAGATTCCGCATCCCTCTTGCATAATACACAGATGTTGGGGCCACACCAGCCGCCTCTTTTTTGTAATTTTGGTCAGGTCAGGAGAGCATCTTTACAAGTTAGCCAAATAAACAGTCTGACTTTCTCAGGGTATTTAACTCTCCAAATCCATACAATATTTGCAGAGATGATTCCACCGTTTATGAAGTGTTGGAATGTAGCTTTCACCGTGAAGTTACTATTTTTCTCCCATCTCCAAATTTGTCTATCCTTTTCTGATGAAAAGGGTGCTAAATCGCTCAGGGACTGTTTAAGCAATCTTATTCTAACAAAATCCTGTCTAGATAATCCCGTTGAATTCCATCTTCATCTTGAGCGACCCCAATAGTCACAAATCCTGGCACTTTTATCATTGGCTTTTTGAAAAATATCTGGATATAATATTTTTAGAGGGAGCTGCGAACACCATCTGTCATGCCAAAAGGCTATCTTGTTCCCCTTTCCTAGTTTGTATTCCAGACTGTTAAAGTTATTAGAGTTATTAATTTATGGGAATCACGTTTGTTATTAAAGTAATAACAGACTGTTAAAGTAATAACACCATCTGTTATTAGAGTTTATGGGAGTCACGTTTGTGAAAGTTATCAATTCTTGATGACCTACTTCGATTTTATTGGGGTCGTGTCAAATTGAAAACACTGGATGAGAAATTATTTTTAGCATGAGCTAATGCCCCCACATTTGTTTAATCAGAAATTAACGAAACAGAAGTTTGAGCTGCGCATAATAATGTCCCTTGCAACGGAGTGGACTAACATACAAAGTAAAAACAAAGTAAAGTGCAAAATACTAAATACTACAGTGTGACATGCCAATATTGATGGCTCTAATCCACAATCAAAACCCATGCCTCTACCTCCTAGGTCGGATCATCAATCTAAAGCTGGAGTGAGAGCCTATGGCTCTTCTTCATTTGAAGCTTGAGTGGGGGTTCAGATCTAGCCCCAGCTCCAGCCGTCAGATGGTCTAGCTCCCACCACTGTCTCATTCTAAATGGTATCTATCCAGAATACGATGTCTTCTTCAATTTTATAGCAATAGGAAAAATAATGAGATAATATGGTTTTAAAAAGTATGTTATTCCTCACTAACCACACATTCCATATTATGAAAGTCAGGGTGCTACAGCGTAATAAACATCCCACACCTCTCCCTCCCCTCTTCCCAATTTTCCAAAAATCCGAGCAATCAAAAAACCTCCTAGTTTTATAGAGTTCATCTTTCTCCATCAGAAAGAAATCCCAAATATGTCTAACGAAAGGGCATTCAAAAAATAAATACCTTAAAATTTTCTCTTGCCATGCACAAAGTGGCCATATGCTAGACCCCAGCTAGCTCCCTTTTTGCAGTTTGTCCCACATCAGGATTGCTGTTCTGGAAATAAACCATAGCAAAACTCTTGACTTTTTCTGGCACTTTAGTCTCCCATATGATGCAAATCCCTCTTGATCTTGTAATGTTATAAAACGAGGCAACCTGTACTCTCCCGATTGATGCCAAACCCACCTAGAATGAGAAATGATTTCTGAATATGATTTTCAATGGATTGTTATCAGTCAAATCTATGATCTTTGTATTGGTTGGAGTCGTTCGGTTGGTGGTTGGTGCATGTGGCTGTTAACGATGAGGTCGAACATTCAAGCCCTTCCTCAAGTTGTTTAGATTCCAGTAACATGAAAAGGGGAAAAATTCACTTGAGGTTCACTTGGCTGATATGTGGAACTGACCGTTGTATGTACAAGTCCTGACAACTATATGATTCCCAAAATCTAGTTCAATTGCTATGGCTTCTTAGAATTATATTTGAACTAATACTAGAGACTCTTAAGTGCTCAATTATAGGCCATACTAGCAGCATAATTATCTATTACTATAGGCCCTTGTGATACAATTCTAAATGTATGTATATCATTTAGTCGCTTGGTTCGCAATATGTATATTTTTCAAGGATAACGACAATTTGGAGGTCATCTATGATTTGCATTATCTTTTTTTAGGTGTTTTCTTTTTTTGGGTTCCTTCTTTGTCCATTTTATGATTTGGACCTTGGTGTCTCTTTTGACAATACCAATATATTTATTGCCTTTTGAGAGTTGCATGCTTTTGAGAAATGGTAATTAGAGGATCGAAGGTGCAATTATTTCCCCCTTTTTCTTGTTATTTCCCTTTCTTGATAACTAAGAGCATCTAAGTGCTTATTGCTGAAGTTTAGCCATTCCATCCTTCATGGTTGTTCCCCTCCATTCATTATCCTACCAAGTACCTCTTTGTATGGTGGCCTTTCGGATGATTAGAAGGGTCCTGAACTTTGAGTATCATCGGTTGTGTTGTGTCATGATGATTTGATTTTTTTTTTTTTGCTGCGATTTATTAGGACTATTAGTCTTATAGGGGCCCTCAAAGGGTGTGGGATACTGCGTAATTTGATTTTTTTTTTTTTTTTTTTTTTTTTTTGCGCTTGTATGAATTTTGAAAGGTGTCATTATAAATCCTTGGTCAACTTAGCACTCTGTAGTATAAATGGTGTAGTATTTTGAAGAATATTAATTAAATGGCTACTGCCTGTTAGATTCGGACTGAGAGAATCTGATTCTCTATAAGAAAAATTCAGGGAATTTGTGTGGTTAATCGTGTTTCTTTCAAGCTCAAAAAAAAAAAAAAAAATCATGTTTCTTTTTGGTAGAGACTATGCTTGCACATAATGAAAAGCAAGGAAATTCCAAATGTTCAAATATTATTGTTTGTTTTTGGTTCAAAACAATCCGTATTTGAAGCTGCAGTTGATTTTAAAGAATTATTATGTTACTGTCTGAAATAACTACCCCAGTAAACGTGGTGAGAGTTTGATGAATTATAAGTGCTTAGCTGAGTCCTAATGTGAGTACGATTACCTTATTGGATTTGGATCCACTTATTATGTAGATTAACTTTTTCTTCTTTATTGCTTTTTTAGAGAGGATAAAAAAAAAAGAAGTTGCCCATTTCCTAGGACCTCAACATGGATGACTCTTCCCTCTGCCAAATTTCTCAGTTCTTGTGTATATCACCTTGAGGCTCACCATTTATATCCCTAATTTTTCTCTTAACTGGATTTCTGAGTTCTTATTTATATAAACTTATAATGCTAATTTATCTTTTGTTTCTCTTTCTGAGTCTCATCATATTCTTGGATTTTCCTGTTGGGTTTTTGAGAACTATTTATTGTCTCCATGCTATATTCAATCAGTAGAGCACCTCTATGTATCTCCATGCTAAGCACAAGGAGTCATATAAAGCACTCTCAGATATTAATGCTTGTTTTTTGTTCAAAACAATCCGTATTTAAAGCTGCAGTTGATTTTAAAGAATTATTATGTTACTGTCTGCAAGAACTACCCCAGTAAACGTGGTGAGAGTTTGATGAATTATAAGTGCTTAGCTGAGTCCTAATGTGAGTACGATTACCTTATTGGATTTGGATCCACTTATTATGTAGATTAACTTTTTCTTCTTTATTGCTTTTTTAGAGAGAATAAAAAAAAAGAAGTTGCCCATTTCCTAGGACCTCAACTTGGATGACTCTTCCCTCTGCCAAATTTCTTAGTTCTTGTGTATATCACCTTGAGGCTCACCATTTATATCCCTAATTTTTCTCTTAACTGAATTTCTGAGTTCTTATGTATATAAACTTATAATGCTAATTTATCTTTTATTTCCCTTTCTGAGTCTCATCATATTCTTGGATTTTCCTGTTGGGTTTTTGAGAACTATTTATTGTCTCCATACTGTATTCAATTAGTAGAGCACCTCTATGTATCTCCATGCTAAGCACAAGGAATCATATAAAGCACTCTCAGATATTAATGTTTGTTTTTGGTTCAAAACAATCCGTATTTAAAGCTGCAGTTGATTTTAAAGAATTATTATGTTACTGTCTGAAATAACTACCCCAGTAAACGTGGGGAGAGTTTGATGAATTATAAGTGCTTAGCTGAGTCCTAATGTGAGTACGATTACCTTATTGGATTTGGATCCACTTATTATGTAGATTAACTTTTTCTTCTTTATTGCTTTTTTAGAGAGAATAAAAAAAAAGAAGTTGCCCATTTCCTAGGACCTCAACTTGGATGACTCTTCCCTCTGCCAAATTTCTCATTTCTTGTGTATATCACCTTGAGGCTCACCATTTATATCCCTAAATTTTCTCTTAACTGGATTTCTGAGCGCTTATGTATATAAACTTATAATGCTAATTTATCTTTTATTTCCCTTTCTGAGTCTCATCATATTCTTGGATTTTCCTGTTGGGTTTTTGAGAACTATTTATTGTCTCCATGCTGTATTCAATCAGTAGAGCACCTCTATGTATCTCCATGCTAAGCACAAGGAGTCATATAAAGCACTCTCAAAAATTGTGCTCCTTTGTAGGCTTGCTATGCATGACGAATCTTCATCTCGGCAGAAGGTGGACGATAAGGTTCATGAAGGAGCAATTCCTGCATTTTTGCTTGATCGTGACATGACGACACGCACAAAGGTAACATCACGCTCTTTTCATGCAATATCTTTCTTCTTTCTTTCTTATTTTAACTCTATGCTTACTGATTGCAGTTCCTTGTATTGTCATTTAGGTTCTTAGCAACACTCTTAAACAAAAAAGAGAGGAAAAAGCAGGCAAATGGGAGGTTCCTTTGCCTAAGGTATGGTTACTTGATCAGAGATTTATTTCTCATCAGTTTCTATCTATTTGATGTATAGGATATTTGTTTCTTGGAAATTTCAGAATTTAAAGTGATTTTACGCTTATTCCTACTTATAAATGTTTTTTACCTGCTAATGGATGTCAAATTGGTGGTTCGATTATGGTATATTCTTTTATAGGTCAAACCTGTGGCAGAAGACGAGATGTTTAAAGTTATACATTCCGGAAAACGCAAAAGTAAGCAAATTGTGTTTTGACATTTTTCTTGCGTGGCATCTATAACTGGCCTAACCATAATGCTTTTTTAAGTAAACAATTCAAACGCATGCAGCTAGATACGTGCGCAAAACATTATTTTGTTATTACTTGTTTGTATGCATTGTTAGCCCACTAGCATCTCTTCTTTTTTTTTTCTTTTCTTTTTCCTAGAATCTCAACTTCAAATTATTATTGTCTTTACCACCATGCTCGTGCTGCCCCTAGAGTATCTTGACACTCTTTAAAACACTTTAATAATTAATTTTTTTTGTAAGGCAAAACACTTTAAAGTTACTTTTATGAAATCAGATTATACATTTTATCTCTTGATGGGCGTATCATGACTCAAGTAAGCATGAGGGAGAAACTAATTGCCAGATCCATAGTCATTTTTCATAACACTATTGGTATTGCTCACAAATGTTCTATCAGAAAAATGTAACTTGCATCTACTTGCTGGATCTGTTTATTTGTTCATGACCTCTATGTAATTCATACAAACGTCTACATTTGTATCAGAGGAAAGGGGATTGTATGATATTTGCCGTGTTTTATGATATTTCCCTTGTTTGTTCACCATAAATAAGCCATCAAATGACCAGCTGGCTAATATTTTACTTCTCTTCAAGAGACCGTGCTAACATTTCACATTTTCATCATGTCTAATAACCTTGCAGATCTAGCTAGTTTATTCCCTAGTTTTTGTCTAAAGAAAGTATTTATGATAGTTTTTGACTCATTTTATGCTTCTACTCCCATGTGCTATGCCTTCAGTGATACCGGGTTTGTTTTTGATATTCAGCCAAGCAATGGAAGCGAATGGTCACCAAAGCCACATTCGTGGGGCCAGGTTTTGCAAGGAAACCACCTAAGTACGAGCATTTCATCCGGCCAACGGGTTTGAGATTTACAAAAGCTCATGTAACTCACCCTGAACTGAAGTGCACTTTCAATCTAGACATTGTTGGGATAAAGAAGAATCCAAATGGTCCAATGTACACTTCTCTCGGTGTGGTAACTAAAGGGACAATTATTGAAGTAATTCAGATTAACCTTTTCCCATTCGCTTAAGAGTTTTCTACTCTTCTCACGAAGTCATGTTGGTCAAGTTCACTAGTGAGCATTTATGTATCTTAGAATAGGAATTTCTGGTGTTCAGAGCTGATATGCTTCTACATGTGGATGTACAGGTGAATGTGAGTGAACTTGGCTTGGTGACACCGAAGGGAAAGGTTGTCTGGGGTAAGAAACTTTTGTCCCAACATGACATGATGTTTTTCAGATAATTTGATCTTGTGATTTAATTCTGAGTGTTATACACAGGAAAATATGCTCAAGTTACGAATAATACAGGGAACGATGGTTTTATAAATGCCGTTCTGCTTGTTTGATGCCTCAAACTGATCTCAGTTAGTTGGGGATCTTGTTTGCAATAGCATTCAACTTATCGAAATTGATAATTGCCATAAAGAATCGAAGGGATTTTGACCTGTGGTGAGAGAATCTGAAGTCTACTTAGGAGTTTACCTTGTACACCTTTGTAAATACGGCTGAACACACTAAGAGCAAAGATTTGCTCGCCTACTGTTCTGCTTTGTTCATACTTACAGGTGAATAAGATTTTACTTTCTGCTATAGCTTATGCGGGAACAACATAGTCAAATCGGACAAGTTAAGGTTACTGAGTTCCGTCGTCATCATATCTAATAATTTTGGATGATATTGTAGTCTGATCATTTCTAGAGAGGAATAGTTGAAGAGAAAACGATCAAGGGACAGTCGCGCGATATGTGGCTTAGAAATGTGTCCATTGGGGTGGCAGGATGTTTGCCACTTGCAATGCAGGGAGTAGTGTTGGATCCCACAAAGCAGAGACTGAGGGCTTCGAATCTAGAAAGTGATGCAGAATCGGGGCTCTTCTGAATCTCTGGTTAGAATTTGCACCTTATCTTTTACAAGAACGCTAAGTGGCTGGTTGCAGATGAGTTGGATCCTTGACGTGCTTTGAACCTGGAAGCAAGCATGAGTTGTTCGTACATTGATGTCGACCGAGCCTCCTGATGTGCATACAAGACAACAAATTTTTGATGGGAATGGAATGATGCTGGATTTTTACTTTCCCACCTTGGATTACAGTTTTTTTTTTTTTTTTCATTTTTCGAAAGAAATACTCTTTTGTGTGTGTGTGTAAAGACGGTGTCATGAGAAACAATAAACTGTATGTAGCGGACGGCACATAATTTCATAATTCTTTGTATATAATTCAACGATATGCTGTAAGCGTGTGTGGACTGTGGAGTCTTTTCTAGAATCACGTACCATGTATGTCCTAAGGAATTATCTCGAAACAAAATTTATGTCCTGAGGAAAATATTCGAGAAAATATTTTGGTGTAGCATGTTGAAGTTTCTGGATATAGACCGGAAAGAAATGCCTTTTGGCTTTTGCTTTCTATGCGTTCAGGATTCGTCTTTTTTGGGCAACAAATTGGAAATTTGTTCTCTCCTTTCAGAGAAAATTCTGTATTTGCTTGATGTAAGGATAACTTTTCTCATGTATTCAAGATCTTTAGTGCACGTTAATGCTGGTGAAGAAAATTTAAGATAGCAGGATAAAAAATTTCATATGGTTTTAGCATTAAGCTAGAAGCCAATTTTTCTATGAGGAAACGAAAAACTCACCTACGTATAATTATTTTATTGAATTACTTAATTGTTAGTATTATTTTATTAGGTCACTTTGATGAATTTTTTGTTTTCTCTTTATTTATATGTAGCTTTTCTATGGTGGGTTAAAAACGTAGAAGGTAAAAGGATTTCAGCTCGTACCTTTGACATAAAAGATTTACTGTTATTGACATAACAATTCTCCTCAATGGATTAGTTACACCACAAAATAATTTCCCATACACAAGACCTGCATCTAGTACAATTTATACTAGATTTATTTATTTATTTATTTTATTTTTTTTGCTACTGTAAAAAGTGATAAAATCTTGGGGTATTTAATGGTTTGTCCCTCAAATCTTTAAATATTATGATTTTACCCCCCAAATCTTCATATTTATAATTTTGCCCCCCAAATCTCATAAGTTACAACAATTTTGCCCCCCTCTCTAACTTTCCCAAACACAGTTAATTTTTTGACCATTTTACCTCCCATTTCCTCTTTTATTTTCCTTCTCTTCTTCTTCTCTCTTCCTCATTTCTTCTTATTTTCTTCATTATTTCTCCCTCTTCCTCCTCTCTTCTTCTTCTCTTTTCCTTCTCTCTTCTCATTTTCTTCATTTTTTTTTTTTACTCTTTCATGTTCATATTTTCCTCCTCTCTTCTTATTTTCTTCTCTTTTTTTACTTGAGATAATTGATTTGGTGAACTAGAGGAAAAATGCATGACATGAAAGAGTAAAAAAATGAAGAAAATGAGAAGAGAGGAGGAAAAGAGAAGGAGAAGAGAGGAGTAAGAGAGGAGAAATAATGAAGAAAATAAGAAGAAAGGAGGAAGAGAGAAGAAGAGGAGGAGGAAAATAAAAGAGGAAATAAGGGGTAAAATGGTCAAAAAATTAACTGTGTTTGGGAAAGTTAGAGAGGGAACAAAATTGTTGTAACTTATGAGATTTGAAGGGCAAAATTATAAATATGAAGATTTGGAGGTAAAATCATAATATTTAAAAATTTGAGGGACAAACCAGTAAATACCCCTAAAATCTTCTGGCAAATATGTAAAAATTCGAAAACCATCGCTCGGTGAGAGCGACTCCAGCTCAGTAAGAAGAGAAAAAAAAAAAAAATAACAAGTCCGACTCGAAGCGAGAGTCCCACACGCCGCTCGTAGAATATTCCGCCGTCCAGAATATCCGAACTGGACTTTAACCAAGTCCAACTAAGCCATTCCATGTCAGCATCCTCACGTGATCTTACTCCACGTCAGTGCAACATGGGCCCCACGTGATCGGACGGCCTCTCCCTTCCCCCTTCTCTTTCTATATCTACCTGCGAGCGAAGCTAGAAAACTTTGAAGACGGCATCCACGAGAAGAAAAAAAAAAAAAAAAAAAGTACCCAAAAAATTTGAAATAAAATCCCAAAAATAATCTCTCCCGGCCATGATCAACCTCGGCATGGACACCCGCCCATCGACGTCTGCGACGGCGGAGAAGGCCTTCTCCTTCATCTCCAAAGGCTGGCAGGAGGTTAGGGACTCTGCCGGGGCCGATCTCCAACTGATCCGGAAGCGGGCGAACTCGTTCAAGAACCTCGCCGATCGGGAGCTGGAGAACTTCCTCAACTCCACGAGGAACGAATCCATTGGCGAATTCGAGTTCATGAAGCGGATCCAACCCAAGCTGTCGGAGTTCCGGCGGGTCTACTCGTCGCCGGAGTTCAGCAGGAAGGTGCTCGAGAAGTGGAGCCCGAGCGGGAGGATTGTGTTCGATTTGTCGGAGTTTAAGAAAGCGATTGTGGCGGAGGTGGACGAATCGAGAGGGATTTTGGTGGATTTTGAGAATGATAAAGTGAGGAGGCGCCGGAGAATAATGTGGAAAGGGGATGAGGAGGTGGGGGGAATCAAGGAGTGGGAGCCGATTCGGACGTTGAAGATGAGATTGAAGGAATTTGAGCGCAAGAGCCAGTTTGATGAGATCCTTGGGAATTTTAAGAGTAATGAGCTTGTTGAGAAAGTGAAATTGAACCTGGTAATATCCTAATCCTTGTCTTTATTACCAATAATTAACTGCGAAGAGTATGGCCTTTTCAATTGTGATACTAGAATTAGGGTTGTGGACAATTAAGTGCTAAGCAAAATGGGATCTTTTTAATTGAGATGTTGGAATTAGGGTGGCTGCTCTTTATCTTAGTGAAAATTTTGGGACTAGATTTAGGGTTTGTTTCTTGAGTTCGTAGTTACCTAATCTCTTACTTAAATTATTATTCTGGAAACTGTTTGCTGATATTCAGAAATTGTTTGTTTATGGAACCCCGAATAAGTAGAAATTGTTCTTATGGTGGTGTATCTTTCATCTTAGTCAGTGCTCAGTGAAAATGGTTCTGAGGGGAGAAGCTTGAATAAACACTTCAGTATTGCAATTCGAGTTAATTAAGATTTAAGGTACATCACTGACTTGAAGGCATTGCTTTCAAATCTGTTATTTCTATTGCTTCCATATACCATGCATGGTGGAAAGAAGCATTCATTTTAGAATGTTTAAAATAGAAATTTGTAGTTTGATAGATGGAAGCAGGACAGTTGTAGAAGATATTTGAGGTGTATCCAACCAAAAGTTAGAGAACTATGAGGGTTTCTCATACTTTAGTATTTTGCCGGTGTGGTATAAGATCTCTTCTGCGCTACTTGTATACTGCAGATGATAACAGTGTTGGAATTGGGAAATATAACCAGTGAAGAATTTAGTTATTCACAGTAGGCAGGACTTCGTGCCTGGCGGAGGAATTACGTAAATATTCCTTAATCTCATGGGAGGTTCATATAAGAATATAGATGAAAGTGAATTGGATTTGGTTATTGTGAGCACAAGGAAAGTGTGATTAACCATATGGTCCATGCCATCTATTTTCGGATGAGGATATTTGGGAGTCAGATTTTACCAATCTTTTGCTTTAATAGATGACATATATGTTTGTTTCAAACAAAGCATTAGGCACAAAACGTCTAACAAGAAAAAAAGGTTCATGAACCTCATATAAGGAGTTTTGAATTAGTGTCCCAAATACTCATTTTGGGCGGAATGTTACTACTACGCTGTAATTTTACTACGTCAATTTGTTGCTTCTGTTGGATATGATAAGATTTTTGTGGCTGTTTCGTTGTTTCTCTCTCATGATTTCTCAACTTCTTTCTCTTTCTTTGTTTGCAAAATGTTTGCTAGTCTATCCATGTATCATGATATCATTTCCTAGACAATAATGAAACTTTTTTAATTTTATGAAAGAACAACTTGCTTCATTTGTGCTAACTCCGAACTCTAGGTGGTAAATTGGACAACTAGTTTCTGACTAATAATAATGTAATATCATGGTGATTGGCCGAATTGGGTTCTTTGACTTTGTGGCTTGTTTTAGAATGCCCGATATCAAGGATTTAGCTGGAATTCAACTCATGGACCATCTCATGTAGACAATTCTCAGAAGAATACTTGTCTTAATTCATGTGCAAATTTTATAGTGATACTTTCATGTTCTTCTGTAGAGTGATTCCCCATAGACGATGCTATCACAATGTTAGAGAGGACAATAAGTACAACTAGGAACTTGGAGGATCTGTTTGGTTGTCTCAAAATGAAACATCAAAATGCCAAGTATAATATGTTTTCACTCTATCCATTTAAGTGCTATTTTTCGTTGCGACAGTCATTTTGTAGCCACTAAATAATTGCTCCTTGCGCATCTCGTGGCAGATATCATTCCTCAGTCCATAATTAGTCTCTGTGTTGGGCTGTTGGATTTCTCTTTTCTTCATTTTCTTTCTTTTTGGGGTGTGGATGTTTGTGGGAGTTGATGAGGGCTTTTTTTTTTTTTTTTTTTGGTGAGCTTGCCGTGGTGCTGGGTTCTTTTTGTTTTTTTTTTGTTGTTTGATTGGGGGTTGTGCAGGATGTCCCTAGGCATGTTTTAAGGATGTCTTTAAAACAATCATAAAACTGTAAATTTTGTTTAAAAGGTGAATAACGACTATGAATCTAGGATATTGTACATTTACTAACTTTAGTCTCTGATAAAGTTATGCTGCTGGCACCTGAACTGGAGGTATGATGAATGAGCAAAAACTTATGTTTGTTTCTTTCCCTGTGTTTTTTCCACCAACCATGTTCGTTTATTGGACAGGATTTGTTCACTTATCTATAATTTCATGTCTTCAGCAGAAATCTATTTACAAGGAGCCTCAAGAATTGAAGGTAGATCCATTCTCTAACCATTTATATCTTGTCTACAGTTCTTTTGGCCTAAAGGTGCATGCCTTCCAACAATCAGTGGTCTTCCTAATGTGCTTAGCGGATATCTTACTGCTCTTTTATGCAGGAAGTGCCACCGCTGGATCTTCCTGAATTGTTGGCATATCTAGTTAGACAATCTGTCCCATTGTTTGATCAGCTTGGCATAAGCCGAGGTATGAAAATACATGTTTCCTTCCACTTTATTTTTTTAAATTATGTTTTGTCTGAGGATTTCACTCTCACTTTCACTTTCCTAGTTTCCTGAGGCCTTTAATCATAATGCTAGTCATATTTCTATGTTGTTATTCAATGAACTAGTTAGACTCAATGTGCTAATAATTTTTGTTGATCTTCTCTTACAACTTCCTCCTATGTTATTAGTTCTTCAAACAAGAACTATTAAGCTTTGTTGTCTATGCACATGACACCTCATTTGGTGTCGCCTTCTGTTCTACTTTTAGGTTCCTCTTACAATTTCTGATTGAAACTCGAACTCGTGACCTCTCAATCTTAACCATTGTCTCAAACCAATCCCTTTCTTTCTCCCGTCATGTGAGTATTTATATTCTTCTTCTGTTCACTTTTTTTTTTTTTTTGACATTTTGTTGACAGTATTTTGGTTCAAATATATTATGGAGCCTCCTCTCGAGCTTCCACTTTCAGCCACAATAAATTGTAGATCCAACTTCCCCCGGCTTTTCCTCTGGTGTCCTCTGTGTGTTTTTCTTTTTTTTTTGGGTTGTTAGGGGGTGCGCTACTACTTGACGGCTCCCCCAATAGCTCCCTTGAGATCCAACTTCCTATGCAAATATAGTACAGTTAGATCGGAGAAATTAGTGTTCTCAGTAAATGGAAGAATGGAGGTGATGATGGGTGCATGAGGGTTGTTCATATTGCTGACTATGCTCAAGGGGACCATTGGAAAGTTCGGCGTCTACGGTCACTAATTAGAAGAGGCTAAATGATTAGAAGAGGTTAGATGACAGGCTGTGTAGTAAACAGGATATCAGGGCGGCAGTTTTAACGCATGGAGGCTTCGGGTGGCAAAGTGGTCGATTGGCACTGGGGAGAGCTATGACAATTTGGCCCACCTGTTGAGGTGAGCTGTCAATAGCAATGGAATGCATGGTAGGTCAGTAACTCTTCCAGATCGCATCATAATGGTGTTGAACAGAGGCAAAACGTCAACAAATCATCACTAACAAAGAATAGAACTTGTTGCAATTTCATGGTGCTCATCGGTCGGTCTGGACATAGTGCCATAACACCAAAGAAGTTGAGGGTTGAAGAGCTCTGGTGCTGGTACTCAGATGATCACGTGATTAACAGATTCTAGAAAAGTCTAATCCATGCTTCTGTGCAAAGGGTTTAGGTGCAATAGACATGAACAAATATCAACAGGCCAGTCACTGTAGATAATTCACGAAGTCCACGCGGCAATCAATGGAGCTTGAATGAGGCTTTTCATAGTGAATTTGGGCTTGTTGGGATTGACGATCGAAAGTGGGACGAGCTTTGTTCAAGGCGAATTCAGCGAATCGTGACTAATGGAACTAGAGATTAAGATTAAAGTGGCCAGGTCGGTATCGACACTTAGAAGTTGAAACTGATTAGAAATTTGAATCAATGTTTAAAATAATGATTAAATTTGAATCAATGTTGAAACTGATTTGAAGTTGAAATTTATTTTAGCAGAGTTAGTTGATGTTATGATTAGAAGGAGGGTTAATATTTTGTGCGTGCAGGAGACTAAGTGCGTAGGTGAGAAAGCTAAAGTCATAGAGCCTTGGGGTTATAAACTTTGGTATACAGGTAGAGATAGAAATCGTAATGGACTAGTTGTGATCATAGATAAGCAATTACTTGGGGATGTAGTGGAGGTTAGGAGGAAGGGTGATAGAATTTTATTAGTTAAATTTATTTTAGATGGAGAGATTTTTAATGTTATTAACGCCTATGCACCACAAGTAGGACTTGATGAATTCAGTAAATATCAATTTTGGGAGGATCTAGATGAGATAGTACAAGAAATACCGCTAGAGAAAAACGATTTATTGGTGGTGATCTCAATGGATATGTAGGAACTAGTCGTAATGGGTTTGATAGTGTACATGGAGGATTTGGTTTTGGAGAAAGAAATGAAGCAGGTAATTCAATTCTAGATTTTGCTTTGTCTTATGATTTAATTTTAGCGAATACTTGGTTTAAAAAGAGAGTTTCTCACTTAGTTACTTTTAAAAGTGGATCGAATGCAAGCCAAATAGATTTCTTTTTAATTAGGAGGGTAGATAGAGCTAGTTGTATCGATTGTAAGGCGGTGCCAGGTGAGAGTGTAGTTATCCAACATAGACTCTTAGTTTTAGATATTCAAATTAGATAAAAACTTAGAAAAATTAAGTGTAAATTAGATCCTAAGATTAAGTGGTGGCGATTAGAAGGTAATCAAAAAGTTTTTGTAGATAGAGTAGTACAAGAAGCAGATTTGAGGGATCATGATGATCCTAATATAACATGAAACAAAATGGCTAGCTGCATTAAAAGGATAGTTAAAGATATATTCGGTGAGTCGAGGGGCGGTGCTCCACCATGTAAGGATACATTATGGTGGAATGAAGAGGTAAAAATGCTATTAAGATCAAGCGAGACTTTTATAGAGATTTGAAAAATAATAATAATAATGGAATAAGTTTTGAGAAGTATAAACTAGCAAAGAAGGAGGCTAAGAAAGCTGTTTGGAATGCAAAAACTGAATTATATAAACAAGTGTACGAGAAGTTAGATAATAAAGAGGCAGAAAATGATATATATAGAATTGCTCGAATAAAAGAGAGAAAGTCTAAAGACTTATGTACTGTAAAGTGTATTAAAGATGAGAATGAGACAGTTCTAGTTCGAGACGAAGAGATTAAAGAAAAATAAAAAAATTATTTTGATAGATTATATAATGGTAGTTTTACTCAAAATTTGGGAGATCTTACTATTCAATGTGAGATATGAATTATAGTTTTATGCGCAGAATCAAAGAGTCTGAAGTAAAAGAAGGTTTGAAGAGAATGAAATTAAGAAAAGTTGTTGGTTCAGATGAGATTCCTATAGAAGTATGGAGATACTTAGGAGGGATTGGTGTGAGGTGGCTAATAGATCTTTTTTAACAAGATTTGACAAATTAAGAAAATACCAAATGAATGGAGGAAGAGTACCCTAGTACCTCTGTATAAGAACAAGGGTGACATTCAGAGTTGTTCTAACTATCGGGGAATCAAACTCATGTGTCACACTATGAAGCTTTGGAAAAGGGTAATTGAACATAGATTGCGACAAACTGTTAAAATATCGGAGAACCAGTTTGGATTTATGCCGGTGCGATCGACGACAGAAACTATTCATTTACTTCGTCAACTTATAGAGCGATTCCGAGAGAGAAATAGAGATTTGCATATGGTATTTATTGACTTAGAGAAAACCTATGATAAAGTTCCACGAGAGATACTTTGGTGGACACTGATAAAGAAAAGAGTTCCCATCAAGTATATCGATATAATTAAGAACATGTATGATGGAGTAGTGGTCAATGTCAAAACATGTGGTGGTTTAATAAGTGATTTTTCTATCATAATTGGATTACATTAAGGATCTGCATTGAGCCCATTCTTATTTACTATAGTGATAAATGAGCTTACTAAAACCATTCAGGATGAGATACCTTGGTGTATGCTATTTACTGATGATATTATCTTAGTTGATGAAACAAGAGAAGGGGTAAATGCCAAGTTAGAGTTATGAAGGCATATATTAGAATCTAGAGGTTTTAGATTGAGTAGGTATAAAACAGAGTATATTGAGTGTAAATTTAGTAAATGCCGGACCATAAACTATAATGCTGTAAAACTGGATAGGCAAGAGATACAAATGAGCAGTTAGTTTAGATATTTGGGTTCTATTATTCAGTATGATGGAGAGCTCGATAATGATATTAACCATAGAATACAAGCTGGCTAGTTGAAATGGAGGAGAGCAACGGGAGTTTTATGCGACCGTAACATTCCGTTAAGATTGAAAAGAAAGTTTTATAGGACTGCTATTAAGCCAACTTTATTATATGGCACGGAATGTTGGGCTATAAAGAAACGTTATTTACAGAAAATAAGTGTAACAGAGATGCGCATGCTCCGTTGGATGTGTTGCAACACTAGGAGAGATAAAGTGATAAATGAAGATATTCGTACTAAGGTAGGTGTAACTTCCATCGATGAGAAGATGCGAGAAAATCGCATACGATGATTTGGTCATGTGCAACGTAGGCCTACAAGTGCACCAGTTCGAAGAGAGGAGTTTATCAATGTAGGACAAGTTCAAAGAACGAAGGGAATACCGAAGAAAATATGGATGGAGGTGATACGCAAAGATATGGAGTCTAGAGGTTTAAATAAGGAGATATTACTTGATAGAAATGAATGGAGAAGGAATATCAAAGTGATCGATCCGGCGTGATTCTTTTTTTGGTTGATGTAGCCTACCCCAAATACTTGGGATAAAAGGCTTAGTTGTTGTTGTTTAAAATAACGATTAAGTTAACGTAACGTTTTTTTTTGTTAGGTTATGTAGCAAATAACGTAACGCTTAACGTAGGGTACGCAAATTTCTATTTATTTAATTAAAATAAATATTAAACTGTAGCTAATAATTTTAATAAATAAGTAAATAAATCTAAAAAAATCATATAAAATACTGTAAAATCAATATAAAGGTATAGAAAAATTATTAAATTTCATAGCAAATATCACAACAATTTTTTAAATCATACACAATAAAATATTGTTTTTCCTTATAACATGAAGATAATTCCATGTGATCATTTAATCTACAATAATAAGATCATCCTCTTTCAGAATGTAGTTTGTATCTTTCGGATCGATATTATCCCCTGTCTCATCAAAACTATTATCAATTGCTTTTCTTTTGTCTGAAGAAGATGCTACACAAGAGATATACAAATTAAGATGCTATTATATACTCAAATCATGATAGTAAAGTGTTCATTTAAGAATATTAAATTGTTAAAATTAGATAACTTACAAGTATCGACCCTTCGTTTCTTTGCTGGGGTTTCAGTTTCATGTTGCTTGTCTCCCTTATCCACAATGGATGGAAAAATATTTTGATTGCTATTAATTGCAGTGACTTTTACGAAATCATTCGTTCTTATATTAGAATCGTTATCAGTAGGCTCATCTAGCAATCCAAGATTTTCTGGGAGACAAGGCTCTTCATTCTCAACAAGCCATTCATCTTCTGGTGTTGCCTCATCAATCAAAATTGAATCCAAATTCATTCGCTTCCTTCGAATATTTCTCTCTCCAAGCTTAATATTGTACATCACATACACAAGAGAATATAGACGTTCTTGCTTCAAGCAACATCTTTTTTTTGAATGCACATTTAACAAAGTTGTGAATTGTTATATGAGAATGATGATAAATAAAGTACTTAAAAAATAATATATTAAATTTTTTAATTTCATACTTGTTCAAAAGTGCTCCAATTGCGTTCGCATTCAGAAGCACTAATGGTAAGAGAGAGGATTCAAATTGCAAACTTTTGGAGTATCGGAACATCCTCTTCAATCTTTCCCACCACGCAACTAAAAAAGATAATTAATTTTGGTGTTAAAAAATGTAAAAAAATAACTTAATGATATATCTACAAATAGAACCCTAACATGTCGACAATGAATTAAAATATATCAGGACTTCGAGTGTTCATAGTCATTTGAGCTAGTGGGGATCCAAATTCTCCAAGCTTCTGTTTATACTGATCCAGCTCCACATTAGCTTGTGCATACTCGTTGAGGTCGGGAATCATTCGTTGCATGCATTCACGAAGGCCTCTTCTAACCTCGGATATATTGGAGAATGTATCACTATAAAAGCATGTAGGATTTAGAAAGTAAGCCGCTGCATGGAGGGGCCTATTCAACATGCCTGTACACCTCTTATCAATCAAATTCCAGTGTGGCATGTACTTTCTCTTACTGCCTTCACAGATATCGGTAATTTTCTCTTTGCAACTGTCGAGATACTCATATAGAAAATGTATGAAAGGCCTCACATTTGAATCTACCTCTTGCAGTACATAGACTAGTGGAAGTGTGGTGCTAAAATAAAAGAGAACTCGACCGCAGAAGCTTCTGCTAGATAGCACTGCTCTCTTTGCCTTCACTGCATTCGGTTTCTTGCTCCAAGCACTCTTAGTGAATTCATTAGAAGCAAACATCTTTCTCAATGGCTGCCTTAATTATGAATTGTATGATCCCTTTTGTTGTTTCAAAAGTTTCTTTATGGATCTTCATCTTGCTTATATCCTCCAGCATCAAATCAACACAATGAGCTGCACAAGGAGTCCAGTAAAGATGCTTTCGTGAGTCCATAAGTTTTGTGTCTGTATTGACGTAAAAAGCGTGATTGTCCGTAATCACTTGTATAAAATTATTCTCTCCAATCTACTTAACTATCTTATCAAGACACTCTCATAAATAATGTAATCTCCTGTCTTAAATTGATTCGATGCATCAATGGACTTATAAAAGAAAGTCCTCTCTGGTGAATTCACAAGAAAGTTTATTTAATTTCTGCTCTTCCTGTCAGTCCACTCATCAGACATCACTGTACAACCGTATTTCTCCCAAGCCATTATATGCTTCTTCTTAAACTTGTCAATATCCTCAATCTCGGCCTTCAGAACCCGTGTCTTTATCTCGTACGGAGATGGTTGCTTCAAACCAAATTCTCAAACCAAATTCAAAATTCCCAACTGCTTCGATCATCTCCTTCTAATATGGACTATTCAAAATATTAAATGACAGTCCGTTTGCATAAATACATCTGTCTATTTTCATGACGCAGTCCTCTCTTGCCTCTTTTAAGGCTGTCTCTAACGTCGATTGACGGGTTTCAAGATTAATAAATTTGTTCATCACTCCCAGAGTGCGAGATTGAGTGTTGCTACCGGCAGCGCATTCAAGTTCTTGGCTTATAATTTCAGTATTTGGTTCCCTCATTCTTCCAATTTCTCGGCTTAGTGATGCCTTTTTCTTCTTTTCTACTTCAGTGGACTTCAAAGTATGTTTACATATTTTCTTAACATCTGGCGGGACTCGTTCACACATTTTTACCACATGTCTCATACCAGCCAAATGATGTTCAAGCTGGGTGATTCCTGCAGTTATATGATGACTGTAGAATTTAGAATAAAAATAATTGGGGTTCTCCTTGTGAATCTCCCATTCTCTAGCCGAATCCATATTTTTTTAAATTATTCAATCTACACAAATAATTCAATTATTCGATAATCAACAATTAATTTAATTATGAAATATCAAATATCAAGTAACATTAATTCAATTAACATGTTGCTGCTGCATGTTAACATGCTGCTGCTGCTTCATCATGCTGCTACTGCTTCATCATGCTGCTACTGCATCTTCATTCCTGCTGCTGCAACAGTGCACACTGTACAGTTGCAGTAGCCACACACACTGTCCACACACAACATAATTCACAAAAAATTCACACTAATCACATAATACACACATAAATCACATAATTCACAAAAATTCACACAAATCACATAAAACAGTATTAATCCACAAAATTCCCAAAATCACATAATTCCAAGTTTCCAACAATGCAAAATTGCATGAATACATATAATCCAAATTATCCAAGTTATCCAACAGTCTATATTTAAAGCAATTAACCATCTAATTTAATAAAATTTAAGAAAAATTGCTTGGAATGCTTACCTCTGTTAAACCGAAGAGAGAATGAAGAGGAACCGAACCAGAGATGGCGGCGGAAAGAGGGTCGGGAGTTTCGAGATTGATCGGAGCTACTGCCGACGTTTTGGAGCTGGAGCGGTGGTGGAAAGAGTGTCGGGAGAGGGAGAGAGGTCGGGACTCGGGAGAGACGGTCGGGAGAGAGAGATAGGGTCGGGACTTGAGATTGATCGGAGTTTCTTGTCGACGTTTATGAGTGGGAACGGCGCCAGAGAGAGGGTCGAGAGAGGGAGAGAGGGTCGGGACTCGGGACAAAGGGAGAGAGGGTCCGGAGTCGAGGTTGATTGGAGTTTCTTGCCGGCGTTTTGGAGTCAGATCGGTGTCGGAAAGATGATCGCGAGAGGGAGAGAGGGTCGGGAGAGGGAGAGGGAGAGGGTCGGGAGAGAAATCGCTGAGGGAGAGGGAGAGCGATCGATTAGGGTTAGGGTTTTTTTTCACTATCGGATTTATATATAAATCGATCGGGTGAAAAAACGTTCGTTACATTACGTTACGAAAAAACGTAACGTAACATACATTTTTTCAAAAAACCCAGCGCTCCGCAGCGGGGCGTTATTTCGCCTCGCTACAGAGCGAAATACTGTTGTTACGCTCCATAATGCATTATAACACGTTACAGGGTGTGTTTTTTTATACATTGATCTGAATCTATATTTGTGCCGAGGTGCGTATGGATAAATGTGACTAGATTGGATCATATGCGACGTCAGCGGTAGCTCAATTATTGAAGCCTTAAACCCAGTATCCTCTGCTTCTTGTGTTTGGCTGTTTTTTATTCTTTCTTTGCAACTACACGGCTGCAAGGTGGGGAATTTTATATTTGTCGTATTTTTTGTTTCCTCAAGTATTATCCATTCACTTGCTAGCGAGGGGCATATTTTGTATATATATCTTATTGTAGTTGATTAAAATCCTATGTAATTGAACATGGGGGGATTACCAACAATTTATACTCAATTAATATATATTTAGAGACTTGTTCTTGTTACCCAATTCTAATTGATGGTAAGAGATGTAGATGATGATGATAATCCAAGATAGTGAAACTAGACTCGTTATGCAGTTGCTCCGACTTCAACTTGGATTGTGATGCACCTTTACATCCACTGTCGATGAAATTGTGTTTCATGGATTTCCAGGCCTCTACCTTAGAATTTAATGATATTATACTTGCTGTGTCAATTAGTAATCAAGTGCGGTAAGACCATGTCACCTCTTAACAAATCTTAGAAATGTACATTGTTGCCTGGTGCAAATACAAAAAAAAAAAAAAAAAAAAACTTGGTGCTAAGTTTACAGTTTATTATAACCGTCTGGCTAGAAGTTTTAACCAAATTTGGTCATGACCCTCGTGGCTGTGTACAGGATTTTAATCGCATTATTATATTATTTACAGTTCTTCATTCCTTTAGTCCAAACAAATTCATCATCTCTGGTACTGTGATTGTACTCTTTCTATAATCAAACACAAGCTATTCAAGAAATTTCTAATTTACTTATCTCAGGAAATATTCTCCAGATATATTAGTGAATTGATGTCAACGTAGACTTCCTTGAGGTAAATGAGTAGAAAAGGAGAAATAAAATCTGATGTGTTGTTGGCACTCAAGAGCATATGACCCAAGCCCCAAAAGTGGCGAAAACCATTGTCATAATTGGGTGCCAAGATATCTGGTTAGCCACTTGCTGTGGTGGTAAAGAAAAAACTGAATCTCAGTGTGGTGCTCTGTTTTAAGCTCTATGCTTATTTAAGAATTTAATTCAATGCTTGACTGTTGCTTCTCAAGGGTATAGAAGTTCATTAAAAGTCTATCATGAACATTGGTCTCAGATTGAGGATCTTTACTCATTGTATCCAGACTATCCCATTTCAGCATTTGGCCTACTTTTGAGCTACTTTTGAGCATGAGTGGAATATGTGATTCCTTTTCTTTCTTTCTTATTCAAAATGTTAGGAAGAGCTTATGGTGGGTTTTGTTGGTGGGACTTCATGCAACATTAAGACAAATTTCTATCCTTTTGATATGGTTATTATCTCACTGCTGTTGCACTATAGTGTTAAATAACTTGTGATATTCTTTATGCAAGTTTTGGGCGTACAAAACCTCCCTATCCAGGGTATCTAAGGGGTCGGCTGCTGTTGATGAACTACAGGCCACATAGACATTGATATTAGTTAGATTCTTCTTTTGTGTGTCACTGAAAGGTGTCGTGAGCTTAACTATGCATACCTTTATAATAATTTTGTGTAGCCTATGGAAGCTGTAAGATATCATGTATCATGCCTAGTCTTGTTTTGTTTAGTTTATTTATTCTGAGGAAGTGAGTGCCTTTCCTGATGTATCCAACTATATATATGGAAGCCATCTATTATATCATGGTTAATGTCAATTTATTATGTAATTGGTGAAGTACATGAATAGATGTAATACAACGGAAACCTTATTCTTTTAATCGGTTATGCAATGGTGCTTGGTAATTGCTGCTTATCAGGGAATCAAGTATTTTTGTTTGGATATTCTCGTTCTGTGGATTGGAATTTTAGCATTTTTAGAAAATTATGAGTGCAGGGATGCTGATATTAATGTCTCTAGTGCTGTTATAGGTTTATTATTCTTATCTTTGTACGTGGATCCTATATAATTATCTGATTAATCTTTTCTTTAATCTTTGTATATTTGTCTATGAATGACCGCATATATCAAAAACTTATCCACTGAAATATTTTTGGTTTAGATGTGTGCGACAAAGTAGTGAAGGCCTTGTGCAGCAGGAGCAAAGATCCACTCATATGTCACTCTCCTTCCCTCCTTGAACGTGAAGATATCAAAGATGAACTTGATTTCCGTATAGCTAGCGTGCTTCAAAGCACAGGGCATCGCTACAATGGTGGCTTCTGGACCAACTCTCCAAAAGATGAAGCAGATGATACTATGCGACATGTTGCAATTGTAACAACTGCCAGTCTCCCCTGGATGACCGGAACAGCTGTGAATCCACTTTTTCGTGCTGCTTATCTGGCTAAGACGGCGAAGCAAAATGTCACACTGTTAGTCCCTTGGTTGTGCAAGTCAGATCAGGAACTTGTTTATCCTAACAGTTTGACATTTAGCTCACCAGAAGAGCAAGATGCTTATATACGAAACTGGGTGGAGGAAAGGGTTGGCTTTAAGGCTGATTTTAAGATCTCGTTTTATCCAGGAAAGGTAATCATATGGTGCATTTTGTATTATATACTGATTGTAGGGAGGTTTTAATAATATTATTCACTGTGTTTCTTTGCTGTGACTTTTAGTTCTCAAAAGAAAGGCGCAGTATAATACCTGTTGGTGATACTTCCCAATTCATTTCTTCGAAAGAGGCTGATATTGCTATACTCGAAGAGCCTGAGCACCTCAACTGGTACCATCACGGGGAACGTTGGACTGATAAATTCAACCATGTTGTTGGTGTTGTTCATACAAACTACTTGGAGTACATCAAGAGGGAGAAGAATGGGGCAATCCAAGCTTTCTTTGTGAAACATATAAATAACTGGGTAACCCGAGCATATTGCCACAAGGTATATCATATCAAGGTCCTATATTTACTGTATGTTTCTGCATCTAGCTCTAGCAACTAGTCTAGCAGCCAATCCAGTGAACCTAGTTATCTGATTATGACCAAAAGATCAAGTTGTGTGCTTCATTCCATTTGGGTGCATTGTGGATCATCCTTGCCTAGTCATAGTGTGTCATATCCATCAATTCTTTAACTAATTAACTGTGTTTCATGCAGGTTTTGCGTCTTTCTGCAGCAACACAGGAACTACCTAGGTCTGTTGTTTGCAACGTTCATGGAGTGAATCCCAAATTCCTTAAAGTTGGGGAGAAAATGGCAGAAGAAAAGGAGCGTGGGCAGCAGACATTCTCCAAAGGTGCATATTTTTTGGGGAAGATGGTATGGGCGAAAGGGTATAGGGAATTAATAGACTTATTGGCAAAGAACAGAAATGAGCTAGAAGGTTTCAAGCTGGACGTTTATGGAAATGGAGAAGACTCCTTAGAAGTACAATCAACTGCGAAGAAGTTAGACCTGAACCTCAACTTCCTCAGAGGAAGGGATCATGCAGATGATTCACTTCATGGGTACCACCATTGTGTCTAGACAATTTTTTTTTCTCTCTTTTTCCTTCTCAAATCACCCCATTTTTAAGTTTCATTTTTTGGTTTGTTTTGCAGATACAAAGTGTTTATTAATCCTAGCATCAGCGATGTCTTGTGCACAGCAACCGCTGAAGCTCTTGCCATGGGAAAGTTTGTTGTTTGTGCAGATCACCCATCAAACGAATTCTTTAGGTCATTTCCAAATTGTTTGACATACAGAACTCCAGAGGATTTTGTTGCTCGTGTGAAAGAGGCTTTGTCCAGTGAGCCTCAACCCCTCACCCCCGAGCAAAGATACAACTTGTCTTGGGAAGCCGCAACCCAAAGATTTATGGAATACTCTGAGCTTGAGAAAGTGCTCAATAGCAGCAAAAGTGAATCTCCACAAGGGAGAAAACTCAGCAGTAGTAGGTTTAAGAAATCAGTCTCCACGCCCAGTTTAACAGAGGTGGTCGATGGAGGTCTGGCTTTTGCTCACTATTGTCTCACAGGAAATGAGATCCTTAGGTTGTCAACTGGAGCAATACCTAATACAAGGGACTATGACAAGCAACATTGTCAGGATTTGCATCTCTTGCCACCTCAAGTGCAACACCCCATATATGGTTGGTAAGGAAATCCCACTTGTACCAGTGCTCCATTGAAGAGTGACCTGTGAAGCTGGAAGTCTCTGACAATGCACAACTATCCTAATGGTGATTCTGTTCCATTTTCATCTTGCTTAGAAGGTTGTAAAACTTGGCTGTGGAGTTGGCAACATGGCAGCTGTGACATTGAAAACAGTGACCGACCTCAGCTGTATGCCAACTTATTGTGTAATACATCCCGAAATGCATATAAATCTTCCAGTGTAATTTCTTACTGTTAGCAGCCCATGGATCAATTCTTTGAAGGCATCCTTGTAAATATGTCTAGGATAAATGTGAATGATTATGGATGAAGATGAAAGCCAGCTCGAGTAAATGAATTTGATTCATAAGGAAGCACCAGAGATGAAGTTAGAGCCTATGGGCCGCTGGTTTCCAATAAACCCCCCCTATATTGTACATGTTACAATCAAATAATTTGGACTCTGGATCAGACTGCAACTTGATGGATGCACACTTTGGTTCTGCTTGTGTTATTGCTATGCAGAACATAGATACGATGATCTCAGAGCGTGAGAGGGATTTCAATTTTGTGTTAAGGCTTGTACATTGTTCCTATGTATAAAGTTTATTGGAAGTGCTGTAAGATTGAATGATACGTTATCCTGTATGTTTTTTGGCACAATTATTCTGTATGTTGGTTTCATTCTATCATCGAATCAAGGTTTTCCTCTTCTTCTTTTTTATTTTTTATATATATATATATATATATTCATTTTCTTATTTCTCTCTTTTAATATCTTGATGTCACAAAATTACAGCTTCTGAAGATGTAATTTTTTTTCTCTTGTAAGATGGTTTCTACTGCAGGTATGCAAATGAGCAGTTGTAGGCTGGATGCAGTCCATGTGGTCTTATACCAATATTCATCAACCCGCACGGTACCCTGCATTTCAGGAAGGTATATATGTTCATGTATTTCGTTCTTCAAATAAGCATTTTGTGATTACTTTTGTACAGCCTTGTCTGTTTTTTGGTACGGAGATCTCAGCAACTTCCAGAAAATCAATCTCTCTGATCTTTGATTGGTTACCACATAAATATTTTGGCTCGTATGAGATGCTGTGTGTAGGCATCAGCTTCTTCTCCAATGTCAAGGAATGGCTGGCTCCAGTTCCACAGTATACATGGTTAGTAGCAGGAACTATGTGTGGCTTATATCTCAAGGCACCAACTTGGTATATTCCTCTGTTGGGTTAATTTATCGTCTAGGTGGGCAAAAGGGTAGGCCTCTAGGTTCCCCTTGTTATGTTAAAATAGTCTCAACATCAGAACCACATATATCTATCTCTAGGGCGCCCTACGTTCTATAGTGAAGTGCAGCAAGACAATATTCCAAAGTCCTAGCCAGTGGATACATGGCTCTCAAGTGCGTCCATGCCTTTATGATAATCACAACAGCTGCTTGATAAGTGGCCAAAGGGTGCAAACTATTGTTTAAGACCCTATTTATTAGGAGACCAAGATCAGTTTACTTACTTTTTCAAAGGAATACTAGGTCCAAAGCATAATGCTCAACCCTATCCCCTTGGCCTTGGGTCATGCAAGTGTGCAATTTACGTTATGCAAAGAGTCTCAAAGTCATGATGATAAAGTTGGCACCACCTTTCTTCTTTTTTTCCGAAAGCTATGTTTGTTTGCATTACTGACTCCATCTCTCACTTTCTTTTGACATGGAGAACAAATCAACGGTTGATATCTCTTGCTGTGCAACTTGCTCGTCACGAAGAACAGCTCAGACCCCACCACTTTCATCTCTCTTGATCTTCTGGAAGACTGATGGCTGGTCTATGTTGAGAGGAACAAAGCTAACATATTCGTCTGGATTCATTGTACGTTACGATACAAGAGAATCGCATATTGTCCACTTATCGATTTCCCAGTATCAGGTTGTATCCTGACTTTATGAAAAGTTATCAAGTACAGAGCAAAGGATCAGGTTGCTGCTGAAAAGGATATGCCCGTCTCAATTGACTGCGTGATTAATTAGTAATTATCTTTGGAGAATTTGGGACAAAGTGGTGACAGGTGAGTGATTAATTAGTAATTATATTTGGAGAATTTGGGCCAAAGTGGTGACAGGTAAAGTGAGGACGAATTGCTTTCTTTTTTCTGTTAATCATGTGTTGATGAGGAACTTTAGCTTTGTGTAAAATTTGACCGGAGGAGGAGATTTTGGCTGTCGTTATATGTAGCTCTGGTCAGTTCTTTTGAATGTTAAGATTTTCCCTCCAAAGGAAAATTTGAGATATTTTATTTTAGTGGTGCGTGTCCTCTTTCTTTTCTTTTTCCTTTTTTTAAACTTTTATCTTGATTGACTTACATTACTTTTTTGTTGGGTTTATATCTCGCATCGGTTAAGTATGCAATCCAGATATGATCGGAAATCACACTGAGTTATGGTTGGACTTGGATCAAAAAACCAGTATATTAATTGGTTTGGAATATCAATTAGATGATTATAGTGTTATCTTGATAGGTTTTGAATATTAACACTATATATATCTATTATATTTGATATAAGAGATGTAAGCAATTGATTGAGAGATTCTGTTATTATGAGAGATACGAGAAATAGAGAGATAATTGAATATCTTCTTTTATATTTATATATATATATATATTGCATGTACTTAAGTGGAACTTTTTGGGAAACCACTAGAATTTTCGGATGGACCTTCTACCTAGCAAAAGATGAGGGAAAACCTAGTACTTCTTTTTTTTTTTCAAATCCAATATGATTCAGACTTTCAAGTAGCAACTCATTTTGCCCTAGACAGGTTGATAATAATACGCTAAAATGTGTGACTTTTAGCTAGAGATACATAAACATCCGTACATTCTTTTTAATTCAAATATTAATGTTTTGTTGATTATGAGAATAATGTACTACAACACCATAAGTGGACTGTACCAACTTGAATTGCATTTGCAGACCAAATATATATATGTTTACTTCGCATCCATGTCAGTAATTTGTTTTATAAGGTAAGAATTTTCTAGACAGGGTCATTTTGTTATGGTGGTATAAATTGCAAATCTACTAGTGTCCAGTCCAATGATATTCGGCTACTATCCCATGATTCACTCATGTCGAGCATTTGTCTCCTCCTCCTCCCAAACCACCTCAACTACTCGCCTAACATACGAATGTGTTTCTATATGTCCATAATGATAAAACTATAAACTGAGAGAGTTGGAAAAGAACAACTTTGTACTCTGAGGTGTAAATAAAACAAACGATACAATAGTCATCTTTTTACAGGTGAAAGAGACAAATATAAAAAGTAAAGAAAACAGAATATATAATTTGATTCTAATTATATATAATTCTCAATCAACATAACTAGCCTAATTAGTGATATTTAACATAAAGATAAAGAAAACAGAATATATAATTTGATACTAACTATAAATAATGCTCAATCAGCATAATCAACATAATTAGTGATATTTAACAAATATACTAATTTAGAAAGATATTCTGAGATATGCTAATAAATTGGAGGATTTGTCAAATATGCTAATTTAGAAAGATATTCTAAAGATATATAAAACTCAAGCTCTCGTAAGTTGTATATGATTTAGCTTTGTTGTCTCGCTCTCTCACTCTCTCTAAATGCGTCAAGTCAACAAATCAAAGTCACCAAAACAAGTTTGAGAAGAAAAAAGAAAACCCGCCATCCCCACCTTACCGTCAAACGATTGTATAACAAATGTGCCAGCAAAAGGTCAGTTTTTCTTTTTATAACAATTGATTGCATTTTTTTTTTACATAAATCCCTAAAAGAATGTCGTTTTTTAAGTTCAAAAAAATATTACGAGAATAACATCCCCCTTGCATGTAATTGTGTACAAGAGCTGGTTATCTCTATGGTGTGAGTCCAATACACCCAATTAATTAATATTATAGTATTGCTACTCTACATCGATCGCTACATGTGGAGGACTCTCTCCTTCGGCGACCTGTTTAACCGCGGCTTTCTCATCCGGTTCGGGATTCCGAAACCTTGCGGATCGGGCGAGCTCCTCGACCGCGCCCGCTATCTGGTGAGTGGACGCCACGACTTGGGCTAAGAGGGAGAAGGTGGTGGCGTGCCGGATGACGTCAGAGAGGGCGGCGCAACCTGGAAGCTCGACGGTCTTCAGCTTCTCGGAGGCGGCGAGGGCGCTGGCCACGTGGAGGCTGGCGGCAGAGGGCGACGTCATGTTTCGGATTGAGGATGCGAGATCCGACAGCGCCATGGCGGATGCGGAGCTCATTTCGGTGCAAGCGGATCGGATCTTTTTGCTGGCATCCGGGTCCGTTGTTGTCTGAGGAACAAAAGCCAAATGAATTTTTTTTAAATTTTTTTTTTTATATACCTATTGAATGAATTATGATGAACTGGTCCATGGACTATCATTTCTTACGATAGAAAATTTCTTGCACAAACAACTATAGGACCATGCAAAATATGTTTTGCATTTAGATATGTTGGAAGTTTAAATAAGAATAAAATTAGATACATAGAACTAACCTGATTTTTGTCAACAGTGGTGATATAGGTAGTGAGAGCCTCAATGGAGTATGCACATTGCCGACTCAGAGCTCCAATCTTTAGGTATTGTCTCCATGGGTAGCGGAATCTAAAACGACCATGACCAGGTTCCCATCTTGCAAAATTAGCCTGCAATAAAACAAAGTGATAAGAAATTAAGGAGGAGTAAACTAATGGTGGGACACTCTTAAATATGTGATGAAAACAAATATTTAAATTTAACTTTTTAGATTTAATTAAAAATTTATATAGTACATGTGGTTTTAGAGGAAGATAGAGAAAACAGGAAAATATAAAGACAAGTGGGGGGAGATAGAAGGAATGGCCTTATAACATGGAGCAATCAATGATACATTGCATCTGTTGTATCTCTATCAAAGTTGTCATCTTTCAAAATTTTCAGGATATATGCACATTTTTTGTACGTAACATGTCTAAAGTTTGCGTGCATGAAAATTTTGGACAATCCAATAAGAAAACAGCAAAAAAGTTATTAGCTTATGCTCAAACCTATAGGATTAGCTCGCTGGTGTAATCGGACTAGGATGACAAAATCTTAAAATTATTAATTTATTATGAGAGAAGCCCAAACAAAACTATCTTTATCTTTTTTTATTTATGTTATTAAGTAAATCTGGAGCTTATTGGGTTGGTGTGTCTACTCACCAGGGTTTCCTCTGTGGGCTTTGAGTTGAGCACGTTCTTATAAACTTGGAGAAAAGGCTTGCCCTCCAAATTCTCACTAATTCCATCCATCTCCACAAAGTACTCTGATCCCAAACCTGTAAATTAAATTGCATGACATGTAGCTTGTTAACATAAATGAATATTTTCATAAGTTATTGCAAGATTTCTATATATCACAATTTTGTTAGCCAGTGAGGTTTGCATTCTGTAAGATCCACCAAATCCAAAGAGTTGATGGAACCAACTAATCATGCCTAAAATTGGTGGGTGGGTGGGGGGGTTTCAAATATTGTACGTACCATCGAAGAAGCTAGCAAGCATGTCTAAGTTGGCCGCGACCAACTTGTGAAGGTCCTCTCCAGCCCACACTGGGAACACAAGTATACTCGTAAAGATGCAAATGCCCACTCCAATGGCAACGGTGGACAGCCTCTGCTGAGCAAACCTCAACACCTCCTCCACACGGTAGCCCGACACCGCCACCAGGCCGAACGTCAGTATGAATATCGTCACCCCGTAGTCGAACCTAGCCTTGATCTCCGGGATGAACCGGGAGAATGTTGCGGCCGAAGCCAGCAGAAAGACGAACATGCCAACAAGTATCGGCTCGCCCTTCTCTCCGGCTAGGGCCGCTATGTGGTGCGCACCGACCCCTAGTGACCCGGCCAGAAATGTCGCAAAGGCTCTATTCAGACCTTTGCCTAGTGTCCCGCCTGTTACGTTCTTGTATATATCAGGTCTCAGTAAATAAATATAAATATAAATATATATAGTAACCAATTACTGCAAAGTATTTTTTCGCATTATAACAGTAGAGATATTCTTCACGTACCGACGGTGTATTCGCTGACGACGACCACGGTGAGCACGGCCCATATGGCCGACCCCCCCAAGCCGTTGAAGAGGGGGTTGACATAGTAGAAGACCGACACCAGCGTGAGAGAGAGCCCTACTTTGAGAGAATGGGATATCCGCCTCGGATCGGCTTTGCCGATCTTCTTCAGCCTGTCAAACAGCCCCATCCCCTTCGCCTTAAAGCCGATCTTCTTCAACCTGCCAAACAGCCCCATCGCCTTCGCCTTAAAGCCGATCTTCTTCAGCCTGTCAAACAGCCCCATCGCCTTCGCCTTGAGATTCTCCAGCCACGAAACGAGCAATGGCGACAACCAGTGCCTCTCACTGCCAGCAGCAGCAGCACTGCTCTCTTTCGCCATTTCCATAACTATTTCCCGAAGTAAATCAATATAGATCGTTTGCAATTTTATGGTTTTTTATAACCCAGAGTGGGAGTATCAATCTGGGGTCTTCTCTCTCTCTGAGAAGCGAGAGAGAGAGAGAGAGAGATGAGAAGAGAATGAGGAACACGGGAGCTCATATATAAGAGAGAGAGAGAGAGAGAGAGAGAGAGAGAGGATCGGAAAATTTTGAAAATGTGGTTTGGGATTAAATATAAATAACTGGAAGGACTTTTTAGGGCAAGCTGTTTCCTAGCTAGCTTACAAATAGTTGGAGTTTGCTACCAGCACCATTAATCCACGATTTAATTACGTAATAAAGAGAAGAAAGTTTTGAACTGTAACCAACTCTACTTTAGAATTTTGAGAAGAGCAGCGCTCATTTTTTTAGAAAATTAGGAAGGTAATTAATTAAACAAATTGAGGCAGTACTTTAAGCACATGCCCCAGGGATAAGGGCACCCCATCCATATAATTAGCCCTCCAGCTTTGATTGGTGTGGATAGATTAAGAGTATTTGGAGTGCGCCCAAACCAAATCTAGGGCATGAGTTCAAGATCATCAAGCAAGATTAGCTCAGCTGTGCTAATTAACAATGTTGTTCATTAATCATTATCATCAACTGTACGTGTTGCATGCATTACGTAAAGACAAAGAATATGGATCCATTAAATGGGGATGGGACAGGGTGTGATGCAAACGAGCGAGTTGGATTAATGCTCTCAAGATTAAAATATATATATATATATATATATATATATATATATATATATATATATATATATATATTACCAAGTGTTTCTTTCTAGTGTTGTTCTGTTATCCCGATTAATGGAATACTAAAGTCATTTTACTCGAATTATTAGTCCTATTTTTTTTCCCCTGATTTATAATTTTAGAATTATTAATTTTATTTGACATATGCTATATATATATATATGGTGCTGATTACGAGAATATATCCCTTGATTCCCTTCTGTGATATTTCAGAGACGTCATTTGAGAATATATGCTTCATCCTCGTCTCTTCCTTAATTTAGTCATTACTTACTTACAACAACCACCACGTGTAATTTGATTTTATGCAAATATATTTACTTAATCAATTGTTAAACCAAATTATCATCAATATATTAATTAATTATAAAATTATTATTAATAAGTTGACAACGAAACATGCACTTGCAGCAAAAAAAATATTAATCCAATTATTTTTTATTTGTTGTTGATCATTATATGATTATATCTTTAATTTATTTAGGATCAAATCTTATATTTATGTAGAGTTTTTTTTTTTTTTCCATCAGGTGAATACAAAATGTTATATTTATTAAAAACTATTAATGTTATATCTACTTAAAGGAAAGCCAAATCAAAAACTAGAATCCAAGAAATGAATATGAATGAACTCGAATGAGATTATAATCAAAATAAGAAAATTAGAAAAAAGAATATTGGAGATAGCAAAAGTAAATTGCCAGCACAGAAAATTTCTTGCACTGAAAGCTCATTGTTATTATTCATTATTTAATATTTATTGTAATTTGTCCAGCAAACTGTGGACTGTCACAATTAAAACTTACCTGTTAATGAGATTTGAAACCACTTTGAAGAAAAATATTCTCTGTAATTAGAGGAAGATAATTAAATTGATATATATAAAAAAAAAAAAAAAAAAAAGGTGAAAGTAAAGCTTTCCTTTTGTTTTTATTTTATTTTGATAGAAAAAGTTGAGAGTAACATTGAGAAAGACTATATATAACAAAATTTTCTAGTTTGGTCCAAAAGTACAATCTTTATAGCCCACACAAAGAGAATAAGTACGGAATCACTAATAAAATGTCATAATCAAAGTTTAACAAAGTAGAGACAACTTAATGAATTTTTCTTTAAAAAATAATATAGAGGGAGTTCTAGTGGCTTGGGCACTAACAGAGCCCACTAAGAAAGCCACAATCATGGGGGTTTCCATGGGGTAGAATTTCTTGGCTTTGGGCTCCATTAGGAGGAATGATATCCCCATGTGCTAATTAATCATGCATTTAGGCATTACTAGTTCACACTTTTTGACCATTTTTTAATATCAGTGCAAAATGTTGACAACCATCCGCGGTCCAATTTTAGTGATTCGCTAAATTTATGGAGGGTAAAGATTCATTTGATTTGATTGTAGAGTACATATTAATGCAAATCACTGAAGAGCTTAATGTGTACGTGTTAATTTATGATATATTTTGAACCTCCACTATTTTATTGGACGGTCGAGATTACTTTGAAAAACGGTTCTCAATATTTTGCGCTTTGGATAAGATCCAAATCTGCGAATGTTGGGTCTCTTTTTGGTAAAGAATAAGAAATTTGCAACTAGCTACAAACAAGTTCATGGAAAAAGTTTAACTTCCAAGAGACGATGCAAACGTTGACAAGAAAAGTTCGAATTCTAAGCAGACTTTGTTACTTAATCAATGTTCAGCTTTGATGGAAGGACCTAAGTAAGAAATTAACTTGTGGCAAAGGCACCTTATTAACTATATTGGCAGGGGATTCATTTGAGATTAGATTCCCATATCATCGTGTGCGTACATAGTTTACAAGAATCGGATCCGCGTCTAAGTTTGTAGTGGTTGAGAGCTCATATAACTGTCGTATCATATTCTTGCTTATTTAGTATAGGAGAATATATATATATATATATATATATATATATATATATATATATATATATATATATATATATATATATGAGTAAACGGGAAATATACCGGCGGTGAAGGGAGTTCCTTCACCGTCGCTTAGGTGGCCCAATAAAATTATAACACGGGCTTCATTCAAGATAACAAATAAATGAATTCTCTTAAATGACACCACGTGTAATAATTTTATTGGGCCACCTAAGCGGCGGTGAATGAAACTTCCTTCACCGCCGGTGTATTTCCCGTTTTCTCTATATATATATATATGCTTACAAAATTGTGCAACTCTCAATCCAATGAAAGTAAACAGTGACATCTAAAATCTTGAAGTAGCAAGGCTAGCTAGCTAGTTCTTGTTTTTGAGAGGGAAACAGCACTCCCCAAGTTTGCAGTATTATTGCTCGGTTCCTTCCTCTCATTATCTAATCCCAGAGTAGTTGATGCACTAGGTTCGATCGGCAACATCGTTATCGGTTTGCACCGGAACAATATCCTAAATTCTGTTAGGAGCAGGGTGGGACAATTAGCTAGCTGGACTCAGCACTGCAGGCCCGATAGGAAAGGAATTCGTTGGATTAGTCGATCAATATGCAAGATGGATCAGAGATTTCGAATCAGATGCATGCATGCGTCTTCTTTGTTAGCAATTGGACGGACGGACCTAATATAGAAAGCCTAGCTAGTCACAATGCAACTCGATTGTAAGTCTCAGTGCAACCATGAACTGTCCCGGTAGACACCAAGTTGGGTGCATAAGGTGCGTGTATACGTACGTCCTGGTGTAGTCCTTGAATTAGGATTTTGTTTGCAGTTTTGCTTCAAAAAAAAAAAAAAAAAAGATTGCATGCATGCATGCATGCTTTATGTATGAACCCTAAAATTGCATCCAAGCACCAGACCAGATGTTGCATATATATATACTGGCGACAGGGCATACTTGTTAAATCCTCTTAATTATTTCCTGTTACAGCCTGATGAGTCTGTAATATCTTTCTTGTTCGATCTGCTCAGATGCTAGCTAGTTGACAATAATATAAGCAACACTACAGCATATTCAGAGAAGAAGACGTGCATGGATGTGTGCATTGTATATCGAGCCGAACGTACGTTCTGGAAGGGGAAGGTGGCTGGTCACGTAGACTGGTGAGTAGTAAATAGTTGCTTTCAGTTTCAAACAGTCGTTGCACGTTGGTATATATGATTCTTCACGTAACAACAAGTATATCATTCAAAGCCCAGCTGCTAGCTACAATTCTTCTATCGGCACCCGTAGGCTTAATTTTTCTTTACATATTTCGTGCTAGAATCTTGAATTCATCACAAGTTTTGGCTCCCACTGGCAGATACACTGCATCTGCATATCTTAATTTTCCTACTTGCTCATCATGTAGTGTGAGATGACACGGGGCGGTCGCTAATAGAATAAACAACGTGATTTAAATGTTTTTCTCTTTTTTATACCTAGACGAGTCGTAGCTAAGCATTATGAAGCAAGGTCAGTTTTCTAGCTACGTACTTAGTCCTTTGTATTGTTTAATTTCAATTCAATTTTGGATGTTGAGATGCAGAAATCTCCAACCATCCTACCTTAGTTTAATTAATTTGCACCTGAAATGCAACACAAAGGAGTACATAGATGTCACCAAACCCAAAAATAGGAATAGGAATGTGAATCGAAGGGTTTAAGGATTAATTTTGGTCCTTCATGTTCAAAACTTTTTAACTAAAATTAAAATTTTTATTTTTTCAATTCAGATTTTTAAATAGGACAACTCAAGATTTAGCCCTAATTAAACCTGTCCATTTTTCTCCATAGTAAAAAAAACTAGAGGATGAAGGTATCTAGGACTTGAATGATGAAGGTTGTTCTGTTTATTTCAAACTGACAAAAAATCTTAGCCAAAAAAAGTAATTTCAATATTTTTTTTTTTTTTAGAAAAAAATTTCGGTTCATGATCTCCATCCTCCTTAACTTTTAGAATCAAATTTTATGTGTATGGATTTTGGAATTTATATACAATATACTTATTTTTTTTAGTGTAAATTGTGAATAGTAGATATAAAATATTGTACTTAACGAAACATTAGTTTTGCCTACTTTACAAAAAGCCAAATCATATCTAAAATCCAAGAAATTGTCTCAGAAAATAATTTAGTAAAGAAATATTAGGGATAATGGGATGAACTTACAGCTAAGAAATTTCTTGTACCGGCGGCTCAAACTTGGAAAGGGGTATTGCTAGATCCGCCCACCCAGCCCAACTGCCGCCATATGATGGGTATTGTGTTTTGTAAATGGGAAATTCTAAACGAGAACCGCTATTTTCTTTGTGAGCACCATTTCCCCCAATCTCTCTCGTCTCTTTACTATAGGACGTGGTGCGCACTAAGTAAATTGTGGTGCGCATTTAGAATTTCCCTTTGTAAATATGGCTATCCTTGTATCAAGTTGAACTATTGTTGGACTTTTTATCAATGAAGTTGGTTAATTTGTAGGGGAAAGAAATTTTCTAGAAGAAATTTTCTAATATGGTTCATCTTGTACGTGCATTGTGTCTGAATTATCATTTGAGAATTTTAGGTGGTTAATTCTATTTGAAGTTGTGTATGAAAGGAGTCTGAGGAACGGCATTATTTGAAGTTGTGTATGAAAGGAGTCTGAGGAACGGCATCATGCATGTCGCATTCACTTTCCAAAATATTACATTTGATCAGACTCGTGTATTGTCCGCTTCAGATAATCAAGTTGGTAGTGAGAATGGATTAATTACAGTCAGACCCTTTGTAGTATAGAGAGTGTGTAACTTAACACCCATAAAATTTGAAACTCTAAAAAAAATCCCTTGAACCGTTACATCTGTTAGTCAACAGTTAGTTATATTCACCTCATTTTAGACCAATGTTCATTCATTTTCTTTAATTACCATTTTACCCTCACCCCCTCTATTTTCAAACAACATTATTTCTCTTTCCTTTTCTCCTTCCTCACTCTTCTTCCCGCCCCTCTCTCAAGGTAGAGAGAGAGAGAGGGGGGAATGGGATGAAGAGAGAGTGAGGGAGAAAGAGGGAGAGAGAGAGGGGGGATGGGAAGAAGAGTGAGAAATGAGAAAATGAAGGAGAAAGAGTGTTGTTTGAAGTAGAGGGGTTGAGAGTAAAATAGAAATTAAAGAAAATGAGTGAACATTGCTCTAAAATGGGGTGAATATAACTAATTGTTCACTAATAGATGTAACGGTTCAGGTGTTTTTTTTAGAGTTTCAAACTTCAGATGTATTAAGTTATACACCCCCATACTATATGGGGTCTGACTGTAATTAATCCAGCAAGAATTGATGACCTTTAACAGAGTTGATAAATTATAAGTATTATCAGATTGTTTGATTGCCTGCAATTGATGGCGGGCGCAAGTTGCAACTTATGCCTCATACTACTATAATTAATTGAAGTTGCATAAATATAATTTGTATTACTATATTTTACTTGAGATTTACATGAAATTAATAACTAGAGTTGCTAAAATTTTCCAACATTACTTTCTATTTTGAAGAGGTTTGTGAAATTTTTTTTTATCAATAATAAAATTATTGTTTGCTAAGTGGAGAAGGAAAATATTTTACACACTTTTTTCACAACTACAAATAATGTTACAAGTGCATAGGTGATTCAATTCCATCTGCAGATTTTTGCAACTTCAACAGCAACGAAACAATAAAATACATCGCTTACAGCGAAAGCGGTTGCAATTTCAACCACTTTATATGACTAAACACCTGGTAAACGTGACTAGCCTGCATGCTAAGTTGGAGGCTTGATTTATCAAGTGTGTGATTGATGGAAGTCCCAACTTAGCAGGACAAAACATGGAATGTTTCACCACCCTTGGAAAAGCACATGGTGTGGGTGCTAAAATCTAGGAAATTCTAAATGCGCACTACATTTGACTAGTGAGCACCACGTACTATATAGTAAAGTGATTTACAACATAGGGGAAAATGGTGCTCATTAGTACAAAATAGTGCGCATTTAGACTTTCCCCTAAAATTTGTCGAATGTTTGGTTAGTCAATTTAAGGATCAATAGATAGATTTGAAATAGAGTTAAGATATTCAGAATAAATCACTAAGATAGAAACCTCGTACAAAAAACTTAAGGTAAGTCAAAGGATCAATATATTAGATTCGATGCAAATTCAAATCAAAGTTAGAATATTGAGAGTAAGTCACATGGATACAAAACCTTGTGTGAATAATTTACGGGAAGACTATTAAAGAGTATAAAGTAAGATACAAAATTTCAAACAAGTGACCTAAACTACTACGCAAAAGTAAAAAATAAGGGAACAAATTGATAAATATAATGAGATTAGGTCGTGATGAATCTCGACCCGACATCCTCTAGTAAAAAAGTCTTACTAACTTTTTATATTGAAATTTGGAATTATAAGTCTTGTAGGGTCTCCCTCTTATCTCTCCCAATTACAAGCTCTCTAAAGCAAAATGCAAAAATCATGTAGCTCACCCCTCGGGTAGAGGAGAGGAGGTATTTAGAGTCGTCTATGGGCGGCAAAGAATTGAAGTCATCGAACTTGAACGCTTTAGTTTTCCATATTTTAGATGGATTCAGTTATAGACTTCCTTGTCATTGGAGAATTAATTTGGAGATGGAGACAATTCTTCATAAGAGCAAGGGATCAAAGGAAAGAACACGTGACATGTCACATACATGGTGTGTAGTGTTTGAGTCGTATAAGATTCGAGCCAGTCAAATTTGTCCTATGGGCTTTATTAGTCTGGGCCACGTTAAAAAGATAGTTTCACACTTGGTTACTTTTAAAAATGGATCGAACCAATTAGATTTTTTTTTAACTATGAGGGTAGATAGAGCTAGTTGCATCAATTGTAATGTAGTGCCAGATGAGAGTGTAGTTATCCAATATAAACTCTTAGTTTTAAATATTCATATTAGAAAGAGATTTAGAAAGATTAAGTACAAGTTAGATCCTAAAATTAAGTAATGGCGATTAGAAGGTAACCAAAAAGTTTTTGTAAAAATAGTAGTACAAGAAATAGATTGGAGGGACCATGATAATTCTAATGTAACATGGAACAAAATAACTAACTGTAATAAGATGATAGCTAAACATATATTTGGTAGGTCGAGTAGTGGTACTCTACCATATAAGGATACATTATGGTAGAATGAAGATGTAAAAAATGCTATTAAGATCAAGTGAGAATTTTATAGAAATTTGAAGAAGAATAATAATAATTATGGAACAAGTTTTAAGAGGTATAAACTAACCAAAAAGAAGGCTAAGAAAGCTGTTCGGAATACAAAAACTAAATTATATAAACAAGTGTACGAGAAGTTAAATAATAAATAGACAGAAAATGATATATATATATATATATATATATATATATATATATATATATATATATATATATATATATATATATATATATATATATATATATATATATATATATATATATATATATATATATATATATATATATATATATATATATATATATATATAATTGCTCAAATAAAAAAGATAAAGTCTAGAGACTTATATACTGTACAGTGAATTAAACATGAGAATTAGAAGGTTCTAATTCAAGACGAAGATATTAAAGAAAATTAGAAAAATTATTTTGATATATTATATAATGGTAATTTTATTTAATATTTGGGAGATCTTACTATTCAGTGTGAGAATATGAATCGTAGATTTATGCGCAAAATTAAAGAAGCTAAAGTAAAAGAGATTTTGAAGAGAATGAAATAAAGAAAAGTTGTTGGTCTAAATGAGATTCTTATAGAACTATGGAGATATATAAGAAGAATTGGTGTGAGATGACTAATAAATCTTTTTAATAAGATTTGGTAAATTAAGAAAATGACAAATGAATGGAGGAAAAGTACTATATTATCTCTGTATATAAAAAAAGGGTGATATTCAGAGTTATTATAACTATCGTGAAATAAAACTCATGTGTCATACTATGAAGCTTTGAGAAAGGGTAATTGAACATAGATTTATTATATAACACGGAATGTTGAAATTTAAAGAAACGTCATTCATAGAAGATATGTGTAACTGCTGAATATGCAGCAACACTAGAAGAGATAAATTGAGAAATGAAGATATTCGTGCTAAGTTAGGTGTAACTCCCATCTATAAGAAGATGCGAAAAAATCACTTACGATGGTTTGGTCATATACAACGTAAACCTAAAAATCCACCACTTCGACGAGGAGAGTTTATTAATGTAGAAAAAATAAATGGAAGTGATACGAAAAGATATGGATTATAGAGGTCTAAATGAAAAGATATTATTTGATAGAAATAAATAAAAAAAGACTATCAACAAGATCAATCCAGCATGATTTTTTATTGGTTCATGTAGTCTACCCTAAGTACTTGGAATAAAATGCTTAGTTGTTATTGTTATTGTAATATAATCATCATCTAAATTTCTGCTGATAAAAAGTAAATATGGGCAAAATTACCTTGTTACTTAGTAGAATGAAATGCCTCGACGCTTCACTTTTATAAAAATCTAACAAACTCACTAATACGGGGGAAGAACAAGTTAATAACTAACAAACATTCTTTTTCAATTGGTAGCAACTAACAAGCCTCCAAACTCAAATCAGTACTTCTCACCAACTAATATTTCTGTTAGTTAATCTAACAACTAACTATGACATGCCCAATTCTTGCAGCCTACTCAATCGATTAATTCAACCAAAAATATTTTGCGAAATAAATATTTTTCTAAACTCAAGCATTAATTCCTGCAACAGACAAAACACAACACAAAATCCTGCTCAACAACAGAACCCAAAAAGAGAAACTTCCACCCCTCCCCTCTCTCAAATGTCAGAATCTTTAACTTCACGCATTACATCTTCTACCGACTACACTCTTTACCCTTCCACCCCCTAACAAATATAAAATTTACAAAATAATACACCACGTTTTCATTAACAAGTTAAAACTAATTAAAATTAACTCCCTATGCTCTCGCCGGCGACGACACCGGCGTATAATACGGGGTCTCAACCCCGCCGTCATCCTTATCGGATCCCAGCTCCAAATCCAAATCCGCCCCCTCCCTCTCCTCTTCCTTGATCGTGTACAGAACCCTCGACGGCCCCAAGCACGCCGCCCTCCACACCGCCAGATCGAGCTCCTCCTCCTCCTCCTCCGCCGGCGCCTTCTCCGCCACCACGGCGGTAGGCGGCGGCGCAGCTGGCTCGACGCGCACGCGGTTACTTTTCAAGCGGAGGGCGGAGAGAAGAAGGCTCTTCCAAGAGAATCTGGAATGCAGATCTCCGGTGGGGCCCGCGGCACGGCGGAGCTTGCGGCGGTAGTGGAGGATGTAAAGAAGCTCGGCAGAGAAGACGAGGAGTGAGACGGCGGCTACGGAGACGATGAAGGCGAGGGCCAGCTTCGTGAGGCCGACCATTTTGGAGAAAAATGAGGGCAAAAATTGTGAATTTAAAATTTTGGAATTGAATGAAGACGGTTGAATTAATGAAGAGCGTGAGATATTTTGAGAGAGGGGAAGGAAACATTTAGAGAGTGACTCTAAGGAGGGAAGTTCTAATTGCGCACCAAATTTTACTAGTTAGCACCACGTACTATACAGTAGAGTGAATTTACAACATAGGGAAAAATGGTGCTCACTAGTAAAATATGGTGCGCATTTAGAATTTCCCCTCTAAGGTGGAGGAGGAGGTTACCGGTAGGGGGCGGTTGTTGGCGTACGGTAATTGGGTGTAGCCGGTTGAGCTGCCTGTCGTTGGGGGGTGTTTAACGTTGATAAGACACGCCGTACGAGTTGTGGGGGCTTCTTTATTGTTGGTGCGAAGATTTATTTTTATTTCTAAATTCTTTTAGGGCTTCAAAAAGACAAGTTATTCTTAATAAAATTTATGAAATAATTTGGGTAAATGGACATTTTTCTACACGAGAAATGAGGACCAAAATGATATAACGTCAGTTTGATCCGTAGCTCTTTATGGGATGGAAACAAAAAAATTAGAAGGAATTTAAAAACTATACATAATCCAAAATAATTTCCGTTCAGACGATGCATGATGTTAATTAGACAATACTTCTGGTTTGCCATATTAATGGATAAAGATGATTGTATCATACATGTCCATATTTTATGTATAGAATGTAATATAGAGATGCAAAAATATAAATCTTATTTCTTCTGAGTCTGTTTTGATTATAACGTATGATTCACCCAGTCCAAATCTATCATAACGTCATGTAGAAGAGTATTCATTTAAAATGTTCTTAAATAGTGATAAGAGGGGGCAACAATATATGCTCTATTTTATCGCATATGGTACCACGATTATAGTTTTACATGAATATCTAAATTAATTTTCGATTTAAAGTTAAATTCCAAATCTCTTACAAATTTAAGAGGTTATAACCAGTTAAGTGATTGTTTGGTTATACAAAAGAGTTGTCAAAATGAAATTAGAAAATGTAGTTCAAATTTTCCGCAAAAAAACCCTACAAAATACAGTATTTGCTACAAAAATTACAGTAAAATACTAGAGTATATATTGTTGCCAAAACGATCACTTACCTAGTTATAACTTCTTAAATTTGCGAATGCTGCAGTTTTATGCAAAAATGTAATTTCAATCCCATTCCCCTGCTCATACATGCGACCAAACAACCTATTTAGAGAATAAATAACTTTATCTTATAATCTTTGGTTTATCTATTTATTGACTTGATCAAAATGATTAATGTGATTTCTTTTTTAAGAAAAAGGGAATACAACTCCTAATCTATCTCTAATTCCAAATGACCAAAATTATTAATAACTGCAGCATTCAGCAAGCAGGGGTCTTGAACCCGATTTCCCGCCAAAAATTATTAATATAATACGTGGCTGGGATATTATAAAGGCACGCCCAAATGTACGTGGACACGCGCAGGGCATGAGTGTGTGGCCCCCACCATAATGTAAGGGGCTGGGTGTGCCTTTATACATTTGGGGCGTGCCGTTATAATTTTCCGTATATATCAGATCGATCCCAGAGGCTGATGCTTTATTCCCAATTCTCCGTCCTACCAAATTCCCGCCAAAAGTAATCCCGAAACCCTAGCGCTAGATCCGAAAGCCACTTCCTAGATCCCGCCATGGCCGACAACCCCTCCGCCTCCCTCTTCGCCAAAGCGGGCCCCATCGCCCCCTCACAGCTCGCCTACATCAACAGCACCCCTTTCCTCTGTGACGACACCCTCCCTTCGCCTCCGCCGTCGCCACCACCGCCGGCCGTCAAAGCCCCAGTCCTCAACTGTGCCCTTAATCAGGCCCATATGGAGCCGGAGCCCGAGCCCGAGCCGGAACCTGATGAGCAGGCCCCTCCGCCTCCGCCACTGGAGGTCGTCGATGTCGGAGACGGCGATGTGGTGGAAGTGCCGGAGCCGAAGAAAATGTGCCGCCGCGAAAGCCAAACCGCTCCCAAGCCTGCGCCTGCTGCGAATGCTGCTTCTGCTTCTGCTGTGGATCCCCTTCTTGAAGCTGTTTCCTCGATTGCTACAAAGCTTGACCCAAACCTGGAGAACATGGACATCCTGGAGATCTGCGCTATGAAGGGGATTTTCTTTGCTCCGCCGCGCTGGCACCGCCCGGGCGGCTACGAGAAGGTGAGTTTTTTTCCATGCTATTTGTTGTTTATGTTTTTTTCCATCCAAATTTGGTTTAAATTACAGAATTTGTGATTATGCCGATGGATTATTTGTTTTGATTTTGATAGAAGAAGGGTTTGAAGTGAAGGAGCAATGATGGGTGGATTTTGGGTATTTTGTAGCCAAAGTGCTTAGGTCTTTAATGGAATGCTTCGACATGAAACATTTTGCAACCGGGAAGCTATTCCTTCAAGCACATTAACTGTTTGTAGAAATGCTAAGGAGAAGAAAGTTAGTATGTTATATATGTTATGTGGATACTTCAGATGCTTAGGTGTTTGAAGGTTGAAGCTGTATGTAATGAAGCAATCCATGTTAATTGCTAACCACTACTACTACTATATGATCGGAAAGATGTGGTTGTGTTTTGTAAAAAAAAACATCTAAGCTTTGAGTATTTAAGTGGTTGTGTAAAAGATCTAAGCTTTTAGTATTTAAGTGGTTCTGTTTTACTAAAGATCTAAGCTTTTAGTATGTTGATTGTACTATTGACTTGATTATATTCATGTTTTGCGCTTTGATTAGGTGCTTGGGAGATCTGTGCATGTAATCTCGAAGGCCCGTTGTATTTGGTAATTCCATTTTAGTTCTAGTATAGTTCCGCAGTCGTTCTGTAGATCTTCGCATTACCTCAATGCAAGACTTTTATTGTTAGTATACGTATGTATATGTATGTATTTATATAAACTGGAAATGTGAAATATTGGAAGTTCTTTGGAAAATCAAAAAATTTTTGTATTGTCCTTTGGAAAATCAAATGGTTTTTTTAATAACTAATTAACCAATTGTTGACCTAATTGGAGTGAAGAATTAATTAACTATGGGAGCTAAGAATTACCTAACTATGAAATTTTAAAGATGTTGAACAATTAATACATTAAGTTTTGCAGATAATTCATTGGGTTATACTATTTTTTAAAATTTTATTCATGTTTGTTTAGTTATCTCTTGTATTTAAAAATTAACCCTAGTTGCTTCTCTTCCTATTTTGACTGTATATTTATATTTTCATTGTATCCAAATTTTGTTTCGATTATCAAAAAATAAAATTTCCATAGAATTTTTATGACGACATGGTACTTGGGATAATAGGTTTAGAGGCTGTTGTTGATATTGTTGGTGTTCTACTACTAATATTCCGAGAAGGAAATTGATATCAAACTCGAAATCTCTCACAAATAGAGAATTTATTATCAACTAAGGGATTGTTGTGATTACCAAAGAAGTTTGCAAACAAAATTAGAAATTGGGGATACTCCGATTGATTCGAAAATAGAAGGCTCTAATTGTTAGTGGAAAAAAAATTTCGATTGAATTTCGATGAAATTTCAAGCGAAATCGCTAGAATCGGTGGTGCGAGTTTTGGAGTTCGTCCAAAAGTGAAGTTTGTCTTTTGATGTTCAGCAAAATTTTTATGGACTGACGAAACCGTGGGAGTGTGCGGTTGTGTTCCCCTATTAAAAGTACATTTCATATGTGGAATCCATCTCCTTTTCCTGAGTTATCCTAAAAAGTTGCATTTATGCAGCATTTGTTGTAAACCATAGTAAAATTCTGCAGTAAATGCTGCTGTGGAAATCGATCGCAGCAAATTTTGCTACAGTTTCGTTGAAAAACGGTAAAAAAATAGCTAATATTAATATGATTTGTTTTATTTATAATCTATTCATTGACTCTATTAAAATGATTAATTGTAATTTCTTTAATTAAGAAAAGGAATGCAACTCGACATTCATCTCTAAATCCAAAGGAGAAAAATTATTAATTAATGCGGCGAAACGAGGGATACGTGGCTGCCTCTCTAATATCAGATCTAATCCCAGAAATTAGCCAAACCCTAGCAGTGGATCCAAGAACCACTTCCTAGATCAGCCATGGCCGACGACCCCTTCGCCTCCCTCTTCGCCGAGGCGGGCCCCATACCCCCCTCGCAGCTTGCCTACATCAACAGCACCCCTTTCGTCCACGACGACACCCTCCCTCCGCCTCCGCCGTCTCCACCACCACCGGCCGTCGAAGCCCCAACCCTCGAATGTGCTTTTAATCAGGCCAATCTCGAGCCGGAGCTCGAGCCCGAACCGGAACCTGATGAGCAGGCCCCTCCACCTCCACCACCGGAGGCCGTCGACATCGGGGACGGCGATGTGGTGGAAGTGGCGGAGCCGGAGAAGAAATCCCGCGGAGAAAGTTCAACCGCTCCCAAATCTAAACCTGCGCCTGCTGCTCCTGCTGTGGATCCTTTTCTTGAAGCTCTTTTATTGATTGCTGGAAAGCTTGACCCAAATCTGGAGAACTTGGACATTCTGGAGATCTGCGCCATGAAGGGGATCTTCTTCGATCCGCCGCGCTGGCACCGTCCGGGCGGCTACGAGAAGGTGAGATTTTTGTTCGTGCTAGTTTTAATAAATTGCAGAATTTGAGACTATGCTGATGGATTTTTTGTTTTGAATTCGATAGAAGAAGGATCCGAAGTGAAGTAACAATGTTGGGTGGATTTTGGGGTTTTTGTAGCCGAAGGGCGTAGGTATTTCAAGGGAACACGCTTCAACACGAAACATTTTGTAAGTATGATGCCATTCCTTGACGCCCATTAACTGTTTGTAGAAATGCTTAGGAGGAGAAAGTTAGTAGGTAATATTTATTATGCTGTATATGTATATTTCTGATGCTTGGCTGACTGAAGGGTGAAGTTTATGGTCTTAAGGAAGTGGTGGTGTTTTGTTAAAGATCTAAGCTTTTAGTATTTGGATTATATGTAATTAAGCAAAGACATGTTAATTTCTGACTACTATCTGATCTTAAAGAAATGTTTGTGTTTTGTTACAGATATAAGCTTTTAGTATTCAAGTGGTTGTGTTTGGTTAAAGATCTGAGCTTTTAATATGTTGATTATACTATTGGCTTGATTATCGTCTCGTTTAGTACGTTGATTTGAAGCTTGAGAGTTCTTCTGCCTATGTAATGTCCAAGGCCCATTGGATTTGGGAATTCCATTTGCAATTCTAATATGTTCCAGAGTTTTTTTTTTTTTAATTACATCTGCACATCATCTCAATTCAGTACTTTTGTTGTTGGTATATATGTTTGTATAGCTTCATATATAAACTTGAAATGTGAAATGTTGGATGTTGGAAGTCCTTTGAAGAATCAAAGTAATAACCGATTCAGGAATTGTAAATTTTTATTTTTCAGATTTCGAATTGCACTTTTTATGTTATTTGATAAGATAAAACTTTAAAATGAGAAATCTCGACAATTTAAGGGGGAATTATAATAAAAATATCCATTTGGAGGGAACTTTTCAAATTAAGAAGTTGACATATGATGAACATTTAAAAATAGCAAGTAAATAATTAATAGAAAATGTGCTTGCCACTCAAACAAACGAGTACGTAATATTTTGTAATGTATTTGGAAATATTTTCTTTTATATGAAGGGTACTAATCATTAGGAGTAGATATCATTTCAATTTGAAAACGGTTGTTATAATTAATAGGATTAATTACAGTCTTGGGAGTGTGTAATGCCTCTGAAATTTGAAATTCTCAAAAAACTTGGTGATAATTTAACATCTCTGAAGTTTTCACTCTCTTTTTTTATTAAAGTATATTTTTGTTCCTTAAATTCTTATTTTAACCTCACTCCTCCCTTTAAGCAGCACATTCGCTCTCTCTTTCTATCATCTTTCTCTCTATATCCCTCTCTGTCTCTCTCTCCCACTCTCTCTCTCTCTCTCTTCCTCTCTCTCAATCAGAGAGGGAGCATGAGTGGCTGAGAGAGAGGATATAGTAGGAATTTAAGGAATAAAAGTGTACTTTAATAAAAAAATAAGAGTGAAAATAACACTATAGAAAGTCTGTCTGTAATTAATTCTAATTAATAATATCTGGATATTTGTTTTGTTCAAATACTTTAAATATTAATAGCAAATTAAGTATAAAAAAAATATTCATATAGTTTTCAAAAAAGAAGAATAAAATATATACAAATATGGATATGCTATATCCGTCTCTCTACCTCCCTAGTACAAATCTTTTGCAAAATAGGAGAGAAAATCCTAAACATTTCCGGCGTCTTGTACAACATTTCAAGCACAGATGAAACGAGACGAAATCTCTCACAAGATTCAAAGCATCAGTGGTGTATGCTGTCAATTGGGGGGTTTGATAAGCCAACCAGATCAGATCATCATCCTTTTTCCTCTGCACCACCCGAGTAATCAACCTCCACTTCATCAATCAACACAATTAATTGATTAGAGTCTCAGACAGTTCACTTTGGCCCTGTATAGTTGCCCTCATATCCTGTGAGCCTTGCAAATCGTGCAGGCGGACAGCCCACTGCGTGCTTTCCCGTAACAAGGACAAGGTGTCCCGTCTAAGCCCCTGCAAGGGGCACCTGCAATGGCTCACTTCGGACTCTCCGCTACTTCAACCAACCTAGATAGAGCCAGTTCACATTCACTACCATCTCAAAACTCAATTAGCCAAGGGACCTGTGCTGTGCTTGTTATTACGTATGTTTTTGAATTTTGGTTGTGTGAGTTGAGAGCAGTGAGAGAATCTCACTTTAAGAAATCAGAGATGGGGAGTGTTCCCTTCTCCGTTTATACCGGCACAACACCAATTGACTCGCAGGTCCACTGAGGGACCTCACCTCAGTCAGAGGACAAGTCGGTGGGACGATGAGACGAGGCGGCTGGTCTCGTTCTTATTCAAAAGTTTAATTTTTTAAAAATAATAATTTTAAAAAATTTAACCTTTCCATTTTGACTACAAGTGTCGGGGAAACAAAAAAGGACGGACAGGGAGGGAGCTACTCTAGTCAGCGGGACTCGGAGGGGACGGGGAGTCACATCTGCAGCATGAGAGAGGGCCGGGGAGCTCTGCACGAGTGAAGGGGCATTTATGAGAGATGTGGGCGATCGAGGACAGGAATTGTCACGCGAGGAGGTAGGACTCTTGTGCACGCCGTTGGCAGAGCGACTTTGGGAGCTGGCTCTGATCCCTTATAAGGGTGTGAAGCCCATTGTCCATGGGCTTTCTGTGACCTTCAATGTGAGCGCAAATGGGCCTACTGATAAAGAGTCAAAGTTAGGCCACTTCATTTCAATAATCAGAGTTTGGAGAACACACGAAAGAATTACGGACAAAAACCTAAACGAAAATTTAATTGAACAAATAAATGGTATGCATGTTTATCGAGAAGAACGAGCAACTCAAAAGTTCAGTGATTTTGTTGCAAAAAGATTTCTAAATTAATAACCCAGCTCATTACAACCGTATATAGGTTTTTTTAGTGGATTAGTAATCAAATGTAATATTTTTTGAAATCACATGAAGGAAAATTTGTTTTATAGTTTATTAGAAAACAAGCCAAATAAAAAAAAAAATGCGTAATTCATAAAATCAAAAACTGTGAGAGATAAACATACGTGTAGAAAAATATTTTCAATCGGAAATTTATGCTTTACATTTAATTATATTTGTCAGCATTTATTAAAGATTTAATTAGAATTTAAGTTAGACTGAAGAGAGAGAGAGAGAGAGAGTGGCCCTGAAATCCTCTATCTAGTCCTTGAAATCCTCCCCCTGCGGCCGAAATCCTAACCTTAACCCTAACCCTAGATTCCATTCAGAGGAAGGGAATGGAAGGTCCATACGTGGAGACTCTGCTGTCTTAGATCTAAAATCAATCTCTCTGGATTTATTGGGGGCCTCCTCTTCACGAAGATCGCACCTTTTTCGCATTCCTATTGATGGGTAATCTTTATTTAGTTGATTAATTGAGCTATGATTTTAATATTTGCTCTAGCTTTAGTTTTTTGTCTTTTGTATCGCAATGTGAGTTATAGATTTATTAAGTTCTATTATGCTTTATCTTTATTAAAGCTGTGATCTTGGACTACATTGCCTGCGTTCAGATTTTGTGAGATTTATAAGCTTCTATTGTTGGAGAGTTGAGATAAATTAGTAATAAAGTGGTGGAGCTTATTTTGTGGAACTTCACAAAGTTTTCAACTTTAGAGGTTTTTTTTTTTTTGAAGGTTTTCATGTTTCTTTATTGTTCTATAGGTTCGTAGTGAACTTGAGATGTAGGAATTCCAATCTTAAAGCCATTGACGGATTCTGAGATACGAAACCCATTATTAGCTTCTTTATTATCGTGGATTGAGATATTGGATGGTATATGGAAGCCAATATAAAGAAGGAAATGGGGAGCGAAGAACAAGTCGTAGAGACCCGGATGTCTCTGTTACCTGATGAGGTCCTAGAACGTGTTCTTATCTTTTGTCGATTCACACAAGGATCGGAGTGCAGTGTCTCTGGTCGGTAAGGATTGGTACGCTGCTGAGAGAAGGAGCAGAACCAGTGTCTTTATTGGCAACTGTTATTCGGTGTCGCCTGAGATTGTTACCCGAAGGTTTCCGAATATTCGCAGTTTCACCATCAAAGGGAAGCCTCGGTTCTGGGATTTCAATCTCGTACCCATGAATTGGGGGACTGATATCCACCCCTGGCTTGTGGTTTTTGCTTCGGCTTATCCCTTTCTCGAGGAGCTCCGGCTTAAGAGGATGACTGTTTCGGATGAGAGCCTCGAATTCTTGGCGCAGTCGTTCCTGGGGTTTAAAGCTCTATCCTTTGTTAGCTGCGATGGGTTCAGCAACAACGGTCTTGCCTTCATTGCGAGATGTTGCAGGTATAGCGTTTTATCTGTTGATTTGCTTGTCACATTCAGATTCCTTAGCTTGTGTAGATGTCTTAAGAGATTTGCTTCTCAATTTGCATTGCGCTGGCCCTTTTCAGGATGTGTATTTTGTTTCTCATTTAAATATGCTGTTTTCTCTTCTGATGTGTTAGTATAAGATTTATTGTGACTACAAAGTTATTTCTTATTAAGCAAACTTTGAGTGACTTTGCTATTTGGGGCATTCCACCCTTCCTTGAATGAAACACAAATCCCGTTTAATAACCTAGAACATGAAACCTGTTGATGCCTCACTGTCGTGGCTATAAATGTAAACTTATATATGATACGGTATCTGGCATTTCATATAATGAAAGTGACCAGGAAGTTGTAATTTTCTAGTAGGGTAAGATCTTATTGCTCTGACATATTTTTTGGTTTTAAAACTTTTTAGTCAAGCATTTTTTTCTCAATTCTTTTTTAAAGTCAAGCCAGTGACTTTCATTTTCTATGTTTAAAACACGATTTCTTAGTTTGCTGATTTGTCACTTCAATTTGGTCTTTGTTATCTATGTATTCTATCAATAAAGGATAATGTAAATGAAGTTTCATCTTTGTTCATGGATATATGTGATGTTGGGAAGTATATTCATTATTCTCATTATATCCATGATTTCTGGAAATTACACTTATCCACATGCTATGTGAAAGCTGCTTATCGAGAGCAGAAAGCTATGTTATCTTTGTTTCTGCTTTTCTAAAAATTTAACTTGGTTAAAGAAATAAACATAGTCTGATAGAAATGAATGAAGAAGGAATATCAAAGTGATCGATCCGGCGTGATTTTTTTTTTGGTTCATGTAGCCTACCCCAAATACTTGGGATAAAAGGCTTAGTTGTTGTTGTTGTTGTTAAAGAAATAAGCATAGTTTGAAATTATTAGGGTGATCAAAGCTACACTGAGTGACTGTATGTACAATTGTTAGTTGCAAGTCTTCTTTTTTTCCCCCTTTCTGGAAGTCCTTGTTCATAAAGTTGAGTCCCATGAGCCCAACGTTCAGGTTGAATAAAAAAACATCCATACATGCAGATGAGATTTTATTCACTGAATGCAAGTTACTAATTATATTATGTATCTGAAAAATTCATGTTCCACATGCCTATATTTCCAATTTAAAGAAATAACTATGGGAAACTGGCTGGTTTCAAGTGTTCTTTTTCCTAATGATAATTGAATTGTCTTCATTAGCCTCTTTATATCCTAAAAGCTAAATTTGGTTTCAGGAACTTGACAGAGTTAGACATACAGAGATGTGTGATTGATGATCGCGGTGGCAGCTGGTTGAGTTGCTTTCCTGAAAGCTTTACATCCCTGGAAGTACTTAATTTTGCGTATCTGAATTCTGAAGTTAATTTTGATGCGTTGGAGAGGCTTGTGACTAGATGCAAATCACTTAAGGTCCTAAAAGTAAATTGAATTGTCACGCTGGAACAACTTCAGAGGCTCCTTATTAGAGCTCCACAACTTATGGAGCTTGGAACTGGTTCATTCTCACAAGACCACGCACTACTAGCAGGTGCCCAGCTGGAAATTGCATTCAGTGACTGCAAAAATTTAAAAACTCTTTCAGGTCTATGGGTGGTTTCTTCACTTTATCTTCCAGCACTGTATCCTGCCTGTGCAAATTTGTCGTTCTTGAACTTGAGTTATGCACCTCTGGAGAGCAAAGAACTCGCAAAGCTCCTGCCACATTGTCCTCTTCTTTGTCGGCTTTGGGTAAGGACCAAGCAGCTTAGTTTAGGGTTGCTCCTTACCTGGTTGCCTTTAGTCTGCCTATGTTTGTGTTAGCCTTTAGTCGTGTGTTGCAATCAATTTATTTTTTTCATTCAACCACAAAAACTTACAAAAGATAAGCTGCTTTAGTTGTTGTATAACGCTTATTAGATTGTTGGAAGGGGGAAAGTATAATCTCTTAAAAAAAAGTCGAACAGCGTTTGATGGCCCACTGAGCAGCTTAGTGCATTATACTGTTTTATGCTTTTTCTCATGCACTTTCTAGTACCTTATGCTAAAGTAGAAACCGATAAAAAAGTTCCAACTTCTTATGCACTTTCTAGTACCTTGCGCTAAAGTAGAAACCGATAAATTTATTGCCTTTTCCTCTCACAGGCATATACCTAATTGATGATTCACAGCTCACTTTCAACATAATAAACCCATTTTCTTCTTTGCGGATTGGTTTGTTACCTCAGCTTCCACCTAAACAGAGGGGAGCTCATCAGTTCTCCAAAACCTTTGTAGATAATGAGCATGCATGCATAACGGTTAAATTTTTTTAATTCCAAGACACATTCAAAACTTTAATAGCAGATTGAACTTGTATTATAGTACACAGACAGCCTAGCGTCAAATTTTGCATTCTCATTGGTCAAGGGCATTGTTACAAGTTTGCTGCATTATCGCTTAGTGCTTTGGCCATACTTTACAGGTTCTTGACATGGTAGAGGACAAAGGTCTTGAAGCTGTGGGATCCAGCTGCCATCTGCTTGAAGAACTAAGGGTGTTTCCAGCAGATCCATTCGACCAGGGTGCCCACATGGAAGGCGGTGGCAATGGCGTTAGTGAATCTGGTTTTGTTGCAGTTTCAGAGGGGTGCCCAAACCTTCACTATGTGCTGTACTTCTGTCGTCAGATGACTAATGCTGCCGTAGCAACTGTAGCGCGCAGCTGCCCCAACTTCACCCACTTCCGTCTCTGTATAATGAATATGTGTGAGCCAGATTACATCACCAATGAGCCAATGGATGAAGCATTCGGCACGGTTGTCAGGATCTGTACTAAACTTCAAAGGCTTGCTGTGTCTGGCCTCCTGACCGACTTAGCCTTCGAGTACATAGGCACCCATGCTAAGAACCTCGAGACGCTGTCGGTTGCTTTTGCAGGAAGCAGTGACAGGGGCATGTGGTGTGTACTGGAGGGTTGTCCGAAGTTGCGAAAGCTGGAGATAAGGGATTGTCCATTCGGTGATGCAGCATTGCTTTCGGGGCTCGAGAGTTATGAGTCAATGAGCTCTCTATGGATGTCAGGGTGCAATGTGACATTGGATGGGTGTCAGAGGCTAGCAAGGGAGATGCCGAGCTTAAATGTGGAGGTTATCAAGGGCGATGAGGGCAATGATACTGAGGCCGAGAAAGTATATGTGTATCGCTCAGTTGCAGGGCCGAGAAGGGATGCTCCTCCTTTTGTTGTCACATTCTAGTTTCTTACTTCTTACGTCTCGGTAATGCCCTTATTCATATCTGCATAGAATATCAGATGGCTCCTTTTTAGTTTAGTCTTCCTTGAAAGAGTTAAATTACTCGGGAAACCTTAAAGTTTCACCCCTAGCGGTTTTAATTGTAGTATCAATCTCTACAGTCTGATGTTGGTTGAGGGTAGATGTCTTGTGCTTTTAAGGTTAATAACATGCCATATGATGTCCTGCTAACCTACATGTAGTTACCGTTTTCGCGAGGTGTATATTAACACCAATGGTAAATAGTGTTCCATGGCATTTGAAAACCGCTGGAACAGATCAAAATTTTCAGGACTAAGTCGAATTTCATTATTCTAAAGTAGTTTGCACTATGCACGTAATTTTTCTTTACTTGAACAACCCTTTGAAACTTTACTTCTTTCTCATCTGTGCAGGGTTTCACAGGGGATGTTTTTGCTCGGGAGAACAGCATACAAGCGAAAGGAGAACCATGATTCATAAATGCAAAACATGAAATGCATTCCTTCTTAAATTACAATCTCTCCTGCCCAACACAACACCATGGAACAAGGGCCAGGTGTTTAAAAAAAAAAGAAACGGAAGAATTCACGCCTTCCTTAGCTATTAGCCGATCAGTGTCAGCCTCAGGACCTGCTCCTCCCCTGAAGAGCAAGATCACAAGACTTCCTATGCTGAAGTAGATGAAGCAGCCGAGATGGTGCATCACAAATGAGCCAAAATCAGTCCCAATGATGCACTCCCAGCCGGGACCATACAAGTTGTCGAACTCCTGCTGCAACCCCAACTATGAAAGAATTATGAGCTAACAGTTTTACTGCATTGCACTGCTGATGTGGAGAGCTTACCTTCTTGATGAAACGGGCAATCTCAATGGTGTTTGTGATGTCGAATTCATCTAGGGCCTTCCCTGCAAGACAGAGGGCATCCTGCTGCATGGTCTGCAGCATGTCAGTGTCACCTATGACTGCTTTACTTTCCAGCATCTTTCAAGCTTTTCTTGATCTCTTGCTGAGACGAGGAGTGATGCAAGCTCCGATACTTCAAATTCTCCTGGAAAAGCGAGGACAGATTGAGTGTGTGGATGAAGTGAAGAGGTAGCCTTGCTTATATTGACTCGCGGGAGGTGAAAGTACCAGTGGAGGGTGATGCGATGCTGGAGGCATGTCATCTGGATATCAGGGTTGTGGCCTCTAACCAATACCCGGAAGTTCAGAATTTGCTCAGTGCACCTGCATCACATCATATTGCCTTCGCGTGTGGTACCACATATATTGTCCTGTTTGAATTCATCTGCATGGCCATTGGGCACCTTGTAAGTGATGATGAACTTGTGGGCTGCTGATGTTGTCTCCTTGCCAAGAGCTGCCTCCCCCTTCCCGTCCTTGTTGATAATGGAGAAGACGGGTCAGTTGAGTGTTCACAGTTAGTTGCATCTTTCCCCTTCTTTCTTTAAAAAATAAATTTCTCTGGGAAGGATACAACAGGTGATGGCAGAAGAAAAGATAAGTACAAGATAATTTTTGTTTCTCCATTTACCGGCACGAGTATCCATTTTGTTCGCTACCTGAACCAAACCACGATCATAATGTATTTGTTTTAATTGCTGCAAGAACTGAAGCTAAACCTACCGGTTTCTCACTGTTTGGTGTGCTAAAACTCATTCGTCTTTGCTTTTCAGTTTCTTGTGTAGTGAAGTAAAAGAAGGGAAGGATATCAATTCAAGAAGTCGTGAAGTTGATATATCTGAGGTCTGGATTGTTTATCGTAGTTTCTGTAACGCATTTTTTGGAATAAAAAGTATGGTGAGTGAGTGGTTGGTTCCTGAATTTTCTAGGCACACGTATTTTCTCTTGGCTGCTTACAGTAGAAAGCAAACGGAGCCGACTCTGCATGCCAGTTCCAAACATCCACTTGCGAAGCCTCTGGTTCAGATTGAAGCCTCTGGTTCAGATTGAAGCCTCTGTGTGTCGATGACACTTTCCATAGCTCTGGCCTTTCTTTTGGAGTTCATTAGGGAAGTCCAATTCTATGTTCTCGGTTTCAGCTCTCAGCAAACATATTTCAGAGGAACGACGCAGTCTCTTTTTCTTTCTTCAGATTGTGATATTCTCACTTATGAGGTATGATCAATTTCACTGAGATATTCTGCACCTTTCATATCATATGCATTGTATTGATCTTTATTGGAATTGCTATTCGACGCCTGTTTGCAACTCGCAAACTTTTTTCTGAAAAATAATATTAATACCTTTTATCTGGTGCCCATGGCTTACCTTGTGAAAATCATATTTAGCAGGTGTCCACATTTTAGTGAATGTCTTCAGTGGTGTTGTTGAATTTCTTTTCACTATCATGATCTAAACAAACAGGTAAAATGAGGCTTGAGCTTTCAAAGTATATCACTGTCCTGACATTATATATTTTGGTGTATATATTTATAAATAATTTTTGTATCTCAGTTAAGAACTAGGGGAGATTGTCTGAACGATCTTTACAGCTGCAATCAACTTAATTGGACGACTGAAAATGGGAAAACAACTGCTGCAACGCCATTCTATGAACTATGGAAATAGTGTTGGTATATTAACTGATGAAAATAAATTATACTTAAATAATATGTATTTATTTTATAAACAACAATATAAAAATAAATAACCTAGGACGTAATCTCAACCTGCTTCATCTAGGGGCTTAAAATTAATTATTAATAGGTTTATTATCATCATCTAAGAAATCAAAACCTTTCACTCATTCAATGAGCTATACTATTATGTTGATCATGAAGGCCCTGCAGATGCAGATGTTGATGAGGAATTTGAAAATATGATGTTTTTTTCATGATGGAAATCGTAAGGAAAAAAAATATTATCCGATGCTTCCTATAATGCACTTGATATATTAATCCCTCCATGTTTACACTAGCATATTGTCTGCTTTTATTATAAGTGGTGTGGAATGAGGGGAGAAGCTATATATTGGTGCACACATCAGAAATGTGCATCTACTTGAAGGATTGGTTAGATATGGCAATTTGAAACGAAGATTGAGAACTTCAGTTCAAGTTCGAAACAAGATAGAAAGCTCATTAGAAGATGAATAAAGATTAAATATCCGTTGGAGACAAGATATTTGAAGGTTTAAAGATTTTGAAGAGTTGTAAAATTTCTCCAAATACGATGCAAAATACTATGATAAATTTCTAAATTTTTAATCTATACTTTAATTTTATTTGTATCGATTCATCCATTTGATTAGATAATTAATAAAGAATTTCCATTCACATTTCACAGTTTATAGTAATTTTTCCAAATTTTTATTTTTATAATTTTTTTTCAAAATTTTTTCAGTAGAATTGGGTGGTTTTCTATTTTAATAGCAAGCATCATCTGCAGTCATGCAAATGGGTGATAAAGCATTTCGGCAATTGGTGATAAGATGCTTTAACTAGTTTACAACAATACGAAGGGAATGGATGAAACCAACCCTTAAATATTTTTTTTAGGATATCTCAACATCATTGGAGGGATGGTAACAGAATAGTTACAAACACAAAAATGGCAGCTTGTCCCTTTTAGAGGGAGCTTATAGCCTTGTGGTAATGAGACACTAATATGATAGCTATGATCAATCACCAATTACGCATTGTTGTCATCTTCTTGAGCTGCAAATTTTGCACCGTACATTGATCCTTGCTCATCCCTTGCCAACTTTTTGAGCTTCCATCAAAAGCTTATCCTCCTTGTTTGAGTCTGGTTGGTATCCAAACAAAAAGGGGCTCACATGGTAAGCAGTTCGGTGTCCTTGCATTTGGTGTGGCAGTCAAATCCAAACAAATGCTTTCTTTTACCTTGCATTCGGTGTCCCTAGATCTCTCACTTTATCAGTTTGAGGGGATCACTGGTTATAAATTCCTGAGTACCTTCCTATATATGATGCATCCTTCAAGGCCTAACGAAGTTGTGAAGGGGCAGGTACACTTGATTTCAGAGAATTTATGTCATGATGCTACAATTATTAAGTCAGCACCTCACTGCACGAATGAGTGACAGACAACAGGATCATTTGTCGTTAACTTGGTTAATCTATGTCAATATCTAGGGCAAGGTTTCAAATATGAGTTGATACTAATATTTATCGTGAATATAATATCATAAAGCATTGACTGATACAGATGAGACCTTGCCATCGTGTGTAAATTAACTGAGGTATTGTGATTGTTACTGGTACAAGTTCATCTATCTCCGAAGGTTACTGTAACTGAATCCAAGGAATGGAGAGCATTCAACTGTGTGAGTTGATAACACAGACAAGCCACTACGTTGGGGAGAGGAATGAGGTTGCGAGGAGTGGCTACAGATCAAAGAAATGTCTCTATTTTGGAGGTTAGAGGAATCACATGGGCTATGCATGGATCCAAAGAAGAAGGCTCGTCTCTTTCAAAAGCTTGTTGAGAGAGAAACTGACTAGGGGGTGGATATTGTTACTAACATGTGGCTTGTTTCTATGGTCAAAAAAAACATGTGGCTTGTTTTGCTATTTCAAATAGGAATCATTAGGATACAATGGTCAACCAAAGTACAGTTGAGATGCATGGATTGTGTAGGCAAGCGTATCAATGGTAATTATAAATTTGTGTTTAGTGTTTTTTCTAGTTTAATTTAATTTGATCTACAATACTTGTTCCATGTACAATGTTCTTTCTGAAATGAAGCTACATTTTTTTTTTTAAGAAATAATGGTGGGTTATATTCACCCCTTCATTGTTTATTTTGCAACTTGCATACTTCTTGAGAAGAAAGAAAAAGTACCTGCAGAGAAAATACCTCGGGGTGCATTTACTGTGTTATATCCTCTTGGAGGTCAAGTGCTCAACCCGCTAATTTAAGTTCCAGCCATAATTTTGGGATTTGAGCTTCAATCTTTTTTTTTTTCCATTTTCTTTTTCCCCTCTGAATGGTAGTCCAGATCAGTTCTGAGCCAGCTCTCTTAAAATCAAACTTCCTTCCTGCGGACCTTAAATGGTTTACTATGATGGGTTTATGTCTTGTATTCAACTGAGCATCCATATGTCATCCATGTGTCCAATTGAACTTGGGCCAATCATCTATTTGATTTGAGTCACCAATAGTTGAGCATAGTGTTATCCGATTATGATTGGGATTGTTGCACTATATACATCTCATATTTTAGATGAATGGATGTACTTTGGAATCTTTTAGAGAGAGAGACAGAGAGACCTGAAAGATGAGGAGAGATGTCAGAGGGTGGAGAGATAGTTAGTTCTCTCTTATAAACCATTATAGTGAAAAATCTCATCTTGCTTTTTTGGATGTATGTCAAACTTGGACCTGCTGAAGTAGCTGACCATCATCAATCAGGCTTCTTGGCCCAATGTATAACAAGGCTTGTTCAATCAGGGCCTGTTTTGGCCCATTCATACTGCAAGCAAGCTCTGATTCCCCCTATACGTCTAAACTTAAATCAGATGAAGTGCAGGGCCATTACTCGAACAACGACGGTCACCTTCTTCTTCTTCTTACTCTTATTCTTCCTCCTCTCCAAGGTATAGGATTGCATGCCAGGTGACTGTTTTTCTTTAAAATCCTTTGGTTTATATCAAGCACCAGTTCTGCTTTACATTTTATGCTAGGATTTGAGTTGGAATGCTTTTCTTGTGTGTGCATATTGAATTTAATAGATTTATACGGGTATGCACTCAACTGAGTTATAGGATGTCTTGTGCATTTCACGTTACTGATGAAATACCTGAGTGAAAGTAATACGCTCTTGTGATGGAGGAATGAAGTTAAAATGCTTCTGATACGAAATTTTTTTTGAGAACTATCAAACAACTGACCCACTTGCAATCAAGAAGAATCCAACAAATCAGATATTAAATTCAATAAACTGCCATTGTTTCAAGGTTCGGATTAGCTAGTATATATTATTGTGCACAAGTGAAACTTGACTACTCAAAGTTTCAACTAATACAGCCAATTGCGTGAACTAATTAAAGAATGGCTAAGAAATGATTGCGTGAATACTATAGTACAGTGCTTGAAAGATGGTGTTGTCTTGTGTACAAATTTCAACCTAAGCTATGTCATTAGCAGTGAAGTACTCGTGCTTGAACTGTTGATCATGCTTAACACGATAAACAGAAAATCTTCAATAATGCAACAGAACCCTGAATATATGTATCGAGAGCATACAACTAGAAGCGTCTCAAAATATTGAAGTCCCTCGTGTCATATGTAACATCTTCGTCATTAGGGTATAAAGCATCTCGATTTTGAACAGTGGGAACCATTAGTCGTGTTTCTGCAGTCTATCTCGAAGGAGACATACTATGATCCTGATCTGATCATCCTTTTTGTGAGCAGTTGGAATTCTAGTTATCTTATTGACTTGGCCTGACTCGAACATTATGGCATGAAACTGATCATCCTTTTTGTGAGCAGTTGGAATTCTAGTTATCTTATTGACTTGGCCTGACTCGAACATTATGGCATGAAACTAACGATTTCAGAAATTTTAACTAGGATTTGAGGTAAGTAACAAGTGTATGGGCATAAGTTTGATGTTCTTACTTGATCATGAATGATCAGTTCAGGCAGTAGGTCAAACCCTACAAATGAGAGAATAGTTTAATAGCATACATATGTGAGAATAGTTTCAGACAGTAGGTTCAGGAAAAAACTTACACTTCTCTTCAAAATGATATAAATGTCTGTAAGGATTGATTAAGGATGAGAGTGAACGGATCCAAGGATCAATTCTTGGTCTGTCTTATTCAAAATTAAAATTAAAATAAAAAAATTATCATTTCTAATTCAAGATTAAAATAGGGTGATTCAAGAACTGCCTCTGGAGCTGTGATTCTCATCCCTAGCAAGGATAGCTTCATACCCATGGTTAAGTGGGTACGTAGGTTTGCAGATATTTCACAAGTCAATCTTAGAAGGATGATGGGAAGCTGCCAAAGAGTGTATATACTATTTTCATTATCATGGAAATATTATGAAATGGTTACTATAGAGATGGATAGGATTGCTAATATTCTATTTGACTTCTTTGAGAGGAGATGGAGAAATTTTGTAACACAAAACAACAATAACAACTATGTCTTTTATCCCAAGTACAGGGAGCAGGCTACATGAAGTGAGACAGTATTATACCAAATCAATCACATGGACAATCCTTCTCAACTCATATCTATAAAGCAATATGCCTCCATTCAGGCACTTAACACCCATCGTAGGCTTCCTCATATTTTCTCTTCTACGGGACTATGCCTAACTTAGTAATAATATTATCATTTCTCAATCTATATCACATAGTGTTACCAAACATCCAACGAGGCGAGGCATGCACATATCTACTCTACACATCATGTCTCTTTATAACCTGACATTTCGTATCATCCAACAATCTGGCCTGATAATAGTCTTATAAAATCTTTCTTTTAGCCTTAACAGAATGTTACAGTTACATAATATTCATGTTGTGCTCCTTCATTTCAACTAGTCAGCTTAAATTTTATGGTTGGCATTCTACCGATATCCTCATTTTTTTGGATAATAGAATTCAAATACCTAAATTGATTGCTCATTAGAATCTCCCATTGTCACAAACACTATAGTCTCGAATTCTCTATTTACTAAATTTGCACTTTGTATGTTCTATTTTAGAACTATTAAATCTAAAATATTAAGATTCTAATGTTTGTTTTATAGCTCTAACTTGGTATTTACTTTTGATCTCATATCATTGACTAAAGTAATATTAGTAGCAAATAGCAATACATCAAGGTATTTTATACTGAATAACACTAATATGATAGCTATGATCAATCACCAATAACGCATTGTTGTCATCTTCTTGAGCTGCAAATTTTACACCGTACATTGATCCTTGCTCATCCCTTGCCAACTTTTTGAGCTTCCATCAAAAGCTTATCCTCCTTGTTTGAGTCTGGTTGGTATCCAAACAGAAAGGGGCTCACATGGTAAGCAGTTCGGTGTCCTTGCATTTGGTGTGGCAGTCAAGGCATCCAAACAAATGCTTTCTTACCTTGCATTCGGTGTCCCTAGATCTCTCACTTTATCAGTTTGAGGGGATCACTGGTTATAAATTCCTGAGTACCTTCCTATATATGATGCATCCTTCAAGGCCTAACGAAGTTGTGAAGGGGCAGGTACACTTGATTTCAGAGAATTTATGTCATGATGCTACAATTATTAAGTCAGCACCTCACTGCACGAATGAGTGACAGACAACAGGATCATTTGTCGTTAACTTGGTTAATCTATGTCAATATCTAGGGCAAGGTTTCAAATATGAGTTGATACTAATATTTATCGTGAATATAATATCATAAAGCATTGACTGATACAGATGAGACCTTGCCATCGTGTGTAAATTAACTGAGGTATTGTGATTGTTACTGGTACAAGTTCATCTATCTCCAAAGGTTACTGTAACTGAATCCAAGGAATGAGCATTCAACTGTGTGAGTTGATAACACAGACAAGCCACTACGTTGGGGAGAGGAATGAGGTTGCGAGGAGTGGCTACAGATCAAAGAAATGTCTCTATTTTGGAGGTTAGAGGAATCACATGGGCTATGCATGGATCCAAAGAAGAAGGCTCGTCTCTTTCAAAAGCTTGTTGAGAGAGAAACTGACTAGGGGGTGGATATTGTTACTAACATGTGGCTTGTTTCTATGGTCAAAAAAAACATGTGGCTTGTTTTGCTATTTCAAATAGGAATCATTAGGATACAATGGTCAACCAAAGTACAGTTGAGATGCATGGATTGTGTAGGCAAAGCGTATCAATGGTAATTATAAATTTGTGTTTAGTGTTTTTTCTAGTTGTTTAATTTAATTTGATCTACAATACTAGTTCCATGTACAATGTTCTTTCTGAAATGAAGCTACATTTTTTTTTTCTCTTCTTTTTTTTTTTTTTTTAAGAAATAATGGGGGGTTATATTCACCCCTTCATTGTTTATTTTGCAACTTGCATACTTCTTGAGAAGAAAGAAAAAGTACCTGCAGAGAAAATACCTCGGGGTGCATTTACTGTGTTATATCCTCTTGGAGGTCAAGTGCTCAACCCACTAATTTAAGTTCCAGCCATAATTTTGGGATTTGAGCTTCAATCTTTTTTTTTTTCCATTTTCTTTTTCCCCTCTGAATGGTAGTCCAGATCAGTTCTGAGCCAGCTCTCTTAGAATCAAACTTCCTTCCTGCGGACCTTAAATGGTTTACTATGATGGGTTTATGTCTTGTATTCAACTGAGCATCCATATGTCATCCATGTGTCCAATTGAACTTGGGCCAATCATCTATTTGATTTGAGTCACCAATAATTGAGCATAGTGTTATCCGATTATGATTGGGATTGTTGCACTATATACATCTCATATTTTAGATGAATGGATGTACTTTGGAATCTTTTAGAGAGAGAGAGAGAGAGAGAGACCTGAAAGATGAGGAGAGATGTCAGAGGGTGGAGAGATAGTTAGTTCTCTCTTATAAACCATTATAGTGAAAAATCTCATCTTGCTTTTTTGGATGTATATCAAACTTGGACCTGCTGAAGTAGCTGACCATCAACAATCAGGCTTCTTGGCCCAATGTATAACAAGGCTTGTTCAATCAGGGCCTGTTTTGGCCCATTCATACTGCAAGCAAGCTCTGATTCCCCCTATACGTCTAAACTTAAATCAGATGAAGTGCAGGGCCATTACTCGAACAACGACGGTCACCTTCTTCTTCTTCTTACTCTTATTCTTCCTCCTCTCCAAGGTATAGGATTGCATGCCAGGTGACTGTTTTTCTGTAAAATCCTTTGGTTTATATCAAGCACCAGTTCTGCTTTACATTTTATGCTAGGATTTGAGTTGGAATGCTTTTCTTGTGTATGCATATTGAATTTAATAGATTTTATACGGGTATGCACTCAACTGAGTTATAGGATGTCTTGTGCATTTCACATTACTGATGAAATACCTGAGTGAAAGTAATACGCTCTTGTGATGGAGGAATGACGTTAAAATGCTTCTAATATGAAAAACTTTTTGAGAACCATCAGACAACTGACCCACTTGCAATCAAGAAGAATCCAACAAATCAGATATTAAATTCAATAAACTGCCATTGTTTCAAGGTGCGGATTAGCTAGTATATATTATTGTGCACAAGTGAAACTTGACTACTCAAAGAAAGTTTCAACTAATAGAGCCAATTGCGTGAACTAATTAAAGAATGGCTGAGAAATGATTGCGTGAATACTATAGTACAGTGCTTGAAAGATGCTGTTGTCTTGTATACAAATTTCAACCTAAGCTATGTCATTAGCAGTGAAGTACTCGTGCTTGAACTGTTGATCATGCTTAACACGATAAACAGAAAATCTTCAATAATGCAACAGAACCCTGAATATATGTATCGAGAGCATACAACTAGAAGCGTCTCAAAATATTGAAGTCCCTCGTGTCATATGTAACATCTTCGTCATTAGGGTATAAAGCATCTCGATTTTGAACAGTGGGAACCATTAGTCGTGTTTCTGCAGTCTATCTCGAAGGAGGCATACTATGATCCTGATCTGATCATCCTTTTTGTGAGCAGTTGGAATTCTAGTTATCTTATTGACTTGGCCTGACTCGAACATTATGGCATGAAACTAATGCTTTCAGAAATTTTAACTAGGATTTGAGGCAGTTGGTCAAACCTTACAAATGAGATAATAGTGTAATAGTCTACGTATGTGAGAATAGTTTCAGGCAGTAGGTTCAGGAAAAAACTTACAGTTCTCTTCAAAATGATATAAAATGATATAAATGCTTGCAAGGATTAAGGATGAGAGTGAACGGATCTAAGAATCAATTCTTGGTCTGTATTATTCAAAATTAAAATTAAAATAAAGAAATTATCATTTCTAATTTAAAATTAAAATAGAGTGAACCAAGAACTGATCCATGGGACTGTGATTCTCATCCCTAGCAAGGATAGGTTCATACCCATGGTTAAGTGGGTACGTAGTTTTGCAGATATTTCACAAGTCAATCTTGGGAGGATGATGGAAAGCTGCCAAAGAGTTTATATACTATTTTCATTATCATGAAATTATTATGAAATGGTTACGATAGAGATGGATAGGATTGCTAATATTCTATTTGACTTCTTTGAGAGGAGATGGAGAAATTTTGTGACACAAAACAACAACAACAACAACTATGTCTTTTATTCCAAGTACAGGGAGCAGGTGTAACACCCCAAAATTATCATGTTTATTAAATTATAAATTATCAAGTTAAAAATTTCTTTCTATACACCTTCAAATTTAATTAAGTTTCCAAGGGCACCCCTTTTGCCTTTTGTGGGGATGAGTTGTTAAAAGAAAATGAGAGGTGGCACTCTATTTGACATTTGTCATGCATGCAAGAAACCTTAGGACTAGGCTAGAGGATAAGGTGACCAAAATGCCCTTAGGAATATATAACCTTATTCTCTCAAAGAGAATCCTTATCAAAAAGAACAAAATAGAAATCACCCTTGGTTCTTCTAGTTTGTTGAGTAAAGGAAATAGAAGGGAGGCTTTGCTACAACAAAGTAGGAGATTAAAGGGAATAGAGGCAAGTATCACCTTGTTCTTGTTCTCTCTTTGAATCGTATTTGAGTACAAGTAGCATGTATGATCTTTCTTGGAAATTATTTGATTTTTTATTATAAGTACATGATTCCTTTTTCTTTATGGATAAATTCACATCATATTGGATCTGCATACTTAGAAAAATTTCTGGACTGCATACTTAGCCTGATTTACGAATGATGGCTATTTTCGGCTTAGCCTCGCGTTTGGCAATTTTTAGCCTCGCGTTTGACTATTTCTGCTTCCTGTTTGACTATCTTTTTAGCCTCGCGTTTGGCAATTTTTAGCCTCGCGTTTGGCAATTTTTAGCCTCGCGTTTGGCAATTTTTAGCCTCGCGTTTGACTATTTCTGCTTCCTGTTTGACTATCTTTTTAGCCTCGCGTTTGGCAATTTTTAGCCTCGCGTTTGACTATTTCTGCTTCCTGTTTGACTATCTTTTTAGCCTCGCGTTTGGCAATTTTTAGCCTTGCGTTTGGCAATTTTTAGCCTCGCGTTTAGCAATTTTTAGCCTCGCGTTTGGCAATTTTTAGTCTCGCGTTTGACTATTTCTGCGTCCTGTTTGACTATCCTTTTAGCCTCGCGTTTGGCCATTTTTTGTCTCGCGTTTGGCAATTTTTAGCCTCGCGTTTGACTATTTCTGCTTCCTGTTTGACTATCCTTTTAGCCTCGCGTTTGGCCATTTTTAGCCTCGCGTTTGGCAATCTTTAGCCTCGCGTTTGACTATTTCTGTTTCCTGTTTGACTATCCTTTTAGCCTCGCGTTTGGCCATTTTTAGCCTCGCGTTTGGCAATTTTTAGCCTCGCGTTTGACTATTTCTGCTTCCTGTTTGACTATCCTTTTAGCCTCGCGTTTGGCCATTTTTAGCCTCGCGTTTGGCTATTTTTAGCCTCGCGTTTGGCAACGGATTTATACACTTGGCATGATTTGCGGATTTATGATAATATGACATGCGAATATCAACATGATACATGAAGGCAAGATTATTCATGATGACAAATTCTAGTATCTTTATTACAAAACATGATTACAAGTTCTAGTATCCTTATCACAAGTTCTAGTATCCTTATTACAGGATAACAAGTTCTAGTATTTTTATTACAAGACGTGATTACAAGTTCTAGTATCCTTATTACACGACATGATAACAAGTTCTAGTATTTTTATTACAAGACATGATTATAGGTTCTAGTATCCTTATTACACGACATGATAACAAGTTCTAGTATTTTTATTACAAGACATGATTACAAGTTCTAGTATCCTTATTACACGACATGATAACAAGTTCTAGTATCTTTATTACAAGACATGATTACAAGTTCTAGTATCATTATTACATGACATGAAGCATCCTTATAATACATGTGTACATGATTCCAAATCTTGATTCTTGAACTCTTGATTCTTGTGAAATGATATGTGTACAATTTGACATGAGAGTCCACGTGTTTCCTTTAATTCACGTATATTGTATGCATTACTAACATGGGAAAAACTAATTGATGGATAGATAAGTACTGTATTGTACAAGGATATTGTTGGCCAACTTCTTGATAGGTGCTGAGGGCCTTTTACTAGCAGCACTGGGTGGTACTGAGCCACCGTCTGATACATGAGTCACCATATTGGTGATGCCTGTTACTTGTTTCATTTAACGGGGTCTAACTTGTAGCACCTAGCGGTGTGTCATGGTTCAGCGCCATGAGTTAGAGGCCGGGTCCCGGGTATGTACGGGCACTTGTACAATATGAGAAACTGCGCGCTATCTTATCCATCATTGAGTTTTAATTCCAACACTAACATGACATGGACCTGTTAAATTTTACATGAAGCATGTGTTTGATTTACATTGTTCTGGTTATATGCAACATGATAGATATTTACTTCGCTTACACTTGTCACCTTTACATAATTTGTTTTTATTTGAATGAATAGTCTTACTCAATTCATTTTCAGTATTCTCAAGATACGTTTGTACCAATGCAATTTATTTAATTCTTTTATTATTTGTACTGTGATAGTACACGTGTTTCTTGTTTTTGTGTTACTTGCTGGGTTTAATCCCCTAGATTTTCTTAAACCCAGATCACGAAAGTAGAGAAGGGGAGATTGCTCCAGACAACGATTCTTACTTTACCAACCAGGTCGAGTAGAGGATACTACTAGTACAATACTATTGGGGTACTTCGCACTTCTTGTTCTTGTCTCCTTTGTCACTTCTTGTTCTTGTTTCCTTTTTCTGGGCACTGCTTCAACTTGTAGTATTTAACTCTTTTGTGTAAATATTTAGAGCAGTGTACCATTTTATGTAATCAACTCTCTTTATAAATGAAATCCTTTCAGTTTCAGACATGGTTATTCATCTTGACATGGCAGTAGTTACGGTTATTCCAAGATCATGGGACTGTTGGGTTATTTATAGTATTTAAGCGGCGTCCCCTGTTTTGAAAAAAAAAAAAAAAGAGCTGAATTGGGGGCGTTACAGATTTGGTATCAGAGCCTAGGTTTAGGTGGAAGACCATATGACTACTGCCACATGAAAACATGTCTAAGATACACTCTTGACACTTCTTTCTTATCTTTGATATCCATCAGATCTAGTATCGTGCCTATTTTATTGTTTCTAATTCATTTGGAATATCTATCTTGAAACTCCATCTGATTAATCTTCCTTGGTCCGTCACAGAATGATGACGACCCAATCTTCTACTAGCGCAAGCCCAAATCCAACGAGTGAAGAGTCTGAGCTTAGAAATATGGTACAAAGGGTAGTACAAACGCAACAAACTACAATAATGATATTATAAAGGATATTGCAGTGCCAAAAACAAGAGAGAATCAAAATGGTGAACCTTCTAAGGGTGGCGAATAAGAGGTCAGTAGTATTTAAAGGGTCATATAGGCAAGGAGCAAACCCATCGGCCAGGAAATTTGATGGCACACCAACAAGGAAGCAGGTGATGCCGAATCGAGGTATAGTAATATGTAATTATTGTCATAAACCAGGACATATCAAGAAAATGTGTAGAAGAGCTCAAGGGTTGTGTCTGGTGTGCGGATCCACTAGTCATCAGTTGAGAGATTGCCCAAAAACTCAACAGTCGGCAAAAGCTAAGGTCCCATGTCAGGCAAAGGACAGACCAACAAGCATATCAACCCAGAAGATTTCAGGACCAGATCAGAAAGGGCTTTTGGAAAACTAACAACAAACTCATGCCAGCACCCGAGGAGGAACAGAATGGAGGAAATGGTAAGTTAAGCTGATGAATGTGGAGAAAGTTCAAACCACTGCAGGAGTCGTGGCAGGTATAATTTTAGTTGGCAATATACCGGCCATTGTTTTATTTGATTCCGGAGCGTCACACAGTTTTATCACTAGCATATTTGTTTCCCGCAATTTTATTGATTTTACTATCTTACCTGCGAGGTGGGATATTAAGACCGGGATGGTAGTATCATAACTAATAAAGAGTGTAAACTATGTCCATTAGTAATTGATGGTAAGGAATTTTATGCCAATCTACTAGTTATTAGTGGAGGAGGATATGATGTTATCATAGGCATGGATTGGTTGAGCACCTTCTATGCAGTGATAGACTGTAGGAGAAGGAGAGTAGTATTCCAAATTCCTGACTGTCCAGAGTTTGAATTTGTCAGTGGAAGCCAATCCCTAGAACCAGCTAAATCTAAGGTGTTTCCAAAGGGAGGAGTTTTGGAGGCTCTGGAAATAGGAGAAGGGATGATCCCAGTAGTATCAGAATTCTTGGATATTTTTCCTGAAGAGATACCTGGACTACCACCAGTAAGAGTAGTAGAATTTACTATTGATATTATCCCTGAAGCTGAACCAGTTTGTAAGCCACCTTATCGAATGGGGATTGCAGAACTAGAAAAAGTCAAGAAGCAAGTGGATGAGTTAATGAAATTGAGTTTTATAAGACCCAGTGTGTCACCTTGGGGAGCTCCAGTACTATTGGTAGGAAAGAAGGACGGGAGTAAAAGGTTATGTATAGATTACAGAGGTTTGAATGCAGTAACAATTAAGAATAAATACCCATTGCCAAGGATAACTGATCTATTCGATCAACTTGGAGGAGCGAAGGTATTCTCAAGAATAGATCTCCGTTCAGGATTTCATCAGGTAAGAGTGCGAGCAGAAGATATCCCAAGGACTGCATTTAGAACCAGACATGGTCATTATGAATATTTAGTGATGTCATTTGGGGTAACTAATGCTCCAGCGGTGTTTATGAATTTGATGAACCATGTTTTTACTCAGTATTTGGACAAATTTGTGGTGGTGTTTATTGATGATATATTGATCGACTCTAAGAATAGAGAAGAGCATGTTAAACATTTGAGAATAGCATTACAAACTTTAAGGGAACAAAGGCTATACGGAAAATTGAGCAAATGCGAATTTTGGTTGAATAAAATTGCTTTCTTGGGTCATATAATATCTGAAAATAGTGTATCAGCAGATCCTAAAAAGATAGAGGCTGTGATGGAATGGCCTGTACCAAAATCAGTATCAGAAGTTCGCAGCTTTCTGGGGATGGCTGGATATTACAGGCGGTTTGTACAAGATTTTGCAAAAATTGCGTCTCCTCTAACTAAGTTGACGCGAAAGGGAATTGAATATGTCTGGACGGAAAGGTGCGATAAGGCATTGAAGAATTGAAACTAAGACTGACAACATCACCTGTGTTAGCAATTCCAGATAACACTGGAGGAATGAAAATCTATAGTGATGCTTCAAAACTAGGACTGGGATGCGTGTTGACTCAGCATGAAAGAGTGATTGAGTTTGCATCAAGACAATTAAAACCTCATGAAAGAAATTATCCCACTCACGACTTGGAACTAGCATCAATAATTCATGCTTTGAAAATTTGGAGACATTACTTACTAGGACAAAGGGTGGAAGTGTACACTGACCATAAAAGTTTGAAATATATTTTCACTCAGAAGGAACTAAATATGAGACAGAGACGATGGTTGGAGTTAGTAGCAGATTATGACTTGGAAATTAAATATCATCCAGGAAGGATCAACATAGTGTCAGATGCTCTGAGTAGAAGACCTGCAATAGAAAGATTGACTCAACAAAAGGAATTATTGGCAGAAATACAAAGGATGGATTTGGAAATAATTCTACCAGGAATGATAGCACAACTTATGGAAATGCGACTACAATCACCCTTGATAGAGCAGATCAAGCAAGCCCAAGTTGATGATGAAAGCTTCCAAATGTTAAAGAGCAAAATTGAGACAGGTAAGAGGCCTGAGATGAAGGTACACTCAGATGAGACTATTAGATTCAGGGAGAGGTTATGGGTGCCCAAGGGAGAGACGAGGAAGAGAGTTTTAGAAGAAGCTCATAAATTAGCAAATTCCATTCATCCCGGAGGCAATAAGATGTACAAGGATATGAAGAAGTACTTCTGGTGGCCGGGCATGAAGAAAGAAATTGCAAGACATGTATCCATGTGTTCTACTTGCCAACAAGTGAAGGTCGAACATCAGAAAATAGCTGGATTACTTCAACCCTTAACAATTCCAGAATGGAAGTAGGAACAAATATCAATGGATTTTGTTACGGGATTACCAAGGAGCACCAAAGGTAATAATGCGATTTGGGTGGTAGTGGACCGACTGACCAAGTCAGCTCACTTCATCCCATTTAGGGTTGGTCAGTCAACCGAAGCATTAGCAAAAAGATTCATGCAGGAAGTGGTGAGGTTACATGGAGTTCCATTTAGAATTGTCTCAGATAGAGATACAAGATTTAGATCACAATACTCGAAGAAATTGATGGATAGTTTAGGAACACATTTAGACTTGTCTTCGGCATATCACCCACAAACCGATGGACAATCAGAACGAACTATCCAAATACTTGAAGACATGCTTAGAGCATGTATGCTAGATTTTGGAGGATCTTGGGAAAACCATTTATATATGGCGGAGTTTTCCTACAATAATAGCTATCAAGAGAGTATCAAAATGGCACCATTTGAGGCTTTATATGGCAGGAAGTGTAGATCTCCATTATGTTGGAACGAGGTTGGAGAACGGAGCATTTTGGGACCTGAGTTAATTACTCAAGCAACAGAGCAAGTAAAGGTTATTAGGGAACATATGAAAGCTGCACAAGATAGACAAAAGAAATGGGCAGATCGACGTAGAAAATCATTGGAGTTTGAAATAGGAGATAAGGTATATATCAAGATATCGCCAATGAAGGGAGTGATTAGATTCGGCAAGAAGGGAAAACTTAGTCTAAGATATATTGGACCATTCGAAATTACAGAAAGAATTGGGAATCTTGCATACAGATTATCATTACCGCCTGAGATGGAAACTATTCATGATGTATTCCACGTGTCGCAATTAAGGAAGTGCTTGGGCAATGAACATAAGGCTGTGGACTTGTCTGAGGTGGATCTGAGATCCGATCTAAAGTATGAGAAACAACCTGTAGCAATCATTGATCAACGGGAGAAAATCCTAAAGAACAAAGTGATACCGTTGGTCCTTGTTTCATAGGATGCACGATCACCTGGGGACTCCACTTGGGAACTTGAAGGCGATGTCAAAACAAAATACCCGTACCTATTTTCATTATCAGGTATGTAAGTTAAGTCTATTTTTATATGACAACACGTACCCGTATATAGTATACTTTTTTTAAAATTGGAATTTCGAGGACGAAATTCTTTTATTAGGTGGGTAGAATGTAACACCCCAAAATTATCATGTTTATTAAATTATAAATTATCAAGTTAAAAATTTCTTTCTATACACCTTCAAATTTAATTAAGTTTCCAAGGGCACCCCTTTTGCCTTTTGTGGGGATGAGTTGTTAAAAGAAAATGAGAGGTGGCACTCTATTTGACATTTGTCATGCATGCAAGAAACCTTAGGACTAGGCTAGAGGATAAGATGACCAAAATGCCCTTAGGAATATATAACCTTATTCTCTCAAAGAGAATCCTTATCAAAAAGAACAAAATAGAAATCACCCTTGGTTCTTCTAGTTCGTTGAGTAAAGGAAATAGAAGGGAGGCTTTGCTACAACAAAGGAGGAGATTAAAGGGAATAGAGGCAAGTATCACCTTGTTCTTGTTCTCTCTTTGAATCGTATTTGAGTACAAGTAGCATGTATGATTTTTCTTGGAAATTATTTGATTTTTTATTATAAGTACATGATTCCTTTTTCTTTATGGATAAATTCACATCATATTGGATCTGCATACTTAGAAAAATTTCTGGACTGCATACTTAGCCTGATTTACGAATGATGGCTATTTTCGGCTTAGCCTCGCGTTTGGCAATTTTTAGCCTCGCGTTTGACTATTTCTGCTTCCTGTTTGACTATCTTTTTAGCCTCGCGTTTGGCAATTTTTAGCCTCGCGTTTGGCAATTTTTAGCCTCGCGTTTGGCAATTTTTAGCCTCGCGTTTGACTATTTCTGCTTCCTGTTTGACTATCTTTTTAGCCTCGCGTTTGGCAATTTTTAGCCTCGCGTTTGACTATTTCTGCTTCCTGTTTGACTATCCTTTTAGCCTCGCGTTTGGCCATTTTTAGCCTCGCGTTTGGCAATCTTTAGCCTCGCGTTTGACTATTTTTGCTTCCTGTTTGAATATCCTTTTAGCCTCGCGTTTGGCCATTTTTAGCCTCGCGTTTGGCAATTTTTAGCCTCGCGTTTGACTATTTCTGCTTCCTGTTTGACTATCCTTTTAGCCTCGCGTTTGGCCATTTTTAGCCTCGCGTTTGGCCATTTTTAGCCTCGCGTTTGGCAACGGATTTATACACTTGGCATGATTTGCAGATTTATGATAATATGACATGTGAATATCAACATGATACATGAAGGCAAGATTATTCATGATGACAAATTCTAGTATCTTTATTACAAGACATTATTACAAGTTCTAGTATCCTTATCACAAGTTCTAGTATCCTTATTACAGGATAACAAGTTCTAGTATTTTTATTACAAGACGTGATTACAAGTTCTAGTATCCTTATTACACGACATGATAACAAGTTCTAGTATTTTTATTACAAGACATGATTACAGGTTCTAGTATCCTTATTACACGACATGATAACAAGTTCTAGTATTTTTATTACAAGACATGATTACAAGTTCTAGTATCCTTATTACACGACATGATAACAAGTTCTAGTATCTTTATTACAAGACATGATTACAAGTTCTAGTATCATTATTACATGACATGAAGCATCCTTATAATACATGTGTACATGATTCTAAATCTTGATTCTTGAACTCTTGATTCTTGTGAAATGATATGTGTACAATTTGACATAAGAGTCCACGTGTTTCCTTTAATTCACGTACATTGTATGCATTACTAACATGGGAAAAACTAATTGATGGATAAATAAGTACTGTATTGTACAAGGATATTGTTGGCCAACTTCTTGATAGGTGCTGAGGGCCTTTTACTAGCAGCACTGGGTGGTACTGAGCCACCGTCTGATACATGAGTCACCATATTGGTGATGCCTGTTACTTGTTTCATTTAACGGGGTCTAACTTGTAGCACCTAGCGGTGTGTCATGGTTCAGCGCCATGAGTTAGAGGCCGGGTCCCGGGTATGTACGGGCACTTGTACAATATGAGAAACTGCGCGCTATCTTATCCATCATTGAGTTTTAATTCCAACACTAACATGACATGGACCTGTTAAATTTTACATGAAGCATGTGTTTGATTTACATTGTTCTGGTTATATGCAACATGATAGATATTTACTTCGCTTACACTTGTCACCTTTACATAATTTGTTTTTATTTGAATGAATAGTCTTACTCAATTCATTTTCAGTATTCTCAAGATACGTTTGTACCAACGCAATTTATTTAATTCTTTTATTATTTGTACTGTGATAGTACACGTGTTTCTTATTTTTGTGTTACTTGCTGGGTTTAATCCCCTAGATTTTCTTAAACCCAGATCACGAAAGTAGAGAAGGGGAGATTGCTCCAGACAACGATCCTTACTTCACCAACCAGGTCGAGTAGAGGATACTACTAGTACAATACTATTGGGGTACTTCGCACTTCTTGTTCTTGTCTCCTTTGTCACTTCTTGTTCTTGTTTCCTTTTTCTGGGCACTGCTTCAACTTGTAGTATTTAACTCTTTTGTGTAAATATTTAGAGCAGTGTACCATTTTATGTAATCAACTCTCTTTATAAATGAAATCCTTTCAGTTTCAGACATGGTTATTCATCTTGACATGGCAGTAGTTACGGTTATTCCAAGATCATGGGACTGTTGGGTTATTTATAGTATTTAAGCGGCGTCCCCTGTTTTAAAAAAAAAAAAAAAAGAGCTGAATTGGGGGCGTTACAGATTTGGTATCAGAGCCTAGGTTTAGGTGGAAGACCATATGACTACTGCCACATGAAAACATGTCTAAGATACACTCTTGACACTTCTTTCTTATCTTTGATATCCATCAGATCTAGTATCGTGCCTATTTTATTGTTTCTAATTCATTTGGAATATCTATCTTGAAACTCCATCTGATTAATCTTCCTTGGTCCGTCACAGAATGATGACGACCCAATCTTCTACTAGCGCAAGCCCAAATCCAACGAGTGAAGAGTCTGAGCTTAGAAATATGGTACAAAGGGTAGTACAAACGCAACAAACTACAATAATGATATTATAAAGGATATTGCAGTGCCAAAAACAAGAGAGAATCAAAATGGTGAACCTTCTAAGGGTGGCGAATAAGAGGTCAGTAGTATTTAAAGGGTCATATAGGCAAGGAGCAAACCCATCGGCCAGGAAATTTGATGGCACACCAACAAGGAAGCAGGTGATGCCGAATCGAGGTATAGTAATATGTAATTATTGTCATAAACCAGGACATATCAAGAAAATGTATAGAAGAGCTCAAGGGTTGTGTCTGGTGTGCGGATCCACTAGTCATCAGTTGAGAGATTGCCCAAAAACTCAACAGTCGGCAAAAGCTAAGGTCCCATGTCAGGCAAAGGACAGACCAACAAGCATATCAACCCAGAAGATTTCAGGACCAGATCAGAAAGGGCTTTTGGAAAACTAACAACAAACTCATGCCAGCACCCGAGGAGGAACAGAATGGAGGAAATGGTAAGTTAAGCTGATGAATGTGGAGAAAGTTCAAACCACTGCAGGAGTCGTGGCAGGTATAATTTTAGTTGGCAATATACCGGCCATTGTTTTATTTGATTCCGGAGCGTCACACAGTTTCATCACTAGCATATTTGTTTCCCGCAATTTTATCGATTTTACTATCTTACCTGCGAGGTGGGATATTAAGACCGGGATGGTAGTATCATAACTAATAAAGAGTGTAAACTATGTCCATTAGTAATTGATGGTAAGGAATTTTATGCCAATCTACTAGTTATTAGTGGAGGAGGATATGATGTTATCATAGGCATGGATTGGTTGAGCACCTTCTATGCAGTGATAGACTGTAGGAGAAGGAGAGTAGTATTCCAGATTCCTGACTGTCCAGAGTTTGAATTTGTCAGTGGAAGCCAATCCCTAGAACCAGCTAAATCTAAGGTGTTTCCAAAGGGAGGAGTTTTGGAGGCTATGGAAATAGGAGAAGGGATGATCCCAGTAGTATCAGAATTCTTGGATATTTTTCCTGAAGAGATACCTGGACTACCACCAGTAAGAGTAGTAGAATTTACTATTGATATTATCCCTGAAGCTGAACCAGTTTGTAAGACACCTTATCGAATGGGGATTGCAGAACTAGAAAAAGTCAAGAAGCAAGTGGATGAGTTAATGAAATTGGGTTTTATAAGACCCAGTGTGTCACCTTGGGGAGCTCCAGTACTATTGGTAGGAAAGAAGGACGGGAGTAAAAGGTTATGTATAGATTACAGAGGTTTGAATGCAGTAACAATTAAGAATAAATACCCATTGCCAAGGATAACTGATCTATTCGATCAACTTGGAGGAGCAAAGGTATTCTCAAGAATAGATCTCCGTTCAGGATTTCATCAGGTAAGAGTGCGAGCAGAAGATATCCCAAGGACTGCATTTAGAACCAGACATGGTCATTATGAATATTTAGTGATGTCATTTGGGGTAACTAATGCTCCAGCGGTGTTTATGAATTTGATGAACCATGTTTTTACTCAGTATTTGGACAAATTTGTGGTGGTGTTTATTGATGATATATTGATCGACTCTAAGAATAGAGAAGAGCATGTTAAACATTTGAGAATAGCATTACAAACTTTAAGGGAACAAAGGCTATACGGAAAATTGAGCAAATGCGAATTTTGGTTGAATAAAATTGCTTTCTTGGGTCATATAATATCTGAAAATAGTGTATCAGCAGATCCTAAAAAGATAGAGGCTGTGATGGAATGGCCTGTACCAAAATCAGTATCAGAAGTTCGCAGCTTTCTGGGGATGGCTGGATATTACAGGCGGTTTGTACAAGATTTTGCAAAAATTGCGTCTCCTCTAACTAAGTTGACGCGAAAGGGAATTGAATATGTCTGGACGGAAAGGTGCGATAAGGCATTGAAGAATTGAAACTAAGACTGACAACATCACCTGTGTTAGCAATTCCAGATAACACTGGAGGAATGAAAATCTATAGTGATGCTTCAAAACTAGGACTGGGATGCGTGTTGACTCAGCATGAAAGAGTGATTGAGTTTGCATCAAGACAATTAAAATCTCATGAAAGAAATTATCCCACTCACGACTTGGAACTAGCATCAATAATTCATGCTTTGAAAATTTGGAGACATTACTTACTAGGACAAAGGGTGGAAGTGTACACTGACCATAAAAGTTTGAAATATATTTTCACTCAGAAGGAACTAAATATGAGACAGAGACGATGGTTGGAGTTAGTAGCAGATTATGACTTGGAAATTAAATATCATCCAGGAAGGATCAACATAGTGTCAGATGCTCTGAGTAGAAGACCTGCAATAGAAAGATTGACTCAACAAAAGAAATTATTGGCAGAAATACAAAGGATGGATTTGGAAATAATTCTACCAGGAATGATAGCACAACTTATGGAAATGCACTACAATCACCCTTGATAGAGCAGATCAAGCAAGCGCAAGTTGATGATGAAAGTTTCCAAAGGTTAAAGAGCAAAATTGAGACAGGTAAGAGGCCTGAGATGAAGGTACACTCAGATGAGACTATTAGATTCAGGGAGAGGTTATGGGTGCCCAAGGGAGAGACGAGGAAGAGAGTTTTAGAAGAAGCTCATAAATTAGCAAATTCCATTCATCCCGGAGGCAATAAGATGTACAAGGATATGAAGAAGTACTTCTGGTGGCCGGGCATGAAGAAAGAAATTGCAAGACATGTATCCATGTGTTCTACTTGCCAACAAGTGAAGGTCGAACATCAGAAAATAGCTGGATTACTTCAACCCTTAACAATTCCAGAATGGAAGTGAGAACAAATATCAATGGATTTTGTTACGGGATTACCAAGGAGCACCAAAGGTAATAATGCGATTTGGGTGGTAGTGGACCGACTGACCAATTCAGCTCACTTCATCCCATTTAGGGTTGGTCAGTCAACCGAAGCATTAGCAAAAAGATTCATGCAGGAAGTGGTGAGGTTACATGGAGTTCCATTTAGAATTGTCTCAGATAGAGATACAAGATTTAGATCACAATACTCGAAGAAATTGATGGATAGTTTAGGAACACATTTAGACTTGTCTTCGGCATATCACCCACAAACCGATGGACAATCAGAACGAACTATCCAAATACTTGAAGACATGCTTAGAGCATGTATGCTAGATTTTGGAGGATCTTGGGAAAACCATTTATATATGGCGGAGTTTTCCTACAATAATAGCTATCAAGAGAGTATCAAAATGGCACCATTTGAGGCTTTATATGGCAGGAAGTGTAGATCTCCATTATGTTGGAACGAGGTTGGAGAACGGAGCATTTTGGGACCTGAGTTAATTACTCAAGCAACAGAGCAAGTAAAGATTATTAGGGAACATATGAAAGTTGCACAAGATAGACAAAAGAAATGGGCAGATCGACGTAGAAAATCATTGGAGTTTGAAATAGGAGATAAGGTATATATCAAGATATCGCCAATGAAGGGAGTGATTAGATTCGGCAAGAAGGGAAAACTTAGTCTAAGATATATTGGACCATTCGAAATTACAGAAAGAATTGGGAATCTTGCATACAGATTATCATTACCGCCTGAGATGGAAACTATTCATGATGTATTCCACGTGTCGCAATTAAGGAAGTGCTTGGGCAATGAACATAAGGCTGTGGACTTGTCCGAGGTGGATTTGAGATCCGATCTAAAGTATGAGAAACAACCTGTAGCAATCATTGATCGACGGGAGAAAATCCTAAAGAACAAAGTGATACCGTTGGTCCTTGTTTCATAGGATGCACGATCACCTGGGGACTCCACTTGGGAACTTGAAGGCGATGTCAAAACAAAATACCCGTACCTATTTTCATTATCAGGTATGTAAGTTAAGTCTATTTTTATATGACAACACGTACCCGTATATAGTATACTTTTTTTAAAATTGGAATTTCGAGGACGAAATTCTTTTATTAGGTGGGTAGAATGTAACACCCCAAAATTATCATGTTTATTAAATTATAAATTATCAAGTTAAAAATTTCTTTCTATACACCTTCAAATTTAATTAAGTTTCCAAGGGCACCCCTTTTGCCTTTTGTGGGGATGAGTTGTTAAAAGAAAATGAGAGGTGGCACTCTATTTGACATTTGTCATGCATGCAAGAAACCTTAGGACTAGGCTAGAGGATAAGGTGACCAAAATACCCTTAGGAATATATAACCTTATTCTCTCAAAGAGAATCCTTATCAAAAAGAACAAAATAGAAATCACCCTTGGTTCTTCTAGTTCGTTGAGTAAAGGAAATAGAAAGGAGGCTTTGCTACAACAAAGGAGGAGATTAAAGGGAATAGAGGCAAGTATCACCTTGTTCTTGTTCTCTCTTTGAATCGTATTTGAGTACAAGTAGCATGTATGATCTTTCTTGGAAATTATTTGATTTTTTATTATAAGTACATGATTCCTTTTTCTTTATGGATAAATTCACATCATATTGGATCTGCATACTTAGAAAAATTTCTGGACTGCATACTTAGCCTGATTTACGAATGATGGCTATTTTCGGCTTAGCCTCGCGTTTGGCAATTTTTAGCCTCGCGTTTGACTATTTCTGCTTCCTGTTTGACTATCTTTTTAGCCTCGCGTTTGGCAATTTTTAGCCTCGCGTTTGACTATTTCTGCTTCCTGTTTGACTATCCTTTTAGCCTCGCGTTTGGCCATTTTTAGCCTCGCGTTTGGCAATCTTTACCCTCGCGTTTGACTATTTCTGCTTCCTGTTTGACTATCCTTTTAGCCTCGCGTTTGGCCATTTTTAGCCTCGCGTTTGGCAATTTTTAGCCTCGCGTTTGACTATTTCTGCTTCCTGTTTGACTATCCTTTTAGCCTCGCGTTTGGCCATTTTTAGCCTCGCGTTTGGCCATTTTTAGCCTCGCGTTTGGCAACGGATTTATACACTTGGTATGATTTGCGGATTTATGATAATATGACATGTGAATATTAACATGATACATGAAGGCAAGATTATTCATGATGACAAATTCTAGTATCTTTATTATAAGACATGATTACAAGTTCTAGTATCCTTATCACAAGTTCTAGTATCCTTATTACAGGATAACAAGTTCTAGTATTTTTATTACAAGACGTGATTACAAGTTCTAGTATCCTTATTACACGACATGATAACAAGTTCTAGTATTTTTATTACAAGACATGATTACAGGTTCTAGTATCCTTATTACACGACATGATAACAAGTTCTAGTATTTTTATTACAAGACATAATTACAAGTTCTAGTATCCTTATTACACGACATGATAACAAGTTCTAGTATCTTTATTATAAGACATGATTACAAGTTCTAGTATCATTATTACATGACATGAAGCATCCTTATAATACATGTGTACATGATTCCAAATCTTGATTCTTGAACTCTTGATTCTTGTGAAATGATATGTGTACAATTTGACATGAGAGTCCACGTGTTTCCTTTAATTCACGTACATTGTATGCATTACTAATATGGGAAAAACTAATTGATGGATAGATAAGTACTGTATTGTACAAGGATATTGTTGGCCAACTTCTTGATAGGTGCTGAGGGCCTTTTACTAGCAGCACTGGGTGGTACTGAGCCACCGTCTGATACATGAGTCACCATATTGGTGATGCCTGTTACTTGTTTCATTTAACGGGGTCTGACTTGTAGCACCTAGCGGTGTGTCATGGTTCAGCGCCATGAATTAGAGGCCGGGTCCCGGGTATGTACGGGCACTTGTACAATATGAGAAACTGCGCGCTATCTTATCCATCATTGAGTTTTAATTCCAACACTAACATGACATGGACCTGTTAAATTTTACATGAAGCATGTGTTTGATTTACATTGTTCTGGTTATATGCAACATGATAGATATTTACTTCGCTTACACTTGTCACCTTTACATAATTTGTTTTTATTTGAATGAATAGTCTTACTCAATTCATTTTCAGTATTCTCAAGATACGTTTGTACCAACGCAATTTATTTAATTCTTTTATTATTTGTACTGTGATAGTACACGTGTTTCTTGTTTTTGTGTTACTTGCTGGGTTTAATCCCCTGGGTTTTCTTAAGCCCAGATCACAAAAGTAGAGAAGGGGAGATTGCTCCAGACAACGATCCTTACTTCACCAACCAGGTCGAGTAGAGGATACTACTAGTACAATACTATTGGGGTACTTCGCACTTCTTGTTCTTGTCTCCTTTGTCACTTCTTGTTCTTGTTTCCTTTTTCTGGGCACTGCTTCAACTTGTAGTATTTAACTCTTTTGTGTAAATATTTAGAGCAGTGTGTCATTTTATGTAATCAACTCTCTTTATAAATGAAATCCTTTCAGTTTCAGACATGGTTATTCATCTTGACATGGCAGTAGTTACGGTTATTCCAAGATCATGGGACTGTTGGGTTATTTATAGTATTTAAGCGGCGTCCCCTGTTTTGAAAAAAAAAAAAAAAAGAGCTGAATTGGGAGCGTTACAGCAGGCTACATGAAGTGAAACACTATTATACCAAATCAACATGGACAATCCTTCTCAACTCATATCTATAAAGCAATATGCCTCCATTCAGGCACTTAACACCCATCGTAGGCTTCCTCATATTTTCTCTTCTACGGGACTATGCCTAGCTTAGTAATAATATTATCATTTCTCAATCTATATCACATAGTGTTACCAAACATCCAACGAGGCGAGGCATGCACATATCTACTCTACACATCATGTCTCTTTATAACCTGACATTTCGTATCATCCAACAATCTGGCCTGATAATAGTCTTATAAAATCTTTCTTTTAGCCTTAACAGAATGTTACAGTTACATAATATTCATGTTGTGCTCCTTCATTTCAACTAGTCAGCTTGAATTTTATGGTTGACATTCTACCGATATCCTCATTTTTTTGGATAATAGAATTCAAATACCTAAATTGATTGCTCATTAGAATCTCCCATTGTCACAAACACTATAGTCTCGAGTTCTCTATTTACTAAATTTGCACTTTGTATATTCTATTTTAGAACTATTAAATCTAAAATATTAAGATTCTAATGTTTGTTTTATAGCTCTAACTTGGTATTTACTTTTGATCTCATATCATTGACTAAAGTAATATTAGTAGCAAATAGCAATACATCAAGGTATTTTATACTGAATAACACTAGTAAGCTTATCAAATTTTTTTGAAAGGATTAAAAAAAACTTCAAAATGATCTATATTTTTAAATTAGTTTATTAAACATTAGTCCCTTTATGGGTTTGGAGTATTACAATTTGTATTCAGTTTCGGTTGATAGTAGTCAACCATATAACTTGCCGAAATGGTTATCAAGTTTGTTATGTGCACGTATTCAATTTCAATATAATGTAAATATACAATTTAATGAATCGTGTACTTGAAATTTGAAGTCCTCTCTCAAGAAAGTCAGTATCAAGAGTTGACTTTTGGCTTGACGATCTTAGTTAATGTTTTATGACAAGTTATAGTTGTCACTAAAAACTATTTTCAGTGATGGATAATAAAAATCGTCACAAAAACTTTTAATAATAACTATATAAGCTACAACACTTACTCGTTACTAAATTCGTCACTGAATATTTTCAGAAGACATTTAGTGGCAACTTTCTGTACCCACAAAAAACTTATATTCTTGTAGCGACAACAATTTTCTATAGACTCTTACTTGCCCTTGCCCTAATGGGTGAGTGTTGTTCCTCAAATTGCTCACACAAAGTTATTTTTTTTAAATTAAAAAAAAAGAGGCTAATTAATATAAAATTTACTATTTAAAATTCTCTTATGAGCATTAAATATATATTTGCAGGTTCTCTATTAAGAATTATAAAGAAGTTGTTATAAGAATAAGAAAGGAAATAAAATCTTCAAATGATTTAATATCATAAACAAAATAGTAATTATTATAATTAAAGAGCAGACAAATTTTTAGATGTAACAAAGTCTTTCTTTCTAGCAATGTGAAGTGAGATATTCGGCCGGCAAGTGTAGAAGCTTAGGTAATCGTATTAATCTTCAAGTTCTAGTTAACAATGATAATAATAATAATAATAATAGCAATAATAAATTATGATAATAGAGAAATAGTTGTGGGACGATTAGAATTAAGAGAGCAAGAAGGGTCCCAATTTTTTGAGTAGAGACAGAGAAAAACTCGAGCTTTCCTCCTGCAAAATCCAAATATCCAATCTAAAGAGTCAAATTTAATAGATTGCGAAGGACATTCAGTTGCTGATTTAGCCTCTCAAAACAGTCAGTCAAAGTAGGAACACCGCAAGATGATATTTTCGCCGCGAGGCCACAATCTCTGGAGCCACACGGACCCCACCTGCAAATGCAAATGCAAATACAAATAGAAACAAGTCAAGCCAACCAAGCTTGACGGAGCCCAGAGTACTCTAAAGCCCTTGATTCGGATCCAAATTGATCGAGTTGACTTTGACCCAAGGACCTTTTCGAGAGTTTCTAAAGGGACACACTATTTTTTCTATTGAGTCCACTTTGCAGGGTATATTTAGGGTATATTTAGTTTGCCGGCCAGTTATTAAATGAGCTCATTGGGAAAAATGGTGTGCCCCTTTAGAACTCCCACCTTTTCCCTTTAACAGTAGGCCCATTCCCCCAACACACCGCATTGGCCCTCGCGGCTTCGCGTCTCACTTGGAACAACACTCTTAATGATCAGTGCGCACACAAAGGGAATTCTAAATAGGCACACAACTCGAGTAGTAAATAATTACCTTTTATCCTATTATCTTTTTCCCCAAATGCAATCTCTCTCTCTCTCTCTCTCTCTCTCTAAGCACACATCTAAATTGATTAATTCCCAAATTTTTGTGCTTCTGAGCCACAAATTCCAAACTTCATTCCTCTTAATCTTGAATCTATTTATTAAATCTATTTTTAAAATATTTTCCTATGTAAATTAATTTAAACAATTCATTAATGAAATGTGATAAATACATGAAAAATATCATAAGAAAACAAAATTCTACTTCTAAGCTAATTCTAAATTAGTGTCTAATTTCATTTCATTACTTAAAAATCTTAAGGAAAATTTTATGAATCAAATGAAAGAGAAATTAAAAAATTTTAAGAAAAATTTTATGAATCAAATGAAAGAGAAAAATAAGGTTAGAAAAAATACATTAAAATCCCCTGAAAATAAATTAGGATTTAAGAGGGGAGGATGGGGAAGTAGAGAGTAGAGAAAGATTTGAGAGGGGTAATATTGGAAGAATAGTGTACTCAAGAAAAAAACTCCTTTTTTAAAAAAAAGGAGCAGTGTGCTAACTAAGCACATGGTGCTCACCAAATCAATTGGTGTGCTCGTTTAGACTTTGCCGTCCACAAAGATCAATCGAGTCTAAATTTAATAGGCTAGCTAGTCCACAAACTTGATAGAGTTGTCATCAAACCCTGTCCTCTCAAGATTTTGATCAATTTTTTGCCACATTTGTCAACCGGGTACAACTTTGCGTGACATGAATCCTTGTCATCAAGTAAGCTAATGGTGAGATTCTAAATTTAGACTTGACAGCCTTGTTGAACTTGGACTCGAAGCATCCATTCACTTATCCATGCCTACCTATTTTTTCAGTATGTACACACTACGTTAAGTTCTTCTAAATAAGATATCGTAACTAAATCTTTAACTTTTAGAACGCTTAGCCTCGAGTTGATGAAATTAATTTAGATGCACACACGATAGAGGAGACATATTCACCAGATAGACACATTGGAGAGGAGTGAGTCAGGAGTAAGGAGCCGTAAAGAGATCTCCTCTCCTACCGTATATCTCATCGTTTAAATAGTATAGACTTAATTTGTAGTTGGTTCTATTATCTCTAAGTAATGGAATATCGAAAGTATTAGCTAGTCATTACAATCTTTTGAAAAAGGAAAATAAATTTTACAGCAGACTAAGCCATTCATTTTTATAATATAGGTTTCGTTAGGCGTCACATCTTAAGATGAAGTTAATTAATTGATTTGATTCTAATCTCATTAATTTTATCACATTATTATTTTCTTTTTTTTATTTCACACACAGAGAGAGAGAGAGAGTTGGTGATCAATTTTTTCTCAAATTCAAGGAAGTTGAAAAAGATACAAAACAGTCGCCTCTTTTAGAGAGAGATGCCCTTGTTTGAGTATGAACACCGAATCAAACTTTAATTCCAAAAATAAATTAAAAAAAATTCTTCAGAATCTTTCATATTCTTAATTAGTATAATTCCAGCCTGCTTTCACTTTTGCAATGAACCAATTTTAGAATTTAGCAAAGAAATCTTGTTTGCCTTGTTCCTAACACATCATGTGAACACAATTGCTGTTTACACCCTGTAGCTTAGGAATATTATCGTTGTTGTTGTTGTTTTATGATATTATATTATTTTATTAATAATTAGTAGGTAGGAGAAATTAATGGTGGGTCCTTTTAAAAAAAAAAAACTTTGAATTTAAGAACTGCCGACGATAAGGGTAGGCCCAACGCGTTTGGGCATTGGGCCACTACTCCCAGCTCATGGCCCATGTTTCACGTGCGCTTGGGTGTAGCTGTAAATTAATTTGGAAAGTCATTTTTTTTCTTTTCTTTTCTTTTCTCCACATTTTGAAAATAAATAAAAGAGGTATTTACAGTATGTCCCTTATCTTTATAAATTATGATTTAGTCCCCATATCTTCATATTTAGGATTTAGTCCCCAAATCTTATTAGTTACTACAATTTAGTCTCTCCGTTAGTTTTTCCGTCCAAATAAACGGCAGAATTTATTTTTTACGTTTTTTAAATAATGAAATGACTTAAACAAAAAAGGGAGGGGAGAATAGAGAGATAGAAGAGAAACACCCTATGAAGAAAAAAAGGAGGGGAGAATAGAGAGATAGAAGAGAAATACTCCTATAAAGAAAAGAGGGAAGGGAGAATAGAGAGATAGAATAGAAGAAGAAGGGGGAAGCCAATGAACCCAATGAAGAAAAGGAGAAGAGGGGAGGAAGAGGGAATGAGAAGAGAGAAGGAAGAATGAAAAGGAGAAAAGAAGAGGAAGAGGGAAGGAGAAGAGAGGAGGAAGAGAGAAGAAAGAATTAAGGAGAGGTAAAATGGGAAAATCAGATCAAAAAATAAACTGGGCTGACGGAAGTTAGAGAGACTAAATTGTAATAACTTTGAGAATTTGAGGGACTAAATTCTAAATATGAAGATTTGGGGGACTAAATTATAATTTATAAAGATGTAAGGGATAAATCTGTAAATACCCCTAAATAAAAATCAATTAGCGTTCCCCAAATTTAGCTCGAGGTTCGATGCCCTAGAAATTTAGATATATTTAGCTATTAAATGTGAGATCTATCGATTACGTGTGGCTTGAATAATCCTCAACCAATTAAATCTATAATGATTTATATCTATAAATGCTATCAATAAAACATGATAAATATATATTTTTGCTACAAATTTTAAGATTAAATTTTTTTGCATGCAAGAGATAATTTTTAGCAAGGCAAGTACGTTATGTATTTATTAACTTTCCTCTTAATTGAGATAATTGGTTAATTTATCTTGGCTATTTGATATTTGCATTTTTCTAAAAAGTTTCTTTTTCAATCAACCGAGAGAATTCGGGTCTTAATTAGCATGTAGAATTTTGATCATTATCAAATTATGTTTTGATTATATATTAACTTACAAAATTATAATTTTATCATCAAATTAATTTTGTTATAATATAATATTTTTTTTAATCAAGGACGATTTGCCTCTGCATATATAACTCGTCTCCAGTTCAAATATATGTGTTTCCACCCGATTCTAACCACCATCTTTTGCAGGTCCCACTCAGACTCGCTCACTGGTTGGAAAAATCTATTTGAGAACGCCACTTTGCTTGGGAAGTAGAAAGTTGTAAAAATTAAAATTTTTCCATTACTTATATGATAATACTTTTTTCTTTTAGTTCTAATTGGAGATTAATCATGAGCTCATTTCCGAATGGTGTGAAAAACGTGGACACTAATTCCGACCCATGAAATTGGCATGCTCAAATAGAATTTCCCTTACTAATTGGGAAATTCTAATTGCGCACCACGATTTACTTAGTGAGCACCACATCCTCAGGTGTATTTATTTGTATGGAAGTAGAGAGGAAATAGTGAAAATAAAGTCACTTCTTCCACTTTATGTGTTTGTTTGGCTTAGAAGTAAGGTAAAAGTTACTTCTACAATGATAAAATGGATCCTATATGGTAGCCCAAATTCTCAAATCTACTTCACATGGATTTTGGATAGAATAGAGTTGGAAGTAAAAAGTCTTAATAATCTATTATCTTGTGTTTTATCTTTTTTTTTTATTCTAAGAAATAATTATTTTATTCTTTTTCTATTACTTTCTTATTCTGAAAAGTGAGAAATAAATACTAGAAGTATGGTACATCTAATTCTTTAATTTTGAAATTAACTTCTAATTTACCTTTTTATTTCCACTATTTCTAAATATTCAAAGAAAGAGTCAAGTGTGGTGTGCATTTAGGATTTCCCTTACTAATTACTTGAATTGTATTCTATGCTTTGACTTAAAAGCCCCTGGCCACTCTATAAATACACCCCTATCCATTACTCGATACTTTCCATCATATACTCTCTCTCTCTCTCTCACTCGCCTTTTCTCTTCCGTTTTCTTTGGAAATAGCTGATTGATTGTTCAATCTCTCTCTGAAAAAACAAAAAAAAGGCTAGGGTTAGTCGTTTGGAGTTCTTCATCAATGGCTGGTGGCGGTTTCACCAACGCTCCCGCTGGTGGGAAGCAGTATCCTGGGAGGATGACCCCCTTCGTCCTCATGACTTGCATCGTCGCCGCCACCGGCGGCCTCATCTTTGGCTACGACATCGGTATCTCAGGTAAAACTAATAATAATAATAATAATAATAAACTTGATGATTATATATATAATAATATTATTATTAATAACGCTAATTACGTATAATGTATTTTTCAGGAGGAGTGACGTCGATGGATTCGTTCCTGATAAAGTTTTTTCCGGACGTGTTCGCAAAGGAGAAGGCGGACAAAGGCACCAACCAGTACTGCAAGTTCGACAGCGTGCCGCTAACTCTCTTCACGTCTTCGCTGTACCTTGCGGCTCTCGTCGCCTCCTTCTTCGCCTCGGCGGTCACCAGAAAGTTCGGCAGGAAGTGGTCCATGTTCGGCGGAGGCATTACTTTTCTCGCCGGCGCCGCCATCAACGGCGCTGCTGAGAACGTCGCCATGCTGATCATCGGCCGCATCCTCCTCGGTTTTGGTGTCGGCTTCGCAAATCAGGTTAGATTTCTTTTTTCTTTCTTTCTTTCCCCTCTTTCATCTCATAATAAATTTGTAATTTTTATGTGAAATCTCTTTCTTTGTTAGGTAAGGTTGGTAAAGATTGGATTGTGTAGGAATTACATGAGTTTCGAATGGGCAATATTGGAATAAAATACCAAGAAAAAGCGGTTGTCTTTTTTGTCAACTTTTTCAAATGAGGCCGCCATTTCTTTGAATATAATCATCATTTTTTTTTTTTTTTGCATCTTTTCGCTACAAAATTATTCCTATATTTTTATAATCTATTAAGGACAAAAGTGTATTCATGTGAAAGATTCTCCTCTCTTTGAATTTTTTTTTTTTTTTGCTATCAAAGAAAGATAAGAATCTTTACTTCCAATTTTAGGAACTTACCTTTACTTTCCCCCAGAATTTTGGAAATTTCTAATTCATACAATGTTCCGAAATAGCTGGTGACGTGCTACTAAATTCAAAATTTGAATAAATTTGTGTGAGAGCTTTTTAAAGAATTTCTAGTTTCTTAGCTAATTTATTTGGTAACAGCATTGGAATCTCTAATAAAAAATAAATCAAATATTTTCAATATGTCAATGAGTTTCTGCTTACTTGCATCCCTTGTTGATTCTTGCTCTGCACAGTCCGTGCCAGTTTATCTGTCGGAAATGGCGCCGGCCCGCCGCCGCGGAATGCTCAACATTGGGTTCCAGCTCATGATCACTGTGGGTATCCTAGCTGCCAACCTCATCAACTACGGTACCGACAAGATCAAGGGAGGCTGGGGCTGGCGCGTCAGCCTCGCCCTCGCGGCCGTCCCCGCCGGAATCATCACCCTCGGCTCCCTCTTCCTCCCTGACACCCCCAACTCCCTCATCGAGCGTGGCTTCGAGGACAAAGCTCGTCAGATGCTGCGCAGGATCCGTGGCACCGACGACATTGACGCGGAGTACGACGATCTGGTGGTGGCGAGCGAGGAGTCCAAGGCCGTCAAGCATCCCTGGAGGAACATTGTGCAGAGGAAGTACAGGGCACAGCTCACGATGTCGATACTCATCCCCTTCTTCCAGCAACTCACAGGAATCAATGTCATCATGTTCTACGCTCCGGTTCTGTTCAAGACCATCGGATTCGGGGACGACGCATCTCTCATGTCCGCGGTGATCACTGGACTCGTCAACGTGTTTGCTACGCTCGTGTCCATCTTTACCGTCGACAGGGCTGGCCGACGCAAGCTCTTCCTCGAGGGTGGGTTCCAAATGCTCGCCTGCCAGGTATAGCGAGATGATTAAACTTATCAATTGTTGATCAGCTTGCAATTTGATTTCGTTGATTGATTCTAGCTTAGACTAATTAATGATTTCGCACTGTATATATGTATCTTGTAAAATGGGGGGGCGCAGATTGTGGTAGGGACTCTGATAGCGATCAAGTTTGGCACCAACGGCGAGGCCCATCTGTCCAAGGCATATGCATTCTTCGTGGTGCTGTTCATCTGCATCTACGTTGCGGGCTTCGCTTGGTCGTGGGGGCCGCTTGGCTGGCTCGTGCCCAGCGAGATCTTCCCTCTGGAGATCCGATCGGCTGGGCAGAGTATCAACGTCGCCGTCAACATGCTCTTCACCTTCGTCATCGCTCAGGCTTTCCTGGCCATGCTCTGCAAGATGAAGTTTGGTCTCTTCTACTTCTTCGGAGGCTGGGTCGTAGTCATGACCACATTCATCGCCTTCTTCCTGCCAGAGACCAAGAATGTTCCCATCGAGGAGATGGTTCTCGTGTGGAAGAGCCACTGGTTCTGGGGGCGGTTCATAGGGGACGAAGACGTGCAGGTGGGCTCGCTTCAGATGGCCAACGGCAAGAAGTACTCCAGCAGTGCGTGATGTAGTTTGAATTCAGTTTGAGAGAAGGTTGCGCTGTGCTTCTCCCTTGTTTTGGACGTCGTCGAGAGGCACAAGCAAGCTGATTGAAGAAGTGGAAAATAGGATCGATCGATCTATCTAGTTTTATTGATATATACATAAGTTCGTCTTTGGTTATGTACAAAATTTCAATCAATGAGAAGAATCATTGAGATCAGAATTCCTAATTAATTACCTCTGTGTGTTTTCAAATTAGTAAAATAATAAATCTTATCTTGTTAAGATGTATGAGATCATCAAAATCCTTGCTTGAATCATGCATGCAATCGGGTGATACTCTAGTTACAAGTCCTCTTCATTGAGATCGATCTCATCACACCCTCTTCATAACAACAGAGAGCAGCTCCAAAAGCGACGTGTCTTCAGTCTTCATCCATTATTGGGATTAATCTCTGTTCCACCACGTGGCCACCTTTTGTTAAAGCTGTACTTGATACTATTTTCATTTCACCTATGAAAAAAATATTAATACAATGCATTATTGTGATTTCATCACTTTTCGTTGATTGTGAAATGTGATCAGAAAGATTTTGAGTCACGTGTTTCTGAGAGAGGAAAGGGGGCTCACAATGAAAAGTGTGAATGCTGAGGGAGGTGTTTGTTCACGCACTTGCAATGAGAAAGAAAGAGCAAAGTTTGTGATGGGAAACTAATGGGATTTGATTGCTTTGGTTGATCGTTTGGATTCTCAAAATTTCTAGGATTATGTGGATATGATGTGGATAACATAAAGTTTTAGAAATGGATAAGGATCAAGTTAATGAATGAATGTAGTTGAAAAGTTTGAGGAGGTGGTGGCTGGTGGAGACTTATAGTTGTTAGGTGATGAAGCTTCTTGGTTTTAGAATAAGGCTGACTATGTAATTAATTGATGGAGTAAAAAGAGAGGTCTTGAAAAGAGTTTATCCATTGCAGGATAAAAAGTTCACGATTCTCTTGTCTCAAACTAACTATCTTGCTTAATTCTACATACAATTGAATTTATCATTAATTCTTTTAACCACCAGTGGATACTCCTCACACAGTACTCCAACTTATTTTCAATAAATTCTTAGATCTGTGAAGCCTCGAGAGTCTCATTTTAAATTTTATTCCTAGCGCTGAAACATCAATGCTTGCAAATTTTTTGAAAATAAACTAACCTCAAATTTGAACCTAAATTGCTTTGAAAATAAGCTATGTTCAGTTCGACTAATATTCATATTATAATACACTTACATACACTAGTTTGTTAACACAAACAGTATTTATCAGCACTTAAATAAACTCTGCAGGACAAGTATACGTAAATACTCGGAAGGCCCAATAAACAGCAAAGGCCAGGCCGTGAAATGCTCGAGCTGCATACGGACTTGTTATGGGCTTGATTAAAGTTTCACTGCTAACCAGTCAGTGCGCGAACGAGGCCCGGGGATAATGATCTCAACTGCAAGGCTTCTAAAGAGAAAAACTCCCAGGCTAAAGTGGGCTTTTTGCGCGTAGGCTTGATGGAAGTAAGCTTCAGCATTTGGGTCTCATGCTGCTTCAACCCAAGACCAAGGTCCAGTACATTTACAAACATCATATGGGCTGCCCTGGTTCTCCTATCTCTACCCAAGAAATTTTTCCCAATTATTATTTATTTATTGTCTTTTTTATAAGACTTATAAGAACTGATGAGTGTGACAGTGGCTTGGCCATCCCTGATTATCACTGGAAATAAGCCTCGATCACATGGCTTCCGAACCTGTCGGTTGCATAAAGAAACAGATCAGAGGGACACGTTGCAGGAGGATGTGAAGGAGCGAGACTGCGCGAGGGCCCAATTAACCATCAGTGCTCGGAGACGGTCCAAGCCCACGTGACGGGGGGCGTGGTGCACTCGTCGAGATCCGGTGCGTGGATGGGCCTGCTAGGCCGCTGGGTCAGGTCGAGCCCACCTCCATCCTCAACTTCCCGGAGACCTCACGTGAAGAAACGAGGAGGGAGCTTCCTATACAATATACAATAATACGGCCGATTCGGGTATCAGTTGTGTCCTTTGTTCCCTCTCCTCTCTTTTGCACTTTACTCTACATTTGGCATCCAAATTATAAAACTTCTTAGAGAGACTCTTGTTTCTTTCTCTTCTAAAGTTTGTCGGCATATTTTCGAAGTCGATGTTCTAATGGGCTTTAGACAATGCTCTCGTTTATTTTTACATCATCCTCAACAATTTCCATAAATTATATTAATGCTCTGATAATAATTCATATATTCTCGATATCCTTCAGAGAGTCGTTTTAAAAAAAATTCTCAATTAAACCTGTTTAAGTCAAATTTATGTCCTAATTCCTTATACAATTAGCTCATTAAAATGAAGGCAGCCACAAGATGTATGCATTCTTCTCATAAACCAAGGCAATAAGTTTTCTTTGGTACCTGAAGTTGCAACAATATTTTTTTTCATTCATCTTCGTAATTACATGGAAACCATTTACATTTAACCCCCTCTTCTCCTGTTCACCTAATTAACTGTTCAGTTTCCGCAACCAACCCAATCCAAGTGAGCCCCAAACAAACCGGCGTCGGTACAACTCCAACCCGGTTCACCTGACTTAGCTAGCTAGGCCCCCAGCAGCTAATATACATAGCTTGCCTCACCGAATCGTCGGCCTGGACCCGGTTCGTTGCGACGCGGCCATCTCCAGCCACGCCCGAGACCTGGTTCACTCCGCAGGCAGTCGGCGGAACCAGACCGGCCGGCAAGAGGTGGGACTTGGCCGATTGGAGAGGCTTGGCTCCGTGGTCCGTTCGGTCTAGGAAGACCGCCAAGCTGGCCGCCAGCCACAGTCTGCTGCTGCTCAAGTAACTCATGACAAGTTTTTTAAGTTCCTCTTAAACTGTAACTACCTTTCTGTTGATACTGTTCCTTCGTGTTTTGAGTTTGCACTGGTTGACGAGCAGTGGGAGAGTTTATCAGGACGGGGGTCGGTTTCTATTTATAGATAAGGGAGGAGGGGAGGTGAGAGTGGTTTTGAGCGCCGCTGTTTTGAGGGAACAGTGGTTTCTGGTATTACAGTTGGCGGTTTTAGATGGATGGGGACAAATCGGTGTGGTGTTGTCGGGAGGGGGGCGTTCTAATCGTGACATTTTGAGATGGAACGATAAATTTTTATCCGTTATTTACTCCTCCAAGAGTAAAAAATAATTTTGTATGCCGATGCAAAAAACTTAGTCTTGGTCCCAAATCTCTCTCATTAGGATTTAAGTGATCATCAATACATAAAAAGGTTTTGTTGCAAGACGGGGTACGTCTCTCTCTCTCTCTCTCTACTGAATGTTTAACGTTTCTCGTGAGATTAATGGCAGTATATCGCGATAAAGTGAAAGGTAGAGCAATGACTGCGTGCGGGGAACTGTGTGCAGTGCGGTCGAGATGACACGCGGCAAGCTTATCGACTGAGTCGGGAATGAGTCATTAGCGTAGGCTAGCACCAATGATCTGTAAACATGTTCGTGTCCTTATGATCATACGATGAGCTTGGCCAAAGTTAATATTTTACTTAAGAGATATTTACAGATTTGTCCTTTAAATCTTTATAAATTATGATTTAGTCTCTCAAATCTTCATATTTAGGATTTAGTCTCCAAATTCTCTAAGTTAGTACAATTTAGTTCCCCCGTTAATTTTTCCATCCAAATAAGCGACAGAATTTAATTTTTATTTTTTTAAATAATGAAATAACTTAAAATACTCCTATAAAGAAAAATGGGAGAAGAATAGAGATATAGAAGAGAAGAAGAAATGGGAAGCCAATGAACCCAATGAAGAAAAGGAGAAGAGAGGAGGAAGAGAGAAGGAAAAGAGAGGAAGAAGAGGGAAGGAGAAGAGAGAAGGAAGATGAAGAAAAGGAAAAGAGAGGAGGAAGAGGGAAGGAGAAGAGATGAGAAAGAGGGAAGAAGGAATTAAGGAAAGTTAAAATGGAAAAATCAAGTCAAAAAATAAACTGGCTAACGGAAGTTAGGAAGTGGGACTAAATTGTAATAACTTAGAGAATTTGGAAGACTAAATCCTAAATATGAAGATTTGGAGGACTAAATTATAATTTATAAAAATTAAGAGACAAATATGTAAATATCTCTTTACTTAATTTCTTTAAAAAGATAATTCAAAACTCATTATACAGATTTCCTCATAATTATAACTGCCAACATAACCTCTAGGCGAGTGAATTCCATCTACCTCTGCATGGTACATCTGCATGGTACATGTGCAATGATGTTATACGCACGAATCATTTCAATTTCAATTTGAATCTGAATTACTCTACATCAAAATTCTGAAGTTATGATAAGAATTGAGAAAAATTATTTTGTATTTTAACATAATTCGCTTCTAAACAAAAGAAGAAGAGAAGAGAAGAGAGATCCAATCTCAAGTGCCAAAGTGGGTTAATTGTTGGGGGGATGCTACTTAATAAACTAGCACTAATTATGTTAAATTTGTAGCCAGCTGGCCCACCTCTGGATCCTAAGTTAGGTGATATCCATCTTATACAATTGTTTAGGGATAAAGATGGTTCCATTTATCTTAATCTAGTTCTCCTTCACTTTTTGCTAGCTAGCTTTCTCCTTCCTGCACCATAAAAATGTTAATTAAAAAAATGATTAGGTTTCTCCGATTAATTAGGACAATGACATCCATTATATGAGAGATAATCACCTTGATAGAGACATATCATTATTTTAATTCTTCCTAGTCTAGAAAATACTATCCAATGCAAGCTAATGATCCTATAAACTTATGCTTATATAGATGCTTTCCAAAGCTTGCTAATGAGCCTCATAAACTTAAGCTTATATTAAGTCCCTCATGTGATTAACAAATATATTTTTTTTTTCAAATGGAATCCACATATACTAATTAATTGTACGTTAGTAGTTAATTTTAAATAAACTACTTGAACTTTATTCTTGCACTAGGTTCTGAATCTTTAGTCTAATATTAAGGTTTAGCTCTCACGTATAACATCTCAAGTCTTATAAAACATTTTATTTAAAAAAAAATAATAATAATCTTTTTTTTCTTAAAAGCATGAAGCCTTCTAATTTATGTAAAAAGATAGGGAGAGAAAAATAAATAAATAGTGAGCATTCTAATTTATATGTCAGGTGTCATAATCTTATGCCACATACAAAAAGGTTTTGCATAAATATTAAGAGATACACGAGGCTAACTTTACACAAATTTGAGTTTTACATTAAAAAAATAATAATAATAACAAATCCATTGGTTACCAAACAAATGCTTGCCTTCATCATATCGCGAGGGAATTTTTATTGAAAATAACTATTTATATTTATAATTAAGATAAAAAAAAAACATCGTCATTCTTATTGAATATAACTATTTATATTTAAGAAAGTTTTTTTATTTGTTATCTTAATTGGCGCCACGTGTTATTATTTTATTAGACTATCTAACCGTTAGTGAAGGAACTCGCTTGACTATCGATAAATTTACCGTTTCCTTATATATATATATATATATATATATATATATATATATATATATATATATATATATATATTGTCTATAACAGATAGTGATATTAATTCTAAAACCTTATTTTATATTGAGGAAGCATATTGTCACTCTGGTTATTAAGAATATAATCTAAGATATATCTAAAAAGTGATGACATTGACACTACTATCCAATGGAAAGGTGAAGTATATACAATTGCTTGAGCTTTTTGTTAAGTAAAAGCTAGTGAAAAAATATTTTAGACGTTTAGTTGATATTATACATGGCATGCTTCACATGGTTCAGTATCTTAAGAGTGATCTGGTTAATATGACTACTGCAGATTATTAACTAATATACTAAAGTTTTATTTTATTTTATTTTTTATTTTCCCTCTCCTTAACTATAGCTAGGGATCCAAGATGTGATCTTGTTGTCTGCCATGATGCTGACAGTGTAATTAAAAAAGGGATAAGGAGTCTTATTAGTAGGTTAGCAAATCTTAATCAAATGCTTAAGCTGATATCATATCGCACAAATTAAGAATAACATTAGAATTATATATAAAATGTTGGTATATATGAGTATCTTCGGTCTCAAGCTCTCCCAACTGAGTTATCCTGGCAATGTATGACATTTTACTTAAAACTCACAAATTAAGAATAACATTCGAATCCATATTAATTATTTGAAATCACAAAAAAAACCATATATGCTATAGTAACATTTTTATTGTACTTTGAATGTATTTAACGACTAATGAGTTTCAAACACACAGCCTAAATCAGACATCTGTAACATAAATCCACCATCTACATGACCAACTATATCGATTAATAATGTACCAATCAATAACCAATTTTTATCTCGGACAAACTGCATGATGGAAATAAAAAAGAGAGATATCAGAACGTATAATAAAAAATAATAATAATAATAATATTTCTCAACAAAATCCCATTATCTACAAGAAGAAATATTCCTGACACAGCACCACAATTTTTACGGTTAAAGCCATCAAAGCACATTATTGTCCCCAGAGAACACTTAGAAACATGACCAAGGAATGAACTGTAAGCACTTCCTCCAGGTTACACAATTAAATGATCTCTCATTAAAGAAAAGAAAGGCTTGCAACGGTGGCAAGCCAAACTTCACACAGAATCAACTCCTCCTCCTTCGACTTGCTGTCGAGCAAGGTATCTTTCCCTCCGTTCTTTCTATTAAACAAACAAAATAAAATGCAGCAAGGAAGTTAGATTCAAGGTATGGAATAAAAGGATTGTTAGGATTATGGGAGCATGGTGAACTGATTTACCCATTCATCGATGACAAGACCTTCACCAACGATGCGTGGACCAGAATCTTCAGGAGGCTTCTTGCGTGCCTCGAGTGCTGCTTCAGCCTCAGCAAGTTGGCGCTTCAATTTCTCCAATTGCTTCACCTTAATGTAGAAGCATACGCCATTACTCAAAAAGGTTTCATGCTAAAAACACAATGCCTTGAGTGCAGTAGAATAAATGAGCACTTACAGAGCAGGGGCGCTGGACATCCAAGAATACAACCCTAAGAATTTGCTCGACTGCAACATGATCTTTTTGTTCATCAAACTGTAAGAGAAACATATTGCATTTACTATGAATAATTTAAACATTAAATATTAACAACAAATAATAACAGAAGTTGCAAACACACCAAGAAGGTTTTAAATGTTGGTCAGCAGTGATATATATTGCATATATCATATCGGATTTGAGGCACTCATTACATGATATACCATATAATATCAGTATAATACCTATGATATTTCAAATATTGCCGGAAATGATTCACTTGATATTGTTGATTGTTGATTTTGATACCTACCATAAGTGATCAGTAGATAACGATAGCAATTCTGGCATTTTAAAGATTAATGCATAACATTTGCATGCAACACGCTTTTGACACTCTAGAACCCTGTCAGATTTTAACAAACCAAAACCTTGCATGTTAAACCCGTGCTATTTCATAACATTTTTAAAGATCACATGTGGGGTCATTTTTAAAGATCACATGAAGTCATATATTGCTTAAAAAGAACAAGAAAGAAATTGTTACAAGAGAGCTACATATATAGACTTGTATTTATGTAAGGTATTGAACAGAACTCACAAGCTTTTCCCTTTAGCTACATACTTATCCATGGATTTATTAAATCATTAAAGATTTTATTTTATTTCTCTCCTGCTTACAACGCTTGTCTTAATCATCATGAGTTTTGATGAGCATAATACATACACACACACATCATACATAATCAAGTATCACGTTCTAGTATCTATTTTTTAAGGATTTGACATGTTACCATGTTCGTACATGTTGCATCTGTATCTCATGTCCCTACTTCAAAGAATTTAAGGAACAAAACCAAAAATTCTGTTGGTCCATGATATGGAATCCACAATAAACTATATCACTCTAGCGTAGGTCAATAGCCTAAATGGTGGAAGAGGCTACTCAAAGATTCTTTTTATTTAAAAAAAAAAAAAGGGAGGAAAATTTGTCAATTGTAGAAATGACAGTCTTCTACTACACTTTCTACCATTATTGTGCATTAAACTCTCATCTACAAAGGGAAATAACTTACAAACATTTGTATTCTAAACATAGTAAAATGTGATAAGGATGACAAATCAGTGAAATCACTCACCATTTCCGGTACATATTCCATAGGCCCTTTCACTTTCAAACTCATAATCTTAAACTTAACCTTGCTTTTCTGATCAGGGGGCTTCTCATTGTTCTCTGGAGGCTCCACAAACTTGAAAACTGGCAAATTATAGAGGGATTTAATAGAGAAATTCACAGAATTTCAAAAAGCTACTACTCTTACGTGTAATACAGGATCACATTACCAGTTGCTATAATGCTTTCACCGGGGGCAAGTATAGCGCCAGGAGGGCGCATGAAGCAGCTTTTTGGTGCAGTTGTTTGAAACTGAAAGCAATAAAAATCCTTAGCTTTTCATAAATAGTTAACTTAGTTAAAAGTGAGTAACAATAAATAAGTTCAAAGAATTCACGGAAAACTATGAAGAACATCAAAAAGCTATACATACCTTAAATGCTACATGAGATTTGCTAGAATTCTTTATCCTTATTGCACTTCTGACCTGCTTGCCAGGTTCATCTTCAAATGCAAAAAGCAAAATAAAGAAATAAAATCAGCAAGGGAGTAACGCTACACACTTATTTCTAATTTTTCAATCAACTTCTTCATGCTAGCATTCTACAAAGAGCACCACCATAGCGGCATAGCCAAAATAAAGGAATTACACATAAAGAGCAATATGATATGACAGATAAAATTATGAAGGCTGACACTTAGCATGCTATCAACATAGCCAAGTATGGGTTGGCATAAAATCATGTGGTTGATTGTTCGTCAATTGGGTATTGAAGGAGTTCATCCCTTCCATTTGTAGTGGAGTCCTCCGCACTTAAATTATTCATGGGTTTCTCCTGGTTAATGTAAGCTTGATTATACAATCAACAAGTAGCCCTACAGAAACAATGACATATTAGATGTTTCTTCTTGTTGTTTTCCGATGTAATTGCTTTCTGCTTTAGACTCATGTTTGTTTGTTATTTCTCTTCTTTTCATTTCTTTTTCTTTCTTCCTCTTCTTTCATTAGTTGAGGGATTAGGCTTCGTGTGAGATGTCACAAATATTTGTAACCCTCTTGCAAATCTTAATAATTAAATGGTTATGTAGCCATTTAGATAAGATATGACAGATAAAATAAGACCAAAAAAAAAAAAAAAAAATCTGCTTCAGTTTCAGTCTTTTTAACAAAACTAGTATTGACTAACATTTTCCTAAAGCGATTCTTACTAAATAGATAGTTCCACTAATTTTGATCGGATGACAACAACAAAAAGACGTAAAACATGATCATAGTCTAGTCTACCTTTTTTTTTATCAAATTAAAACAAAAATTTTAAAATAAAACCTGAAAGATTCCAAGCGGCAAGATCACATTAGACCAAGTTCAGAACTCTATAATAAAAGTACGGATCTACCACTAAATTAAGCAAGAATTGGATTCATGCTAAAGCTAAATAAAGGAAGTAAAACTAATGCATACCCAATTTCTAACTAAATCAAAACTTTCCCAAAGCGTGCTCCTTTCTATACGAAACAAACTAGAACCATCAAATTCTTGCACTAACTGTTACCAAGATTGCAACTTTCAACTAAATTGGCACAAATAATCAAATACCCAAGTCCCCTTTTAGCTTTAAATTACCCCAAAAGCCAAAAAAACAAAAGGGGCTAAAAGATGAATCGCAACTCACATGGGAAATAGAGCTTATTGGAGGGATCGAGCTTCAATCTTCTCCACGTCGGCAGCAGCGATCTCGCCACAGACGAAACCGAGCTCTGGCTGCCCTGACTTCGACCGCCGGTCAACGACGTTGACGTGTTCGTCGCCGTTGACGACGCCAACGATGACCCGCCGTTGTTCTGCCAGAGCGGCATGCTTCCGAGATTTTCCAAATAGCCACCGAAGTACTCGAGATTCCGGTGCTCCGCCTAGATGGGTAGACGAGCGAAAAGCTTGGGGATCGGGTCACCGGCGGTGGGAGTTATTGGAGTGGTTCTTCGGTAGTGGAGACAGGTCGGATTTGAAAGGATTGCAGTTCAGAATAGTTAAGAGGTGGGGCTCACGTCCGCGTGGGTTTGGTCTCTCTCCATTTGGGTCGGGTCGGGTCGGGTCGGGTCGCTAATGATGCATATATTTACCTCTCGTAATGACATACTTTGGACGATTTTTAATTAATTAATTAATTAATTATGAATTAATAAACAAGTGTTTGGCCACTATAAATAATGTTGTACTAATCAGGACTTAGTCCAAGGAAAAAAGCTTAATAATGTATAGAGTTGCGTATCTAATTTGAACGTGCATTGTTTATTAAAATGGCGTTCTACATTGTAAGTCATTTCTGTGGACATGAAATACTTTGTCAAGTCAATTAACGCCTGTTTTGTTTGAATAATTTTGAGAATGTTGCTGCAAGGCCAGAGCCTGTTCTGACGTAAGTATCTCTTGAACTACGATTGCTGTATAGATCGGTTCATTAGGTGCAATGTTTTAGTTGTTTCATTTTAAGGACATGTACGATGAAATAGTAGCTAATATCAGAACATGTGGTGGTTTAACAAGTGATTTTTCTATTATAATTGGATTGCATTAAAAATCTGCATTGAGCCCATTCTTATTTGCTATAGTGATGGATGAACTTACTAAAACCATTCAGAATGAGATACCTTAGTGTATGCTATTTGCTGATGATATTGTCTTTATTGATGAGATAAGAGCAGGGGTAAATGTCAAGTTAGAATTATGGAGGCATACATTAGAATTTAGAGGTTTTAAATTGAGTAGGTCTAAAACAGAGTATATGAAGTGTAAATTTAGTAAACGATGGACCATAAACTATAATGCTGTAAAACTGGATAGGTAAGAGATACAAATGAGCAGTCAATTTAGATATTTGGATTCTATTATTCAGAATAATGGAGAGATCAATAATAATATTAATCATAGGATACAAACTGGCTGGTTGAAATGGAGGAGGGCAACGGGAGTTTTATGCGACCGTAACATTCTGTTAAAATTGAAAGGAAAATTTTATAGGACTGCTATTAAGCCAATTTTATTATATGGCACGGAATGATGGCTATAAGGAGACGTCATTCATAGAAGATAAGTGTAGTAGAGATGCGCATGCTCCGTTGGATGTGCGACAACACTCGGAGAGATAAAATGAGAAATGAAGATATTCGTGCTAAGATACGTGTAGCTCCCATCGATGAGAAGATGCGAGAAAATCGCTTACAACTATAAGTGCACCAGCTCGAAAAAGGGAGTTTATCAATGTAGGACAAGTTAAAAGAACGAAGGAAAGACCGAAGAAAATATGGATGAAGGTAATACGCAAAAATATGGAGTCTAGATGTTTAAATAAAGAGATATTGCTTGATATAAATGAATGAAGAAGGAATATCAAAGTGATCGATCCGGCGTGATTCTTTTTTGATTCATGTAGCCTACCCCAAATACTTGGGATAAAAAACTTGAGTTGTTGTTTGTTTGTTTGTTTCAGTTGTTTCATTTTAATTTCCAGAATTTTAATTAATGTTTCAGTTGTTTCATTTTAATTTCCAGTATTCTGGTAGTAATTAAGTGACTAAATTTAGAGATAGCATATTATGTGTCCAAGAGAACTTCCAAAGGGTGGGTTAGGGCTCGGCCGAGCCCAAGCAAGGCCCAACTCCAGACACAAAGTATAACATGTCTGAAGCTTGTGTTATCCTTACCCTATTTATGTTCGGCCGGACATGTTTTTAGATCGGGTTTCGAATCCTTAGGGCCAACCCGAGTCTATTGCCATCGCCATCCTTGCATGTGATGATGTTCAGTACTAGAAATCAAATTCATTAACTTGATGAGAACTTCTTTTCGAAGAATTAACTTGTACTCCTATAATAACTGGTTGGGTGCACTGCAAATTTTAACATTCACGGTTATTGGGTGTACTTGTTTGCACGTGCAGCATAATAATCATTTTTGTAGTATAAACACTGGAAAAAAATTTTCCCCACATTCCATTAATTACTACTTAACTGAACAAAGTGCTATTACACAGTATCACCACGGTAACAATTTATATATATATATATATATATATATATATATATATATATATATATATATATATATATATATGAGAAAAACGAAAATAAACTGACAACTCATATAAATTATCTGAACTGTAGTTCATTTCCATTATCTCATATAATCTCTTTTAAAAAATTTCTTTTGGATTATGATTTCAATCTCATATCCAATTTCTTGAGTTTTAGTTTTGATTTGGTCCTCCATTAAGTTAACACAAAATTAATGGTTTAAGATTTTATATATATTTATTTCTTTAAAATAGTGACTGCTCATCGGAACACGACTAAACCTGACTAACGGGTCGGGCGGCCCGTTGGGCACGCCCGGCCCGGCACGGCACGGCCCGCCACCTCGGCCCGGGCCGTGCCGAGGCCGGGCGTGCCGGCGGCACGCCTAGGCACGGCGTGCCTGGCACGTGCCACGTGCCAGGCACGGGCCGGCACGCCCAAAAAATTTTTTTTTTTTTTTTTAAATATGACCGTTGGGGTGTTTGGGGGGGGTTTGCATTTTTTTTGCAAATAACCCCCCAACAGCTATTTTTATAGCCGTTGGGGGGTTTCTTGCAAAAAAAATTGCAGATTTCTCCCCCAACGGTCAAAATAGCCGTTGGGGGGGTTTGTAAATTTTTTTACAAATTAAACTTTTTCTTCATCTATAAATACCTCAATATCTCTTCTATTACCATTCATCATTCTTATACACTAAATTCATTCTAAAAAATCTCCTAAAATCTTTATTTCTCAAGAAGTCTCAAGTAAAAGAAGTAGCAAGTTTCAATTAAGTGATCAAGAAGTCTCAAGCAAGTAAGTCTCCCAAACAAGATCCAAGAAAGTTTTCTCATTGAAGCAAGGTTTTTTTCGCTATTTCGGTTTCCAGCTTCATCTCTCTAATTAGGTATTTATAATTTAAAGTTTTTTTGAGAATTTTAATTAGTTATTTTTGGGATTTTATTAAAATGGATCCACACTCGTCTGGCGCTTCTTCCTCTCAAGCCACGGGTTCTTTTACTCCCTTTTTAACTGATGAAGAATATCAAAATCTATGTCAACCCTTAGAACAACCTTCTCAAGTACCATTTTTTGTATCTCAGGAAGAAACAACTAATACAACCATACCCAAAACACAAACTACCGCATCTACTAGAGCTGTTAGATCAGACATATGGAAATATTTTGAAAAAATAACAGAAAACAATGTTAGGAAAGCTAAGTGTAAGCACTGTCATAAAATTTATTCGTTTCCTGTAGGTAGCGGAACGGATCATCTTAAAAGACACGTAGAAAAAAATTACCCACAAAATGTACCACATCAAACACAAATAAGCACATTAGGTGGATCATTAGGTATACGTAAATATGATCCAATTAAAATAAGAGAAAATTTAGCAAGATTTATAATACATGACGAACAATCATTTACTTTTTCGGAAAATCGCAAATTTGAAAGATTTTGTAAATCATCATTTACTGACGAATTTAAAAAAGTCCCACGTTCAACATCTACATCTGATATGTTCAAACTATATAAAGAGCAGAGGGACACTTTAATAGCTATTTTTTCTTCTTTAATTTTTAGAGTTGCAATAACTGCAGATAGTTGGGAAGCTAGAAATATGACTCATTATTTATGCATGACGGCACACTATATAGATCAAGAATGGTGCATACAGAAAATAATAATAGAGTTTAGGGTATTTGAATTTCCTCACAATGCACAAAATTTATCACAAACCATGCTAAATGTATTTTCAGTTTTTGGAATAGACAATAAAATATTTACCAGTTCTTTGGATAATGCTTCTGAAAATACGGCTGCAATTAGAATTCTTAAAAATTATGCAAAACCAATTCTAGATGGAAAATTATTCCATATTAGGTGTATTTGCCACATACTAAACTTATGCGTTCAAGATGGATTAAAAATAGTAAATGATTCACTAATGAATCTTAGATATACATTACTTTTTATTAAAGATAGTGGGCCAAGAAGACAAATATTTAAACAAATATGTAAAAATATGAAAATATCACCTAGAATTGTACCTATAGATGTTAGAACAAGATGGAATTCTACATATAAAATGTTAAACATAGCTATTGAGTATAAAAATGTAATAAATGCTTTTAATAAAATGGAGACACCAATGTATAGTTTAGATAATAATGAATGGCACCAGTTGCATTGCATTTCTAAGTTTTTAGGTAAATTTGAAGATGCATCTAGAGTACTGTCAGGAAGTTATTACCCAACTACACACATTGCATTATATTATTTAACCGAAATTACTTCGGTTTTTAATGAATGTAGAAACCACTCTATACTTGAAAGTATTGTTCGACCTATGGAAATTAAATTTAATAAATATTTTAAAGATTTTCCATACTTAATATATTTTGCAACTGATGGATCCCCGTTGCAAGTTAGATGGACTTGAAATATTAATAGATTTATTTTATACAAATATGTCTTATGAAAATAATGTGAGGGATTTACTTAATGATATTAAAACATGTTTAGAAATTATGTATAAAACTTATGAAGATATGTATGGTGTGCCAACACAAACTACAAAAGAACCATCTACTAGGGAAATTCGTAATCCAATAATATCATCTCTATTTAACAGAAAAAAGCCAAGACAAAGTAGTACATATTTTAATGAATTACATTATTATTTAGAGAGAGCTAGCTATGAAGATAACGCATCTCCTGAAAAGTATGAATCCTTTGATATTTTGACATGGTGGAAATCACAGGAAAAAATATATCCCGTGCTTTCCAACATGGCCCGTGATCTACTAACTCCTCCAGTGTCTGCTGTAGCATCGGAGTCTGCTTTTAGCGCAGGTGGTAGAGTGCTCACGTACTTGAAAACCTCAATGGCGTCGGACACATTGGAGATGTGTGCCTGCTTGAAGGATTGGTACGACGCAGAAGACAGGGAACAAGGCTTAACTAATGAAGAAGATGTACTAGAGATTTTAGGTTTACCGGAAGAAAATAAAGATTGATTAAAAGTATTTAAATTTGTAAGGATATTCATGTATTTTCAATTTTTTTTTTTAACTTATAAATCTCTTAGAAAATATATTAAGAACAAGTTGAGGGTGACGGTTAGGGTCCTCTCTCCTCTCTTCGGGCTTTGTATAATTTCTAAAGAGATTTATAGAGTAATTACATAAATGTAATGAGATTATATATAATATAACATTTGTTTTTATCATATGATATAACTTCCCTCCCTTTTTTTTTTGTTTTTGTTTTTTAAAAAAACCGGGCCGGACCGCCTCGGTCCGGGCACGGCCGTGCCGTGCCGGCGGGCCGAGGCAGGCCGGCCCCATGGCCACCGTGCCGTGCCGGGCACGGGCTCGGGCCGGGCCGGACCAGGCCCGGCCCATTAGTCAGGTCTAAACACGACAAGTCCATGGCTACGCTAGCCCACAAACTAGCTACTCTATCACAGCGCACCCAAACAATAATAGCCAAGCTGTAGCATACATGCCACTATCATTAAACCACGGTTTAAGTGAGTAGCCCCTGGGATCTGGACTCGACTGATCCCTCGAAACCACGGTTTAAGCGAGTAGCCCCTGGTATCTTGGATCCGGACTCGACCGATCACTCGGATTCTCAAAAAACCTGCAGCAGCAGCAGTAGCACTTGGAATCTGCAGGGCCTCTCCACTCCAGAGTCCAGGCTACTCTCTCTGCCTATAAATTCACCTCCAGCGTTTGCGTCCTCATCATCATCATCTCCATCAACACTCAACAAAATCAGAAAAACACAGATCTCTCTATTAATTTCTACGTTTACAGTTCTTCTTCATCTCTTGCAAACAAGAAGAAATTAAGATGGCTGCAGGTTCAGCGAGCAAGGCTTCTTGGGTTGTGGCGACGAGCGTCGGCGCGGTAGAAGCTCTGAAGGATCAAGCAGGCCTGTGCAGATGGAACTATGTGTTCAGGTCTCTCCATCAACACGCCAAGACCAGTGTGCCCCCCAATAATAGCAGAAGAATGGCTTCTTCTGCTGCTGTTACTGCTGATTCCATCGGTAATAAATTAAGGAAGGAGAGGAAAGATCAGGAGAGCAGGCAAACTGAGGAGTCACTGAGAAAAGTCATGTACTTGAGCTGCTGGGGTCCTAATTAGCTCTAGATACATGGCTAGACCCGACCATCATCATATTATGAGATGGGCTAATTTTCCGTCGGGTTATGTTTGTACTTGTCTATAATTTTGAAGGTGAATATAATTAGAAAGTTGCGAAAATCCTCTTTCTATTACTCTATATAGAGATTATTGCTACAAATTATTATGTGATTCAAGCTTTTTCATCTTTTTAACTTTCCTTCAAAGATAAAACAGTATATATGAGAAAATCAATTTCTTGACGAAACTCAAAACTCACAGAGGCTTAGGAGATAAACTTAGTTTCATCATCGAATGTTGAATTCATTCACTAATTTGAACATTAAATTGAGTCAATTCACTCGTTCAAATTAAATGAATTAAGTGAATGGAAATTGGCTTCAAAAGTTGAGTACATAGTAAATGAACAAAATGAAAGATGAAAAGATAGTCCCATATTGGATAGCAAAGGAACAAAAGGAAAGATGAAAAGATAGTCCCATATTGGATAGAGTCTTGTAAGGATGTGGGTTTATATATTGTAGATTGTTCCATTACTTTACTTATGTAAGAAGAAGAAAAACCTTGAGTACCACGGATGGTGCTACGCACGCGCGTGTGCGAGGGCGATTGGGCGTTTAGGGTGCACTTTGCACTTCCTTCTCTCTGCAGACCGATCGTTGTGTCCTGAGATATCGACGTCCAAGAAATCCAGAAGCAAACAGTGGAGGGCGAATTGATTTTAAGGAGATAGTGTCCAACACTAGCCTCGATCTTCATCAGATTTTCTTCCTGTCATCTTCCAGTTGTCTTCCTGTCTTCCTTCAACATTCTGAACCAGGTTTTTCATAATCCAGTATCTTCTTTATTCAGTTTGGATTAAATAAACTAGTTAAAGGAAAAAATAGTTCAATTATTTCTTTAAACAGTTTAATTCTGGAAACTGTGTTAGGAAATAAGTAACAGTAATAAGAACAATTTAATTATTCTGGTTAACACTGAAACCTAATTGCAGAATTAATTTCCTGCAAGATAACAGTAGCAATTCCGTGTAGTAAATCTGTTAACTACAAATCTGCCATCTTGTGTTAATCTAAAATATATCTGTATGCTTCAATCTGCAACCAGAGCATTTAGTAACCTTCTCATGTAATTATATAACCAACAATCTTAAAATCGATTCGTGCATGTTTTAGATTAACTTTTTAAGAATACAGTTTAAACATTTTTAGTTTGAACCTACATTCTTAAAATCGATTATATTTGTTTAGATTAGAATACTGTGGTGAAATTAATTTAGTATTAAAAGTATTCAGTCTTAAAACTGAGATTCTTGTCATAATAATATTCAGTCTTAAAACTGAAATTTTTGTTTTAAATTAAAATACTATCATCAATCACTAGTAATCTTGGTTGCTTCTGGAAGATTTCTATTTGGTGATCTGGAGACAAGTAATCTTAATTACTTCTGGAAAAATGATAGTTAATTTTGTTTTGTGATTTGGAGTGTTGAATTGATTTTCAGTTTTATTATAAAGTTAAAATTTGTTATAAGACATTAAGATAGATAAATTTAATATTTGTAGATGGCCACTACATCTGATATGTCCACTGTGATAACTCCTGTCATGCTTACTCCAACTGTGCCTTCAAGCCAGTACTTGAAACCAGAGAAATTCAGTGGCTCAGATTTTAAGAGATGGCAATAGAAAATGTTGTTCTATCTCACTACAATGAATCTGGCCAAGTACTTGAAGAAGACTGTGCCTACTCTTGTTGAAGATGATCAACAATCAGTGAAGGCGGTTGAAGCATGAAAACATGCGGACTTCTTGAGTAAGAACTATATCCTCAATGGTTTGAACAATATACTGTATAATGTATATAGTTCAGTTGCTACTGCTAAGGAACTTTGGGAGTCCTTAGACAAGAAATATAATACAGAAGATGCCGGCTCTAAGAAATATATAGTCGGTAAGTTTCTGAATTATAAAATGGTTGATTCTAAAAATGTAATCAACCAAGTACAAGATCTTCAAGTGATCATTCATGAAATTCATGATGAAGGTATGACTATTAGTGAATCTTTTCAAGTGGCTGCAATTATTGAAAAATTGCCACCATCTTGGAAAGAATTTAGATATTACCTAAAGTATAAACGAAAAGAAATGACACTTGAAGATCTAATTGTACGATTGAGGATTGAAGAAGATAACCGCCTTTCTGAAAAGAAAATTGGAAATACATACAATATTTCTAAAACTAATGTTATGGAAAATTCCAATAAGTCTAATGACAGAAAGAGAAAGTATAATGGTGAAGACTCTAAGAGTAGTAACTCGAAGAGATTCAATGGCAAGTGCTACAACTGTGACAAGCCTGGACATCGTGCAAAGGACTGCCGTGTGCGAAAGGCACCAGATTCTTCGAAGAAGAAGAAGAAGCATCCTAATGCACATTTGGCCGAAGAAGAAAATCTTTGTGCAAATGTAGATGTAAATTGTACATCTGTTATCTCAGAGGTAAACCTAGTTGGTGGCAATTCTAAGGAATGGTGGGTGGATACTGGGGCCACTCGCCATATCTGCGCCAACAAGTGGATATTCTCCACATATGAACATGTGGAAGGAGAACTACTCTACATGGGTACCTCTGCAACCTCCAAGGTTGAAGGACGAGGAAACATTGTACTAAAGATGACTTCGGGAAAAGAACTTACTCTTACTGATGTACTTCATGTACCAGATATCTGCAAGAATCTGGTTTCAGGGTCAGTCTTGAATAAGAAAGGGTTTAGACTTGTGTTTGAGTCTGATAAGTTTATACTCACAAAAAATGGTGTATATGTAGGCAAGGGATATATGACCAATGGTCTGTTTAAAATAAATGTAATGACCATTGCCCCTAAGGTTATCAATAAAATTGATTCTTCTACTTATATGACTAAGTCACCTTTTATTTGGCATGGTAGATTAGGACATGTTAATTATTATACTTTACAAAGATTAATAAATTTGAATATGTTGCCTAATTTCAATATAAACTTTGAAAATAAATATGAAACATGTGTTGAATCAAAAATGACTAAGCTTCCATTTCACTCTATAGAATGTAGTACTGAACCTTTAGAATTAATTCATACAGATGTATATGATTTAAAATCTATTCAAACTAGAGGTGGAAAGAAGTACTTTATTACGTTTATAGATGGTTGTACTAGATATTGTTATGTATATCTACTTAGAACAAAAGATGAGGCAATTGAAATGTTTATACAATACAAAAATAAAGTTGAGAATCAACTTAGCAAAAAGATAAAAATGCTAAGAAGTGATAGAGGTGGTGAATATGAGTCACCATTTGCACAAATTTGTGCAGAACATGGTATTATACATCAAACAACTGCTCCTTACACTCCACAGCAAAATGGAATTGCTGAGCGTAAGAACAGAACTTTAAAAGAAATGATGAATGTCATGTTTATAAGTTCTAGTTTACCTCAGAACATGTGGGGGGAAGCTCTGCTTTCTGCCAATTATATTCTCAACAAAATACCCCAAAAGAAACTTGATAAAACACCTTATGAATTATGGACAGGTCGAGCACCTGGTTATAAATTCTTAAGAGTGTGGGGGTGTCTAGCTAAGGTTGCAATTCCTACTCCGAAAAGGACTAAAATTGGACCTAAAACTATTGATTGTATATTTATTGGATATGCGCATAATAGCAGTGCTTATCGTTTCTTTGTCTTTAACTTTGATCATCCAGAGATACATAAGTACTCTATTATTGAATCTAGGAATGCTGTATTATTTGAGAATGTATTTCCTAGTAAAGAACATGAATCGAGTTCTCCGAAAAGGACTTGTGATGAAATTCTAAGAGATACATAATCAGATTCTGTAAATAAAACTAATGAAGATGAATGTAGACGAAGCAAAAGGGCCAGAGTTACTAAAATATTTGGTCCTGATTTTCTAACATATCTATTAGAAAAGGAACTTCAAAGTTATAAAGAGGCTATGTTTATACCTGAAGCTCCTTTTTGGAAAGAAGCAGTAAATAGTGAAATTGAATTAATTATTCAAAATCACACCTGGGAACTTGTGGATCTTCCTCCGGGAACTAAACCATTAGGTTATAAATGGATCTTCAAGAGAAAGATAAAACCTGATGGATCTATAGATAAATACAAAGCTAGACTTGTGGTAAAAGGCTATAGACAAAAGGAAGGTTTAGATTATTTTGATACATATTCACCTGTAACAAGAATAACATCCATAAGATTAATAATTGCTTTTGCTGTATTATATAATCTTGAGCTTCATCAAATGGATGTAAAAACAGCATTTTTAAATGGTGAATTAGATGAAGAAATCTACATGGAACAACCTGAAGGGTTTGTAGTTCCATGTAAAGAAAAGAAGGTGTGTAGACTTATTAAGTCTCTTTATGGACTTAAACAAGCACCTAAATAATGGCATGAGAAGTTTAACCAAGTTATGTTGTCAAATGGATTTCGCTATAATGAATGCGATAAATGTGTATATGTAAAAGCGGATATGCACAACTATGTCATTGTATGTTTATATGTGGATAACATGATTATCACCGGTAGCACGGTGGCTCTAATTAAAGAAGTAAAAATCATGTTAATACGAAAATTTGATATGAAAGACTTAGGTATTGCAGATATTATTCTTGGTGTTAAAATCTCCAAGACATCTGATGGATATACCTTATCCCAGTCACATTATATCGAGAAGATACTCGAAAAATTTGACAAGGGAAATACTGATATAGCTAAGACACCTGTAGATATGAGTCTACATCTTACAAAGAATATAGGTACTAGTATATCACAGTTAGAATATTCTCAGATCATTGGCAGTCTTATGTATTTAATGAACTGCACAAGACCTGATATAGCATACTCAGTAAGCAAACTGAGTAGGTTTACAAGTAATCCAGGGGAAAACCACTGGAAAGCAATAGTTAGAGTACTCAAATTTTGAGGTACACTACTAACTATGAGTTGCACTATACTAGATATCCAGTAGTGATAGAAGGATACACTGATGCTAACTGGATTACCGATTCAAAAGACATTAAATCCACAAGTGGATATATCTTTACTGTTAGAGGAGCAGCCATCTCTTGGAAATCTTCTAAACAAACATGTATAGCCAGATCCACTATGGAATCTGAGTTTATAGCTTTAGATAAAGCTGGAGAAGAAGCAGAATGGCTTCGAAACTTTTTAGAAGATATTCCAATGTGGCCTAAACCTGTGTCAGCAATATGCATCCATTGCGATAATCAATCAGTAATTGGAAGGGCACAAAATGTATTATATAATGGAAAGTCACGACATATACATCGTAGGCATGAAACTGTAGGACAACTGCTTACAAACGGAATAATATCTCTTGATTATATAAAATCAAAAGATAATATTGCAGATCCATTAACAAAAGGCTTGACTAGAGATCAAGTATATAAGTTGTTGAGGGGAATGAGATTACAGCCTACTAAAGAGTAACTCCATAATGGCAACCTAACCTAGCTGACTGGAGATCCCAAGATCTAGGTTCAAAGGGACAACCGAATTGTGGGGGAACTCGAAAGAATCACTGAGGAAAATATTTCCTATCTCATTTCTATGGTAAAATAGTGATTACCTGCAATGTGTTAGGATAAGCTAAGTTTTTAATGATTCTTATATCTTAGAAATCTAAGTGGAGTATGGCAGGATACTCTTGATAAGAGATCACCTATGTGAGTGAGAAGGGGCCGCTTCTATGAGAATGAGAAATGCTAAGTTCTCTAAGAGCACTCACAGAATTACCAAGTTGTCCAAGGCCAAAATGGACACAACATAGAATCTGATAAACTTGAAAGAAGTCGTGTGAATATTATTGTCTTAGTTTACATCAAAACCTGAACAATTCAAAAACATCGTGTTCACTGGTTAGCAAGTAAACTCGATAATATTTCACTAGTGAAGGTTCAAAGCCAAAAGCCACCTCTCCCGATGCGGTAACTTTCTATTACACTCTCTGGTTATTTGCATTAGAGTATAAGCCATTTCATTCATGTGGGGGATTGTTGAATTCATTCACTAATTTGAACCTTAAATTGAGCCAATTCACTAGTTCAAATTAAAGGAATTAAGTGAATTGAAATTGGCTTCAAAAGATGAGTACATAGCAACGGAACAAAAGGGGAAGATAAAAAGATAGTTGTAGATACAAAAAAAAAAAAAATTATTTTTGCTAAGTGGGCACACTCGAGGGTTGCACCCGCGGGTTGCAGCACCCGCGGGATGCAACCCGCGGGAGCACCCGCGAGTTGCAACCAGCGGGAGCACCCGCGGGTTGCATCCCGCGGGAGCCCCTGCGGGTTGCCACCCGCGGGAGGATTCCCGCGAGTTGCAACCCGCGGGAGCCCCCGCTGGTTGCCACCCGCGGGAACGATCCCGCAGGTGCCAACCCGCGGGTTGTTTTTTGTTTTTTTTCGATTATTTATTTTCTATTTTTGGACTGATAATTCGTGATCCGATTTTTCAGGAGAGAATTAAGCCGGATTTGGAGGTTCTTCGGTCTACAAAACACAGGAATTTAACCGGAGATAGGACTTTTGGATTGGGAGATTTTGGGACGATTACGGGCGAGCTCTTGAGATCAAAGAAAAGAGCAGAGCCATCTTCTCCTGGTCGGACGGTCAACGGAGGCAGCAACAAGACTCCACCGCCACCCGAACCCACTTAAAAAGAGAATCCATTAATATTTCCGTTCTTGTAACGATCATATTTTCTTTTTGTAATCTCAATTTTCTTGTAATCAAATAATTTTGCAATGGAATCAAAAATGCAATTTTTGGGCAAACAAGAACTGGCAACCACAGTGGGAGCCCCTCTGTTTACCACAGAGAATCTGGTAGCGCAGTCCGACCGGATGCCGATTGGCTCAATGGTTGAGACGCTGGTCATAGAAGTTGACCAGCAAAAATATGAGGAATTTCTTTCTTCCTCTGATTCGGAGCCTAGGCGTCATCGCCGGGTGACAATGAGAAAATGTGAGGCGTCATCGCCCACCGGAAAGGCGTTATCGCCTATGAGAACTTATGAGGCGTCATCGCCCGTTCGAACTGACAGGACGTCATCGTCTGTGAAGAACACGGCATTATCGCCCATTCCAAAGTCAAGCCAAAAGTCAAACCAGTCCCTGAACCGCTCTCAGAAGAGAAACCTGAGGCGTAAGGCCCAGCGGGCCCGCCTCAACAGTGCCTCTGGAAAATTGCGGTCAGAAAATCCAGAACAGGAAATATCGGGAAGAAAAAATTCCAAAAATAAAAATCCGCAGGCGGAACTGCGGGTTGCATCGCACGGGAGCAACCCCGCGGTTGCAACCGCTGGTGCAAACCCGCGGTTCCAACCGCGGGTTGCACCCCGCGGGTGCAACCCCGCGGTTGCAACCGCGGGTGCAAACCCGCGACTCCAACCGCGGGTTGCACACCGCAAGTTGCAACCCGTGGGTTGCACTCCGCAAGAAAAATCAAGGGTTGGTTATGGTGTCTATTCGGGAACACGCGCAGTGAGCACACAGCGCACATCTAACTTTTTGGTTACTCTCTCAGGTGTGCCATCCCGTTCATCTACAAACAAATATAAGGATGTGCTCATGAACTCACCTGAAGATAGGTCTTCAAATTTCTCTTCGGATGAACATATTCATGATAGAATCCTCCAAATCCCGAAGAACAAGTCAGATGCATGCGAGGCCCGTACAACTGCGCAGGCCAGCACACACTCCAGAAGAATCCGCAGAAAGGTTGGAGAACAATCTAATGCTGGAAAAGAGCTCAGCCCTGAAATATTACAAACTCTCCAGTATTATGAACCAAATTTGCGACGCAAAATGCGTCAAGATGCAAATAGAGAGGAGAAGATACCTCAAGATTTGAGAGAGTATCTCAATTGGAAGAAGAACTCCTCACAAAATATCCCTCACTGCCAATGCGAACAGCTGATCTCAACTGTTCTATCAAACTGCCAGTGCAACTCAAAACGATCAGTTTTTGAGCGGATCACCGAACCTAAAAGAATGCGAATGGTGAAAAGGGTGTGCTCGAAAATCGATCTGCCCGCTGCCACATCGCATATGGTTGATAAAGGCAAAAAGGTGGTTGGAAATAACCCTTTGGATAAGGAAATCACTCCAGGATCAAAAGGAGTTTCTATCGAACCAGAGGGCGCGCTTCTAGAAGAAGTCTCTGAAAGGCTTGAGAGATAAGAAAAATGTCTCGAACAGCAAGAAGAGAGCATAGAAGAAATGAAACAACTTTTGATTGAGTTGCTGGCTCAAACTAGAAAGAACCAATCATCGTCGTCCATTTCCAGTCGGCAGAAAGGAAAACGGCCTATCCAAATAAATGAAGACAGCGAAGATGAAGATGAAGAAGTGCCTCCTCATTCAAGAGAGGAAGAGGAAGTGAAAGTTATCCTCAATCCTCACGCAGAGAAAGTAGAGAAGATGGAGAACCAATTACAAACTCTTCTTCATCGCAAAAAGCTACAAGAGGTAGGGGTAGTCCGTCCATATCCCATAGAATGGGAGATCGTACCCTATCCTGCAAAATATAAACCGTTGAATTTTCAATCATTCGACGGTAAAGGTTCGCCGCAGCAACACATTTTCTATTTCCTCTCACAGACAGGACATCTCATGGGGAATGATCCAACTATGATTAGGATATTTGCGAGCACTTTACGGGGGCCCGCATTTACCTGGTTCATGCAGCTACCCCAAGGAACAATTAAATCATGGGCCGATGTAAGTTCTTAGCCCGATTTTTTGAAGATGATACAGAAGTCTCCATATTATCTTTGCTAGCAGCGAAGCAAGAAGAAGGCGAAACGGTCAAAACTTATGTCGAGCGGTTCCGAGAACTTTCTGTTCGATGCCCACATGGCATGACGTAGGATACGCTTGTGGAAACCTGCAGACATAACTTGTTGACCGATATCCTAGACAAGATGGGTTCGGTCGAATCCAAGTCATGGAAGGATTTGCTTAAGCAGGGTGAACAGGCCGAAGAAATACTTCGACGTCTCGAAATGCAACAGTCTGCAACCAGAGATGGTACAAACGAATCTCCATTCTTTTTTTTCTGTTCAAAAGGGAAAGACATAACTGCAATGGCGGTAGAAAGTACACCGAAGCAAAAATCATGGCCAACTACAAGCAACACAGCAAAGTCACCCAGACTTCAAAAGCAGTATTCGTTCAAGGATGAATATACTGCTACTATGTTCAACCTGCTCAGCAAGTGCAAGATGCTCAAGTTGCCGGAAAGCAAGAGGCCTGAAGAAGTAGGGAAGACTAACGATCCGAATTACTGCCTGTACCATCGGATTGTAGGTCACCCCACAAAAAATTGTTTTATCCTAAAAGATAAAATTCAAGCGTTGATTGACGCTGGAGCAGTTCAGCTCAAAGCTGAACAAAAAAAGGAGTTAGAGCTAACTCTGACACATCTAATGTGTGTGGTCTAAAGGTACTACTTGGGCTCACAACAATTCCCAAAACAAGCTCAGGGCGGTTAATTTAAATCCCCATATATATATATATATATATATATATATATATAAATGAATTACCCAACGCCAACAAGGCTACGGGAAGAGAATAAATTTTTCTCCAACCCCACCATGCTGGGGGTAAAAAGCATGATTACCCAACGCCGCTAAGGCTACGGGAAGAGAATAAATTTCTCGCCAACCCCACCATGCTGGGGGTAAAAAGCATGAATTACCCAACGCCTCTAAGGCTACGAGAAGAGAATAAATTTCTCGCCAACCCCACCATACTGGGGGTAATAAGTATGAATTGCCCAATGCCGCTAAAATTACGGGAAGAGAATAAATTTCTCGCCAACCCCACCATACTGAGGGTAAAAAATATGAATTGCCCAACGCCGCTAAGGCAGAGGGAAGAGGAAAAGTTTGGTATTTAAACCCAAACGAAACCCTCGACAACTCACTATGCTGAGGATAATAGCATGGCTAGCTCAACTCAAACGGTAGTTGGTAAAGGCAAAATCAAACCCGTTGATAGCTGGGGGTTTGCTAAAAATCCCACGACAAATCTGTCACAACAGTATTCTTATCCGAATATAAGAATACATCACTGTCCTAAGCTGCTAAGGTAAAGGGAAGAGGAAAAGTTTGGCATTTAAGCCCAAACGAAATCCTTGACAACTCACCATACTGAGGGGAATAGCATGGCTAACCCAACTCAAACGGTAGTTGGTAAAGGCAAATCAAACCCGTTGATAGCTGAGGGTTTGCTAAAAATCCTAATCAGATAAATCTCCTGTCACGTTAAGATTTCACCTCTGACTGCAAAACTTTTCTTGTCATTTTGCTCCAACAGAGCAAGCGACACTCCAAAATATTCGTCAAGTTAAAATCATATCTCTGACATCATAATTCAAAATCAAAAGAGATAAAATCCTAATTAAATCGATCCCCTGTCACGTTAAGATTTCACCTCTGACAGAAAAAAAAATTCACACTTCATCAAGTCTAACATTACAACCTCTGATGAATGTGCTTTTGATATCGTTAAGTTGAAAATCACCTCTGACGAAAATCATCTCCCTATCAAGTTAACAGTTACCTCTGATAGTCCGATTCCAAAACTAAATACGTTAACCGTCACCTCTGTTTAGTCAGCTTGTCCCTATCACGACCAGATCCTCTGAATAGGTTAAGCTCCAAGACACGTTTAATGTCACCTCTGTCTTTTCCTGATTCGTCATACTAGATGTCACTGAACGGTTAGGATTAAAATAAGCACGTTAATATTATACCTCTGCTTGACCTAAAATAAGCACGTTAACATTATACCTCTACTTGTCATCTAATGAGTACGTTAAAATTATATCTCTGCTTGTTATTGAATAAATGAATATATTAACAGTTATCTCTATCGACCAAATCTTTTAAAAAGTTTATAACCAAAATTAAAGAATCCAAAGTATTTTGAAATTCAGTACGGTTCAATACAGAACTTCAAAAACTTTGGAGGGAGTTATGTAGATACTAAAAAAATATATATATATTTTTGCTAAGTGGGCACACCTGAGGGTTGCACCCGCGGGTTGCAACCCACGGGCCCCGCGGGAGGATTCCCGCAGGTTGCAACCCGCGGGGGCGATCCCGTGGGTTGCCACCCGCGGGAATGATCCCGCAGGTGCCAACCCGCGGGTTGTTTTTTGTTCTTTTCCGATTATTTATTTCCTATTTTTGGACTGATAATCCGTGATCCGATTTTTCAGGAGAGAATTGAGCCGGATTTGGAGGTTCTTCGGTCTATAAAACACAGGAATTTAACCAGAGATAGGACTTTTGGATTGGGAGATTTTGGGACGATTACGGGCGAGCTCTTGAGATCAAAGAAAAGAGCAGAGCCATCTTCTCCTGGTCGGACGGTCAACGGAGGCAGCAACAAGACTCCACCGCCACCCGAACCCACTTAAAAAGGGAATCCATTAATATTCCCGTTCTTGTAACGATTCTATTTTCTTTTTGTAATCTCAATTTCCTTGTAATCAAATAATTTTGCAATGGAATCAAATATGCAATTTTTGGGCAAACAATAGTCCCACATTAGATAGAGGATTGTAAGGATGTGGGTTTAAATATGGTAGTTTGCTCATTTACTTTGCTTATGTAAGAAGAGGAAAACCTTGAGCACCACGGGTGGTGCTACGCACCGCCCGCACACGCACGCACACACGCACGCGCGTGTGCGAGGGCGAATGGGCGTTTAGGGCACATTGGGCGCTTTAGAGGCGCACTTTGCACTTCGCACGTACGCAACGTCCTCAGGAGCTGAGGAGCTTTTGATTTTTTGTTCTATTGGATTCGGGTTGCCTCTATTAGGTTCAGAATTGAATGGATTTGACCTGCACCCGCCCCGTCAGTCAAGAGTCATTGAAGTCCAACGGTCGGCGGTCCAACGGTCAGCGGCCGCCGTCAACGGTTGCCGTTAAACGGTCACAACTGTTGAAACGGCCAACTGTTGCGACTGTTGAAAACTCAACCGTTGCGACTGTTGAAAACCTATAAATAGAGTCTGAGTCAGAGTTTCAGATATACGTTTTTCTTTTCATTTCTGTTTCAGTTCATCTTCTGCAGACAGAAGTTTCAGAAATTCTGTCTACAGAAGATCTCTGTTCAATTTCATTCAATTAGTCCAGTCCTGCATTACATAAACCAGAGATAACCTTTATCAGATTGGCCAGAGCAGAGGGATTGCGGTTTCCTTCACTCTGCAGATCGATCGTTGTATCCTGAGAGATCGACGTCCAAGAAATCCAGAAGCAAACAGTGGAGAACGAATCGATTTTAAGGAGATAGTGTCCAACACTAGCCTCGATCTTCATCAGATCTTCTTTCTGTCATCTTCCAGTCGTCTTCCTGTCTTCCTTCAACATTCTGAACCAGGTTTTTCATAATCCAGTATCTTCTTTATTCAGTTTGGGTTAAATAAACTAGTTAAAGGAAAAAATAGTTTAATTATTTCTGTAAACAGTTTAATTCTGGAAACTGTGTTAGGAAATAAGTAACAGTAATAAGAACAATTTAATTATTCTGGTTAACACTAAAACCTAATTACAGAATTAATTTCCTGCAAGATAACAGTAGTAATTCTGTGTAGTAAATCTGTTAACTACAAATCTGCCCTTTTGTGTTAATCTAAAATATATCTGTATGCTTCAATCTGCAACCAGAGCATTTAGTAACCTCCTCATGTAATTATATAACCAACAAATACTTGGGATAAAAAACTTGAGTTGTTGTTTGTTTGTTTGTTTGTTTGTTTCAGTTGTTTCATTTTAATTTCCAGAATTTTAATTAATGTTTCAGTTGTTTCATTTTAATTTCCAGTATTCTGGTAGTAATTAAGTGACTAAATTTAGAGATGGCATATTATGTGTCCAAGAGAACTTCCAAAGGGTGGGTTAGGGCTCGGCCGAGCCCAAGCAAGGCCCAACTCCAGACACAAAGTATAACATGTCTGGAGCTTGTGTTATCCTTACCCTATTTATGTTCGGCCGGACATTTTTTAGATCGGGTTTCGAATCCTTAGGGCCAACCCGAGTCTATTGCCATCGCCATCCTTGCATGTGATGGTGTTCAGTACCAGAAATCAAATTCATTAACTTGATGAGAACTTCTTTTCGAAGAATTAACTTGTACTCCTATAATAACTGGTTGGGTGCACTGCAAATTTTAACATTCACGGTTATTGGGTGTACTTGTTTGCACGTGCAGCATAATAATCATTTTTATAGTATAAACACTGGAAAACAAATTTCCCCACATTCCATTAATTACTGCTTAACTAAACAAAGTGCTATTATACAGTATCACCACAGTAACAATTTATATATATACATATATGAGAAAAACGGAAATAAACTGATAACTCACACAAATTAACTGAGTTGTAGTTCATTGCCATTATCTCCTATAATCTATTTTAAAAATTTTCTTTTGGATTATGATCTCAACCACATATGGTTTGCTCTTACTCAATTTCTTGAGTTTTAGTTTTGATTTGGTCATCCATTAAGTTAACACAAAATTAACGGTTTTCAATGAATACAATATTTTGTATATACTTGATGAAATGGTAAATTAACTCCAAAATTTATGAAATTTAATCCGAAAGAAGTTAAGGATGTAGAGATTGTAATTGTTAAAAAAATGAAGAAAAATCATGGGATCACTATAGTTTTGATGCTAACTCATGTAACTTTTTTTTAGTTGATAGTTTATCTACTCACTCGTTTTCAACTTCCCCTTCAATTGCCAGATCCTGTGAATTTGAATTCGTATCAATTGAATTTCAAATAAAATAAAGCTTGTCCTTTGAACAAATAAATGAGTTATGTTATAACATATGCGTGTTTCGTTTTGTATATAATATTACTAATTATTAGTATAGTATTAATAAGAATAGTATTAATAAGACTAACTACTAAGAAATGACACTTCTATCATGGGACTGGGGGATAGACATTTTCTTTGTTGCTTCAATAACAACCAAGAATTTATGATTTGATATCAAATTATACATAATTGAATTGTTTGATTTATGAAATGATTTATCAGAACAAAAAAAGAAATAATGTAATGGCCCGACCAGTACTTGACCAAGCTAGGGAAATGAACCTTTTTTACAAAATCAAAGAAATGAAGTAAGGGATTATGTCTATATCTATTCTATTGCAATAAAATTTTCGTTTCGAATCTTATCTAAATTGAATTACTGATCAAAGTCGTAGATATCTTATCGATTTTAATATATAAGTTCTATTATTTTTATATTACTATCATTACTTTATCCTATCTAATAAATTATTACTAATAAATATAAATAATTAAAAAAAAAGAAAATGAGGTTTTTTTTTATTTTTTATCACAAAAAAATTGAAATTTTGAATTAGGAGAGATGGCTGCGTGGACTAAAGCGACAGATTGCTAATCTGTTGTACGAGTTATTTGTACCGAGAATTTAAACTCTCCGTTCTCTCAGAGCACTTTAGACTTTCATATTTTCTCATCTTCTTGTGGACCTAGAGAAAAAAATTTTGGTTGTGCCAACAAAAAAGAATGATGATTTTGGATTGTACAAAGTCAGAAACCAAGTGAATTTACTTTTTTGTCCCATATTTTATTTTATATATATATATATATATATATATATATATATATATATATATATATATATATATATATATATATATATATATATGAGAAAACAGCAAATACACCAACGGTGAAGGGAGTTTCTTCCTCGCCGCTTAGGTGGTCCGATAAAATTATTACACATGGCGTCATTCAAGATAATAAATAAATGAATTCTCTTAACCGCCTTTTGAGTGGTGTCACATATAATAATTTTATTAGAGCAGCTAAGCAGCGGTGAAAGAACTCCCTTCACCGTCGGTGTATTTCCCGTTTCCTTGTTTCCTTTTATATATATATAAAAGGGTTAATTACAGTGAGACCCCCGGTAGTATTTGTGATGTGTCACTTAACACTCCTGAAGTTTGAAACTCTCAAAAAATCCCATTGACTTAGTTATTTTCACTCTCCTTTTCTATTAAAGTGCACTCTTGTCCCTTAAAATTCCTATTCTATCCTCATTTCTCAAATTCCTATTGTTGGTTAAAAAGAGAGATGAGGATAGAATAAGAATTTGAGAGACAAGAGTGCACTTTAGTAAAAAATGAGAGTGAAAATAACCAAGTTCAGGGACTTTTTTTGAGAGTTTCAAACTTCAGGAGTGTTAAGTGACACACATCCAATACTACAGGGGGTCTCCCTGTAATTAACCATATATAAAATAGTGACTGCTCATCGGAACACGACAAGTCCATGGCTACGCTAGCCAACAAACTAGCTACTCTTATCACAGCGCACCCAAACAATAATAGCCAAGCTGTAGCATACATGCCACTATCATTAAACCACGGTTTAAGTGAGTAGCCCCTGGGATCTGGACTCGACTGATCCCTCGAAACCACGGTTTAAGCGAGGAGCCCCTGGTATCTTGGATCCGGACTCGACCGATCACTCGGATTCTCAAAAAACCAGCAGCAGCAGCAGCAGCACTTGGAATCTGCAGGGCCTCTCCACTCCAGAGTCCAGGCTGCTCTCTCTGCCCATAAATTCACCTCCAGCGTTTGCGTCCTCATCATCATCATCTCCATCAACACTCAACAAAATCAGAAAAACACAGATCTCTCTATTAATTTCTACGTTTACAGTTCTTCTTCATCTCTTGCAAACAAGAAGAAATTAAGATGGCTGCAGGTTCGGCGAGCAAGGCTTCTTGGGTTGTGGCGGCGAGCGTCGGCGCGGTAGAAGCTCTGAAGGATCAAGCAGGCCTGTGCAGATGGAACTATGTGTTCAGGTCTCTCCATCAACACGCCAAGACCCGTGTGCCCCCCAATAATAGCAGAAGAATGGCTTCTTCTGCTGCTGCTACTGCTGATTCCATCGGTAATAAATTAAGGAAGGAGAGGAAAGATCAGGAGAGCAGGCAATCTGAGGAGTCACTAAGAAAAGTCATGTACTTGAGCTGCTGGGGTCCTAATTAGCTCTAGGTACATAGCTAGACCCAACCATGATCATATTATGAGATGGGCTAATTTTCCTACGGGTTATGTTTGTACTTGTCTATAATTTTGAAGGTGAATATAATTAGAAAGTTGCGAAAATCCTCTTTCTATTACTCTATATAGAGATTATTGCTACAAATTATTATGTGATTCAAGCTTTTTCATCTTTTTAACTTTTCTTCAAAGATAAAACAGTATATATGAGAAAATCAATTTCTTGACGAAACTCAAAACTCACAGAGGCTTAGGAGATAAACTTAGTTTCATCATCGAATGTTGAATTCATTCACTAATTTGAAACAACATTCACTAATTTGAATATTAAATTGAACTAATTCACTCGTTCAAATTAAATAAATTAAGTGAATAGAAATTGGCTTTAAAAGTTGAGTACATAGTAAAGGAACAAAAGGGAAGATGAAAAGATAGTCCCATATTGGATAGAGTGTTGTAAGGACGTGGGTTTATATATTGTAGCTTGTTCAATTACTTTACTTATGTAAGAAGAGGAAAAACCTTGAGCACCACGGGTGGTGCTACGCACCGCCTGCACGTGCGAGGGCGAATGGGCGTTTAGGGCGTACTTTGCACTTTCTTTTCTCTGCAGACCGATCGTTGTATCCTGAGAGATCGACGTCCAAGAAATCCAGAAGCAAACAGTGGAGGGCGAATCGATTTTAAGGAGATAGTGTTCAACACTAGCCTCGATTTTAATCCTGTCTTCTGTCTGCATCAGTCTCCTATTTTCTACAGTTCTGTTTTCTACACTTCTGTCAACAAGTAAGTATTTTCTACAGTTCTGTTTTCTACACTTCTGTCAACAAGTAAGTTTCCTTTCGTCAACAAGTAAGTTTCCTTTCGTTTTCTGTACTACAATAGCAAACCAGTATACACATTTGTATCAGAATTCTATTTCCAGAAGCAATATATAGTAATCTGTACGTCTAATCAATCTGTAATATGAATCAATCTGTTCTTCTTTAATTCTGTACTTCTGTGCAAACTATTAATCTGAAACGTTTATGCTCTTGCGTTAATCTAAAACGTATCTGTATGCAATTAAATTCAAACAATCTTAAAATCGATTTTGCTTGTTTTAGATTAACTTTTTAAGAATACAGTTTAAACATTTTAGTTTAGAACCTACATTCTTAAAACCTACCTTTTATTTTAGGATAATATTAGCATTGATAATTCTATATACTTCTGGAAAAAATTCTGATTAGAGGAATAAACTAATTAGAATACTGTCATTACTTCTGGAAAAATTCTGATCTGCCTCTAAAAAAAAACATTCTGGTTAAAAATAACACTATTATACTTCTAATTTTTTCTGAAAAAAGATAATCATATAAATCACTAGATACTTAACTCTTATTGCTCCCTGAAAAACAATACTTAATTCTATTAGCCAAGAATTACATTCTGTTTAGAAATAATAGTGTTAAATCACTAGATTTGAATTTAATTTGCTTCTGCACACATAAATATATAAGTTTGTATTTCTTTAATTTAATTAGGAAGATTTAATTTAATTCTGGAACTTATATAAGTGTGTATTGTTTATAAAGTTTGAATAGTTACATATACATAAATTTTTTGTAGATGGCCACTGTATCTGATATCACAAATCCTGTCATGATTACTCTAACTGTGCCCTCAAGCCAGTATGAGAAACCAGAGAAATTTAGTGGTTCTAACTTTAAGAGATGGCAACAGAAGATGCTGTTTTATCTCACTACACTGCATCTGGCCAAATACTTAAAGGAGACTGTGCCAACTCTTGTAGACAATGATCTACAGTCTACAAAAGCGGTTGATACAAGGAAACATGCTGACTTCTTGTGTAAGAACTATATCCTCAATGGTTTGGATAATAAACTTTATATTGTTTATAGTTCAATTGTTACTGCTAAGGAACTTTGGAAATTTTTAGACAAGAAATATAATACAGAAGATGCCGGCTCTACGAAATATGTAGTCGGTAAGTTTCTGGATTATAAAATGGTTGATTCTAAAAATGTAATCAACCAAGTACAAGATCTTCAAGTGATCATTCATGAAATTCATGCTGAAAGTATGACTATTAGTGAATCTTTTCAAGTGGCTGCAATAATTGAAAAATTGCCACTATCTTGGAAAGAATTTAGATATTACCTAAAGCATAAACGAAAAGAAATGACACTTGAAGATCTAATTGTACGATTGAGGATTGAAGAAGATAACCGCCTTTCTGAAAAGAAAACTGGAAATCCATACAATGTTTCTAAAGCTAACATGATGGAAAATTCCAATAAATCTAATGACAGGAAGAGAAAGCACAATGGTGAAGACTCTAAGAGTGAAAACTCGAAGAGATTCAATGGCAAGTGCTACAACTGCGATAAGCCTGGACATTGTGCAAAGGACCGCCGCATGCGCAAGGCACCAGATTTTTCGAAGAAGAAGAAGAAACATCCTAATGCACATTTGGCCGAAGAAGAAAATCTTTGTGCAAATATAGATGTAAGTTGTACATATGTCGTCTCAGAAGTAAACCTAGTTGGTGGTAACTCTAAAGAATGGTGGGTGGACACTGGAGCTACTCGCCACATTTGCGCCAACAAGTGGATGTTCTCCACATATGATTCTGTAGAAGGAGAACTACTCTACATGGGTAACTCTGCAACCTCCAAGGTTGAAGGACGAGGCAACATTGTACTGAAAATGACTTCGGGGAAAAAACTTACTCTTACTGATGTACTTCATGTACTAGATGTCTGCAAGAATCTGGTCTCTGATTTAGTCTTGAGTAAGAAAGGCTTTAGGTTTGTATTTGAATCTGATAAGTTTGTACTCACAAAGAATGGTGTATATGTAGGCAAGAGGTATATGACCAATGGTCTGTTTAAAATAAATGTAATGACCATTGCCCCTAAGGTTATCAATAAAATTGATTCTTCTACTTATATGACTGAGTCACCTTTTATTTGGCATGGTAGATTAGGACATGTTAATTATTATACTTTACAAAAATTAATAAATTTAAATATGTTGCATAATTTCAATATAAACTTTGAAAATAAATGTGAAACATGTGTTGAATCAAAAATGACTAAGCTTCCATTTTATTCTATAGAACGTAGTACTGAACCTTTCGAATTAATTCATACAGATGTATGTGATTTAAAATCTGTTCAAACTAGAGGTGGAAAGAAGTATTTTATTACGTTTATAGATGATTGTACTAGATATTATTATGTATATCTACTTAGAACAAAAGATGAGGCAATTGAAATGTTTATACAATACAAAAATGAAGTTGAGAATCAACTTAGCAAAATGATAAAAATGCTAAGAAGTGATAGAGCTGGTGAATATGAGTCACCATTTGCACAAATTTGTGCAGAACATGGTATTATACATCAAACAAATGCTCTTTACACTCCACAGGAAAATGGAATTACTGAGCGTAAGAACAGAACTTTAAAAGAAATGATGAATGTCATGTTAATAAGTTATGGTTTACCCCAGAACATGAGGGGGGAAGCTCTGCTTTCTGCCAATTATGTTCTCAACAAAATATCCCAAAAGAAACTTGATAAAACACCTTGTGAATTATGGACAGGTCGAGCACCTAATCATAAATTCTTAAGAGTGTGGGGGAGTCTAGCTAAGGTTGCAATTCCTACTCCTAAAAGGACTAAAATTGGACCTAAAACTATTGATTGTATATTCATTAGATATGCGCATAATAGCAGTGCTTATCGTTTGTTTGTTTTCAACTCTGATCATCCAGAGATACATAAGTACTCTATTATTGAATCTAGGAATGCAGTATTCTTTGAGAATGTGTTTCCTAGTAAAGAACATGAATCAAGTTCTCCGAAAAGCACTTGTGATGAAATTCTAAGAGATACAGAATCTGATTCTGTAAATAAAACTAATAAGGATGAATGTAGACGAAGCAAAAGGGACATAGTTACTAAAATATTTGGTCCGGATTTTCTAACATATCAATTAGAAAAGGAACCTCAAGGTTATAAAGAGGATATGTTTACACCTGAAACTCCTTTTTGGAAAGAAACAGTAAATAGTGAAATTGAATCAATTATTCAAAATCACACCTGGGAACTTGTGGATTTTCCTCCGGGAACTAAACCATTAGGTTATAAATGGATTTTCAAGAGAAAGATAAAACCTGACGGGTCTATAGATAAATACAAAGCTAGACTTGTGGTAAAAAGCTATGACAAAAGGAAGGTTTAGATTATTTTGATACATATTCATCTGTAATAAGAATAACATCCATAAGATTAATAATTGCTTTTGCAGCATTATATAATCTTGAGATTCATCAAATGGATGTAAAAACTGCGTTTTTAAATGGTGAATTAGATGAAGAAATTTATATGGAACAACCTGAAGGGTTTGTAATTCCAGGTAAAGAAAAGAAGGTGTGTAGACTTGTTAAGTCTCTTTATGAATTTAAACAAGCACCTAAATAATGGTATGAAAAATTTGACCAAGTTATGTTGTCAAATGGTTTTCGTTATAATGAATGTGATAAATGCGTATATGTAAAAGGCGATATGCATAACTATGTCATTGTATGTTTATATGTGGATGACATAATTATTACAGGAAACATGGTTGCTCTAATTAAAAAGATAAAAATTATGTTATCTTAAAAATTTGATATGAAAGACTTACGCATTACAGATATTATTCTTGGTATTAAAATTTCCAAGACATCTGATGGATATATCTTATTACAATCACATTATGTCGAGAAAATACTCGAAAAATTTGATAAGGGAAATACTGATATAACTAAGACACCTGTAGATATGAGTCTACATCTTACAAAGAATATAGGTGCTAGTATATCACAGTTAGAATATTCTCAGAACATTGGCAGTCTTATGTATTTAATGAACTGCACAAGACCTGATATAACATACTCAGTAAGCAAACTGAGTAGATTTACAAGTAATCCAGGGGAGAACCACTGGAAAACGATAGTTAGAGTACTCAAATATCTGAGATACACTACTAACTATGGGCTGCACTATACAAGATATCCAGCAGTGATTGAAGGATACACTGATACTAACTGGATAACGGATTCTAAAGACATCAAATCCACAAGTGGATATGTATTTACTATTGGAGGTGCGCTATCTCTTGGAAATCTTCTAAACAAATATGTATAGCCAGATCCACTATGGAATCTGAGTTTATAGCTTTAGATAAAGCTGGAGAAGAAGCAGAATGACTTCGAAACTTTTTGGAAGATATTCTAATGTGGCCTAAACCTGTGTCAGCAATCTGCATCCATTGCGATAATCAATCAGCAATTGGAAGGGTATAGAATGTATTGTATAATGGAAAGTCACGACATATACGTCGTAGACATGACACTGTAAGACAGCTGCTTACAAACGGAATAATATCTCTTGATTATATAAAATCAAAAGATAATATTGCAGATCCATTAACAAAAGGCTTGACTAGAGATCAAGTATATAAGTTATCGAGGGGAATGGGATTACAGCCTACTAAAGAGTAACTCCATAATGGCAACCCAACCTAGCTGACTGGAGATCCCAAGATCTAGGTTCAAAGGGACAACCGAATTGTGGGGGAACTCGAAAAAATCACTGAGGAAAATATTTCCTATCTCATTTCTATGATAAAATAGTGATTAAACTGCAATGTGTAAGGATAAATTAAGCTTTTAATGATCCTTACATCTTAGAAATCTAAGTGGAATATGGCAGGATACTCTTGATAAGAGATCACCTATAAGAGTGAGAAGGGGCCGCTTCTATGAGAATGATAAAGGCTAAGTTCTCTAAGAGCACTCACAGAATTACCAGGTTGTCCAAGGCCAAAATGGACACAACATAGAATCTGATAAAATTGAAAGAAGTCGTGTGAATATTATTGTCTTAATTTACATCAAAAGCTGAACAGTTCAAAAACATCGTGTTCACTGGTTAGCAAGTAAACTCGATAATATTTCACCAGGGAAGGTTCAAAGCCAAAAACCATCTCTCCCGATGCGGTAACGTTCTATTACACTCTCTGGTTATTTGCATTAGAGTCTAAGCCATTGCATTCATGTTGGGGATTGTTGAATTCATTCACTAATTTGAACATTAAATTGAGTCAATTCACTAGTTCAAATTAAATGAATTAAGTGAATGAAAATTGGTTTCAAAAGTTGAGTACATAGCAAAGGAACAAAATAGAAGATGAAAAGATAGTCCCACATTGGATAGAGTATTGTAAGGATGTGGGTTTATATTTGGTAGCTTGTTCCATTACTTTGCTTATATAAGAAGAGAAAAAATCTTGAGCACCACGGGTGGCACTATGCACCGCCCGCACGCGCACGCGCATGTGTAAGGACGAATGGGCGTTTAGGGCGCATTGGGTGCTTTAGAGGCGCACTTTGCACTTCGAACGTACGCAACATCGCGAGGAGCTGAGGAGCCTTTGATGTTTTGGTGCTATTGGGTACGCAACGTCGCGAGGAGCTGAGGAGCCTTTGATGTTTTGGTGCTATTGGATTCGGGTTGCCTCTATTGGGTTCAGATTTGAATGGATTCGACCTGCACCCGCCCCGCCAGTCAAGAGTCGTTGAAGTCCAACGGTCGGCGATCCAACAGTCACTGGTCGCCGTCAACAGTTGCCGTTAAACGGTCACAACTGTTGAACGGCCAACCGTTGTGACTGTTGAAGGCTATAAATGGGGTCTGGGTCCAGAGTTTCAGAATATACGAAATTTCTTTTCTTTTTTGTTTACTTTCTTCTTCTGCAGACAGAAGTTCCTCAACTTCTGTCTACAGAAGAACCAGTTCTTCTGTTCAATAGTACAGTTTTGCATTACATCAATCATCAACCAGAGAGAACCTTTATCAGATTCGCCAGAGCAGAGGAATTGCGGCTTCCTTCCCTCTGCAGACTGATCGTTGTATGCTGGGAGATCGACGTCCAAGAAATCCAGAAGTAAATAGTGGAGGGCGAATCGATTTTAAGGAGATAGTGTCCAACACTAGTCTCGATCTTCATTCTGTTTTCTGTCTGCATCAGTCTCCTATTTTCTACAGTTCTGTTTTCTACACTTCTATCAACAAGTAAGTTTCCTTTCGTTTTCTGTATTACGGTAGCAAACCAGTAGACACATTTGTATCAGAATTCTATTTCCAGAAGCAATATATAGTAATCTGTACGTCTAATCAATCTGTAATATGAATCAATCTGTTCTTCTTTAATTCTGTACTTCTGTGCAAACTATTAATCTGAAACGTCTATACTCTTGCGTTAATCTAAAACGTATTTGTATGCAATTAAATTCCAACATCGAAGTTTGAAAAAAATAAATAAATAAAAATAGTTATAACCCTCTCATAAAATATATGGAACTTAATCAAATGTATACGGATACGAAACACAAACTTACAAAAAAATCCTGTATCAGTTTCCACACCGCAGTATCAAGCGGATCTCATGGGATCACACACAACCCGATCCGATCCCACCCGGCCCGCTCGTCATTTCTTCATTGCACAGTGCACACACCTTGGCATTTGTCCTGCTCCCATGGATTCTACCAGAAGCATGCAGCCATTAGCATTTTGTCCTGTAGGCAGAGCCCCCGGTTTGGGGAGTTTCTAGATGGGCACAGATTTTATCCTAGTGAGCCCACTTTTCCTAGTGAGCCCAAGCCCACTTTCCTCAATCTCTCATTTTTTCCTAGTGAGCACACCTAAATGTCACTTTTGCCCACATCTTCTCCATCTTCTTCCTCTTCATCTCTCTCACTTCTCTCTCTCTCTCTCTCTCTCTCTCAATCTCCCTTCAATCTTCTCCATCTTCTCTCTCTCTCTCACCACTTTTGCCTCGAGTGTGGTTTCTAGATGGGCACAGATTTTATCCTAGTGAGCCCACTTTTCCTAGTGAGCCCAAGCCCACTTTCCTCAATCTCTCATTTTTTCCTAGTGAGCACACCTAAATGTCACTTTTGCCCACATCTTCTCCATCTTCTTCCTCTTCATCTCTCTCACTTCTCTCTCTCTCTCTCTCTCTCTCTCTCAATCTCCCTTCAATCTTCTCCATCTTCTCTCTCTCTCTCTCACCACTTTTGCCTCGAGTGTGGGAATGAGAAGCAGCGGGAACTTGTTAGGAGAGTTAAGGTTGGACGGGGGGCATGAGATGGAGGGAAATGGGAGGTTGTGGAACTAGATTTTGTCCAAGGCATTTGGATCCCAGCCTTGGAGCCTTGTCCGGGCCTGGCGGTTGTGGGTCGAGGAGGTGGCGAAGGGGACGGAGAGACCGTCTCGTGAGGAGAGGTGGATGGCGAAGTAGAGGAACTGGTTGAGGTGGCCTTGGACCGGGAATGGACATAAGGCCACGGATATGTTTTCTAGCTAGCTGCATCCATCCAGTGCTCTCTATATTTATAGGCATCCCTATTTGTGTCAATTCTTTTTGGATGGTTTTTGAGGATCCACCTATGCAATGACAGAATGGATGGACGCCATTGTAGGCAAAAACATGAACGCTAAGCACCCTGATCGATTTATGTTTGTGGATCACACAAGAATGCAATAATATAGTTACTAAATAGTAGAGTCGGATTCTCATTCTCATTAATTTTGGATGATCTCTAATGGACATTGTTTGGTCTATATTAAGTTCGTGGAGAGTCAGAGTTACTAGTTATAGCCCGTTTGAGAAGAAAATTCAAGTAAAATGATGATTCAATATATTGTTTAGTATCTGACCAACAAAAAGGAACCAAAACTGTGCATTTTGGGCACACTGTCCGGGCTAACCAGCCCGGATCCAATTACTGGGTCCGGGGCTGCTAGCCCGGATCCACAGTTCTGATCCGGACTAGTCAGCCCGGATCAGAACTATGGATCCGGGCTAGCAGCCCCCGATCCAGTAATTGGATCCGGGCTGGTTAGCCCGGACAAGGAATTTGGGGGCGAGCGCGAGCGAGGGGCGGGGGTGGGGGCGAATGCGAGCAGGGGCGGGGGGTGCGGCGAGCGCGGGCGGCGGCGGGGGGTGCGGCGAGGGCGAATGGGGGCAGGGGCGGCGGCGGGCGGCGAGGAGAGCGGGGGCGGGGGGTGCGGCAAGCGCGGGCGGCGGCGGGGGGTGCAGCGAGGGCGAACGGGGGTAGAGGGCGGTGAGGCGAGCGGAGGCAGGGGCGGCGAGGGCGAGCAGGGGCGAGGGCGAGCGGGGGCAGGGGCTGAGGGAGGGGTATTTTTGTCTAAAAAATTAAATGGCAGAACTGTAATATTACACATGTTTTAAGTGGGCTCACTAGGAAAAAAGTTGTGCCCATCTAGAAACTCCCCCGGTTTGGCATCAATTTAGTCGAATAAACAAACAAAATTAACCTAGCTCGCACCCGGTATCTTGGCTGCCTGGATTTTCACAACAAGCTAAGCTAGGGAAATTCCAAATGCGCACCACATTTTACTAGTGAGCACCATATACGATGGTGCTCACTAGTAAAATGTGGTGCGCATTTGGAATTTCCCATAAATGAGGCGATAACGTACTTGTCTTATTTCGGTCCCGCATCCGCTGTTTGGGATAATATAAGAGCGGGCTGGGCATCTCATTGTGGGCCCACATCTTGATATTTTAAGGCTTTCTAAAGCCACCCCTGTTTTTGCCTAGCTTAGCTTGTTTTGAAAATTCTTTTATCTCAACTACTTGGAGTAGGTTATATGAACTAAACAAGAATCACGACTGAATCGCTCATGCTGATAATCCTTTTCCATCCATTTATATTGAATAATATAACCTCATTTAAACTTCTGGAATCCATTCCAAAACACCCCGATTCAAAAATAACTAGCTATAGTCAAATGGGAACTTTTGATGAGAAGAAACATGTTATAGTGTAATCATGATTTTGCATGTTCGCACCTTGAGAATTTCAAAATGAGCACAATACTGGTTTCAATGAACGCATCTTTTAAAGTTTTAAAAAATTTATAATTTGTCACTTTATTTCGTTACCTTGTTTTTTTTTCTGATCAAAAATTAATATCCGGACTATGTTAAAATTGTTTGTGGACTAATTCCTAAATGACTTAAAAACCATTCGGAAACTAATTTCCAATTCAGAAAAGTGTACTTATTAAGTCTATCTCCAAATAATTTGAAGACCATCCCCGCAGGAAAGGTGCTCGTTCAGAAATACCCATGCACCTTCACGGTTCATTATTAAAAAAAAAAAAAACACCCCTCCCTAGAACTTGAGAGAGACCCTAGAATGCAAAAATAAATGTAATTATAATTATATATATATATATATATATATATATATATATATATATATATATATATATATATATTGCTCAACTTTACTATTCTAAAATAAAAAAATCTCCCCTATTGACTCAAGGGAAATTGTAGTTGCGCACAACATTTACGAGTGAGCGCAACATACTATATACATACTATGAGTAAAGTGATTTACAACATAGGGCAAAATGGTGTTCACTTGTAAAATATGGTGCGCATTTAGAATTTCCCTTGATTCAATAATAATAATAATAATAATAAACAGTCCATCATCCTCTTCAAGCACCCACCGCGAATTATCAAGTCCCCCCGATGGCTTTCTCCATTAACCCTCACCCTGACCCTAACCCATCCCCGATGGCTTTCTCCATTAACCCTCACCCTGACCCTAACCCATCAGAAATTTTCATTAACCCCCCTCTCCAGTCAGCCCTAAACATCTTATCCACCCATTTGCAGAAACAATCCCCATCATCTTACCATCTCCAACCCTATCTCACAAGACTCCATCGATCTCTGCTTCAAATTCTACAGAAAAACCTCTCATTTACCAGCCAGGAATCGACCCATATGGTCACCCAGCTCAAGGACGCTGCCTATGCCGCCGATGACCTCGTCGACGAGCTCGATTACGTAGCTCTTCAACAAGAGGTCGAACAATTCAACTGGTTGAGCCCCGGTGAGCCTTCTGCTGGCCCCTCAGTATCTGATATCCGCATTGGAGATGGAGGTAACCCCCCTATTGCTTTGTCAAGAAACGAGTAGCAGTAATTTTATTCTAAATTCAAGTATTTGCTGCTGGCAGTTAGCAAAATGGCATCAAGACCTGTTCTTGATTCACGTGAGGCCCAAGGTGTTTGTGAAAATGCCGCTGAGGATAGGATAATTGAAATTGTAGAGAAATTGGGTTATTTTGCTGCTCATTTTAAGAACCAAATTGATAGCTATGAGAATAATGCTGGAGTTGTAAATAAACTTGTGATCAATGGGGAGGTATGTCCAGACGCTGAGGTTGCCGACGAAGCGGTGCATAATGAAGTTGACGAATTCAATGACAATAACACTGCTCGGCTATCTCCCTACCATGGAGAAGGTGATAACCAAAATTATCGGATCATTACTAGAAAAAAGAGTAGAGGAAAGTCTCATTCAAAATTCAAGAGCTTGGTTTCTGCGATAAGTAATATGTGCAAGTGCTTAGATGGTAAGAGTGACATAGAGAAAACTAGTGCTAACTCTATTCTAGTACCTGTTCATGATTCATCAGAAGATAAGGATAATGATAAAGATTACATAATCAGTGGAGAGGTATACTGGAGAGACTTTGAGAGAGAGCAATTGGTGAAGATGTTGTTGGAGCCGGGCGAAGAAAATGTGTCTATTATCCCTATAATTGGCAATGGGGGTGTTGGCAAGACTACTCTTGCTCATTATGTGTATAGCGACGAAAGAGTGGAGGAGTATTTTCATTTGAGGGAGTGGGTTTGTGCTTCCGACACTTTTGACATGATGAGAGTTGCAGGAGAGCTCGAAGAGTCTCTCTACTTGAGTGGGCCCTTAGATGAGGTTCAGCTCTTGGACCTCTATGATAAGAACTTGATCACGGAGCTGAAGGGGAAGAGGTTCTTACTTGTACTGGATGATGTCAGAAGTCCCGAATGGGTGCCACGTTTTTGTGGTTTAGAAACTGATGTGAAGGGCAGCAAAATTTTGTTGACATCTCAGGAGGAAACGGTGATTGATGAGCAGAGTGAGAAGAACAAGATTGTTCTTAAGGGTATGAGAGGCGAAGAGTTTTGGGCTCTCTTCAAAAAATCTTCATTTGGTGATGAAGATCATAATAAATATCCAGATTTGGAGAGAATTGGAAGAGGAATAGCAGGGAAGTTGGAGCCTTTCCCATTGGCAGCAAAGATGGTGGGAGGAGCATTAAGAGAAAAACTTGATTCTCACCACTGGATGAACATTCTAAGAAGTGAGTTACTGGAATTAGGTAAGGCTTGTGGCAATGTTATGCCGTATCTGAGATTGAGTTATCATCACCTACCTATACATCTTCAGCGATGCTTTGCATATTGTTCCGTGTTTCCCAAAGGTTATGCATTTGAAATCGACAAATTAGTTCACATTTGGATAGCACAAGGACTGATTCAACCTTCAAAGGGAATGGAGGAGGTTGGACGCGAATACTTTGATCACTTGCTATCCAGGTCATTCTTCGAACTCCCTTCTCATGGCAAATCTTACTGGCGATCTAGATACTACTTGATGCATGATTCGTTGCATGATTTAGGAGAGTCAATATGTTTCAATGACATTTTAGTTTACAGAGGTCAGGATTTGGGTGGAACTGGAAACGTAGTTCGCCACTTATCCTTTTCACTATGGGCTGGACTTAATTCTGAGTTTGAATGGAAAAATATTCGAACCCTTATTATTAACACGAATCATGTCATGGAGCAGGAACTACTGAATCGAGTTCGAGTGCTAGATCTATCTCACAGCTACATGCGGGAGTTGCCTGATTCTACCTTGGTGTATGCTATCTGCTGATGATATTATCTTTGTTGATGAGATAAGAGTAGGGGTAAGTGTCAAGTTAGAGTTATGGAAACATACATTAGAATCTAGAGGTTTTAAATTGAATATGTCTAAAACAGAGTATATGATGTGTAAATTTAGTAAACGACGGACCATAAACTATAATACTGTAAAACTGGATAGATAAGAGATACAAATGAGCAGTCAGTTTAGATATTTGGGTTCTATTATTCAGAATGACAGAGAGATCGATAATCATAGGATACAAACTGGCTGGTTGAAATGGAGGAGGGCAACGGGAGTTTTATACGACCGTAATATTCCGTTAAGATTGAAAGGAAAAATTTATAGGACTGCTATTAGGCTAGCTTTATTATATGGCACGGAATGTTGGGTTATAAACAGACGTCATTCACAGAAGATAAGTGTAGCAGAGATGTGCATGCTCCGTTAGATGTGCGGCAATATTCGGAGAGATAAAATGAGAAATGAAGATATTCGTGCTAAGGTAGGTGTAATTCCCATCGATGAGAAGATGCGAGAAAATCGCTTACAATGGTTTGGTCTTGTGCAACGTAGGCCTGTAAGTGCACCAGTTCGAAAAAGGGAGTTTATCAATGTAGGATAAATTAAAAGAACGAAGGAAAGACCGAAGAAAATCTGGATGAAGTTAATACGCAAAAATATTGAGTCTAGATGTTTAAATAAAGAGATATTACTTGATAGAAATGAATGAAGAAGGAATATCAAAGTGATCGATCCGGCGTGATTCTTTTTTGATTCATGTAGCCTACTCCCAATACTTGGGATAAAAAACTTGAGTTGTTGTTTGTTTGTTTGTTTCAGTTGTTTCATTTTAATTTCCAGAATTTTAATTAATGTTTCAGTTGTTTCATTTTAATTTCCAGTATTCTGGTAGTAATTAAGTGACTAAATTTAGAGATAGCATATTATGTGTCCAAGAGAACTTCCAAAGGGTGGGTTAGGGCTCGGCCTCGCCCAAGCAAGGCCCAACTCCAGATACAAAGTTATCCTTACCCTATTTATGTTCGGCCGGACATTTTTTAGATCGGGTTTCGAATCCTTAGGGCCAACCCGAGTCTATTGCCATCGCCATCCTTGCATGTGATGGTGTTCAGTACCAGAAATCAAATTCACTAACTTGATGAGAACTTCTTTTCGAAGAATTAACTTGTACTCCTATAATAACTGGTTGGGTGCACTACAAATTTTAGGGAACTTCTAAAGGGGCACAAGCTTTTTCCTAGTGAGCCCAGTTAAAACTTCCACTATATAACAAGTATGTCCTGGAAAAAAATTACCTATATTGCCCTCTGCTTCTCCCGCTGCCTTCCCCCGCCCGCGCGCATCCGTTCGGACTGACAGTCCGAACGGATCTAGGCTGTTCGGACTGTCAGTCCGAACAGCGGGGTTTCGTTCGGACTGACAGTCCGAACGAATCCCGTTCGTTCGTACTGGCATCCCGAACAGTGGCCGTCAACTCGGCCTCTGAATATTCCAGTGGTTAATTGATTTATTTAGTTGTAATGAAAGTAACGCCAGTGTATGGACTTTTATTATTAAGTATTTATATATTATTATTGGAATTTAGGCAAGGAAGCAAGAAAACATACAATTAAATACGGATACACATCACCAACCACATTGATACACTGATACATCAATCAGTGCAATACAATGATACAGCGACACACAATGATACTCCAGATACGAAAATATAATGATACTGCTGATACACAAATACACAGATACTCATGATACACCGAAATAATGATATAATGATACATGAATACTCCGATACATTGATATTTCGACACAACTATGATACAATGAAATAGTGTTTATATTAAAACGAGAAAAAGCGAACAAGAGAGATCATTACATAGAAAAAACCATAAATTCAATATAACTTGATATGTTTGCAAGAAATAATTTTACACCGGCCACTTCAAGTTACATACATTATCCATATATTACATAACTCGTGCAATGATCACTGTCTCTTTGTTTTTCTCGGGGGATTACGTCTGCTTCTGGTTCGAGTCATAATTGCCGTATCGGGTGCATTAGGAGTGGATTGATCTGGTGTTGGTTCCTCCGCTTGCTCTTGTGGTGGTTCTTCTTCAAATTGAGTGCAACCGGTTAGCACGGCTTTGATCTTTGCAAGTGCAGTAAATAACAATCCAGATCGCTTCTTGAAAGCCTGATCCCCTTGATAAAGTAATGGATCGATTATTGCTTCTGTGCGTGTATATCTCTGTTATATTAATAGACACAAAAACAATAAGCAGCAGAAGAACTGGTTAACCATATTGAACATAAAATTATGAAGATATATGGTTATTACCTCATTATCGACATTTGCCCGGGTTGCTTGAATTCCTTCCTCTGCTGAGGGTTCATCTGGTGCTATTCCAAGGAAGCGCTGTGAAACTTTAGATAACTAAGAAATATAATCTGACGTGCAATCAGATGGGTAGTCAGCAATAGACCCACGGTGCTCCAGATATAATACGTGATCATACCAATTTATCCACATCTCGTCAATGTGCGTGTACTTTACCACATAACTATTGGCTGTTATACCCCGTGCTTCACGTAACTCTGAGAATGGTGGAGGTGGAATATACTGTTGACGACCAAACTGCCTTAGTACACGCACTGGATGATACGGCTCAATCACGCTGAAAATCTTCAACGTACCCATAAAAAATGTAATTTCTCTGAACGGATATTTCTCTCTATAATTCCGATATGAATCCCAATCAACCTGCATGTACGTTGGATACAAAGAAATACATTAGTTACTGTTACAAAACTTGCAAACTAAATAAGAATATGAAAAAGGGGGAAATATTACCTGGTTGCCTGTGAGTTTATCTAGACTTGACCGAATAGACTGCACATGTGATTGGGAGATATTGTGATCCCGTCTGCTCTTCCAGCGACAAGCAAGTAGTTCACCGGTGGTAAAAGATAGGTTCGAGACCGGCATAAAACTTGAGAAATGAGCAAATATCCAAGCCTGTAGTAGTATCAAATACCCCGCAATCTGAGCAACGTTAGCTCGGGAAGCAAGCCCGAGCTGCCTATATAACCATGCAAGAGCACCAGCACCCCATGCGAACGTATGAACTTCTTCGAGATCATGCAGCAATGGTAAGTAATCAATGGAAACTCTCGTACAACTCTTGTCCGTGAAGAGCGTGCAACCAAGAAGATAAAGTAAATAAGCCCTTGCAGCACACCGAATCCTATGTTCGGTGTCAGTATCGTCAACCCCGCAGAAGTTTTCTCGTAACCAATCTAGTCGAACCGATGCACCGCCTTTGGTATTGAGCTCATTCCACGCTTCATCATAACTGACGCCCAAGGAATGAGTTATCGTATCAGCAGCTTTACGTGAAGCTGCTGATACTTGTTGGCAGACGGATTTTCCAACAACAGGTAAGTCAAGTAAACAGGAAATATCATCCAACGTGATCGTCATCTCACCAAATGGCATATGAAATGTGTTTGTTTCAGGATGTCATCTCTCAACAAATGCACTAATCTCAACAGTGCTAATGTACTGGTAGGAGCATTTAACCAATGGATACAATGAAGATCCACGTACTAATTCCATGAAACGGGTGTTTGGCTCAGGTGTTAACAATGACCATGCACTTATTTTTCTCCAGTGACTAATACATCGAAATTGATCTCGTTCCTGTATATATACTATAGTCTTAATATATGCACACACACAGTAGAGTAGTTTAAGGTTTAAAACGGAAATATTACCCCATCTTTTAAAACGAAGAAAGCAACGTGCGTCTTGAAACTCTTCAGTACTGACAAATCAACTGGACCCCGGTAATTTGACTCATGAAGATCATCTTCAGAGCCTTCTGCATTAGTATTCCCTTCTTCTCGTCGTTCACTAGCATATCTAATCAAATTTGGAGTTTCTATATTTATTTCAGTATCCACACCCACTTCGATTTCTCTCTCTCGTATCGGGCGTTGGATTTTGTGGTCTGGATGCTGCTTTCTTCCTCCTTAACGAGGCCGTTGGTCGAACACGAGAAGATTCTGCCGGATCCATCTATGTAACACAAAGATATTTCATTTATACATACTTGTTATCAAACCAATAAATTTTCTATGTGCAAATAACTAGTAATAAAGTATAATTTCCTACAAATATCATATTTTATCCATTTATTTTAAACTTCTAAATTAATTAATAAATTTTAATATTAACACCTCCGATTAGAAAATAAATACTTGTTTCGCAAACTTTACAACTACGATTACAAAATTATACTTTCTTCATAATTATAATCTAAATATTAAATAAACAAAATTAACAAAAAAAATGTACTCGTTTAGAATTTCCCGAATGTAAATTATTATCAAACTATACAAGAAGTTTTCAGTTTTCAACACAGTTAAAGAGCATATAAGAATAAACAAAATAAAACAAAATTAAATTTAAATTAAAAGGAGACTTACACTAGAGCTCAAAAATTCTGAAACGAGAAGAAATCTTGGGGTGTGGCAGCAGACACTGGAGGCGGAAGGAGGGGGTGTTGCAGCAGCGGGTGGGCGCGGAGCGCGTTGGGGCGGGCAGAGGGTGGGGGCGGAGCGCGTTGGGGCGGCCAGAGCGTGCGGGCAGAGCTGGGTTGGGTCGGGCGGAGATGGGTGGGGGCGGAGGGTGCGGGCGGAGGGTGGGGGCGGAGCGCGTTGGGGCGGTCGGAGCGTGCGGGCGGAGCTGGGTTGGGTCGGGCGGAGATGGGTGGGGGCGGAGGGTGCGGTCGGAGCTGGGTTGGGTCGGGCGGAGATGGGTGGGAGCGGAGGGGGTAGGAGCGGAGGATTTGGGGGAGGCCGGAGCTAGGTGGGGTCGGGCGGAGCAGGTTGGGAGCGGAGGGGGTGGCGACGGGGGATTTGGGGTCGGGCGGAGCTGGGTGGTAGCTGAGGGGCAGGCGGCGGGGGTGTGGGAAGGGGTGGGAAGGAGAAGAGAGGAGAGGATGAGAGGAAGATCGGAAGTGAGGATTTGGGAATATGAGGGAAGGGTATTTTGGGAATAAAATTGGGCTCACTAAGAAATTTTATCTAATTCTAAACTTTCACTGGGCTCACTAGGAAATCTGGGCTCACTAGGAAAAAACTTGTGCCCCTTTAGAAATCCCCCAAATTTTAACATTCACGGTTATTGGGTGTACTTGTTTGCACGTGCAGCATAATAATCATTTTTATAATATAAACACTGGAAAAAAAATTTCCCCACATTCCATTAATTACTGCTTAACGAAACAAAGTGCTATTACACAGTATCACCACAGTAACAATTTATATATATACATATATGAGAAAAACGGAAATAAACTGATAACTCACACAAATTAACTGAGTTGTAGTTCATTTCCATTATCTCCTATAATCTATTTTAAAAATTTTCTTTATGATCTCAACCACCTAGGGTTTGCTCATACTCAATTTTTTGAGTTTTAGTTTTGATTTGGTCCTCCATTAAGTTAATACAAAATTAATGGTTTTCAATGAATATAATATTTTGTATAAATTTGATGAAAGAGTAAATTAACTCCAAAATTTATGAAATTTAATCCGAAAAAAGTTAAGGATGTAGAGATTGTAATTGTTAAAAAAATGAAGAAAAATCATTGGATTACTATAGTTTTGATGCTATCTCGCGTAACTTTTTTTTAGTTGATAGTTTATCTACTCGTTTTCAACTTCCCCTTCAATTGCCAGATCCTGTGAATTTGAATTCGTATCAATTGGATTTCAAATAAAATAAAGCTTGTCCTTTGAACAAGTAAATGAGTTCTGTTATAACATATATGTGTGTTTCGTTTTTGATATAATATTACTAATTATTAGTATAGTATTAATGATACTAACTACTAAGAAATGACACTTCTATCGTAGGACTGGGGATAGACGTTTTCTTTGTTGCTTCAATAACAACCAAGAATTTATGATTTGATATCAAATTATACATAATTGAATTGTTCGATCTATGAAATGATTTATCAGAACAAAAAAAGAAATAATGTAATGGCCCGACCAGTACTTGACTAGGTCGAGGGAAATGAACCTTTTTTACAAAATCAAAGAAATGAAGTAAGGGATTATGTCTATATCTATTCTATTGCAATAAAATTTTCGTTTCGAATCTTATCTAAATTGAATTACTGATCAAATTCGTAGATATCTTATCGATTTTAATATATAAGTTCTATTATTTTTATATTACTATCATTACTTTATCCTATCTTCTAATAAATTATTACTAATAAATATAAATAATAAAAAAAAAGAAAATGAGGTTTTTTTTATTTTTTATCACAAAAAAATTGAAATTTTGAATTAGGAGAGATGGCTGCGTGGACTAAAGCGACAGATTGCTAATCTGTTGTACGAGTTATTTGTACCGAGAATTTAAACTCTCCGTTCTCTCAGAGCACTTTAGACTTTCATATTTTCTCATCTTCTTGTGGACCCAGAGAAAAAAACTTTGGTTGTGCCAACAAAAAAGAATGATGATTTTGGATTGTACAAAGTCATAAACCAAGTGAATTTACTTTTTTTGTCCCATATTTTATTTTATATATATATATATATATATATATATATATATATATGAGAAAACAACAAATACACCGGCGGTGAAAGGAGTTTCTTTCCCGCCGCTTAAGTGGCCCAATAAAATTATTACACATAGCGTCATTCAAGATAATAAATAAATGAATTCTCTTAACCGCCTTTTGAGTCGTGCCACATGTAATAATTTTATTGGAGTACTTAAGCAGCGGTGAAAGAACTCCTTTCACCGTCGGTGTATTTTCTGTTTCCTTATATATATATATATATATATATATATATATATATATATATATATATATATATATAATAGTGACTGCTCATCGGACACGACAAGTCCATGGCTACGCTAGCCAACAAACTAGCTACTCTTTCACAGCACACCCAAACAATAGTAGCCAAGCTGTAGCATACATGCCACTATCATTAAACCACGGTTTAAGTGAGTAGCCCCTGGGATCTGGACTCGACTGATCCCTCGAAACCACGGTTTAAGCGAGTAGCCCCTGGTATCTTGGATCCGGACTCGACCGATCACTCGGATTCTCAAAAAACCAGCAGCAGCAGCAGCAGCACTTGGAATCTGCAGGGCCTCTCCACTCCAGAGTCCAGGCTGCTCTCTCTGCCCATAAATTCACCTCCAGCGTTTGCGTCCTCATCATCGTCATCTCCATCAACACTCAACAAAATCAGAAAAACACAGATCTCTCTATTAATTTCTACGTTTACAGTTCTTCTTCATCTCTTGCAAACAAGAAGAAATTAAGATGGCTGCAGGTTCGGCGAGCAAGGCTTCTTGGGTTGTGGCGGCGAGCGTCGGCGCGGTAGAAGCTCTGAAGGATCAAGCAGGCCTGTGCAGATGGAACTATGTGTTCAGGTCTCTCCATCAACACGCCAAGACCAGTGTGCCCCCCAATAATAGCAGAAGAATGGCTTCTTCTGCTGCTGCTACTGCTGATTCCATCGGCAATAAATTAAGGAAGGAGAGGAAAGATCAGGAGAGCAGGCAATCTGAGGAGTCACTGAGAAAAGTCATGTACTTGAGCTGCTGGGGTCCTAATTAGCTCTAGATACATAGCTAGACCCGACCATCATCATATTATGAGATGGGCTAATTTTCCTTCGGGTTATGTTTGTACTTGTCTATAATTTTGAAGGTGAATATAATTAGAAAGTTGCGAAAATCCTCTTTCTATTACTCTATATAGAGATTATTGCTACAAATTATTATGTGATTCAAGCTTTTTCATCTTTTTAACTTTCCTTCAAAGATAAAACAGTATATATGAGAAAATCAATTTCTTGACGAAACTCAAAACTCACAGAGGCTTAGGAGATAAACTTAGTTTCATCATCGAATGTTGAATTCATTCACTAATTTGAACATTAAATTGAGCCAATTCATTCGTTCAAATTAAATGAATTAAGTGAATGGAAATTGGCTTCAAAAGTTGAGTACATAGCAAAGGAATAAAAGGGAAGATGAAAAAATAGTCCCATATTGGATAGAGTGTTGTAAGGATGTGGGTTTATATATTGTAGCTTGTTCCATTACTTTACTTATGTAAGAAGAGGAAAAACCTTGAGCACCACGGGTGGTGCTACGCACCGCACGCGCACGCGCGTGTGCGAGGGCAATTGGGCGTTTAGGGCGCACTTTGCACTTCCTTCTCTCTGCAGACATCGTTGTATCCTGAGAGATCGACGTCCAAGAAATCCAGAAGCAAACAGTGGAGGGCGAATCGATTTTAAGGAAATAGTGTCCAACACTAGCCTCGATCTTCATCAGATCTTTTTCCTGTCATCTTCCAGTCGTCTTCCTGTCTTCCTTCAACATTCTGAACCAGGTTTTCATAATCCAGTATCTTCTTTATTCAGTTTGGATTAAATAAACTAGTTAAAGGAAAAAATAGTTTAATTATTTCTGTAAACAGTTTAATTCTGGAAACTGTGTTAGGAAATAAGTAACAGTAATAAGAACAATTTAATTATTCTGGTTAACACTGAAATCTAATTACAGAATTAATTTCCTACAAGATAACAGTAGTAATTCTCTATAGTAAATCTGTTAACTACAAATCTGTCCTCTTGTGTTAATCTAAAATATATCTGTATGCTTCAATCTGTAACCAGAGCATTTAGTAACCTCCTCATGTAATTATATAACCAACAATCTTAAAATCGATTCGTGCATGTTTTAGATTAACTTTTTAAGAATACAGTTTAAACATTTTTAGTTTGAACCTACATTCTTAAAATCGATTATATTTGTTTATATTAGAATACTGTGGTGAAATTAATTTAGTATTAAAAGTATTCAGTCTTAAAACTGAGATTCTTGTCATAATAATATTCAGTCTTAAAACTGAAATTTTTGTTTTAAATTAAAATACTATCATCAATCACTAGTAATCTTGGTTGCTTCTGGAAGATTTCTATTTGGTGATTTGGAGACAAGTAATCTTAATTGCTTCTGGAAAAATGATAGTTAATTTTGTTTTGTGATTTGGAGTGTTGAATTGATTTTCAGTTTTATTAGAAAGTTAAAATTTGTTACAGGACATTAAGATAGATAAATTTAATATTTGTAGATGGCCACTACATCTGATATATCCACTGTGATAACTCCTGTCATGGTTACTCCAACTGTGCTTTCAAGCCAGTACAAGAAACCAGAGAAGTTCAGTGGCTCAGATTTTAAGAGATGGCAACAGAAAATGTTGTTCTATCTCACTACAATGAATCTGGCCAAGTACTTGAAGAAGACTGTGCCTACTCTTGTTGAAGATGATCAACAATCAGTGAAGGCGGTTGAAGCATGGAAACATGCGGATTTCTTGAGTAAGAACTATATCCTCAATGGTTTGGACAATATACTGTATAATGTATATAGTTCAGTTGCTACTGCTAAAGAACTTTGGGAGTTCTTAGACAAGAAATATAATACAGAAGATGCCGGCTCTAAGAAATATATAGTCGGTAAGTTTCTGGATTATAAAATGGTTGATTCTAAAAATGTAATCAACCAAGTACAAAATCTTCAAGTGATCATTCATGAAATTCATGCTGAAGGTATGACTATTAGTGAATCTTTTCAATTGACTGCAATTATTGAAAAATTGCCACCATCTTGGAAAGAATTTAGATATTACCTAAAGCATAAACGAAAAGAAATGACACTTGAAGATCTAATTGTACGATTGAGGATTGAAAAAGATAACCGCCTTTCTGAAAAGAAAATTGGAAATACATACAATATTTCTAAAGCTAATGTTATGGAAAATTCCAATAAGTCTAATGACAGAAAGAGAAAGTACAATGGTGAAGACTCTAAGAGTGGTAACTCGAAGAGATTCAATGGCAAGTGCTACAACTGTGACAAGCCTGGACATCGTGCAAAGGACTGCCGTGTGCGAAAGGCACCAGATTCTTCGAAGAAGAAGAAGAAGCATCCTAATGCACATTTGGCCGAAGAAGAAAATCTTTGTGCAAATATAGATGTAAATTGTACATCTGTTGTCTCAGAGGTAAACCTAGTTGGTGGCAATTCTAAGGAATGGTGGGTGGATACTGGGGCCACTCGCCACATCTGCGCCAACAAGTGGATGTTCTCCACATATGAACATGTGGAAGGAGAACTACTCTACATGGGTAACTCTGCAACCTCCAAGGTTGAAGGACGATGAAACATTGTACTAAAGATGACTTCGGGAAAAGAACTTACTCTTACTGATGTACTTCATGTACCAGATGTCCGCAAGAATCTGGTTTCAGGGTCAGTCTTGAGTAAGAAAGGGTTTAGGCTTGTGTTTGAGTCTGATAAGTTTATACTCACAAAGAATGATGTATATGTAGGCAAGGGGTATATGACCAATGGTCTGTTTAAAATAAATGTAATGACCATTGCCCCTAAAGTTATCAATAAAATTGATTCTTCTGCTTATATGACTGAGTCACCTTTTATTTGGCATGGTAGATTAGGACATGTTAATTATTATACTTTACAAAGATTAATAAATTTGAATATGTTGCCTAATTTCAATATAAACTTTGAAAATAAATGTGAAACATGTGTTGAATCAAAAATGACTAAGCTTCCATTTCACTCTATAGAACATAGTACTGAACCTTTAGAATTAATTCATACAGATGTATGTGATTTAAAATCTATTCAAACTAGAGGTGGAAAGAAGTACTTTATTACGTTTATAGATGATTGTACTAGATACTGTTATGTATATCTACTTAGAACAAAAGATGAGGCAATTGAAATGTTTATACAATACAAAAATGAAGTTGAGAATCAACTTAGCAAAAAGATAAAAATGCTAAGAAGTGATAAAGGTGGTGAATATGAGTCACCATTTGCACAAATTTGTGCAGAACATGGTATTATATATCAAACAACTGCTCCTTACACTCCACAGCAAAATGGAATTGCTGAGCGTAAGAACAGAACTTTAAAAGAAATGATGAATGCCATGTTAATAAGTTCTGATTTACCCCAGAACATGTGGGGGGAAGCTCTGCTTTCTGCCAATTATATTCTCAACAAAATACCCCAAAAGAAACTTGATAAAACACCTTATGAATTATGGACAGGTCGAGCATCTAGTTATAAATTCTTAAGAGTGTGGAGATGTCTAGCTAAGGTTGCAATTCCTACTCCGAAAAGGACTAAAATTGGACCTAAAACTATTGATTGTATATTTATTGGATATGCGCATAATAGCAGTGCTTATCGTTTCTTTGTCTTTAACTCTGATCATCCAGAGATACATAAGTACTCTATTATTGAATCTAGGAATGTTGTATTATTTGAGAATGTATTTCCTAGTAAAGAACATGAATCAAGTTCTCCGAAAAGGACTTGTGATGAAATTCTAAGAGATACAGAATCAGATTCTGTAAATAAAACTAATGAGGATGAATGTAGACGAAGCAAAAGGGCCAGAGTTACTAAAACATTTGGTCCTGATTTTCTAACATATCTATTAGAAAAGGAACCTCAAAGTTATAAAGAGGCTATGTCTACACCTGAAGCTCCTTTTTGGAAAGAAGCAGTAAATAGTGAAATTGAATCAATTATTCAAAATCACACCTGGGAACTTGTGGATCTTCCTCCGGGAACTAAACCATTAGGTTATAAATGGATTTTCAAGAAAAAGATAAAACCTGATGGATCTATAGATAAATACAAAGCTAGACTTGTGGTAAAAGGCTATAGACAAAAAGAAATGTTTAGATTATTTTGATACATATTCACCTGTAACAAGAATAACATCCATAAGATTAATAATTGCTTTTGCTGTATTATATAATCTTGAGCTTAATCAAATGGATGTAAAAACAGCATTTTTAAATGGTGAATTAGATGAAGAAATCTACATGGAATAACCTGAAGGGTTTGTAGTTCCAGGTAAAGAAAAGAAGGTGTGTAGACTTGTTAAGTCTCTTTATGGACTTAAACAAGCACCTAAATAATGGCATGAGAAGTTTGACCAAGCTATGTTGTCAAATGGATTTCGCTATAATGAATGCGATAAATGTGTATATGTAAAAGGGGATATGCACAACTATGTCATTGTATGTTTATATGTGGATGACATGATTATCACCGGTAGCACGGTGGCTCTAATTAAAGAAGTAAAAATCATGTTAACACGAAAATTTGATATGAAAGACTTAGGTATTGCAGATATTATTCTTGGTGTTAAAATCTCCAAGACATCTGATAGATATATCTTATCCCAGTCACATTACATCGAGAAGATACTCAAAAAATTTGACAAGGGAAATACTGATATAGCTAAGACACCTGTAGATATGAGTCTACATCTTACGAAGAATATAGGTACTAGTATATCACAGTTAGAATATTCTCAGATCATTGGCAGTCTTATGTATTTAATGAACTGCACAAGACCTGATATAGCATACTCAGTAAGCAAACTGAGTAGGTTTACAAGTAATCCAGGGGAAAACCACTGGAAAGCAATAGTTAGAGTACTCAAATATTTGAGGTACACTACTAACTATGGGTTGCACTATACTAGATATTCAACAGTGATAGAAGGATACACTGATGCTAACTGGATTACCGATTCAAAAGACATTAAATTCACAAGTGGATATATTTTTACTGTTGGAGGAGCAACCATCTCTTGGAAATGTTCTAAATAAACATGTATAGCCAGATCCATTATGGAATCTGAGTTTATAGCTTTAGATAAAACTGGAGAAGAAGCAGAATGACTTCGAAACTTTTTAGAAGATATTCCAATGTGGCCTAAACCTGTGTCAGCAATATGCATCCATTGCGATAATCAATCAGCAATTGGAATGGCACAAAATGTATTATATAATGGAAAGTCACGACATATACGTCGTAGGCATGAAACTGTAAGACAACTGCTTACAAACGGAATAATATCTCTTGATTATATAAAATCAAAAAATAATATTGCAGATCCATTAACAAAAGGCTTGACTAGAGATCAAATATATAAGTTGTCGAGGGGAATGGGATTACAGCCTACTAAAGAGTAACTCCATAATGGCAACCCAACCTAGCTGACTGGAGATCCCAAGATCTAGGTTCAAAGGGACAACCGAATTGTGGGGGAACTCGAAAGAATCACTGAGGAAAATATTTCCTATCTCATTTCTATGGTAAAATAGTGATTACCTGCAATGTGTTAGGATAAGCTAAGTTTTTAATGATCCTTATATCTTAGAAATCTAAGTAGAGTATGGCAGGATACTCTTGATAAGAGATCACCTATGTGAGTGAGAAGGGGCCGCTTCTATGAGAATGAGAAAGGCTAAGTTCTCTAAGAGCACTCACAGAATTATCAGGTTGTCCAAGGCCAAAATGGACACAACATAGAATCTGATAAAGTTGAAAGAAGTCGTGTGAATATTATTGTTTTAGTTTACATCAAAAGCTGAACAGTTCAAAAACATCGTGTTCACTGGTTAGCAAGTAAACTCGATAATATTTCACCAGGGAAGGTTCAAAGCCAAAAGCCACCTCTCCCGATGCGGTAACTTTCTATTACACTCTCTGGTTATTTGCATTAGAGTCTAAGCCATTTCATTCACTTGGGGGATTGTTGAATTCATTCACTTGGGGGATTGTTGAATTCATTCACTAATTTGAACATTAAATTGAGGCAATTCACTAGTTCAAATTAAATGAATTAAGTGAATTGAAATTGGCTTCAAAAGATGAGTTCATAGCAAAGGAACAAAAGGGGAAGATAAAAAAATAGTCTCACATTAGATAGAGGATTGTAAAGATGTGGGTTTAAATATGGTAGCTTGCTCCTTTACTTTTCTTATGTAAGAAGAGGAAAACCTTGAGCACCACGGGTGGTGCTACGCACCACCCGCACGCGCACACGCGCACGCTCGTCTGCGAGGGCGAATGGGTGTTTAGGGCGCATTGGGCACTTTAGAGGCGCACTTTGCACTTCGCACGTACACAACGTATTGGATTCGGGTTGCCTCTATTAGGTTCAGAATTGAATGGATTCGACCTGCACCCGCCCCGTCAGTCAAGAGTCGTTGAAGTCCAACGGTCGGCGGTCCAATGGTCACCGGCCGCCGTCAACGGTTGCCGTTAAATGGTCACAACTGTTGAAACGGCCAACTGTTGCGACTGTTGAAAACTCAACCGTTGCGACTGTTGAAAACCTATAAATAGGGTCTGGGTCAGAGTTTCAGATATACGTTTTTCTTTTCTTTTCTGTTTCAGTTCATCTTCTGCAGACAGAAGTTTCAGAATTTCTGTCTACAGAAGATCTCTGTTCAATTTCATTCAATTAGTCCAGTCCTGCATTACATAAACCAGAGATAACCTTTATCAGATTCGCCAGAGCAGAGGGATTGCGGCTTCCTTCACTTTGCAGATCGATCGTTGTATCCTGAGAGATCGACGTCCAAGAAATCCAGAAGCAAACAGTGGAGGACGAATCGATTTTAAGGAGATAGTGTCCAACACTAGCCTCGATCTTCATCAGATCTTCTTTCTGTCATTTTCCAGTCGTCTTCCTGTCTTCCTTCAATATTTTGAACCAGGTTTTTCATAATCCAGTATCTTCTTTATTCAGTTTGGGTTAAATAAACTAGTTAAAGGAAAAAATAGTTTAATTATTTCTGTAAACAGTTTAATTCTGGAAACTGTGTTAGGAAATAAGTAACAGTAATAAGAACAATTTAATTATTCTGGTTAACACTGAAACCTAATTACAGAATTAATTTCCTGCAAGATAACAGTAGCAATTCTGTGTAGTAAATCTGTTAACTACAAATCTGCTCTCTTGTGTTAATCAAAAATATATCTGTATGCTTCAATCTGCAACCAGAGCATTTAGTAACCTCCTCATGTAATTATATAACCAACAAATACTTGGGATAAAAAACTTAAGTTGTTGTTTGTTTGTTTGTTTCAGTTGTTTCATTTTAATTTCCAGAATTTTAATTAATGTTTCAGTTGTTTCATTTTAATTTCCAGTAATCTGGTAGTAATTAAGTGACTAAATTTAGAGATAGCATGTTATGTGTCCAAGAGAACTTCCAAAGGGTGGGTTAGGGCTCGGCCGAGCCCAAGCAAGGCCCAACTCCAGATACAAAGTTATCCTTACCCTATTTATGTTCGGCAGGGCATTTTTTAGATCGGGTTTCGAATCCTTAGGGCCAACCCGAGTCTATTGCCATCGCCATCCTTGCATGTGATGATGTTCAGTACTAGAAATCAAAGGGAGTTTCTAGATTGGCACAGCATATTTCCCAGTGAGCCCACTTTAAAAGATCGTTTTATTTACCATTTTGCCATTACTTTTTTTGTTCAAAAATACCCAGCTTTCATCTCTTTGTCTCCTGTCCGGGCTAACCAGCCCGGATCCAGTCCAGCTCGGATCAGAAATATGGATCCGGACTAGCAGCCCCGGACCCAGTAATTGAATCCGGGCTGGTTAGCCCGGACAGAGGCCAAAAATTGGCTAACTCTGATCCGAGCTAATTTGTTCATTTATTCCCCACGGCCGCTCTCGCTCTCTCTCTAGGCCTAGGGTTGCGATTGATTGATCTAGAAGGAGGAGGAGATGCCGCAGCGGCACTCGAAGAACAACAACGACCTCGCGTTCTTCACGTACGATGAGAAGCGAAAGTTAGGGTACTGGACCCAACAGGAGAGGCTCGGCAAGGATTCGATCAAGCGATGCCTGCTGCCTCTGCCTCAAGCCCTTTATCGATCCTCTCTGCTGCCACAAAGGCCACATCTTTTGCAAAGAGTGCATCCTCTCCCAAAAGAAGGACATCCAAAGGTAATTTCCATGTTCAAACTTTGATTTTCTTTATTTATTCGTGTTTGAGGCTCTGTGTTGTTAAAAATATTGGATTTTGAATCCTTATTTTAAAGGGGTTTTTTTCCCTGTAGAATTATTTTATATGTGTTGCTAGTTGATCCGGGTTTGGTTAGTTTGATTGCAATATGAAGTAAAAGTTATTTCTTTAGTTTTTTTAGTTATGATTCTATTTGGCCCAAAAAATGTTCTATGTTCTGTGGTGTGAACCCTGTTCTACTTTACTTTGGTTGAATTGAGAAATTGAAGACATTGCTGAAAATAAATGTGACTTTATTATTCTGCTAATGTGTATTTACTTGGCAAAGAATTCAACTTTTAACTAAATGCAGCTGGTGTTTCTTGTGAACCCAAATAGCAGATGTCCCTCTATTTGAATTGTGAACTGAAGCATGATTTAGTTTCATAGAACTGACTGAATTTATGCTTGATGGCAGCTCCCTAATCAAATTTATGGTTGGTGTAATATGTTAGTATAAGATTATTGATCTGGCCAAGTTTACATGTTGAATCTCCATTAACTTGCTAACTTTTGCTTGATGCAGCTTCTCTAATCAAATTTGAAGTTGTTGTGTTACTTTTGTTCTAGCCAAGGTTACATAATGAATGGCCTTGGGAGGAGGATGTTGTATTAGAATTAAGCTCAGACCTCAGGAAATGCCTAATTATAGGAAAGCAGCGATGGCTCCATGTTATTGTTAATTAACTTCTCATGCAACCCCTCAATCGACATTGTTTTGCGGTTTCCGTTGTGGTCCTATGAATGTTGATGTGATTACAAATGCTTCTTTAGCGGCACTGAGCAAGCAACAGAAGTAGTGGAAGATATTTTTTAGATGCATTTCCTACCAAAATCCCTGCTCGCCCTCGCCCCCCTGCCCCCGCTCGCCCTCGCCGCCGCCCTCGCCACCGCCCTCCCTGCCCCCGCTCGCCCTCGCTGCCGCCGCCGCCCTCGCTCTCGCCCCCATGCCCCCGTTCGCCCTCGCCCCTGGGGTTCGACGTCAGTGTAAGAGGGATTGGAATGGTGGTGAGAGGATGGGCGCCGCAGCTCGAGATCTTGGCCCATCCGTCGACGGGCGCGTTCGTGAGCCATTGCGGGTGGAACTCATGGATGGAGAGGGAGCTCGGTCTCCGGTGGTGAACCCAGCGAGGGTAAATTGGGTATATATGTGTGCCCACTAGGAAAAACAAGCCTTTTTTAAAAGGAACAGTGTGCGCACTAGGAAAAGTGGGCTCACTAGGAAAAAACCCGTGCCCATCTAGAAATTCCCGAAATCAAATTCATTAACTTGATGAGAACTTCTTTTCGAAGAATTAACTTGTACTCCTATAATAACTGGTTGGGTGCACTGCAAATTTTAACATTCACGGTTATTGGGTGTACTTGTTTGCACGTGCAGCATAATAATCATTTTTATAGTATAAACACTGGAAAAAAAAATTCCCCACATTCCATTAATTACTGCTTAACTAAACAAAGTGCTATTACACAGTATCACCACAGTAACAATTTATATATATACATATATGAGAAAAACGGAAATAAACTGATAACTCACACAAATTAACTGAGTTGTAGTTCATTTCCATTATCTCTTATAATCTATTTTAAAAATTTTCTTTTGGATTATGATCTCAACCACCTAGGGTTTGCTCTTACTCAATTTCTTGAGTTTTAGTTTTGATTTGGTCATCCATTAAGTTAACACAAAATTAACGGTTTTCAATAAATACAATATTTTGTATATACTTGATGAAAGTGTAAATTAACTCCAAAATTTATAAAATTTAATCCGAAAGAAGTTAAGGATGTAGAGATTGTAATTGTTAAAAAAAATGAAGAAAAATCATTGGATCACTATAGTTTTGATGCTAGCTCGCGTAACTTTTTTTTAGTTGATAGTTTATCTACTCGTTTTCAACTTCCCCTTCAATTGCCAGATCCTGTGAATTTGAATTCGTATCAATTGGATTTCAAATAAAATAAAGCTTGTCCTTTGAACAAGTAAATGAGTTATGTTATAACATATGTGTGTTTCGTTTTTTATATAATATTACTAATTATTAGTATAGTATTAATAAGAATAGTATTAATAAGACTAACTACTAAGAAATGACACTTCTATCATGGGCCTGGGGGATAGACATTTTCTTTGTTGCTTCAATAACAACCAAGAATTTATGATTTGATATCAAATTATACATAATTGAATTGTTTGATTTATGAAATGATTTATTAGAATAAAAAAAGAAATAATGTAATGGCCCGACCAGTACTTGACCAAGCTAGGGAAATGAACCTTTTTTACAAAATCGAAGAAATGAAGTAAGGGATTATGTCTATATCTATTCTATTGCAATAAAATTTTCGTATCGAATCTTTATCTAAATTGAATTACTGATCAAATTCGTAGATATCTTATCGATTTTAATATATAAGTTCTATTATTTTTATATTACTATCATTACTTTATCCTATCTTCTAATAAATTATTACTAATAAATATAAATAATTAAAAAAAAGAAAATGAGGTTTTTTTTATTTTTTATCACAAAAAAATTGAAATTTTGAATTAGGAGAGATGGCTGCGTGGACTAAAGCGACAGATTGCTAATCTGTTGTACGAGTTATTTGTACCGAGAATTTAAACTCTCCGTTCTCTCAGAGCACTTTAGACTTTCATATTTTCTCATCTTCCTGTGGACCTAGAGAAAAATTTTTTTGTTGTGCCAACAAAAAAGACTGATGATTTTGGATTGTACAAAGTCATAAACCAAGTGAATTTACTTTTTTGTCCCATATTTTATTATATATATATATATATATATATATATATATATATATATATATATATATATATATATATATATGAGAAAACAACAAATACACCGGCGGTGAAGGCAGTTTCTTTCCCGCCGCTTAAGTCGCCCAATAAAATTATTACACATAGCGTCATTCAAGATAATAAATAAATGAATTCTCTTAACCGCCTTTTGAGTGTTGCAACATGTAATAATTTTATTGGAGTACCTAAGCAGCGGTGAAAGAACTTCCTTCACCGTCGGTGTATTTCCTGTTTCCTTATATATATATATATATATATATATATATATATATATATATATATATATAATAGTGACTGCTCATCGGACACGACAAGTCCATGGCTACGCTAGCCAACAAACTAGCTACTCTTTCACAGCACACCCAAACAATAGTAGCCACGCTGTAGCATACATACCAGTATCATTAAACCACGGTTTAAGTGAGTAGCCCCTGGGATCTGGACTCGACTGATCCCTCGAAACCGCGGTTTAAGCGAGTAGCCCCTGGTATCTTGGATCCGGACTCGACCGATCACTCGGATTCTCACAAAACCAGCAGCAGCGGCGCTTGGAATCTCCACTCCAGAGTCCAGGCTGCTCTCTCTGCCCATAAATTCACCTCCAGCGTTTGCGTCCTCATCATCATCATCTCCATCAACACTCAACAAAATCAGAAAAACACAGATCTCTCTATTAATTTCTACGTTTACAGTTCTTCTTCATCTCTTGCAAACAAGAAGAAATTAAGATGGCTGCAGGTTCGGCGAGCAAGGCTTCTTGGGTTGTGGCGGCGAGCGTCGGCGCGGTAGAAGCTCTGAAGGATCAAGCAGGCCTGTGCAGATGGAACTATGTGTTCAGGTCTCTCCATCAACACGCCAAGACCAGTGTGCCCCCCAATAATAGCAGAAGAATGGCTTCTTCAGCTGCTGCTACTGCTGATTCCATCGGTAATAAATTAAGGAAGGAGAGGAAAGATCAGGAGAGCAGGCAATCTGAGGAGTCACTGAGAAAAGTCATGTACTTGAGCTGCTGGGGTCCTAATTAGCTCTAGATACATAGCTAGACCCGACCATCATCATATTATGAGATGGGCTAATTTTCCTTCGGATTATGTTTGTACTTGTCTATAATTTTGAAGGTGAATATAATTAGAAAGTTGCGAAAATCCTCTTTCTATTACTCTATATAGAGATTATTGCTACAAATTATTATGTGATTCAAGCTTTTTCATCTTTTTAACTTTTCTTCAAAGATAAAACAGTATATATGAGAAAATCAATTTCTTGACGAAACTCAAAACTCACAGAGGCTTAGGAGATAAACTTAGTTTCATCATCGAATGTTGAATTCATTCACTAATTTGAAACAACATTCACTAATTTGAATATTAAATTGAACTAATTCACTCGTTCAAATTAAATGAATTAAGTGAATGGAAATTGGTTTTAAAAGTTGAGTACATAGTAAAGGAACAAAAAGGAAGATGAAAAGATAGTCCCATATTGGATAGAGTGTTGTAAGGGCGTGGGTTTATATATTGTAGCTTGTTCCATTACTTTACTTATGTAAGAAGAGGAAAAATCTTGAGCACCACGGGTGGTGCTACGCACCGCCTGCACGTGCGAGGACGAATGAGCGTTTAGGGCGTACTTTGCACTTCCTTCTCTCTGCAGACCGATCGTTGTATCCTGAGAGATCGACGTCATCCTGAGAGATCGACGTCCAAGAAATCCAGAAGTAAACAGTGGAGGGCGAATCGATTTTAAGGAGATAGTGTTCAACACTAGCCTCGATTTTAATCCTGTCTTCTGTCTGCATCAGTCTCCTATTTTCTACAGTTCTGTTTTCTACACTTCTGTCAACAAGTAAGTATTTTCTACAGTTCTGTTTTCTACACTTCTGTCAACAAGTAAGTTTCCTTTCGTCAACAAGTAAGTTTCCTTTCGTTTTCTGTACTACAATAGCAAACCAGTATACACATTTGTATCAGAATTCTATTTCCAGAAGCAATATATAGTAATCTGTACGTCTAATCAATCTGTAATATGAATCAATCTGTTCTTCTTTAATTCTGTACTTCTGTGCAAACTATTAATCTGAAACGTTTATGCTCTTGCGTTAATCTAAAACGTATCTGTATGCAATTAAATTCAAACAATCTTAAAATCGATTTTGCTTGTTTTAGATTAACTTTTTAAGAATACAGTTTAAACATTTTAGTTTAGAACCTACATTCTTAAAACCTACCTTTTATTTTAGGATAATATTAGCATTGATAATTCTATATACTTCTGGAAAAAATTCTGATTAGAGGAATAAACTAATTAGAATACTGTCATTACTTCTGGAAAAATTCTGATCTGCCTCTAAAAAAAAACATTCTGGTTAAAAATAACACTATTATACTTCTAATTTTTTCTGAAAAAAGATAATCATATAAATCACTAGATACTTAACTCTTATTGCTCCCTGAAAAACAATACTTAATTCTATTAGCCAAGAATTACATTCTGTTTAGAAATAATAGTGTTAAATCACTAGATTTGAATTTAATTTGCTTCTGCACACATAAATATATAAGTTTGTATTTCTTTAATTTAATTAGGAAGATTTAATTTAATTATGGAACTTATATAAGTGTGTATTGTTTATAAAGTTTGAATAGTTACATATACATAAATTTTTTGTAGATGGCCACTGTATCTGATATCACAAATCCTGTCATGATTGCTCTAACTGTGCCCTCAAGCCAGTATGAGAAACCAGAGAAATTTAGTGGTTCTAACTTTAAGAGATGGCAACAGAAGATGCTGTTTTATCTCACTACACTGCATCTGGCCAAATACTTAAAGGAGACTGTGCCAACTCTTGTAGACAATGATCCACAGTCTACAAAAGCGGTTGATACAAGGAAACATGCTGACTTCTTGTGTAAGAACTATATCCTCAATGGTTTGGACAATAAACTTTATATTGTTTATAGTTCAATTGTTACTGCTAAGGAACTTTGGGAATTTTTAGACAAGAAATATAATACAGAAGATGCCGACTCTAAGAAATATGTAGTCGGTAAGTTTCTGGATTATAAAATGGTTGATTCTAAAAATGTAATCAACCAAGTACAAGATCTTCAAATGATCATTCATGAAATTCATGCTGAAAGTATGACTATTAGTGAATCTTTTCAAGTGGCTGCAATAATTGAAAAATTGCCACTATCTTGGAAAGAATTTAGATATTATCTAAAGTATAAACGAAAAGAAATGACACTTGAAGATCTAATTGTACGATTGAGGATTGAAGAAGATAACCGCCTTTCTGAAAAGAAAACTGGAAATCCATACAATGTTTCTAAAGCTAACATGATGGAAAATTCCAATAAGTCTAATGACAGGAAGAGAAAGCACAATGGTGAAGACTCTAAGAGTGAAAACTCGAAGAGATTCAATGGCAAGTGCTACAACTGCGATAAGCCTGGACATTGTGCAAAGGACCGCCGCATGCGTAAGGCACCAGATTCTTCGAAGAAGAAGAAGAAACATCCTAATGCACATTTGGCCGAAGAAGAAAATCTTTGTGCAAACATAGATGTAAGTTGTACATATGTCGTCTCAGAAGTAAACCTAGTTTGTGGTAACTCTAAAGAATGGTGGGTGGACACTGGAGCCACTCGCCACATTTGCGCCAACAAGTGGATGTTCTCCACATATGATTCTGTGGAAGGAGAACTACTCTACATGGGTAACTCTGCAACCTCCAAAATTGAAGGACGAGGCAACATTGTACTGAAAATGATTTCGGGGAAAAAACTTACTCTTACTGATGTACTTCATGTACTAGATGTCTGCAAGAATCTGGTCTCTGGTTCAGTCTTGAGTAAGAAAGGCTTTAGGTTTGTATTTGAATCTGATAAGTTTGTACTCACAAAGAATGGTGTATATGTAGGCAAGGGGTATATGACCAATGGTCTGTTTAAAATAAATGTAATGACCATTGCCCCTAAGGTTATCAATAAAATTGATTCTTCTACTTATATGACTGAGTCACCTTTTATTTGGCATGGTAGATTAGGACATGTTAATTATTATACTTTACAAAAATTAATAAATTTAAATATGTTGCATAATTTCAATATAAACTTTGAAAATAAATGTGAAACATGTGTTGAATCAAAAATGACTAAGCTTCCATTTTATTCTATAGAACGTAGTACTGAACCTTTCGAATTAATTCATACAGATGTATGTGATTTAAAATCTGTTCAAACTAGAGGTGGAAAGAAGTATTTTATTACGTTTATAGATGATTGTACTAGATATTATTATGTATATCTACTTAGAACAAAAGATGAGACAATTGAAATGTTTATACAATACAAAAATGAAGTTGAGAATCAACTTAGCAAAATGATAAAAATGCTAAGAAGTGATAGAGCTGGTGAATATGAGTCACCATTTGCACAAATTTGTGCAGAACATGGTATTATACATCAAACAACTGCTCTTTACACTCCAGAGGAAAATGGAATTGCTGAGCGTAAGAACAGAACTTTAAAAGAAATGATGAATGTCATGTTAATAAGTTATGCTTTACCCCAGAACATGTGGGGGGAAGCTCTGCTTTCTGCCAATTATGTTCTCAACAAAATATCCCAAAAGAAACTTGATAAAACACCTTGTGAATTATGGACAGGTCGAGCACCTAATTATAAATTCTTAAGAGTGTGGGGGTGTCTAACTAAGGTTGCAATTCCTACTCCTAAAAGGACTAAAATTGGACCTAAAACTATTGATTGTATATTCATTAAATATGCGCATAATAGCAGTGCTTATCGTTTCTTTGTTTTCAACTCTGATCATCCAGAGATACATAAGTACTCTATTATTGAATCTAGGAATGCAGTATTTTTTGAGAATGTGTTTCCTAGTAAAGAACATGAATCAAGTTCTCCGAAAAGCACTTGTAATGAAATTCTAAGAGATTCAGAATATGATTCTGTAAATAAAACTAATGAGGATGAATGTAGACGAAGCAAAAGGGCCATAGTTACTAAAATATTTGGTCCGGATTTTCTAACATATCTATTAGAAAAGGAACCTCAAGGTTATAAAGAGGATATGTCTACACCTGAAACTCCTTTTTGGAAAGAAACAGTAAATAGTAAAATTGAATCAATTATTCAAAATCACACCTGGGAACTTGTGGATTTTCCTCCGGGAACTAAACCATTAGGTTATAAATGGATTTTCAAGAGAAAGATAAAACCTGACGGGTCTATAGATAAATACAAAGCTAGACTTGTGGTAAAAAGCTATGACAAAAGGAAGGTTTAGATTATTTTGATACATATTCACCTGTAATAAGAATAACATCAATAAGATTAATAATTGCTTTTGCAGCATTATATAATCTTGAGATTCATCAAATGGATGTAAAAACTGCGTTTTTAAATGGTGAATTAGATGAAGAAATTTATATGGAACAACCTGAAGGGTTTGTAATTCCAGGTAAAGAAAAGAATGTGTGTAGACTTGTTAAGTCTCTTTATGAACTTAAACAAGCACCTAAATAATGGTATGAAAAATTTGACCAAGTTATGTTGTCAAATGGTTTTCGCTATAATGAATGTGATAAATGCGTATATGTAAAAGGCGATATGCATAACTATGTCATTGTATGTTTATATGTGGATGACATAATTATTACCGGAAGCACGGTTGCTCTAATTAAAAAGGTAAAAATTATGTTATCTTGAAAATTTGATATGAAAGACTTACGCATTACAGATATTATTCTTGGTATTAAAATTTCCAAGACATCTGATGAATATACCTTATTACAATCACATTATGTCGAGAAAATACTCGAAAAATTTGATAAGGGAAATACTGATATAACTAAGACACCTGTAGATATGAGTCTACATCTTACAAAGAATATAGGTGCTAGTATATCACAGTTAGAATATTCTCAGAACATTGACAGTCTTATGTATTTAATGAACTGCACAAGACCTGATATAACATACTCAGTAAGCAAACTGAGTAGATTTACAAGTAATCCAGGGGAGAACCACTGGAAAACGATAGTTAGAGTACTCAAATATCTGAGATACACTACTAACTATGGGCTGCACTATACAAGATATCCAGCAGTGATTGAAGGGTACACTGATGCTAACTGGATAACGGATTCTAAAGACATCAAATCCACAAGTGGATATGTATTTACTATTGGAGGTGCGCTATCTCTTGGAAATCTTCTAAACAAATATGTATAGCCAGATCCACTATGGAATCTGAGTTTATAGCTTTAGATAAAGCTGGAGAAGAAGCAGAATGACTTCGAAACTTTTTAGAAGATATTCTAATGTGGTCTAAACCTGTGTCAGCAATCTGCATCCATTGCGATAATCAATCAGCAATTGGAAGGGTACAGAATGTATTGTATAATGGAAAGTCACGACATATATGTCGTAGACATGACACTGTAAGACAACTGCTTACAAACGGAATAATATCTCTTGATTATATAAAATCAAAAGATAATATTGCAGATCCATTAACAAAAGGCTTGACTAGAGATCAAGTATATAAGTTATCGAGGGGAATGGGATTACAGCCTACTAAAGAGTAACTCCATAATGGCAACCCAACCTAGCTGACTGGAGATCCCAAGATCTAGGTTCAAAGGGACAACCGAATTGTGAGGGAACTCGAAAAAATCACTGAGGAAAATATTTCCTATCTCATTTCTATGATAAAATAGTGATTAAACTGCAATGTGTAAGGATAAGTTAAGCTTTTAATGATCCTTATATCTTAGAAATCTAAGTGGAGTATGGCAGGATACTCTTGATAAGAGATCACCTATGTGAGTGAGAAGGGGCCGCTTCTATGAGAATGATAAATGCTAAGTTCTCTAAAAGCACTCACAGAATTACTAGGTTGTCCAAGGCCAAAATGGACACAACATAGAATCTGATAAAATTGAAAGAAGTCGTGTGAATATTATTGTCTTAATTTACATCAAAAGCTGAACAGTTCAAAAACATCGTGTTCACTGGTTAGCAAGTAAACTCGATAATATTTCACCAGGGAAGGTTCAAAGCCAAAAACCACCTCTCCCGATGCGGTAACTTTCTATTACACTCTCTGGTTATTTGCATTAGAGTCTAAGCCATTTCATTCATGTGGGGGATTGTTGAATTCATTCACTAATTTGAACATTAAATTGAGTCAATTCACTAGTTCAAATTAAATGAATTAAGTGAATGAGAATTGGTTTCAAAAGTTGAGTACATAGCAAAGGAACAAAAGAGAAGATGAAAAGATAGTCCCACATTGGATAGAGTGTTGTAAGGATGTGGGTTTATATTTGGTAGCTTGTTCTATTACTTTGCTTATATAAGAAGGGAAAAAATCTTGAGCACCACGGGTGGCACTATGCACCGCCCGCACGCGCACGCGCATGTGTAAGGGCGAATGGGCGTTTAGGGCGCATTGGGTGCTTTAGAGGCGCACTTTGCACTTCGAACGTACGCAACATCTCGAGGAGCTGAGGAGCCTTTGATGTTTTGGTGCTATTGGGTACGCAACGTCGCGAGGAGCTGAGGAGCGTTTGATGTTTTGGTGCTATTGGATTCGGGTTGCCTCTATTGGGTTCAGATTTGAATGGATTCGACCTGCACCCGCCCCGCCAGTCAAGAGTCGTTGAAGTCCAACGGTCGGCGATCCAACAGTCACCGGTCGCCGTCAACAGTTGTCGTTAAACGGTCACAACTGTTGAACGGCCAACCGTTGTGACTGTTGAAGGCTATAAATAGGGTCTGGGTCCAGAGTTTCAGAATATACGAAATTTCTTTTCTTTTTTGTTTACTTTCTTCTTCTGCAGACAGAAGTTCCTCAACTTCTGTCTACAGAAGAACCAGTTCTTCTGTTCAATAGTACAGTTTTGCATTACATCAATCATCAACCAGAGAGAACCTTTATCAGATTCGCCAGAGCAGAGGAATTGCGGCTTCCTTCCCTCTGCAGACTGATCGTTGTATGCTGGGAGATCGACGTCCAAGAAATCCAGAAGCAAATAGTGGAGGGCGAATCGATTTTAAGGAGATAGTGTCCAACACTAGTCTCGATCTTCATTCTGTTTTCTGTCTGCATCAGTCTCCTATTTTCTACAGTTCTGTTTTCTACACTTCTGTCAACAAGTAAGTTTCCTTTCGTTTTCTGTACTACGGTAGCAAACCAGTAGACACATTTGTATCAGAATTCTATTTCCAGAAGCAATATATAGTAATCTGTACGTCTAATCAATCTGTAATATGAATCAATCTGTTCTTCTTTAATTCTGTACTTCTGTGCAAACTATTAATCTGAAACGTCTATACTCTTGCGTTAATCTAAAACGTATTTGTATGCAATTAAATTCCAACATCGAAGTTTGAAAAAAATAAATAAATAAAAATAGTTATAACCCTCTCATAAAATATATGGAACTTAATCAAATGTATACGGATACGAAACACAAACTTACAAAAAAATCCTGTATCAGTTTCCACACCGCAGTATCAAGCGGATCTCATGGGATCACACACAACCCGATCCGATCCCACCCGGCCCGCTCGTCATTTCTTCATTGCACAGTGCACACACCTTGGCATTTGTCCTGCTCCCATGGATTCTACCAGAAGCATGCAGCCATTAGCATTTTGTCCTGTAGGCAGAGCCCCCGGTTTGGGGAGTTTCTAGATGGGCACAGATTTTATCCTAGTGAGCCCACTTTTCCTAGTGAGCCCAAGCCCACTTTCCTCAATCTCTCATTTTTTCCTAGTGAGCATACCTAAATGTCACTTTTGCCCTCATCTTCTCCATCTTCTTCCTCTTCATCTCTCTCACTTCTCTCTCTCTCTCTCTCTCTCAATCTCCCTTCAATCTTCTCCATCTTCTCTCTCTCTCTCTCACCACTTTTGCCTCGAGTGTGGGAATGAGAAGCAGCGGGAACTTGTTAGGAGAGTTGGGGTTGGACGGGGGGCATGAGATGGAGGGAAATGGGAGGTTGTGGAACTAGATTTTGTCCAAGACATTTGGATCCCAGCCTTGGAGCCTTGTCCGGGCCTGGCGGTTGTGGGTCGAGGAGGTGGCGAAGGGGACGGAGAGACCGTCTCGTGAGGAGAGGTGGATGGCGAAGTAGAGGAACTGGTTGAGGTGGCCTTGGACCGGGAATGGACATAAGGCCACGGATATGTTTTCTAGCTAGCTGCATACATCCAGTGCTCTCTATATTTATAGGCATCCCTATTTGTGTCAATTCTTTTTGGATGGTTTTTGAGGATCCACCTATGCAATGACAGAATGGATGGACGCCATTGTAGGCAAAAACATGAACGCTAAGCACCCTGATCGATTTATGTTTGTGGATCACACAAGAATGCAATAATATAGTTACTAAATAGTAGAGTCGGATTCTCATTCTCATTAATTTTGGATGATCTCTAATGGACATTGTTCGGTCTATATTAAGTTCGTGGAGAGTCAGAGTTACTAGTTATAGCCCGTTTGAGAAGAAAATTCAAGTAAAATGATGATTCAATATATTGTTTAGTATCTGACCAACAAAAAGGAGCCAAAACTGTGCATTTTGGGCACACTGTCCGGGCTAACCAGCCCGGATCCAATTACTGGGTCCGGGGCTGCTAGCCCGGATCCACAGTTCTGATCCGGGCTAGTCAGCCCGGATCAGAACTGTGGATCCGGGCTAGCAGCCCCCGACCCAGTAATTGGATCCGGGCTGGTTAGCCCGGACAAGGAATTTGGGGGCGAGCGCGAGCGAGGGGCGGGGGTGGGGGCGAATGCGAGCAGGGGCGGGGGGTGCGGCGAGCGCGGGCGACGGCGGGGGGTGCGGTGAGGGCGAATGGGGGCAGGGGGAGGCGGCGAGAGGGGCAGCGGCGAGGGGGGCGGCGAGGCGAGCGGGGGCGAGCGCGAGCAGGGGCGGGGGGTGCGGCGAGCGCGGGCGGCGGCGGGGGGTGCAGCGAGGGCGAACGGGGGCAGGGGGCGGTGAGGCGAGCGGAGGCAGGGGCGGCGAGGGCGAGCAGGGGCGAGGGCGAGCGGGGGCAGGGGCTGAGGGAGGGGTATTTTTGTCTAAAAAATTAAATGGCAGAACTGTAATATTACACATGTTTTAAGTGGGCTCACTAGGAAAAAAGTTGTGCCCATCTAGAAACTCCCCCGGTTTGGCATCAATTTAGTCGAATAAACAAACAAAATTAACCTAGCTCGCACCCGGTATCTTGGCTGCCTGGATTTTCAAAACAAGCTAAGCTAGGGAAATTCCAAATGCGCACCACATTTTACTAGTGAGCACCACATACGATGGTGCTCACTAGTAAAATGTGGTGCGCATTTGGAATTTCCCATAAATGAGGCGATAACGTACTTGTCTTATTTCGCTCCCGCATCCGCTGTTTGGGATAATATAACAGCTGGCTGGGCATCTCATTGTGGGCCCACATCTTGATATTTTAAGGCTTTCTAAAGCCACCCCTGTTTTTGCCTAGCTTAGCTTGTTTTGAAAATTCTTTTATCTCAACTACTTGGAGTAGGTTATATGAACTAAACAAGAATCACGACTGAATCGCTCATGCTGATAATCCTTTTCCATCCATTTATATTGAATAATATAACCTCATTTAAACTTCTGGAATTCATTCCAAAACACCCCGATTCAAAAATAACTAGCTATAGTCAAATGGGAACTTTTGATGAGAAGAAACATGTTATAGTGTAGTCATGATTTTGCATGTTCGCACCTTGAGAATTTCTAAATGAGCACAATACTGGTTTCAATGAACGCATCTTTTAAAGTTTTAAAAAATTTATAATTTGTCACTTTATTTCGTTACCTTGTTTTTTTTTCTGATCAAAAATTAATATCCGGACTATGTTAAAATTGTTTGTGGACTAATTCCTAAATGACTTAAAAACCATTCGGAAACTAATTTCCAATTCAGAAAAGTGTACTTATTAAGTCTATCTCCAAATAATTTGAAGACCATCCCCGCAGGAAAGGTGCTCGTTCAGAAATTCCCATGCACCTTCACGGTTCATTATTAAAAAAAAAAAAAAACACCCCTCCCTAGAACTTGAGAGAGACCCTAGAATGCAAAAATAAATGTAATTATAATTATATATATATATATATATATATATATATATATATATATATATATATATATATTGCTCAACTTTACTATTCTAAAATAAAAAAATCTCCCCTATTGACTCAAGGGAAATTTTAGTTGCGCACAACATTTACGAGTGAGCGCCACATACTATATACATACTATGAGTAAAGTGATTTACAACATAGGATAAAATGGTGTTCACTTGTAAAATATGGTGCGCATTTAGAATTTCCCTTGATTCAATAATAATAATAATAATAATAAACAGTCCATCATCCTCTTCAAGCACCCACCGCGAATTATCAAGTCCCCCCGATGGCTTTCTCCATTAACCCTCACCCTGACCCTAACCCATCAGAAATTTTCATTAACCCCCCTCTCCAGTCAGCCCTAAACATCTTATCCACCCATTTGCAGAAACAATCCCCATCATCTTACCATCTCCACCCCCATCTCACAAGACTCCGTCGATCTCTGCTTCAAATTCCACAGAAAAACCTCTCATTTACCACCCAGGAATCGACCCATATGGTCACCCAGCTCAAGGACGCTGCCTATGCCGCCGATGACCTCGTCGACGAGCTCGATTACGTAGCTCTTCAACAAGAGGTCGAAGAATTCAACGGTTGAGCCCCGGTGAGCCTTCTGCTGGCCCCTCAGTATCTGATATCCGCATTGGAGATGGAGGTAACCCCCCTATTGCTTTGTCAAGAAACGAGTAGCAGTATTTTTATTCTAAATTCAAGTATTTGCTGCTGGCAGTTAGCAAAATGGCATCAAGACCTGTTCTTGATTCACGTGAGGCCCAAGGTGTTTGTGAAAATGCCGCTGAGGATAGGATAATTGAAATTGTAGAGAAATTGGGTTATTTTGCTGCTCATTTTAAGAACCAAATTGATAGCTATGAGAATAATGCTGGAGTTGTAAATAAACTTGTGATCAATGGGGAGGTATGTCCAGACGCTGAGGTTGCCGACGAAGCGGTGCATAATGAAGTTGACGAATTCAATGACAATAACACTGCTCGGCTATCTCCCTACCATGGAGAAGGTGATAACCAAAATTATCGGATCATTACTAGAAAAAAGAGTAGAGGAAAGTCTCATTCAAAATTCAAGAGCTTGGTTTCTGCGATAAGTAATATGTGCAAGTGCTTAGATGGTAAGAGTGACATAGAGAAAACTAGTGCTAACTCTATTCTAGTACCTGTTCATGATTCATCAGAAGATAAGGATAATGATAAAGATTACATAATCAGTGGAGAGGTATACTGGAGAGACTTTGAGAGAGAGCAATTGGTGAAGATGTTGTTGGAGCCGGGCGAAGAAAATGTGTCTATTATCCCTATAATTGGCAATGGGGGTGTTGGCAAGACTACTCTTGCTCATTATGTGTATAGCGACGAAAGAGTGGAGGAGTATTTTCATTTGAGGGAGTGGGTTTGTGCTTCCGACACTTTTGACATGATGAGAGTTGCAGGAGAGCTCGAAGAGTCTCTCTACTTGAGTGGGCCCTTAGATGAGGTTCAGCTCTTGGACCTCTATGATAAGAACTTGATCACGGAGCTGAAGGGGAAGAGGTTCTTACTTGTACTGGATGATGTCAGAAGTCCCGAATGGGTGCCACGTTTTTGTGGTTTAGAAACTGATGTGAAGGGCAGCAAAATTTTGTTGACATCTCAGGAGGAAACGGTGATTGATGAGCAGAGTGAGAGGAACAAGATTGTTCTTAAGGGTATGAGAGGCGAAGAGTTTTGGGCTCTCTTCAAAAAATCTTCATTTGGTGATGAAGATCATAATAAATATCCAGATTTGGAGAGAATTGGAAGAGGAATAGCAGGGAAGTTGGAGCCTTTCCCATTGGCAGCAAAGATGGTGGGAGGAGCATTAAGAGAAAAACTTGATTCTCACCACTGGATGAACATTCTAAGAAGTGAGTTACTGGAATTAGGTAAGGCTTGTGGCAATGTTATGCCGTATCTGAGATTGAGTTATCAGCACCTACCTATACATCTTCAGCGCTGCTTTGCATATTGTTCCGTGTTTCCCAAAGGTTATGCATTTTGAAATCGACAAATTAGTTCACATTTGGATAGCACAAGGACTGATTCAACCTTCAAAGGGAATGGAGGAGGTTGGACGCGAATACTTTGATCACTTGCTATCCAGGTCATTCTTCGAACTCCCTTCTCATGGCAAATCTTACTGGCGATCTAGATACTACTTGATGCATGATTCGTTGCATGATTTAGGAGAGTCAATATGTTTCAATGACATTTTAGTTTACAGAGGTCAGGATTTGGGTGGAACTGGAAACGTAGTTCGCCACTTATCCTTTTCACTATGGGCTGGACTTAATTCTGAGTTTGAATGGAAAAATATTCGAACCCTTATTATTAACACGAATCATGTCATGGAGCTGGAACTACTGAAGCGAGTTCGAGTGCTAGATCTCCCTCACAGCTACATGCGGGAGTTGCCTGATTCTACCTTGGTGTATGCTATCTGCTGATGATATTGTCTTTGTTGATAAGATAAGAACATGGGTAAATGTCAAGTTAGAGTTATGGAGGCATACATTAGAATCTAGAGGATTTAAATTGAGTAGGTCTAAAACAGAGTATATGAAGTGTAAATTTAGTAAACGACGGACCATAAACTATAATACTGTAAAACTGGATAGGCAAGAGATACAAATGAGCAGTCAGTTTAGATATTTGGGTTCTATTATTCAGAATGACAGAGAGATCGATAATCATAGGATACAAACTGGCTGGTTGAAATGGAGGAGGGCAACGGGAGTTTTATACGATCGTAATATTCCGTTAAGATTGAAAGGAAAATTTTATAGGACTGCTATTAGGCCAATTTTATTATATGGCACGGAATGATGGCTATAAAAAGACGTCATTCACAGAAGATAAGTGTAGCAGAAATGCGCATGCTCAGTTGGATGTGCGACAACACTCGGAGAGATAAAATGAGAAATGAAGATATTCGTGCTAAGATACGTGTAGCTCCCATCGATGAGAAGATGCGAGAAAATCGCTTACAACTGTAAGTGCACCAGCTCGAAAAGGGGAGTTTATCAATGTAAGACAAGTTAAAAGAACGAATGAAAGACCGAAGAAAATATGAATGAAGGTAATACGCAAAAATATGGAGTCTAGATGTTTAAATAAAGAGATATTGCTTGATAGAAATGAATGAAGAAGGAATATCAAAGTGATCGATCCGGCGTGATTCTTTTTTGATTCATGTAGCCTATCCCAAATACTTGGGATAAAAAACTTGAGTTGTTGTTTGTTTGTTTGTTTGTTTCAGTTGTTTCATTTTAATTTCCAGAATTTTAATTAATGTTTCAGTTGTTTCATTTTAATTTCCAGTATTCTGGTAGTAATTAAGTGACTAAATTTAGAGATGGCATATTATGTGTCCAAGAGAACTTCCAAAGGGTGGGTTAGGGCTCGGCCGAGCCCAAGCAAGGCCCAACTCCAGACACAAAGTATAACATGTCTGGAGCTTGTGTTATCCTTACCCTATTTATGTTCGGCCGGACATTTTTTAGATCGGGTTTCGAATCCTTAGGGCCAACCCGAATCTATTGCCATCGCCATCCTTGCATGTGATGGTGTTCAGTACCAGAAATCAAATTCATTAACTTGATGAGAACTTCTTTTCGAAGAATTAACTTGTACTCCTATAATAACTGGTTGGGTGCACTGCAAATTTTAACATTCACGGTTATTGGGTGTACTTGTTTGCACGTGCAGCATAATAATCATTTTTATAGTATAAACACTGGAAAAAAAATTTCCCCACATTCCATTAATTACTGCTTAACTAAACAAAGTGCTATTACACAGTATCACCACAGTAACAATTTATATATATACATATATGAGAAAAACAGAAATTAGCTGACAACTCACGCAAATTATCTGAGCTGTAGTTCATTTTCATTATCTCATATAATCTCTTTTAAAAAATTTCTTTTGGATTATGATCTCAATCTCATATCCAATTTTTTGAGTTTTAGTTTTGATTTGGTCCTCCATTAAGTTAACACAAAATTAATGGTTTTCAATGAATACAATATTTTGTATACACTTGATGAAAAGGTAAATTAACTCCAAAATTTATGAAATTTAATCCGAAAGAAGTTAAGCATGCAGAGATTGTAATTGTTAAAAAAATGAAGAAAAATCATTGGATCACTATAGTTTTGATGCTAACTCGCGTAACTTTTTTTTAGTTGATAGTTTATCTACTCGTTTTCAACTTCCCCTTCAATTGCCAGATCCTGTGAATTTGAATTCGTATCAATTGGATTTCAAATAAAATAAAGCTTGTCCTTTGAACAAATAAATGAGTTGTGTTATAACATATATGTGTGTTTTGTTTTTGATATAATATTACTAATTATTAGTATAGTATTAATGATACTAACCACTAAGAAATGACACTTCTATCATAGGACTGGGGATAGATGTTTTCTTTGTTGCTTCAATAGCAACCAAGAATTTATGATTTGATATCAAATTATACATAATTGAATTGTTCGATCTATGAAATGATTTATCAGAACAAAAAAAGAAATAATGTAATGGCCCGACCAGTACTTGACCAAGCTAGGGAAATGAACATTTTTTACAAAATCAAAGAAATGAAGTAAGGGATTATGTCTATATCTATTCTATTGCAATAAAATTTTAGTTTCGAGTCTTTATCTAAATCGAATTACTGATCAAATTTGTAGATATCTTATCGATTTTAATATATAATTTCTATTATTTTTATATTATTATCGTTACTTTATCCTATCTTCAAATAAATTATTACAAATAAATATAAATAATAAAAAAAAGAAAACAAAGTTTTTTTAATTTTTTATCAAAAAAATTTAAAATTTTGAATTAGGAGAGATGTCTGAGTGGACTAGAGCGGTAGATTGTTGTTGTACGAGTTATTTGTATCAAGGGTTCGAATCACTCTTTCTCCGTTTTCTCTTATCACTTAACACTTTCGTATTTTCTCATCTTCTTGTAGATCTATAGAAAAAGAATTTGGTTGTGCCAACCAAAAAGAATGATGATTTTGGATTGTACAGAAACCAAGTGAATTTATTTTTTTGTCCTATATTTTTTATTATATATATATATATATATATATATATATATATATATATATATATTTATTTAAAATAGTGACTGCTCATCGGAACACGACAAGTCCATGGCTACGCTAGCCCACAAACTAGCTACTCTATCACAGCGCACCCAAACAATAATAGCCAAGCTGTAGCATACATGCCACTATCATTAAACCACGGTTTAAGTGAGTAGCCCCTGGGATCTGGACTCGACTGATCCCTCGAAACCACGGTTTAAGCGAGGAGCCCCTGGTATCTTGGATCCGGACTCGACCGATCACTCGGATTCTCAAAAAACCAGCAGCAGCAGCAGCAGCACTTGGAATCTGCAGGGCCTCTCCACTCCAGAGTCCAGGCTGCTCTCTCTGCCCATAAATTCACCTCCAGCGTTTGCGTCCTCATCATCATCATCTCCATCAACACTCAACAAAATCAGAAAAACACAGATCTCTCTATTAATTTCTACGTTTACAGTTCTTCTTCATCTCTTGCAAACAAGAAGAAATTAAGATGGCTGCAGGTTCGGCGAGCAAGGCTTCTTGGGTTGTGGCGGCGAGCGTCGGCGCGGTAGAAGCTCTGAAGGATCAAGCAGGCCTGTGCAGATGGAACTATGTGTTCAGGTCTCTCCATCAACACGCCAAGACCAGTGTGCCCCCCAATAATAGCAGAAGAATGGCTTCTTCTGCTGCTGCTACTGCTGATTCCATCGGCAATAAATTAAGGAAGGAGAGGAAAGATCAGGAGAGCAGGCAATCTGAGGAGTCACTGAGAAAAGTCATGTACTTGAGCTGCTGGGGTCCTAATTAGCTCTAGATACATAGCTAGACCCGACCATCATCATATTATGAGATGGGCTAATTTTCCTTCGGGTTATGTTTGTACTTGTCTATAATTTTGAAGGTGAATATAATTAGAAAGTTGCGAAAATCCTCTTTCTATTACTCTATATAGAGATTATTGCTACAAATTATTATGTGATTCAAGCTTTTTCATCTTTTTAACTTTCCTTCAAAGATAAAACAGTTTATATGAGAAAATCAATTTCTTGACGAAACTCAAAACTCACAGAGGCTTAGGAGATAAACTTAGTTTCATCATCGAATGTTGAATTCATTCACTAATTTGAACATTAAATTGAGCCAATTCATTCGTTCAAATTAAATGAATTAAGTGAATGGAAATTGGCTTCAAAAGTTGAGTACATAGCAAAGGAATAAAAGGGAAGATGAAAAAATAGTCCCATATTGGATAGAGTGTTGTAAGGATGTGGGTTTATATATTGTAGCTTGTTCCATTACTTTACTTATGTAAGAAGAGGAAAAAATGCTAAGTGAGCACACCGCGGGTTGCTAAGTGGGCACACCCTCGGGTTGCAGCCCGCGGGGGCGATCCCGCGGGTATCCCGGAGGTGCCAACCCGCGGGTTGTTTTCTGTTGTTTTATTTCCTATTTTGACACTGATATCCCGTGATCCGCTTTTTCAGGAGGAATCGAGCCGGATTTCAAGTCTCTTCGGTCTATAAAATGCAGAAATTTAACCGGAGAGGGGACTTTTGGATTGGGGGGTAGATCCTTTCGGGAAGAGTCCAATTTTCCAGAGTCCAAATATCCAGAGAGGAGTTCCTCAATTCAGAGAGATCGGATCGTCAACGGAGTATAGAAACAAAGCTCCACCGCTGCCAGACCCACAAAAATAAAGGGGAATCGAAATCAATCAATCCCCATTCTTGTAATCTCGATTTTCTATTTTGTAATTTTTCTTTTATTACTGTAATTCAAAATTAAATTGGCATATAAAGGAAGATTCAATTTTTCGGGCAAACAAGAATTGGCGACCATAGTGGGAGTTTGGGCGGCGCAATCCAATCTTTAAATTTTTTTTTCGGAGCTTAGGCATCATCGCCGGGTAACGATAAATAAATGTGAGGCGTCATCGCCCACCAAAATTGACAAGACGTCATCGTCTGTCAAAAAAAAAAATTATGAGGCGTCATCGCCCATAAAAAAAAAAATTTGACAAGACGTCACCGTCTGTAAAAAAAAAAAAATTATGAGGCGTCATCGCCCATAAAGAAAAAAATTTGACAAGACGTTATCATCTGTCAAAAAAAAAAAGGCATCATCGCCCATGAAAAAAAAAATTATGAGGCGTCATCGCCCATAAAAAAAAAAAAATTGAGGCGTCATCGCCAAAAAAAAAAAATGACAAGACGTCATCGTCTGTCAAAAAAAAAAAAAAATTTTGAGGCGCCATCGCCCAAAAAAAAAAAATGACAAGACGTCATCGTCTGTCAAAAAAAAAAAAAATTTTTGAGGCGTCATCGCCTAAAAAAAAAAATGACAAGACGTCATCGTCTGTCAAAAAAAAAAAAAATTTTGAGGCGTTATCGTCCAAAAAAAAAAAAAATTGACAAGACTGGATACAACTTCAGGATGCAACCCGCAGATGGAATCTTGGGACCCGCATGGACGCAACCCGCATATGGAAGCACGTGATGCAACCCGCAGATGGAATCTTGGGACCCGCGTGGACGCAACCCGCATATGGAAGCGCGAGATGCAACCCGGAGATGGAATCTTGGGACCCACATGGACGCAACCCACATATGGAAGCGCGGGACGCAACCCGCAAATGGAAGCGCGGGCGCGGGACGCAACCCACAGATGGGTGGGACCCATCTGGGTCACCCGCACTTTTCTCCCTCTCTCCCGCACAAAAAAAAAATAAAGAATAAAAATAATATTAATAAAAAGGCAAAAACTAAAAAAAAGAAGGAAAAAAAAAAGAAAAAAAAGGAAAGGGTGTTATCGCCCACAAAAAATTGACAAAGTTAAAAAAATAATAAATATTAAAAAAAAAAGAGAAAAAAAACATGCAGTATGAGTGCTCTACCTATGGGTTGTATCCCACAGATGCACCCGCGGATGCAAAAATTTAAATAAATAAATAAATAATTAATTAATTAATTAAAATCAAAAATAAAAAAATATTAAAAAAATATATATAAACAAAATAAATAAATAAATAAAAATAAGCAAAAAATAATAATAAATAAAAATATATTTGCAAGGCCTCATCGTTTACCAAAATAAATAAATAAATAAATAATAAAAAAAATAAAATGCTAGGCGTCATCACCTTAAAAAAAAAAAGAACATCATTGCAAACAAAAAAAAAAGAGAGATAAAGAAATAAAAATGTATATATAAAATAAAATAAAATAAAAAAATGATGAATTACCCAACGCCGACAAGGCTACGGGAAGAGAATAGATTTCTCGCCAACCCCACCATACTGGGGGTAATAAGTATGAACCGCCCAACGCCGATAAGGCTACGGGAAAAGAATAAATTTCTCGCCAACCCCATCATACTGGGGGTAAAAAAGTATGAATCGTCCAACGCCGATAAGGCTACGGGAAGAGAATAAATTTCTCGCCAACCCTACCATGCTGGGGTAATAAGTATGAACCGCCCAACGCCGATAAGGCTACGGAAAGAGAATAAATTTCTCGCCAACCCCATCATACTGGGGGTAAAAAAGTATGAATCGCCCAACGCCGATAAGGCTACGGGAAGAGAATAAATTTCTCACCAACCCTACCATGCTGGGGGTAATAAGTATGAACCGCCCAACACGGACAAGGCTACGGGAAGAAAATAAATTTCTCGCCAACCCTACCATGCTTGGGGTAAAAAGCATGAACCGCCCAACGCCGATAAGGCTACGGAAAGAGAATAAATTTCTCGCCAACCCTACCATACTGGGGGTAAAAAGTATGAATTACCCAACGCCGACAAGGCTACGGGGAGAGAATAAATTTCTCGCCAACCCCACCATGCTGGGGGTAAAAAGCATGAACCGCCCAACGCCGATAAGGCTACGAGAAGAGAATAGATTTCTCGCCAACCCATTCATACTAGGGGTAAAAGTATGAATTGCCCAACGCCGTTAAGGCAAAGGGAAGAGGAAAAGTCTGGTATTTAAACCCAAACGAAACCCTCGACAACTCACTATGCTGAGGATAATAGCATGGCTAGCCCAACGCAAACGGTAGTTGGTAAAGGCAAAATCAAACTCGTTGATAGCTGGGAGTTTGCTAAAAATCCCACGACAAATCTGTCACAACAATATTCTTATCCGAATATAAGAATACATCACTGCCCTAAGCTGCTAAGGCAAAGGGAAGAGGAAAAATTTGGCATTTAAGCCCAAACGAAATTCTCGACAACTCACCATGCTGAGGGGAAAAGCATGGCTAGCCCAACTCAAACGGTAGTTGGTAAAGGCTAATCAAACCCGTTGATAGCTGGGGGTTTGCTAAAAATCCTAATCAGATAAATCTCCTGTCACGTTAAGATTTCACCTCTGACAGCAAAACTTTTCTTGTCATTTTTCTCTAGCAGAACAAGTGACACTCCAAAATATTTGTCAAGTTAAAATCATACCTCTGACATTAAAATTCGAAATCAAACGAGATAAAATCCGATTAAAATCCCCTGTCACGTTAAGATTTCACCTCTGACAGAAAAGAAAATTCACACTTCGTCAAGTCCAACATTACAACCTCTGATGAAAGTGTTTTGATGTCGTTAAGTTAAAAAAAAAAAAAAAAATCACCTCTGACGAAAATCATCTCCCTATCAAGTTAACATTTACCTCTGATAGTCCGATTCCAAATCTAAATACGTTAACCGTCACCTCTTTTTAGTCAGCTTGTCCCTATCACGACCAGATCCTCTGAATAGGTTGAGTTTCAAGACACGTTTAATATCACCTCTGTCTTTCCCTTATCCGTCATACTAAATGTCACTGAACGGTTAGGATTAAAATGAGCACGTTAACATAATACCTCTGCTTGTTATTGAATAAATGAATATGTTAACGGTTATCTCTATCGACCAAATTTTTTAAAAAAAAAATAAAAAAAAAAAAAAAGGTCTATAACCAAAATTAAAGAATCCAAAGTATTTCGAAATTCAATACGGTTCAATACAGAACTTCGAAAACTTTGGAGGGGTTATGTAGATACCAAAAAAAAAAAAATACTAAGTGGGCACACCGCGGGTTGCTAAACGGGCACACCCGCGGGAGCCCCCGCGGGATGCAACCCGCGGGTGCCCCCGCGGGTTGCCACCCGCGGGAGCCCCCGCGGGATGCAACCCGCGGGTGCCCCCGCGGGTTGCCACCCGCGGGAGGATTCCCGCGGGTGCCAACCCGCGGGGGCGATCCCGCAGGTTGCCACCCGCGGGAGCGATCTCGCAGGTGCCAACCCGCGGGTTGTTTTCCGTTGTTTTATTTTCTATTTTGATATTGATATCCCGTGATCCGCTTTTTCAGGAGGAATCGAGCCGGATTTCAAGTCTCTTCGGTCTATAAAATGCAGAAATTTAACCGGAGAGGGGACTTTTGGATTGGGGGGAGATCCTTTCGGGAAGAGTCCAATTTTCCAGAGTCCAAATATCCAGAGAGGAGTTCCTCAATTCAGAGAGATCGGATCGTCAACGGAGTACAGAAACAAAGCTCCACCGCTGCCAGACCCACAAAAATAAAGGGGAATCGAAATCAATCGATCCCCATTCTTGTAATCTCGATTTTCTATTTTGTAATTTTTCTTTTATTGCTGTAATTCAAAATTAAATTGGCATATAAAGGAAGATTCAATTTTTCGGGCAAACAAATATGAATCAATCTGTTCTTCTTTAATTCTGTACTTCTGTGCAAACTATTAATCTGAAACGTTTATGCTCTTGCGTTAATCTAAAACGTATCTGTATGCAATTAAATTCAAACAATCTTAAAATCGATTTTGCTTGTTTTAGATTAACTTTTTAAGAATACAGTTTAAACATTTTAGTTTAGAACCTACATTCTTAAAACCGACCTTTTGTTTTAGGATAATATTAGCATTGATAATTCTATATACTTCTGGAAAAAATTCTGATTAGAGGAATAAACTAATTAGAATACTGTCATTACTTCTGGAAAAATTCTGATCTGCCTCTAAAAAAAAAACATTCTGGTTAAAAATAACACTATTATACTTCTAATTTTTTCTGGAAAAAGATAATCATATAAATCACTAGATACTTAACTCTTATTGCTCCCTGAAAAACAATACTTAATTCTATTAGCCAAGAATTACATTCTGTTTAGAAATAATAGTGTTAAATCACTAGATTTGAATTTAATTTGCTTCTGCACACATAAATATATAAGTTTGTATTTCTTTAATTTAATTAGGAAGATTTAATTTAATTCTGGAACTTATATAAGTGTGTATTGTTTATAAAGTTTGAATAGTTACATATACATAAATTTTTTGTAGATGGCCACTGTATCTGATATCACAAATCCTGTCATGGTTGCTCCAACTGTGCCCTCAAGCCAGTATGAGAAACCAGAGAAATTTAGTGGTTCTAACTTTAAGAGATGGCAACAGAAAATGCTGTTTTATCTCACTACACTACATCTGGCCAAATACTTAAAGGAGACTGTGCCAACTCTTGTAGACAATGATCCACAGTCTACAAAAACGATTGATACAAGGAAACATGCTGACTTCTTGTGTAAGAACTATATCCTCAATGGTTTGGACAATAAACTTTATATTGTTTATAGTTCAATTGCTACTGCTAAGGAACTTTGGAAATTTTTAGACAAGAAATATAATACAGAAGATGCCGGCTCTAAGAAATATGTAGTCGGTAAGTTTCTGGATTATAAAATGGTTGATTCTAAAAATGTAATCAACCAAGTACAAGATCTTCAAGTGATCATTCATGAAATTCATGCTGAAGGTATGACTATTAGTGAATCTTTTCAAGTGGCTGCAATAATTGAAAAATTACCACTATCTTGGAAAGAATTTAGATATTACCTAAAGCATAAACGAACAGAAATGACACTTGAAGATCTAATTGTACGATTGAGGATTGAAGAAGATAACCGCCTTTCTAAAAAAAAAACTGGAAATCTATACAATGTTTCTAAAGCTAACGTGATGGAAAATTCCAATAAGTCTAATGACAGGAAGAGAAAGCACAATGGTGAAGACTCTAAGAGTGAAAACTCGAAGAGATTCAATGGCAAGTGCTACAACTGCGATAAGCCTGGACATTGTACAAAGGACCGCCGCATGCGCAAGGCACCAGATTCTTCGAAGAAGAAGAAGAAATATCCTAATGCACATTTGGCCGAAGAAGAAAATCTTTGTGCAAACATAGATGTAAGTTGTACATATGTCGTCTCAGAAGTAAACCTAGTTGGTGGTAACTCTAAAGAATAGTGGGTGGACACTGGAGCCACTCGCCACATACAAGTGGATGTTCTCCACATATGATTCTGTGGAAGGAGAACTACTCTACATGGGTAACTCTGCAACCTCCAAGGTTGAAGGACGAGGCAACATTGTACTGAAAATGACTTCGGGGAAAAAACTTACTCTTACTGATGTACTTCATGTACTAGATGTCTGCAAAAATCTGGTCTCTGGTTCAGTCTTGAGTAAGAAAGGTTTTAGGTTTGTATTTGAATCTGATAAGTTTGTACTCACAAAGAATGGTGTATATGTAGGCAAGGGGTATATGACCAATGGTCTGTTTAAAATAAATGTAATGACCATTGCTCCTAAGGTTATCAATAAAATTGATTCTTCTGCTTATATGACTGAGTCACCTTTTATTTGGCATGGTAGATTAGGACATGTTAATTATTATACTTTACAAAAATTAATAAATTTAAATATGTTGCCTAATTTCAATATAAACTTTAAAAATAAATGTGAAACATGTGTTGAATCAAAAATGACTAAGCTTCCATTTCATTCTATAGAACGTAGTACTGAACCTTTAGAATTAATTCATACAGATGTATGCGATTTAAAATCTGTTCAAAGTAGAGGTGGAAAGAAGTATTTTATTACGTTTATAGATGATTGTACTAGATATTATTATGTATATCTACTTAGAACAAAAGATGAGGCAATTGAAATGTTTATACAATACAAAAATGAAATTGAGAATCAACTAAGCAAAATGATAAAAATGCTAAGAAGTGATAGAGCTGGTGAATATGAGTCACCATTTGTACAAATTTGTGCAGAACATGGTATTATATATCAAACAACTGCTCTTTACACTCCACAGGAAAATAGAATTGCTGAGCGTAAGAACAGAACTTTAAAAGAAATGATGAATGCCATATTAATAAGTTATGGTTTACCCCAGAACATGTGGGGCGAAGCTCTGCTTTCTGCCAATTATGTTCTCAACAAAATATCCCAAAAGAAACTTGATAAAACACCTTATGAATTATGGACAGGTCGAGCACCTAATTATAAATTCTTAAGAGTGTGGGGGTGTCTAGCTAAGATTGCAATTCTTACTCCTAAAAGGACTAAAATTAGACCTAAAACTATTGATTGTATATTCATTGGATATGCGCATAATAGCAATGTTTATCGTTTCTTTGTTTTCAACTCTGATCATCCAGAGATACATAAGTACTCTATTATTGAATCTAGGAATGCAGTATTCTTTGAGAATGTGTTTCCTAGTAAAGAATATGAATCAAGTTCTCCGAAAAGCACTTGTGATGAAATTCTAAGAGATACAGAATCTGATTCTGTAAATAAAACTAATGAGGATGAATGTAGACGAAGCAAAAGGGTCATAGTTACTAAAACATTTGGTCCAGATTTTCTAACATATCTATTAGAAAAGGAACCTCAAGGTTATAAAGAGGCTATGTCTACACCTGAAACTCCTTTTTGGAAAAAAACAGTAAATAGTGAAATTGAATCAATTATTCAAAATCACACCTGAGAACTTGTGGATCTTCCTCCGGGAACTAAACCATTAGGTTATAAATGGATTTTCAAGAGAAAGATAAAACCTGACGGGTCTATAAATAAATACAAAGCTAAACTTGTGGTAAAAGGCTATGACAAAAGGAAGGTTTAGATTATTTTGATACATATTCACCTGTAATAAGAATAACATCCATAAGATTAATAATTACTTTTGCAGCATTATATAATCTTGAGATTCATCAAATGGATATAAAAACTGCGTTTTTAAATGGTGAATTAGATGAAGAAATTTATATGGAACAACCTGAAGGGTTTGTAATTTCAGGTAAAGAAAAAAAGGTGTGTAGACTTGTTAAGTCTCTTTATGAACTTAAACAAGCACCTAAATAATGGTATGAAAAATTTGACCAAGTTATGTTGTCAAATGGTTTTCACTATAATGAATGTGATAAATGCGTATATGTAAAAGGCGATATGCATAACTATGTCATTGTATGTTTATATGTGGATGACATAATTATTACCGGAAGCACGGTTGCTCTAATTAAAAAGGTAAAAATTATGTTATCATGAAAATTTGATATGAAAGACTTACGCATTGCAGATATTATTCTTGGTATTAAAATTTCCAAGACATCTGATGGATATACCTTATTACAATCACATTATGTCGAGAAAATACTCAAAAAATTTGATAAGGGAAATACTGATATAGCTAAGACACCTGTAGATATGAGTCTACATCTTACAAAGAATATAGGTGCTAGTATATCACAGTTAGAATATTCTCAGAACATTGGCAGTCTTATGTATTTAATGAACTGCACAAGACCTGATATAACATACTCAGTAAGCAAACTGAGTAGATTTACAAGTAATCCAGGGGAGAACCACTGGAAAGCGATAGTTAGAGTACTCAAATATCTGAGATACACTACTAACTATGGGCTGCACTATACAAGATATCCAGCAGTGATTGAAAGATACACTGATGCTAACTGGATAACGGATTCTAAAGACATCAAATCCACAAGTGGATATGTATTTACTATTGGAGGTGCGCCATCTCTTGGAAATCTTCTAAACAAATATGTATAGCTAGATCCACTATGGAATCTGAGTTTATAGATTTAGATAAAGCTGGAGAAGAAGCAGAATGACTTCGAAACTTTTTAGAAGATATTCCAATGTGGCCTAAACCTGTGTCAGCAATCTGCATCCATTGCAATCAGCAATTGGAAGGGCACAGAATGTATTGTATAATGGAAAGTCACGACATATACGTCGTAGACATGACACTGTAAGACAGCTGCTTACAAACGGAATAATATCTCTTGATTATATAAAATCAAAAGATAATATTGCAGATCCATTAACAAAAGGCTTGACTAGAGATCAAGTATATAAGTTATCGAGGGGAATGAGATTACAACCTACTAAAGAGTAACTCCATAATGACAACCCAACCTAGCTGACTGGAGATCCCAAGATCTAGGTTCAAAGGGACAACCGAATTGTGGGGGAACTCGAAAGAATCACTGAGGAAAATATTTCCTATCTCATTTCTATGGTAAAATAGTCATTAAACTGCAATGTGTAAGGATAAGCTAAGTTTTTAATGATCCTTATATCTTAGAAATCTAAGTGGAGTATGGCAGGATACTCTTGATAAGAGATCACCTATGGGAGTGAGAAGGGGCCGCTTCTATGAGAATGATAAAGGCTAAGTTCTCTAAGAGCACTCACAGAATTACCAGGTTGTCCAAGGCCAAAATGGACACAACATAGAATCTAATAAAGTTGAAAGAAGTCGTGTGAATATTATTGTCTTAATTTACATCAAAAGCTGAACAGTTCAAAAACATCGTGTTCACTGGTTAGCAAGTAAACTCGATAATATTTCACTAGGGAAGGTTCAAAGCCAAAAGCCATCTCTCCCGATGCGGTAATTTTCTATTACACTCTCTGGTTATTTGCATTAGAGTCTAAGCCATTTCATTCATGTGGGGGATTGTTGAATTCATTCACTAATTTGAATATTAAATTGAGCCAATTCACTAGTTCAAATTAAATGAATTAAGTGAATGAAAATTGGTTTCAAAAGTTGAGTACATAGCAAAGGAACAAAAGAGAAGATGAAAAGATAGTCCCACATTGGATAGAGTGTTGTAAGGATGTGGGTTTATATATGGTAGCTTGTTCCATTACTTTGCTTACATAAGAAGAGGAAAAATCTTGAGCACCACGGGTGGCGCTATGCACCGCCCGCACGCGCACGCGCATGTGTAAGGGCGAATGGGCGTTTAGGGCGCATTGGGCGCTTTAGAGGCGCACTTTGCACTTCGCACGTACGCAACGTCGCGAGGAGCTGAGGAGCCTTTGATGTTTTGGTGCTATTGGGTACGCAACGTCGTGAGGAGCTGAGGAGCCTTTGATGTTTTGGTGCTATTAGATTCGGGTTGCCTCTATTGGGTTCAGATTTGAATGGATTCGACCTGCACCCGCCCCGCCAGTCAAGAGTCGTTGAAGTCCAACGGTTGGCGATCCAACAGTCACCGGTCGCCGTCAACAGTTGCCGTTAAACGGTCACAACTGTTGAACGGCCAACCGTTGTGACTGTTGAAGGCTATAAATAGGGTCTGGGTTCAGAGTTTCAGAATATACGAAATTTCTTTTCTTTTCTGTTTACTTTCTTCTTCTGCAGACAGAAGTTCCTCAACTTCTGTCTACAGAAGAACCAGTTCTTCTGTTCAATAGTACAGTTTTGCATTACATCAATCATCAACCAGAGAGAACCTTTATCAGATTCGTCAGAGCAGAGGGATTGCGGCTTCCTTCCCTCTGCAGACTGATCGTTGTATCCTGGGAGATCGACGTCCAAGAAATCCAGAAGCAAATAGTGGAGGGCGAATCGATTTTAAGGAGATAGTGTCCAACACTAATCTCGATTTTCATCCTATTTTCTGTTTGCATCAGTCTCCTATTTTCTACAGTTCTGTTTTCTACACTTCTGTTAACAAGTAAGTTTCCTTTCGTTTTCTGTACTACGGTAGCAAACCAGTAGACACATTTGTATCAGAATTCTATTTCCAGAAGCAATATATAGTAATATGTACGTCTAATCAATCTGTAATATGAATCAATCTGTTCTTCTTTAATTCTGTACTTCTGTGCAAACTATTAATCTGAAACGTCTATGCTCTTGCGTTAATCTAAAATGTATCTGTATGCAATTAAATTCCAACGTCGAAGTTTGAAAAAAATAAATAAATAAAAATAGTTATAACCCTCTCATAAAATATATGGAACTTAATCAAATGTATACGGATACGAAACACAAACTTACAAAAAAATCCTGTATCAGTTTCCACACCGCAGTATCAAGCGGATCTCATGGGATCACACACAACCCGATCCGATCCCACCCGGCCCGCTCGTCATTTCTTCATTGCACAGTGCACACACCTTGGCATTTGTCCTGCTCCCATGGATTCTACCAGAAGCATGCAGCCATTAGCATTTTGTCCTGTAGGCAGAGCCCCCGGTTTGGCATCAATTTAGTCGAATAAACAAACAAAATTAACCTAGCTCGCACCCGGTCTCTTGGCTGCCTGGATTTTCAAAACAAGCTAAGCTAGGGAAATTCTAAGAGCGCACCACATTTTTCTAGTGAGCACCACATACGATATAGTAAAGTGATTTACAACATAGAGGAAAATGGTGCTCACTAGTAAAATATGGTGCGCATTTAGAACTTCCCATAAATGAGGCGATAACGTACTTGTCTTATTCCAAAACACCCACCCCGATTCAAAAATAACTAGCTATAGTCAAATGGGAACTTTTGATGAGAAGAAACATGTTATAGTGTAATCATGATTTTGCATGTTCGCACCTTGAGAATTTCTAAATGAGCACAATACTGGTTTCAATAAATGCATCTCTTAAAGTTTTAAAAAATTTATAATTTGTCACTTTATTTCGGTACCTTGTTTTTTTTTTTTCTGATAAAAAATTAATATCCGAACTCTGTTAAAAATATTTATAATTTGTCACTTTATTTCGGTACCTTGTTTTTTTTTTTCTGATAAAAAATTAATATCCGAACTCTGTTAAAAATTGTTTGTGGACTAATTCCTAAATGATTTAAAAACCATTCGGAAACTAATTTCCAATTCAGAAAAGTGTACTTATTAAGTCCATCTCCAAATATTTTGAAGACCATCCCCGCAGGAAAGGTGCTCGTTCAGAAATTCCCATGCACCTTCAAGGTTCATTATTAAAAAAAAAAAAAAAAACACCCCTCCCTAGAACTTGAGAGAGAACGTAGAATGCAAAAATAAATGTAATTATATATATATATATATATATATATATATATATATATATATATATATATATATATATATATATATTGTTCAACTTTACTATTCTAAAATAAAAAAATCTCCCCTATTGACTCAAAGGAAATTCTAGTTGCGCACAACATTTGCGAGTGAGCACCACATACTGTATACATACTATTAGTAAAGTGATTTACAACATAGGGCAAAATGGTGCTCACTAGTAAAATATGGTGCGCATTTAGAATTTCCCTTGATTCAATAATAATAATAATAATAAGGGGTATTTACTGGTTTGTCCCTCAAATCTTTATATATTATGATTTTGCCCCCCAAATCTTCATATTTAGGATTTTACCCTCCAAATCTCATAAGTTACAACAATTTAGTCCCCTCTCTAACACAGTTAAATATTTGACCATTTTACCTCTCTTTTCCTCTTCTATTTTCCTCCTTTCTTCTTCTTCTCTCTTCATTATCTCTTCTCGTTTTCTTCATTATTTCTCCTCTCTTCATTTTACCCCTCTTTTGAAGCCTTGTTCAAGGGGAGCATCTTTGCTATCGAAAACTGACTTGCGTTCCTCAGTCTGGTGCTAATCAAAAGCGTGCAAACCAAGGCTAGCAACACCGCTCACACTTTCATGCAAGAGAACGGAAACATTACAGCCTTCCCTTAATTAGCTTACGCATGAAATTCCATCTGAGCTGAATGGCAAATACTAAGAAAGCCAGCTGTCCATCAACACTTTGGTCACGACTACAATACAGGCTAGAGCATTACTACAAGCGGGAACTTCAAATATTTTTCCTACCAAGAAAGCAGAACTATACTTCAACCCCACTAGCAGAGTAGCAAGAACGCGAGCACATCACCAAGGCTAATAATTAAACCTCAAAAAAGATTGCAGGATGGATTGCACATGCACTACATGGTTTTCCAAAACTTAACAAACTGTACAAAACCCTCCCCCAACCCCCCTCTCACCTAACATCTGAACCTGAGACAGCTCTGTGATGGGAGTCCCTCACCTCTTGTGAAACAGTTGAGATTTTCATCTATAAAGCTAATAACTTCCAACTACACTGTAGCCTGAGAAAATGATAAGATGACAGCAAAAATGAGGGAAACAAACTAGACGCCAGAACAAAATGCATAAAGGTTGAAAACATTCAACAAGCAGCGTCATCAAATCTCTAGCTGCTTCAGCCGCTCTATCGCTGCAGCAGCTTCTGAATCATTTTCCCCTCTACGCCCAGTCTCCTGCTCTGCAAGCCTCAATTCCTTTGCCTCCACACATTCCCCAACAGCTAGCTTAACATGCTTCGCCTCTGAACACTCCCGAACAGCTGGCTTGGCCTCCTTTGCCTCTGCACAATCCACAACAACTAGCTTGACATCCTTCGCCTCTGCAACCTCCTTAACCGCTGGCATCACCGCTGGTGTGATTACAACAGCTGATGAACGCCGTTCCTTTGCCTCAGCTGGGCAGATAACAGGTGCTAATGTTTCCTTTGCCTGAGCTGATCGGATGATCACCGGTTGGGGCAGTGCTGGACCGGATGGAGCAGCAGCAAAGACTGGTACTGCCTGCCTTATGCGAACTGGTGATGCCATTCTTATTGGTTGTGGACCGATCACTGGAGAAAGATGGTGACCAGCCGGTGGCGGTAGAGGTGGAGTAGAAAACACCGGCACTGCAGTCCTTATTCTCTCTTCCTCCTCTCTTCTCTAACACAGTTAAATACTGAAAGAAGAGAGGAGAAAGAATAGAGGAGAAATAATGAAGAAAAGGAGAAGAGAGGAGGAAGAGAGAAGAAGAAGAGAGGAGGAAAATAGAAGAGGAAAAGAGGGGTAAAATGGTCAAATATTTAACTGTATTAGAGAGGGGACTAAATTGTTGTAACTTATGATATTTGGGGGCAAAACCTAAATATGAATATTTGAGGGGCAAAATCATAATATATAAAGATTTGAGGGACAAACCAGTAAATACCCCTAATAATAATAATAATAAACAGTCCATCATCTTCTTCAGGCACCCACCGCGAATTATCAAGTCCCCCCGATGGCTTTCTCCATTAACCCTCACCCTGACCCTAACCCATCAGAAATTTTCATTAACCCCCCTCTCCAGTCAGCCCTAAACATCTTATCCACCCATTTGCAGAAACAATCCCCATCATCTTACCATCTCCACCCCCATCTCACAAGACTCCGTCGATCTCTGCTTCAAATTCCACAGAAAAACCTCTCATTTACTACCCAGAAATCGACCCATATGGTCACCCAGCTCAAGGACGCTGCCTATGCCGCCGATGACCTCGTCGACGAGCTCGATTACGTAGCTCTTCAACAAGAGGTCGAACAATTCAACTGGTTGAGCCCCGGTGAGCCTTCTGCTGGCCCCTCAGTATCTGATATCCGCATTGGAGATGGAGGTAACCCCCCTATTGCTTTGTCAAGAAACCAGTAGCAGTATTTTTATTCTAAATTCAAGTATTTGCTGCTGGCAGTTAGCAAAATGGCATCAAGACCTGTTCTTGATTCACGTGTGGCCCAAGGTGTTTGTGAAAATGCCGCTGAGGATAGGATAATTGAAATTGTAGAGAAATTGGGTTATTTTGCTGCTCATTTTAAGAACCAAATTGATAGCTGTGAGAATAATGCTGGAGTTGTAAATAAACTTGTGATCAATGGGGAGGTATGTCCAGACGCTGAGGTTGCCGACGAAGCGGTGCATAATGAAGTTGACGAATTCAATGACAATAACACTGCTCGGCTATCTCCCTACCATGGAGAAGGTGATAACCAAAATTATCGGATCATTACTAGAAAAAAGAGTAGAGGAAAGTCTCATTCAAAATTCAAGAGCTTGGTTTCTGCAATAAGTAATATGTGCAAGTGCTTAGATGGTAAGAGTGACATAGAGAAAACTAGTGCTAACTCTATTCTAGTACCTGTTCATGATTCATCAGAAGATAAGGATAATGATAAAGATTACATAATCAGTGGAGAGGTATACTGGGGAGACTTTGAGAGAGAGCAATTGGTGAAGATGTTGTTGGAGCCGGGCGAAGAAAATGTGTCTATTATCCCTATAATTGGCAATGGGGGTGTTGGCAAGACTACTCTTGCTCATTATGTGTATAGCGACGAAAGAGTGGAGGAGTATTTTCATTTGAGGGAGTGGGTTTGTGCTTCCGACACTTTTGACATGATGAGAGTTGCAGGAGAGCTCGAAGAGTCTCTCTACTTGAGTGGGCCCTTAGATGAGGTTCAGCTCTTGGACCTCTATGATAAGAACTTGATCACGGAGCTGAAGGGGAAGAGGTTCTTACTTGTACTGGATGATGTCAGAAGTCCCGAATGGGTGCCACGTTTTTGTGGTTTAGAAACTGATGTGAAGGGCAGCAAAATTTTGTTGACATCTCAGGAGGAAACGGTGATTGATGAGCAGAGTGAGAGGAACAAGATTGTTCTTAAGGGTATGAGAGGCGAAGAGTTTTGGGCTCTCTTCAAAAAATCTTCATTTGGTGATGAAGATCATAATAAATATCCAGATTTGGAGAGAATTGGAAGAGGAATAGCAGGGAAGTTGGAGCCTTTCCCATTGGCAGCAAAAATGGTGGGAGGAGCATTAAGAGAAAAACTTGATTCTCACCACTGGATGAACATTCTAAGAAGTGAGTTACTGGAATTAGGTAAGGCTTGTGGCAATGTTATGCCATATCTGAGATTGAGTTATCAGCACCTACCTATACATCTTCAGCGCTGCTTTGCATATTGTTCCGTGTTTCCCAAAGGTTATGCATTTTGAAATCGACAAATTAGTTCACATTTGGATAGCACAAGGACTGATTCAACCTTCAAAGGGAATGGAGGAGGTTGGACGCGAATACTTTGGTCACTTGCTATCCAGGTCATTCTTCGAACTCCCTTCTCATGGCAAATCTTACTGGCGATCTAAATACTACTTGATGCATGATTCGTTGTATGATTTAGGAGAGTCAATATGTTTCAATGACATTTTAGTTTACAGAGGTCAGGATTTGGGTGGAACTGGAAACGTAGTTCGCCACTTATCCTTTTCACTATGGGCTGGACTTAATTCTGAGTTTGAATGGAAAAATATTCGAACCCTTATTATTAACACGAATCATGTCATGGAGCTGGAACTACTGAAACGAGTTCGAGTGCTAGATCTATCTCACAGCTACATGCGGGAGTTGCCTGATTCTACCTTGGTGTATGCTATCTGCTGATGATATTATCTTTGTTGATGAGATAAGAGTAGGGGTAAGTGTCAAGTTAGAGTTATGGAAACATACATTAGAATCTAGAGGTTTTAAATTGAATATGTCTAAAACAGAGTATATGAAGTGTAAATTTAGTAAACGACGGACCATAAACTATAATGCTGTAAAACTGGATAAGTAAGAGATACAAATGAGCAGTCAGTTTAGATATTTGGGTTCTATTATTCAGAATGATAGAGAGATCGATAATCATAGGATACAAACTGGCTGGTTGAAATTGAGGAGGGCAATGGAAGTTTTATACGACCGTAATATTCCGTTAGGATTGAAAGGAAAAATTTATAGGATTGCTATTAGGCCAGCTTTATTATATTGCGCGGAATATTGGGCTATAAAGAGACGTCATTCACAGAAGATAAGTGTAGCAGAGATGTGCATGCTTCGTTAGATGTGCGGCAACACTCGGAGAGATAAAATGATAAATAAAGATATTCGTGCTAAGCTAGGTGTAATTCCCATCGATGAGAAGATGCGAGAAAATCGCTTACAATGGTTTGGTTTTGTGCAACGTAGGCCTGTAAGTGCACCAGTTCGAAGAAGGGAGTTTATCAATGTAGGACAAGTTAAAAGAACGAAGGAAAGACCGAAGAAAATATGGATGAAGATAATACGCAAAAATATGGAGTCTAGATATTTAAATAAAGAGATATTGTTTGATAGAAATGAATGAAGAAGGAATATCAAAGTGATCGATCCGGCGTGATTCTTTTTTTATTCATGTAGCCTACCCCAAATACTTGGGATAAAAAATTTGAGTTGTTGTTTGTTTGTTTGTTTGTTTCAGTTGTTTCATTTTAATTTCCAGAATTTTAATTAATGTTTCAGTTGTTTCATTTTAATTTCCAGTATTCTGGTAGTAATTAAGTGACTAAATTTAGAGATGGCATATTATGTGTCCAAGAGAACTTCCAAAGGGTGGGTTAGGGCTCGGCCGAGCCCAAGCAAGGCCCAACTCCAGACACAAAGTATAACATGTCTGGAGCTTGTGTTATCCTTACCCTATTTCTGTTCGGCCGGACATTTTTTAGATCGGGTTTCGAATCCTTAGGGCCAACCCGAGTCTATTGCCATCGCCATCCTTGCATGTGATGATGTTCAGTACCAGAAATCAAATTCATTAACTTGATGAGAACTTCTTTTCGAAGAATTAACTTGTACTCCTATAATAACTGGTTGGGTGCACTACAAATTTTAACATTCACGGTTATTGGGTGTACTTGTTTGCACGTGCAGCATAATAATCATTTTTATAGTATAAACACTGGAAAAAAAATTTCCCCACATTCCATTAATTACTGCTTAACTAAACAAAGTGCTATTATACAGTATCACCACAGTAACAATTTATATATATACATATATGAGAAAAACGGAAATAAACTGATAACTCACACAAATTAACTGAGTTGTAGTTCATTGCCATTATCTCCTATAATCTATTTTAAAAATTTTCTTTTGGATTATGATCTCAACCACCTAGGGTTTGCTCTTACTCAATTTCTTGAGTTTTAGTTTTGATTTGGTCATCCATTAAGTTAACACAAAATTAACGGTTTTCAATGAATACAATATTTTGTATATACTCGATGAAATGGTAAATTAACTCCAAAATTTATGAAATTTAATCCGAAAGAAGTTAAGGATGTAGAGATTGTAATTGTTAAAAAAATGAAGAAAAATCATGGGATCACTATAGTTTTGATGCTAACTCATGTAACTTTTTTTTAGTTGATAGTTTATCTACTCACTCGTTTTCAACTTCCCCTTCAATTGCCAGATCCTGTGAATTTGAATTCGTATCAATTGAATTTCAAATAAAATAAAGCTTGTCCTTTGAACAAATAAATGAGTTATGTTATAACATATGCGTGTTTCGTTTTGTATATAATATTACCAATTATTAGTATAGTATTAATAAGAATAGTATTAATAAGACTAACTACTAAGAAATGACACTTCTATCATGGGACTGGGGGATAGACATTTTCTTTGTTGCTTCAATAACAACCAAGAATTTATGATTTGATATCAAATTATACATAATTGAATTGTTTGATTTATGAAATGATTTATCAGAAAAAAAAAAAGAAATAATGTAATGGCCCGACCAGTACTTGACCAAGCTAGGGAAATGAACCTTTTTTACAAAATCAAAGAAATGAAGTAAGGAATTATGTCTATATCTATTCTATTGCAATAAAATTTTCGTTTTGAATCTTTATCTAAATTGAATTACTGATCAAATTCGTAGATATCTTATCGATTTTAATATATAAGTTCTATTATTTTTATATTACTATCATTACTTTATCCTATCTTCTAATAAATTATTACTAATAAATATAAATAATTAATAAAAAGAAAATGAGGTTTTTTTTTATTTTTTATCACAAAAAAAATTGAAATTTTGAATTAGGAGAGATGGTTGCGTGGACTAAAGCGACAGATTGCTAATATATTGTACGAGTTATTTGTATCGAGAATTTAAACTCTCCGTTCTCTCAGAACACTTTAGACTTTCATATTTTCTCATCTTCTTGCAGACCTAGAGAAAAAAAATTTGGTTGTGCCAACAAAAAAGAATGATGATTTTGGATTGTACAAAGTCAGAAACCAAGTGAATTTACTTTTTTGTCCCATATTTTATTTTATTTATATATATATATATATATGAGAAAACAGCAAATACACCGACGGTGAAGGGAGTTTCTTCCCCGCCATTTAGATGGTCCAATAAAATTATTACACATGACGTCATTCAAGATAATAAATAAATGAATTCTCTTAACCGCCTTTTGAGTGTTGCCACATGTAATAATTTTATTGGAGCAGCTAAGCAGCGGTGAAAGAACTCCCTTCACCGTCGGTGTATTTCCCGTTTCCTTTTATATATATATAAAAGGGTTAATTACAGGTAGACCCCTTGTAATATTAGGGATGTGTCACTTAACACCCCTGAAGTTTGAAACTCTCAAAAAACCCCTTAGACTTAGTTATTTTCACTCTCCTTTTTTATTAAAGTGCACTCTTATCTCTCAAATTCCTATTCTACCATTATATCTCCCTTTAATAAGTGTGCTGGTTAAAATAAGGGATGAGGGTAGAATAGGAATTTGAGGGACAAGAGTGCACTTTAGTAAAAAAAAAAGAGAGTGAAAATAACTAAGTTCAGGGGGTTTTTTGAGAGTTTCAAACTTCAGGGGTGTTAAGTGATACATCCTTAATACTACAGGGGGTCTAACTGTAATTAATCTTATATAAAATAGTGACTGCTCATCAGAACACGACAAGTCCAGGGCTACGCTAGCCGACAAACTAGCTACTCTTTCACAGCACACCCAAACAATAGTAGCGAAGCTGTAGCATACATACCACTATCATTAAACCACGGTTTAAGTGAGTAGCCCCTGGGATCTGGTCTCGACTGATCCCTCGAAACCACGGTTTAAGCGAGTAGCCCCTGGCATCTTGGATCCGGACTCGACCGATCACTCGGATTCTCAAAAAACTAGCAGCAGCAGCAGCAGCACTTGGAATCTGCAGGCAGGGCCTCTCCACTCCAGAGGCCAGGCTACTCTCTCTGCCTATAAATTCACCTCCAGCGTTTGCGTCATCATCATCATCTCCATCAACACTCAACAAAATCAGAAAAGCACAGATCTCTCTATTTCTACGTTTACAGTTCTTCATCTCAAACAAGGAGAAATTAAGATGGCTGCAGGTTCAGCGAGCAAGGCTTCTTGGGTTGTGGCGGCGAGCTTCGGCGCGGTTGAAGCTCTGAAGGATCAAGCAGGCCTGTGCAGATGGAACTATGTGTTCAGGTCTCTCCATCAACACGCCAAGACCAGTGTGCCCCCCAATAATAGCAGAAGAATGGCTTCTTCTGCTGCTGCTACTGCTGATTCCATCGGTAATAAATTAAGGAAGGAGAGGAAAGATCAGGAGAGCAGGCAATCTGAGGAGTCACTGAGAAAAGTCATGTACTTGAGCTGCTGGGGTCCTAATTAGCTCTAGATACATAGCTAGACCCGACCATCATCATATTATGAGATGGGCTAATTTTCCTTCGGGTTATGTTTGTACCTGTCTATAATTTTGAAGGTGAATATAATTAGAAAGTTGCGAAAATCCTCTTTCTATTACTCTATATAGAGATTATTGCTACAAATTATTGTGTGATTCAAGCTTTTTCATCTTTTAACTTTCTTTCAAAGATAAAACAGTATATATGAGAAAATCAATTTCTTGACGAAACTCAAAACTCACAGAGGCATAGGAGATGAGCTTTCATCATCAAAGTTCAAAAAAAAAAAAAAAAAAAAAAATAGTTATAACCCTCATATAAAATATATGGAACTTAATCAAATGTAAACGGATACGAAACACTAACTTACAAAAAAAAAAAAAAATCCCGTATCAGTTTCCCCACCGCAGTATCAAGCGGATCTCATGGGATCACACACAACCCGATCCGATCCCACCCGGCCCGCTCGTCATTTCTTCATGGCACAGTGCACACACCTTGGCATTTGTCCTGCTCCCATGGATTCTACCAGAAGCATGCAGCCATTGACATTTTGTCCTGTAGGCAGAGCCCCCGGTTTGGCATCAATCTAGTCGAATAAACAAACAAAATTAACCTTGCTCGCACCCGGTCTCTTGGCTGCCTGGATTTTCAAAACAAGCTAAGCTAGGGAAATTCAAAATGCGCACCACATTTTTCTAGTGAGCACCATATACGATGGTGCTCACTAGTAAAATGTGGTGCGCATTTGGAATTTCCCATAAATGAGGCGATAACGCACTTGTCTTATTTCGGTCCCGCATCCGCTGTTTGGGATAATATAAGAGCGGGCTGGGCATCTCATTGTGGGCCCACATCTTGATATTTTAAGGCTTTCTAAAGCCACCCCTTTTTTTGCCTAAGGATCAATATTCTGTAGCGCACCGTGCGAGTTGTGATTGGGAGTCCAATCACAAAGTGTTTTAAGATGCTTTTAAATTGTGTGTTTTAGACTATTTTGGTATTATATGTTTTAAAATGTTATGATCATGAATTTTATATCCAATTATGTATTTGGGAGCTTAACTTCTTATGTCACGAATTTTATAAATATGTAATAGATACTAATCCTCCAATTTTGAAAAAGGAAAAGATGCGGCAAAAGAAAGAAAATGATATTGGAAAGGGGTTCGAAGGAAATAAAAAAGATATTGTATTTTTGAACAAAAATTCTGAGCACTCCAAAATATACTAATTTAAAAACACTTCAAAGCACATGTCTGAATGTTTTGAAATGTTTTAGAAACACGTCAAAACACGTATCCAAAAAACTAATATGTAATTAACGCATCACTCCAAAATAGTCCAACAACAAATTACAACAACTAAGCCCTTTATCCCAAGTAGTTGGAGTAAGCTATATAAACCAAACGAGAATCATGCTGGATCGCCCATGCTGATAATCCTTCTCCATCTATTTATATTGAATAATATAACCTCATTTAAACTTTTGGAATCCATTCCAAAGTACCCCGATTCACAAAGTAACTAGCCATAGTCAAATGGGAACTTTTGATGAGAAGAAACCATGTTATAGTGTAATCATGATTTTGCATGTTCGCACCTTGAAAATTTCTAAATAAGCACAATACTGGTTTCAGTGAGCATCTCTTAAAGTTGAAAAAAATTACAATTTGTCACTTTATTTTGTGACCTTATTTTTTTTCCTGGTCGAAAATTAATATCCAAACTCTGTTAAAACCGATTGTGGACTAATTCCTAAATGATTTGAAAACCATTCGAAAATTAATCCCCAACTTAGAAAATTGTACTTATTAAGTCCATTCCCCAATGTTTTGAACACCGTCTCTTCAGGAAAGTGGACTTACTAAGGCCAGTCGTGTGCTCATTCAGAAATTCCCATGCACCTTCAACGTTCAGTATTAAAAAATAAAAAGAGAAAAAAAAAAACCAACCCTCCCAAACGTTTTATTGCTATCTCGGTCCCCTGGTGTGTGTGAGAGATTGAGATTTAACTTCAATGGAACTTGAGAGAGACCCTAAAATGCAAAAATAAATGTAATTATATATATATATATATATATATATATATATATATATATATCAACTTTATTATTCTAAAATAAGAAAATCTCCTCTATTTGATTCAATGGAAATTGTAACTGCGCACCACATTTAACTAGTGAGAACCACATACTATATAGTAAAGTGACTTACAACATAGTGAAAAATGGTGCTCACTAGTAAAATATGGTGCGCATTTAGAAGTTCCCTTGATTCAATAATAATAATAATAATAATAATAATAATAATAAGGAGTATTTACAGATCTGTTGAAAATTATAATTTAGTCATCCACATCTTCATATTTAGGATTTAGTCCTCTAAATCTTTTAAGTTACTACAATTTAGTCCCTAGTTTATATTTTGGTCCGATTTTCCTGTTTTACTCCAGATTTCCTTCACTTAATTTTCTCCCTCTTCTCCCTCTCTTCTTAGTTTTTATTGGGTTCCCTCCTTATTCTCTTCTTCTCTTTTTATTCATTTATTTGGTTCTCTCTCTATATTGAAACTAAATGTATTATTTTCCACTAAATGCATTTAAACATTTAAGTCTCAATATAAATTCATTTATTGGGTTCTCGCTCTCTATATTGAATAAATTCTTTTTTAGGTTTAATATATTTAGTGGAGAATAATACTTTTGGTTTCAATATAGAGAGTAAACCCAATAAATGAATAGAGATAGAAGAGAAGAAGAAGAGAGGAGGAAGAGGGAAGGGGGAATTAAGTGAAGGAAATCAGGGTAAAACGGAAAAATCGGGCCAAAATATAAAATAGGGAATAAATTATAGTAACTTAAAGGATTTGTGGCCTAAATCATAAATATGAAGATTTGAGGGACTAAATTGTAATTTATAAAGATGTAAGGGACAGATCTGTAAATACCCGTACTAATAATAACAATAATAAACAGTCCATCATCTTCTTCAAGCACACACCGCGAATTATCAAGTCCCCCCGATGGCTTTCTCCATTAACCCTCACCCTGACCCTAACCCATCAGAAATTTTCATTAACCCCCCTCTCCAGTCAGCCCTTAACATCTTATCCGCCCATTTGCAGAAACAATCCCCATCATCTTACCATCTCCACCCCCACCTCTCAAGACTCCGTCGATCTCTGCTTCAAATTCTGCAGAAAAACCTCTCATTGGCCACCCAGGAATCGACCCATTTGCTCACCCAGCTCAAGGACGCTGCCTTTGCCGCCGAGGACCTCGTCGACGAGCTCGATTACGTAGCTCTTCAACAAGAGGTCGAAGAATTCAACAGGTTGAGCCCCGGTGAGCCTTCTGCTGCCCCCTCAGTATCTGATATCCACATTGGAGATGGAGGTAACCCCCCTATTGCTTTGTCAAGAAACGAGTAGCAGTAATTTTATTCTAAATTCAAGTATTTGCTGCTGGCAGTTAGCAAAATGGCATCAAGACCTGTTCTTGATTCACGTGAGGCCCAAGGTATTTGTGAAAATGCCGCTGAGGATAGGATAATTGAAATTGTAGAGAAATTGGGTTATTTTGCTGCTCATTTTAAGAACCAAATTGATAACTATGAGAATGATGCTGGAGTTGTAAATAAACTTGTGATCAATGGGGAGGTATGTCCAGACGCTGAGGTTACCGACGAAGCAGTGCATCATGAAGTTGACGAATTCAATGACAATAACAGTGCTCGGGTATCTCCCTACCATGGAGAAGGTGATAACCAAAATTATCGGATCATTACTAGAAAAAAGAGTAGAGGAAAGTCTCAATCAAAATTCAAGAGCTTGGTTTCTGCAATAAGTAATATGTGCAAGTGCTTAGATGGTAAGAGTGCCATAGAGAAAACTAGTGCTAACTCTATTCTAGTACCTGTTCATGATTCATCAGAAGATAAGGATAATGATAAAGATTACATAATCAGTGGGGAGGTATACTGGGGAGACTTTGAGAGAGAGCAATTGGTGATGATGTTGTTGGAGCCGGGCGAAGAAAATGTGTCCGTTATCCCTATAATTGGCAATGGGGGTGTTGGCAAGACTACTCTTGCTCATTATGCGTATAGCGACGAAAGAGTGGAGGAGTATTTTCATTTGAGGGAGTGGGTTTGTTCTTCCGACACTTTTGACATGATGAGAGTTGCAGGAGAGCTCGAAGAGTCTCTTTACTTGAGTGGGCCCTTCGATGAGGTTCAGCTCTTGGACCTCTATGATAAGAACTTGATCACAGAGCTGAAGGGGAAGAGGTTCTTACTTGTACTGGATGATGTCAGAAGTCCCGAATGGGTGCCACGTTTTTGTGGTTTAGAAACTGATGTGAAGGGCAGCAAAATTTTGTTGACATCTCAGGAGGAAACGGTGATTGATGAGCAGAGTGAGAGGAACAAGATTGTTCTTAAGGGTATGAGAGGCGAAGAGTTTTGGGCTCTCTTCAAAAAATCTTCATTTGGTGATGAAGATCATAATAAATATCCAGATTTGGAGAGAATTGGGAGAGGAATAGCAGGGAAGTTGGAGCCTTTCCCATTGGCAGCAAAGATGGTGGGAGGAGCATTAAGAGCAAAACTTGATTCTCACCACTGGATGAACATTCTAAGAAGTGAGTTACTGGAATTAGGTAAGGCTTGTGGCAATGTTATGCCGTATCTGAGATTGAGTTATCAGCACCTACCTATACATCTTCAGCGATGCTTTGCATATTGTTCCATGTTTCCCAAAGGTTATGCATTTGAAATCGACAAATTAGTTCACATTTGGATAGCACAAGGACTGATTCAACCTTCAAAGGGAATGGAGGAGGTTGGACGCGAATACTTTGATCACTTGCTATCCAGGTCATTCTTCGAACTCCCTTCTTATGGCAAATCTTACTGGCGATCTAAATACTACTTGATGCATGATTCGTTGCATGATTTAGGAGAGTCAATATGTTTCAATGACATTTTAGTTTACGGAGGTCAGGATTTGGGTGGAACTGGAAACGTAGTTCGCCACTTATCCTTTTCACTATGGGCTGGACTTAATTCTGAGTTTGAATGGAAAAATATTCGAACCCTTATTATTAACACGAATCATGTCATGGAGCTGGAACTACTGAAACGAGTTCGAGTGCTAGATCTATCTCACAGCTACATGCGGGAGTTGCCTGATTCTATCGGTTGCTTGATACATCTCCGCTACCTGAATCTCTCTGGAAATTACCTCTGTAGTTTGCCTGAATCATTGTGCAAGCTTTACCATCTTCAAACACTAATAGTGCCTCATAGATGTCATAGATTGCCGAAAGGGATCGTAAACCTGATAAGCTTGCGTTATCTCTATGCAAGCGAGGCTGCAGTTTCATGGATAGCTGGGATTGGGAGACTTACGTGCCTTCAAGAGTTGAAGGTGTTCAATGTTAGAAGGTTAAAGGGTCATGACATAGGGCAGCTAAAGAGCATGAAGGAGCTGCATGGACGGCTATGTATCCAGTGTCTTGATGATGTAGAAAGTAAGGAAGAGGTTCTTCAGGCCAACTTGAAGGAAAAAGTCCATATCAGAGAGCTTCAATTGAAGTGGATGAGGTGGAATAGGAATAGAAAGCCCGATATGCACAAAGATGTACTTGAATGCCTGAAGCCACCTTTGGGTCTCAGAGAGCTGGAAATCCACTGGTACAGAGGCCTTCAGTCTCCAAGCTGGTTTGAAGAAAAATCACTGCAGAATCTGCGATTTATATATCTTAGAGGCTGTGAAAAGTGGAAACACCTTCCCACTTTGGGGCAGCTGCCTTTCCTTGAGGTCCTCAAACTAGAAGGCATGGATGCAACAGTTGAAGTACTCGGTGAGCAGGTTGAAATTTTTCCGTCCCTGAAGGAGCTGCTGCTAAAGGACAGTTCATTAATGTTTGATGGCATGCCAATTGCATCGGGGCACAGCTTCAAGTGCTTTCCTTGCCTTCGTAAGCTTACAGTCCAAAATTGCAAGATTGTCAAGGGCTTGCCTCCTATTTCTGTGCTTCAAACGCTTGAGGAGCTTGATGTGAGTGAGTGTCCTGATATGGATGCTGAGATGCCTGGTTGCTTGATCAGCCTCACTTCTCTCATAAAATTGAAGATATCAAAACTTCAATTAGTATCTTTTCCAGGAGAAATATTGCAATGGCTTAAGCACTTGGAGATTGATTCTTGTAAAAACCTCACGTCATGGCTAGTCATTGAGAATGAGGGGAGGCTTTCATCTCTCACTTCTCTTCGCATTACTGATACACTACTTCCTAATGGACCAATACTAAAGAAGGATCTCACGTCCCTTCATGAACTGAGCCTCAACTGTTGTTCCCAACTTAGAACCTTTAATCTTGAGCAGCAGCAATGGTTTGATGAGCTTACATTGCTCCGTGAGCTTGGCATCACCAATTGTAAGAGCCTCAGGTCATTGCCAAGGGATCTTCACCACCTTTCTTCTCTTGTGAAATTGACAGTAGTTGGCTGCCCTGCTATCCGATCGTTACCATCTGGCTTGCCAGTCTCACTAAAAAGGCTTGAGTTCTCGAATTGTAATCCTGGTTTAGCAGTCCTATGGCAAGAAGGGAGAGCACCTGATTGGGTCACCCGTGTTCCTTACAAATATGTAGGTTGATCAAAGAGCTAGGGGGACCGGTTATTCTGTGAGCAGATGTTACGGTATGGATTTGCTCTGGTTCCTCCATTTCCTCCTAATCCTTTATTTTTCCTCCCACATTCTTTGTTCGGTTTGGTTTTGAAGAAGATTATGTTCTTTTTACATAGTCACCATCTAGGAGGTTAAATCATCTAGTCACCATCTAGGAGGTTAAATCATCGAAGTACTTGATCCTTCTACTGGATTGTGTACCCTGGAATTTGTTTGAAGAGTGAAATGCCAAACTTCACTTTTAAGAGAAAGTGAAGAATTACCGAGGAAGCTATACCAGAATTTCAGCCTGCTCAATTCTATGTAAAACGTTAGATTTATGTTTCCATTGGTTAAAAGCATCTAACTGAAGGATATAGGATAAAAAAAATTGTGTGTTTAATATGTGATTGGGATCGAAGACCTGATAAGGTTAACTTTTGAGTCAAAGTGTTCTTAGTTTATTATTAATGCTTTGCAGATACGAGCTCTATCCATTGTATCAAATTGATATCAGAATCCATAGTGATGACTAGGCAAGGTCAATTATATGGTGGCACTCTAGTGTGCATGTGCATTAGCAACTCTATTTCTCGGTGGGTGCTGATAAACACTTCAAGGCGGGCTGGACACGTGAAGGGTGAATTCTAAGGGTACTCCACAAAGTGCATGGTTTTGGAATTTGGGCCTATGGCGAAGATAGTTACGCCGTGTAATCTGAAAAGGTGGTCTGACCAAAAACAAAAAAAAATATGGTGCATTATAAGGTTAAACTCAACTGCATTAGAAGGTAAAGGCGAGGCCATGGAATTCTCCTGTGCATTAGGGCTCACGGAGGTCAGCTAAGATGGAGATTGTTATATGTATCTTGTATCAGTTAAAAGCATCTAAGTTTAGGATATGGAGTTAAAGTTTAGTCTCATATTGGATATAAAAATGGAAACTTGAGTGCTTAATATTTGATTGGGATCCAATACCTATTAAGGTTAATCTTCAAGTTGAAAGTGGTCTCAGTCTATTATGTCTCAGAAGGCTCCGTCTGTTGTAACATAAACCTATTTATGTCTTCTTTCTTTTCTAAAAAGTGTACTTCAGTGAACAAAATTTTCTTAACTACGAAAATCCGAACTGGGATGTTAATGTTTAAGATGAATCTATACTTTTGTTCACATAGTAAGTGAGCTTTTATCACGTAAGAAAGAATTCAGTTTGGCCATTGCCTAGCTGCTGCATTAGTTGTACTGGTCCGTGTTCTTTTTCTTTTAATCCAAGTTCTTATGGGCTCAAAGATGATGAGAGCTCAAAGATTACAGTTAACCAATATGATATCATAACTCAGAAATCTTTATCATTAACATTTTCTCGCAGTCTTTCTGTAGTTTTTGTGGTATAAATTCTCACTAACTAAATTTTGTCATTTGCTCCAGGAAACTGTGTTGGCTTGTGGTTGACAAATCCATTACTCTGCCTTTGACATTGCTTCGACTTCCAAACACCCGATACCTCCAGCATATGGATATGAAGGATGCCTTATGTAGGTTCCACTCGGGAGCCATACTCTTTTATAGCATCCAAAATTGACAGTTACCAAGGTAGGCACTAGTCAGACATGGTATCAAGAGAAATTGTAAAAACACAAACATAATTAATTTATAAAATATGAACAATATGAAGTAAAAAAAAAAAGAAAAAAATAGTTTATTTCTTCTTTTATTGAACTTTTAATAATAAGTTTGCGAGAATACATATTTTATTACATGCAATGCTCTAGTGAACATGCTAATTTGGATCCTCTCACATTGATTTTCGCATTGATTTCCCAGGAGTTGTTCATGTTGCCATCAACTGCAAAAAGGAATATAAATAGTAAAACTTGATTAAATTTTTGAGAAAGATAATTGACACTTAATAAGAATCACACATGAAATTTTTAACTATAAGAAAATACAACTATATTAGCTTAAAAGATTTAAAAATTGCAGCTCTTAGAACACTGGAAAAGGGGATTCTTGCCTGATGATGCCACTTATTGTCAAACATATTGAAAACTTGGAATTATTATCATCCTATTTAAATGAAAGAACATATTAGAAATGTTGTTTATGTGCAATAATAGATATCATGTTACTTGTGAAATAAAGACAATTAGTTTTTAAGCAATTCACAAAACAAGTTGAAAGCCCTATTATACCTTATTAATGGTGTACAATTTAATAGCAGAAATCAGCATATTATCATACTTTACAATCTCCGTAAGTTAATTAACCATTTCTCCTCATGTAATCTTTCTTTCCCGCATCACATATATTTACATTATTATTCATGTAAACAGGAAAGAAAACATAAAAACTTAAGCCATTAAAATTGTTATTTTACTTTTCTGCACAGAAGTTTTCGACAATGCTGCTATTAATTTTGATATTGGAATGTATGTTGAAGTTGGTCGATAAGCATTGTTATTTGGAAGTGTCCCAATGGAGCTTGAGCTTGAAGAATCAATTGCCTGATTGACTTTCTCCATCTTGTTTGGAACAATTCCTGCGATACTATGCCCCCATTTGTTCGATAAAAGATGAACAAAAATAAAAAAGAAGAATGTATTGTTGTATCAAGCACATACAAGGTATGAATTATCTTAGAGAAGTGTCCGGTCTAATTATCGCACGTAAGTAGCTAAACATAAAATTTAAAGATCATCATTTTTTTTGGCTATCAAAATGGAATCAGTTAAAAAGTAGAAATTCATTGTAAAGAGACTTAAATGATGTGCTAGGTACGGTGACAAATTTTACATAATGCCAAGCAGTTTGTCTTTCATCATCAATGATCTACGGATATTTTTATAATATGAAGGACTCTTAGGTGTTAGGTTATAAACATTATGCAATCTATCATATATTAATAAATAAATTTAAACATTAATGACCATAAAGAAAAATAGATGTAGGAGAAAAACGCCTTCGACAATTAGCTAGCCAAGATATGTCCCCTTGCTTGTTCTTCATTAGGTTTGTTTGTGGGAGACGGATGAATATACCTAGAGAAAATAAATAATAGTATACAATTTCAAATTTAAGCTCAATTCTTGTGTCAAGGTTAGCTGATTGATATGGCATAAGGAGCATGCGGAAAAAAAAAAAAAAAAAAACTGTTCATCAATCTACCTCAAATCTGTTAAAGTTTGCCTCTCAAGTAATCGTATGCGTAAAATTTGGGCATATCCCTCACAAGTGTATTTTCTCTGATTTTATCATGAATCACTTAGAATACCCCTCTACAAATGCATTTTCTCTGCCTATATCGTGAATCATTTAGAATTTGTGATATAACTTCATACTAAAGAAGTTCTAATGTTTGCTTCAGGAGACTGCTGCCTTGTGATTGGAGATCCCATTACTCTGCCTGTGACACTGCTTCAACTTCGAACTATTGGATGCCTCTAGCATAAGGATATGAATCATATGAAGGATGCATTATGGAGGTGGAGGTTCCAAGCAGGAACCCTACTCTTTATACAGCATCCAAAAGTGATAATGACCTAGAATCACCATGAATATTGATGTTGTTCATTTTAAATTTTGAAGGTGCATAATCATCTGCAGATTATAAATTCTCTGCTACAGTAGTATTCAGTGCTAGTGTTATGTTTTGCTTTTTCTCATTTGATTTATCCATGGAATTATTTGAGTGCTCTTTCAGCTGTTCTTTGTCTTAAAAATTTTAGGTGGTCTGGTTACATATTTATACTTGAGGCAATTAGTATATAAATTAAACCTTGACAAGAAGTTTTACTTTGGCATTTTTTGTTGCTTGATATCTGTCAATGTTAAATCTCAGCTACAGCTGAACAATGCAGAGGCATCTGGCGAATTTTTCGCTTCACCACATAATTTTTCTTCCAATTATTTAAGCATACAACTTTTGATTTTACATTGAGTAATTGTACTGATAAGAGGATGAAAACTTCTGGCTATTTGCATTCCTGCATGTACTCGGGAGTAGGGATATTTTTAGGCTTAGTTGTTCATGTATCCAATTTGATGCTCCTCCAGTCCTCTATGCAATGAAATATTTTGAACTTTTTGAGTTTTATTTCATTTGATAGCCAGGCTAGTGTTCCAGGATATGACAACTCATTAGGAAGCCAACATCCTAAAAAGCCAAATAGATAATTTTACAGAATTTGAATGTCGGAAACTTTTTAACACTTCGCAGCAAGAAGGACAAATTCTTGTACAAAATTGCTATGGCATAAAACGACTGGTAGGTGGTAAAGGGTAATGGGATCTAATTCTTCTATGATCCAAACCAAATAATGGAGATGCTCTGGGACACATTGTCCTGACAGCTTTAAAGATATAATAAAATTATTGTAGCAGGGGGGACCTATATGTAAAGTGCACAAGAAAATACAAGTGCTTTGGATGCTCACTTGCCTGGGTCAATGCTCTGGGACACATTGTCCTGGAGTCTTAGCTGCTGAGGGCAGCTTTTTTCAAGTTCCGCGTAACTGGTAGGTGGTTCTATGTAATTTTCCAAATGAGGTCAGAAAATTCCCTAATTTCAAAGTGCCGTGACAACTACTGTACTGTAGACAATTATTATGTCAGTCAAGTGGGACCTAGACTTTTTAACAAGAGAATTAACTGTAGCCCTATCCTTCTTGATTACTGTTTAGTGTTTCCATGGTAATACACAGTTGATAACCAGCTGATGGGTTTTATGTTAATGTTTTAGCTAATTAATATTTAGTGGCTGCTACGGCTTGCTGCCGGTATATGCTATATGAGTACGTATAATGGTACCGACAACGTATTCTATTTGTACATGCTAAAATCTTATAATTGGCTACGAGTTCCTCTTGTAAAAAAACTAGTTATGATTATTTTATGGATTCATGAAAATTATTATAAGCCACACTTACTCTTGTCTCATACATGATGTTTGGCTATTTTGAGCTGGGTATTACATTACATATCAATAAAAATGTTTTATATAGAATTACTGAATCTTTTGACAGTTACAATTGATGAAAACTAGATTACTTGTATAGATGGTCCTCAACAACTAGGTTCGGTCAACTAGCTAATTTAACTGCAGGAGTAACCAAGGCATTTGATATTTGTAGCTTAAAACTGTATTTTTCAAGTTGCTTCTTTTAAAGTTCTCTATTTGTTTTCCAGGTATCTTCTCTCTCCACTCCAGAAGAAGTGATCCCCATCTCTCAGGTACGCTGAAAGTGCTTCTTCTTCTTCTTCTTCTTCATTTTTTTTTCCTCCCTTATTGCAGTAGAGAATTCCTTTCTTTTTTCCTTTTTCTTTTGAGATCTAGCTGATGAATTTGACAAATTGGCACTTTGCTCTATACGTGGATGATCTTGTGATAATTGTTTATTTAGTTTATCACTAGTTATTTTTGGATGCTTTGACAGATTTTTTGTGGGTTTATTGGATCTCTACGTGCAGCAAAAAGAGTGAGAAATGCGAGTGGATCTTCCTAATATGAGACAGAAGCAAGAATATAATCATATACTATACAATACACTTAGAGATCTAGCTGCTTTCAATTGTTCATGTTCAATTATAACTCCATTTTTCAAACTTTTCTGCAGAACATAAAATTCCTTTCTAATTTTTTTTTTTTTGCATAAATAATTGCAAAAAAAATACGTGTATAGTAAACTATTTATGGCAAAGTTGAAATTGTCATAGGTTGGATCTGTTGAATCAAGTAGATCAGCGCATGAGCTATGGCCAAAAACTTCATTCTTGGTTTATAATCTCAAATACTTAGATTTTATAATTAAATTTCAGCCTCTGAAGAAACCCAAGAGTTGAGACCGTTCAGCAAAAAGTTGGTACCATTCAGCAGAAGGTTGGTACCAGGTCCTCACCAAAGATGAAGACACCCGATCTGTAGATAATTTATTAGGCACCAAGTACAAATAGTTTAAAGCACATAAAGAAGAAGAAAAAAAAAAACACACTACACAACAATATTAATGTGACCTGAACGCCACCCTTTATATTTTTTTTTTGTTAATACTAAAGCCCATAGGATACAACCAATATCAATATTTTCATTATATAGTCCCACGGGCATCTACTTCAGCCATTAAACAAAGATCTAGAGGAAAATTTGAAAATAACATAAATTCACAATTCAAGAATCTCTCGGCTAGCAGTCCAGTTAGCGCAAAAGTTTGCTTCTCGAAAGATATGCTCAACTTCACAATGGGTGAGCACATCCATTAAGGTTTTAATATCACGAAGTAACGGATCATCATTCCATAAGCCACGAGTTATTTCCTGAATCACCATGAAAAAGTCACCTTAAATTCTAAGCTTTGAAATATGCAGTCTGAACAGCCACTCTTAAATCAAAGCACAACCCTCGCCTTTCTACCTTATTAACCGAGGTGGATAAGAGAGGAGTCACAGCGATAGCTCTAAAATGAGCTACCTCATCTCTGATCACAAATCATCCAGAATCCCTACTAGTCATAGGACCAAAGGAGCCATCAAAAGATAGGATCCATACATCACCTTTGGGTGGGCAACATCAGCTCAACCACATAGGTACATGTTGAAATGCCAAGTTAGGCAGCGAGAACATTTGAGTGCGCTACCCATTGTTGGTTTTCTCTTTGACAACTCTTGGAGTCTTCTCTATGCACATTAAACCCTAAATCTTACTTCCTTTCTAGAAATTTATAATAAATAGAATCCTCTGACAATTAATGACCAAATACAACACCTTAATTAATAGGAAAACCAGTGAAAAATGAATTACAAAACAGACTTGAACTTGTAATCAAAGCCTAACTGGAAACTCTGCTAACTGGTCAAATCGTTTGCTTCTGCATAATATAAAACAAGTCATTGTCTATATCTTTTTTTTTTTTTTTTAAATAGACTTTAGTGTAACCCCCCGCATTCTATTAATAAGGATTTAACAGAGTATGATAATGCATAAACGTTACATATAAGAGGATCCCTCACTAAAGAGCGGGTCTTACATACTAAAAACAAAGAATACAAGAAGTAGAAAATATGTTCCCTCTGCAAAACGGTTCCATTCCAATAAACATGATTCAAAGAGCGAGTTTCCGAGCACACACTCTAGTCCCTAGCAATGAGTCTATCTTAACACTCTTGCTCTTGCATTGAGGCCTACAAATCATAGCCTAAAATAATCTCCGCCCAGTATCCAAAAGCGCAACGTAAATCCATCCATCTTCGAATACTATTTTTAAGGAATCCCCAGTGCACAAAACAAGATGCTCGTTCATTCGGTGTCAAAGTGACCTGATGTGGTGTGGGTCTTCTGGATGCCCTCACCATCAATTACTATTTCTGAGCTCGAATTCAAAATTTGAATTTTGAAGACATCACCGAATGGTTGAACAATTTTCAGTCACCAGAATTAGCCAAGCCATTGTCCCCATTAGCGCGTGATCAAATTTGATTTCCTTTCTAGCTGGGTGAGTCAGTCATCTTCCTCAAGCAACAAAGACGACCCTTCAAATAAAAACAAAAGGTGGTCATTCTATGGCTGAGAGGGTTCCTCTTAGGTGGGTAGGAAGTGCTTTCTCCAGTGGAAGGCATTCCCTTGGTGTAAAGAGTTGGTTGAGTTCATTCAAGGGGTTTATCCGTGTACACCGTTTTGTTATCGGTCATAAGCCACTTCCTTTCCATGGTTAATTTTTATTTTCTCTCTCTCTTTTTTTTTTTGGTGAGAACACAATGAAAAAGATATTAGCGTTTCTAGAAGAGGGGCAGTAGGTTATTCTTTTTATAGAGAAGTTAGAGTTGACATTCTTTGTAAAGAAATTTCATATCTTTGATTATTAAGTAATTTACTAGCATGAATGCCTGTTGATGTAGGTTAGATTTGGCCAAACTACATTAATCCTTTAGTATTTATCATCTATAGATGCTTGTTTTCTCTAAAACTCTTCTTGTATATGCATGCGTCTTCATTTAGACATTATGTGATTTCTTTAAGGTTACTAGGGCTTGAGTAGCTTCTTGTGACAGTTTCTAAAATGATAAGTACCTTCTCATTTCTTTTCATAGTTTTGAATTTTTTTTTTTTGGAGGTAAATAGTTTTGCTAAAGTTAGTTTCTAAGCTTATTTGCACATTCTACTTAGAAGTGAAATTCTCTATAGTCTTACAAAATAATATAATAACTCTACGGAATGTAGGATACTTCCTCTAACCAAAAATGTTGTGTCTGAGGCACCCCAGATGCGACACACTTATCACTCCTATCCATACACTTGTCGCTTACAAATGTATAAACCATTTCTCACCTAAAAAAATTATGTATGGGATGAATACATTATTCTTCTGTTGATATAGTTTTGTGTCTTGTATAACATTTTCTAAAATTCCAACAAGTTGGCCGTCTTCTTAATTCGGGAGTAACCTTGTTCTTCTTTTAGATATGAATAACAACCCAACATATTTTACTAAACTTCCTTTAAACTTAACTAACAACCCAATACAGAGAGCACCCTCTATGCATAAAGTGCAAATTCTTGCATCCACGAGTCATTCCTATAACAAGCAGTCTTCTCTATAGTCTTTTTACAAATACCCTTTAGAGTTCATGCCAAAAGTTTCAAAAGGCTCATCCATATGAAGACCTTTCAGTAAGGAAGAAATATTTAGTTTACCAAAAGAGAGGTTTATTATTTATCCCAAAAAAAAAAAATGGAGGTTTGCAAACCATGTTCCAAAACCATGAACGATCATGTATACAAGAAAGCAAAATAGCCTCTAAATTGTACTGTTGAACTTTTACCCACGTTGGGCGAGTTCTACAATGGTCTCCAATATTGTTAAAACTTTTAAAGCAAACCTGGAAAATACCATTATTTAGATTTCATTCTACGACCCGTTCTGACACAAATCAATTTTAAGAACTGTGATAAAAGAAGTATAGGAACTGTGATGATACATAAATTTAACAGAACGGTTTTCCTTAATACAAGTCATAATTTATGTTGATATTTCTTTTATCAAAAGTCTTGGGTAAAAGAGTGGCCTAGTAACATTCATTCTTTGGTTTCATGATGAAAATAGTAATAGTGATTCCTACTTAACATGCTTTCATTGTTCTATTATTATTTTAGATTTCTATGTACTTGATTTGTTGACTGTTAGATCTTATTATTCATCTCACAACAAATTTCAGGTTAACATGCAAATTATCTTGATCATTTCTTGTATGCACAAGTTTTCTCGCATATTAATTATCAAATTATTTACCAGAGATTATGATATGTTTTCCACATGCTTCAATAGTTACGAAGGTCATCCACCACCATTATTTATTAACAGAACTTGCATATTTTTGTTATAGGATGCATTTTATCATTGCTTGCCTGTCCCTTTACTTTCCTTTATTCCAAACAATTGTACTGAATTACCTTTGTCATTATCAATCTAGTATTAGCATTTTGCATTTGACTTTCTCTCTCTCTCTCTCTCTTGGCTCTTAATCCAGGCATCACGATGGTATCATGCTTTTCCCAAACTGGAGCTGGGATGGCATCCAACCTTGGTAGTGATATTGTTCGGTGCATTTGGGGTCATTTGAAGTCTAGGGTTGGTTATCTAGTACGCTATAAAAAAAAAATTGACAAACTCAAAGAAATTTTTGAGGATTTAGAAAGGAAAAGGAATGACCTACAAAGAAGAGTAGAGGCAGCTGAGAGAAATGGAGAAGTGGTCGATGATGTAGTCGCTGCATGGCTAAATGAATTCGATGAATTTGAGGGAGCAGTTTGTAGAATGTTGGCGGAGGTTGGAGAGAACAAAAGATGCTTCAAGGATTGCTGCCCAAATTTTGCCTGGCGTTATAATCTTGGCAAGGAGGCTGCAGAGAAAATGGTTGATGCTGATAAACTCAATGAAAAAGGAAATTTTGCAATGGTGTCTCAGCCTCCTCCCCCTCCTGGTGTTGACTCAATGCCCGTAGGCGATTTCATGGCTTTCACCTCCACCAGGGATGCCCTTGACAATGTCTTGGAGGCAATGAGGGATGAGAAGCAGCAGTTGATTGGAATATATGGTATGGGCGGAGTGGGTAAGACAACCTTGATGGATGAACTGGGTAGGCAGTTCTCCAAGGACGAGGAGTTTGGGAAAGTGGTGAAGGTGGTGGTGTCACAAAACCCTAGCATAGCAGAGGTACGCCGTGATATTGCAGATGCACTTGGCATGAGACTCTCTGGAGATGGTGAACCTGCAGCTCGAGCATTATTGACAACTAGGTTGAAGATGGAAGCCAAAATTGTCATAATGATGGACGATATATGGGCCAGGTTAGAGCTGAGAGACATAGGGATTCCAACCGGGGACGAGCACAGAGGCTGTAAAATCTTGTTCACCACTAGGACACTGGAAGCGTGCCAACAAATGGAAAGCCATGCTTCAATCAAAGTTGATGTCTTGTCAGAAGAAGATTCTTGGATTCTTTTCAAAAGCAAAGTCGGAGATGTCTTCAATTCTGCGGATCTCGAGTCTGTTGCAAGGAAAGTGGCTGCCGAGTGTGGGGGACTGCCTCTGGCAATCGTTGTGGTTGGAAGAGCCCTACGCGGATATAACCAGAAGAGCATGTGGGATGGTGCACTGATGCAGTTAAAAAGATCCATCCCTGACGAGCTGCCAGGTGTGAAGGAACAACTGTACAAATCTCTTGAACTGAGTTACAACTACATTGAGAATGTAGAGAAGAGATTGTTGTTCTTGTTTTGTGGCTTATTTCGAGAAGACTATGAAATAAGTGAAGATGAGCTTACAAGGTATGTGGTGGGGGAAGGTTTCTTGAGTGAAGTATACACTTTGGAGGAAGCACGTAGAAAAGTTCATTTGCTGGTGCAGGGTCTGATAACCTCTTGCTTGTTGATAAGTACCAAAAGAGGAAGGTTCGTGAAGATGCATGATGTAGTTCGTGATGTGGCCGTTTATATTGCATCCAAGGGGGGTGACTGTTTCTTCGTTAAGGCTGGACTTGGAATGAGGGATTGGCCTGAGAGCAGAGCCTTGGAGGTGTGCAAGAGAATTTCACTGATGAACAATGACATAAGGATACTTCCGGATCAGCCAAATTGCCCAGAGCTACTCACTCTGTTGTTGAATTCCAATCCTTCTTTAAGTGCCGTGTCAAATAGTTTCTTTCAGCTTATGTCAGCACTTACCGTTCTGGATTTGAGCGACACATTTATCGAGTCGTTGCCTTCATCTCTTGCTCTCCTAACTAATCTTGGGTCACTTCGTCTTGACCGGTGCAAGAATCTCCGTGATATCTCTTTAATCGGGCAACTAAAGAAACTCAAAATACTTGGCCTGCAGAAATGTCCACTTAATATTTTGCCAGAAGAACTAGAAACTTTGACTGATCTGAAACTCTTGGATGTATCCTACTCTACTTCTCTTGTCATTCCTCCAAATTTTCTGTGCAAGCTATCTCGGCTGGAAGAGTTGTTCATGATTGGTTATGATTTGAAAGAAGCTCTCCTTGAACAGATTGGTTCCATGGACCGATTGGCCAACTTGCAGGTGTACATAAGTGATGTCAGATACTTCTCTCAAGATGTCAAAGCCTTTGACGGTTGGAAGAACTTGAAGAACTTCATCATTTATGCTGAATCGGACTGGCATTCACTGGCTACTATCTATGAGAAGAATTTGTATCTCAATAATGTGAGCTGTCCAGGCAATTGGACCAAGACACTGCTGACAAAAGCTGAGGACTTGTTCTTAAACGACTGTGATTTTGATCCCACTGCTGGCTGTGATTTCGTCAATGTGAAGAAACTTCGCCTTGTCACGTGTCATCGCGTAGGTACCCTACTAAAAACATCGCAAGCAACACTTGCTCCGAATGCCTTTGCTGATCTAGAGCACCTAATCCTTGCCAACTTAGAGAACCTAGAAGATATCTTCCAAGGTGATGCTCCAGCTCTTGCATTCAAGAGACTGAGGATTCTGGATTTTGTTCGCTGCACAAAGTTGGTCTGTGTCGTGCCATGTAATCTCCTGCAAAGAGCTCATGGCACTCTAGAACTACTCTCTGTGAATTCTTGCAACATGGTGCAGGAGATATTTAATTCCGAAGGGCTTACAGGAGAGCTTGTCATATTGCCGGAGCTGAAATTTGTGAAGCTGACTTCCTTACCAAATCTCAGCAGACTATGGGGCGGGATATTACCTCCTGGGAGCCTTTTGAAACTAACAAGTCTGCAAGTTTCTAGCTGCAACAAACTGGAATATCTGTTCTCCAAGCAGTCGTTGCAGAGTCACCAGAAGCTTTTACCTCCTGGGACCTTTGCAAAATTGAAGGTGCTCGAAGTGGGAGGCTGCCCATGCCAACATCTAGTGCTAACAAGCTTAGCTCATGAGCTCCAGAACTTGGAGAAACTGACGGTGAAGAAAAACCCGACAATGGAGGTGATAATTGAAGCTGAAAATGGCATTGAGTTGGATGCTGGTTCATTTCCCCGGTTGAAGGAACTTGTGCTCATGGACCTTCCAAGGTTAGAAAGCTTCTGCCGAAATGAACCAGCAGCTGCTGCTTTCAGCTGGCCTTTGTTGGAGATTGTGAAGCTCGAGTTCTGTCCATGCATGAAGCGGTTCCCCATTGGCTTGGGTAGTGCACCTAAGCTGAAGAAGATTCACGTCGGAGATGATGATGACGTGGAGTGGTTCCAAGGGTTGGAATGGGGAGATGCAAGTATCCCTTCGCGCTTTGAGATTTGGTAAGAGTTGAACTATCAGTTCTTTCGTTATTAGCTATATCTAAAATTTTATCCCCAGTGATATATTAATTTCTGGAGAAAGTTTACTGATTAACTTTGCCAATAGTTTTAATGATTTTTTCTTTCTTTCTTTTTCCCCTTGAATAACAGTAAAGAGCGTTAAGTGAAACTGTTGAGGCTGTACAAACATAGCTTGCAGTCCAAGGCGGCATCTACCTTATAGTGCAGTGAGTGTGCCCAGATGCATGTACAGCGAAGAAATTCTGATTGCAGTGGGCATAAGAACGAACCTTGTAATTGCTTGAAATGGTTGTCCATCCAATTTCATTTGGGGATTCACTCGGTAATTCTCTGGAAGAAATAGCATAATGTGTGCATGTATATCTCAGCTCATCTCTACTGTATGGACCCTGTGTCTTAGTAGTTCTCATTGTACTTAATTCTACCTCTCTTTGACTTGTATCACTATATTAAGGTGTGATTTGCTATAATTTCAAAATGTATTATATAATGAGAAGTGTGTTAATTGTTGATTTAGTAGTTGTGGACTCTCAAACAAGTTAATAAGAAATGCATTTAAACAACTACTTCTCTTATTGGTATTTCCATGCGTCTCTACTGACTAACGAAATTACGATAACGAAGACGCACATACAAACAACACAGGTATATAAAGTGAAGATAGATAAACGAGTTCAGAGACTACCGGCCGTTACTTCAGCTGGCTATATCAAACTACTATAAGTTTTTTTTGTTTTTTTTTTTTTCAAACGATAATCAAACTAAGAGATCAAGTCCACACAGGAACGTCCATTCACATCCCACCACGGAGACGGAGCACCAGATGAAGGGTAGACTCTTTGTGGAGATGTTGTAATCTGCCACCGCGAATTATCTTGTCCCATCAATGGCTTTCGCCAATAAGAAATTTTCATAAACCCCCCTCTCCAGTCAGCCCTTAACATCTTATCCACCCATTTGCAGAAACAACCCCCATCATCTTACCATCTCCATCTCCACCCACACCTCACAAGACTCCGTCCGTCGATCTCTGCTTCAAATTCTGCAGAAAAACCTCTCATTTGCCACCCAGGAATCGACCCATTTGCTCACCCAGCTCAAGGACGCTGCCTATGCCGCCGAGGACCTCGTCGACGAGCTCGATTACGTAGCTCTTCAACAAGAGGTCGAAGAATTCAACAGGTTGAGCCCCGGTGAGCCTTCTGCTGGCCCCTCAGTGTCTGATATCCGCATTACTATTGCTTTGTCAAGAAACGAGTAGCAGTAATTTTGTTCTAAATTCAAGAATTTGCTGCTTGCAGTTAGCAAAATGGCATCAAGACCTGTTCTTGATTCACGTGAGGCCCAAGGTGTTTGTGATAATGCCGCTGAGGATAGGATAATTGAAATTGTAGTGAAATTGGGTTATATTTTGCTGCTCATTTTAAGAACCAAATTGAAGCAGGCTTGTGCAGATGGAACCATGTCCTCAAATCTCTCCATCACCCAGCAAAAATCAGCACGGGCTCTTCTTCTCTATCCAACCTTCTTCTTCTTCTTCTTCTTCTTCTTTAATTGATAGATTGAGGCAAGGGAGGAGAAATAGTCTGCAGGAGAAGAAAGCTAAGGAGTCGTAAGAGTCTTTGACAACAGTCATGCACTAATCAAGCTCTTGGGGCCCCAATTAGATAGATAGATAGATAGATAGCTGACCCATGACCAGCCAATTCTTTAATCGATGGGCCTCCCTTCATCAATTTTTCTGCTACATGTTGTAAACATGTATTGCAAACTTTCCTTTTTGCTGATCTCTTTGATACTCTCATTGCTGATCTCTTTGATACTCTCATTGGAAATTTAATCGTCTCATGGGGGTGAAGCTACTGATCTGCCTAGAAATTTTCCATCCCTGTTAAGTTTTAAGATTTTCAATCTGATGCTCTCCCAATCGAGCTATCCCCGCAACGAGCTTCGTTTACAACATAACATGCATCGGCAATAAACAAACACACAAAAACATATCCTAATAAACCATATATATCTATAAACGCAAATAATCTCAAAGATATATAAAGAAACAGACAAAAATCAATATTTTCTCAAACTTCGTAACAATATAGCTCTATTCTCCCTTTTTCCTTCAGCTTTTCCATACAAACTCAAACAACATCAATTTGAAAACTCAACTGAGATTTCTCCGCACGGTTCACAAATTAATGTACATATATAACACATAAATACTAACTTTAGTCTATGTACAACATCTATTAGGGCTAATTAGGCCCCCAGCAACTCAGGTACATGACCGTGCGAAGCGACTCCTCGGCCCGCTGCCTCTTATCCTCACCGGCGGTGGCCGCACTCTTGGAGCTGGAGTCGAACGCGCTGGTGAACCGCCTCCCGCGGTTGGAGTTGGCGGTGTCCCTAATCGACTTGGATGCGCCGCTAGCGTTCCCCTGGAGTTGGACCGGGAATCTGCTAATCAACTGCCTCACGCTCATCTAACACAAATTTATTGTTGTTCTTCAATTTTGTAACTATAACCAGAGATTAAGAGGGGAGGTGGCTTTATAATTTATGTAGGCGAGGAGGGAAAGGGCTGCTTCCGGTGGGCTTTCTTCTCGGGTTGAGGCTGCGGCCCTTGGGTTGTTATCCTAGTGAGGACAGTGATGGAGGAACTGTGGGCGGCAAGCGACACGTGTCGGTGGGAGGATCGTTATCTTAAACTCAAGGATGTTTCTGGAGGCTTGGATGGGATTAACAAGCGGGATGGCTGCTGTTTGTTATTGTTGCGTGTGGGCACAAGCAATGTCGCCTCTGTTTTGACTTGGTCCGGATAGAGCTGAACTTTCAGGGGCCCACGTACAACCACGTCAGTTTCACATTTCCCCATTCTCTCCCTCTCTAAACAAAAAACCAAAAGGGATATTGGGAGTGTGGGCTCCACCTAAGTGGGTGCTGGTTGGTGTTCCCTTTGATATTTGGGGGAACTTCTAGATGTGCACAGTTTTTTTCCGTAGTGAGCCCACTTTTCCTAGTGCGCACACCTTTTCTTTTAAAAAATCATGGTTTTTCCTAGTGAGCACACCTATATACCATATTTGCCCTCACCATCCCCTCCGCTCTAAATCTCTTTCTCCCTCTCTCTCCCCTCCGCTCTAAATCTCTTTCTCCCTCTCTTCCCTCCGCCGTCCTCCTCCACCCCTCCATCTTCCCTTCCCCCAAACTCTCCCTCTTCTTCCATGCCACTCACAATTATCTCCCTTCCTCCTCCCCTCCTCAGCCCCCTCCATTCTCTTCCGATCAGTTGCCCGCTCCAACTATATCGACCACATCCTCCCCGCCCTTTGCCTCGCCATCTCATCCTGCTCCCGCGACCCCACCACATTCGCCGTCGTCCTCAACTCCCTCCTCCGCCACTCCAGCTTCGACGACGCCCTCGCCGCCCTCGACATTGCGCAGCAAAACTCCGACGTCGTTCTCACTCTCCAAACCTACAGCTCCGTCATCCTCGCGCTCATCGACAAGTCCCAGCTCTCCCTCGCCCTCTCCATATTCATGAAAACGCTCCAGTCGTCGACGCATCACCACCCGGACACTGCCACCAGCACCCGCCTGCTCATCGCACTCCGCAGAGCCGACATGCAGGAGGACTTCCGCGACCTGTTCGACGAATTGTCCAAGAGAAACTTTCGGTTTGATCGCCGCGGTTACAACATGCTGATACATGCGTTTGGATGCTGGGGGATGCTAGGCGCTGCACTAGGACTATTCCGGACGCTGATCCAGGGGTGTGCCAAGACGTACTTGGTGGAGGAAGCGAGCCGGGTGTTTCGAAAGATGGAGTATAATGGTGTTCGGACTGATACCGTGATCTATAACAATTTGCTAGATGGGTTTTTGAAGGTTAGGAAGCTGAGTGAAGCTTGCCAGCTCTTTGAGAAGAGGGTTTCGGATGGTGTTTGAGCGTCTTGCAATTTTCTTTGTCTCATCTCGTTGCTGGTGGATCAAAATATTAGAAATATGAAGCTTGTAATGATGATAATAATTTTAGAATCTGTCATGTTTCGTAGAATTATTTGTAATTTGTAAATTAAAGATATATTTAAAATGAATACACCATTAAAGAAGGACAAATATATCCGTTTGTCTTCTTTCCTTCTTTATTATTATTTTTTTATTTTATTTTATTTTCTTCTCCATGTCTGTGTTGTTAGCAGTGCTTTGTGCACGGGCATGTTTATACCATTATATCCATAAATGAAAATTACATCCAGAAATGAAAAATACATGTTTTTCGTTCCCTTCCATGTTTATTTGTCTTTCTTACTTTCATTTTGAAGAAACAAATACCTAAATTTGATTTCTTTCGGGAACTTGGATTACAGCTACTGTTTTTTCATCTTTGCTTTTCTATTAAAGGTAAATAAAATTTTGAGAAAAAATCTTCAAAGAATTATGAATGAGAATTTTGACGCTTTGGTTTGGGATAAATAGATAGCAATGACACTTCTATCATTAAGTTTTGTCCATATTAGATAAGTGCTGGATGCAAACTTCTTTGACAATCCGTAATTACTTTCAAAATTTGGGCACTTCTCGGGCTCTTATTAGACATATGTCATATATTTTTTATTCACTTCTTTGTTTAATACATGTTTGAGATTTTTGTTTACTTTCATTTCTGCATCAAAAAGTATACTCTCTAGTGGGAAAAGACAATAGCAAGCAATTTTTACTTTCATTTCTGCATCAAAAAGTATACTCTAGTGGGAAAAGGCAATAACAAGCAATGGTGATAAAAGAGAAGAAATAAAAATTGCACATCCAGAGAATCGAACTCTGATCAATATCATAGGAGGGTACTATGATAACCACTACACCAGATGCGCATGTTATGACATGGGAGTTTAATCTTTTTTACTTATTCTCTGATCCAGGCTAACCAGCCCGGACTTGTACTCTCTGTCCGGGGCTGATAGCCCGGATGAGAAGGCTTAATTCGGGCTGGCTAGCCCGGATATTATTGGTTGATCCGGACTATCAGCCCCGAATCAACCAAACTGATTCGGGTTGGCTAGTCCGGATCAGGAGGCAAGAGATTCTATTTTCTAGGGTATTTTTGACCAAAAAAAATAATGGCAAAGTGGTAAATAAAACGATCTTTTAAGTGGGCTCACTAGGAAATATGCTGTGCCCGTCTAGAAACTCCCGATATTTGGAGTGTGCCTCTGTAATTTCCCAAATTGGAATCAAAGGAAATATCTTTTGGGTTGAAATTAGATGAAGGCCCAATATTCGCAATCCGTATAATGGGCCACTACTTTTTAATGGGCTCTGAACTTGTTAGAAACCATATTATTACTGCTGCTATGGATTCTCAATGCCATTTGGGGGCATAAGTATGAAAGTGGGGGTAGCCCCATCATCCAACAACACATTTTCAAGTTTGATTTTCAAAAATACCAATAGAAAAATTAACTGGAGTAAGTGACGAGGATACAACCTTAATCTCAAAGAATAAAGAACAAATGTGAAATATCCACATACATAGGTTCGGATCTTAATCGATGCAAAAAAAAAAAAGTACGAAAATCCATATCTAATTGGATACAAAGACTACAAAACTTTGAGATGCAGATATCTTGAAAATATCAAATTACCAATATGAATATATCTAGCTAATTCCATCCTATTTCCAAAAGAATATGTCAACATGAATTTTTATAATTTCATTTACTAACACCTCATAGCACAAATAGACTTGAGAGTAGACAGATCAAAAGATCAATCTTTAATATGCCATTTTCAAATTTTTTTTTTTTTTTTATGCAACTGAATTTCTACCTTACTGCTCCATCTCGTTCCATGCCTGTCTAACAAAATCTTTTCTTTCATGAACTTGCGAATGGAGAGTTTCTAAAGGAGCATACCGTTTTTTCCTAGAAAAACATATTCTTAATGTATTTTTTGAGTCGGGATTATTATTAAGTGGGCCATTGAAAAAAAATGGTGTGCTGCTTTGGAAACTCATCCGGCTCTCTCAAATATCATAGAGAAAATAAAAATGGAAAAAAAGGAAAAAGATTCTACTGAGTTGGATGGGTCCCGCATGCATTGACTGGTGATGATTCGGGGGTAAATGTGTAGCGGGTGAGGGAGTATTAATGTCAGAATCTCATCCATTTGTCAAAATCTTAGTGGCCATTTCTCTTTCATGGAACGATCCAATACAATTTTTTAAATAAAAAAAGAGGTATTTACAGATCTGTCCCCTTACATCTTTATAAATTATAATTTAGTTCCCTAAATCTTCATATTTAGAATTTACTTATTCAAATCCTTTAACTTACTACAATTTAGTCTCAAGTTTATATTTTGGCCCGATTTTTCTATTTTACCTCTGATTTCCTTCACTTAATTCCCTTCTCTCTTCCACTTCTCTTCTTAGTTCTTATTGGTTCCCACTTGTTCTTCTTTTCTCTCTCTCTATTCATTTATTGGTTCTCCCTCTCTATATTGAAACCAAATATATTATTCTCTACTAAATGTATTAAACCTTTAAATCTCAATATAAATTCATTTATTGGGTTCTTCCTCTCTATATTGGATAAATTTATTTTTAGGTTTAATACATTTAGTGGAGAATAATATATTTGGTCTCAATATAGAGAGGGAGAACCCAATAAATGAATAGAGAGAAAATAAAAAGAAGGGAAAACCTAATAAGGACTAAGAAGAGGAGGGGAAAAGGAAAAGGAAAATTAAGTGAAGGAAATCATAGCGGTAAAACGGAAAAATCGGACCAAAATATAAACTAGGGACTAAATTGCATAAACTTAAAGAATTTGGGAACTAAATCCTAAATATGAAGATGTGAAGGACTAAATTATAATTTATAAAGAGTCAGGGATAGATCTGTAAATACCCTAAAAAAAATTTAATTATTATTTTTTTTTTCATTAAAACACCGGATAAGACCTCACCCTCCTTCTGGCCTGTTTTGTATCTTTCCTCTTCACCCACTTCTCGACCAAATCCAAATGCAATCTCCGCCTAAAAAGATCGAACCTTGAAAAACCCTAACCATAACTCGTAAACCCTAACCCTAATGGCGGCCATCGCCTCCGCATCCTTCGCCTCTCTGGGGCATTCGTCCTCCGATAGGAAAATCTCGGCCTCTGCGGCTCGGTCCGTGGCACCCGCCGGATTCGGTGGTGGATATCGGATCAAAGCCCGCAATTTGAGCACTCGGTTGATCGTTCGATGTGCCGTCAGTACCGCCGGTGAGATTTTCTGCCGAGTTTTTTTTTTTTTTCAAAGTTTTTTGATAATTTTTTAATCCCTGGTTGAGGTCTAACTATCGTTTGAGTTTACTTTTTTTATTTTTCCATTTAAAGTCCAATCTTTCGCTTTTAATTTTGTGTTCTTTTAAAAAAGTTCTTGCTTTGGTTAATTTCTCAAAGTTAATAATTAATGTACAGTATGATTATAAAGAGCCTTATGCATTATTTCGTCCAGCTCACAAAATTAGAAAGAATATTTCTTTATGAAGAAAACCCTTTTTTGGGGGTTTTTGTTAGAGGAACTGAACTTGGAATTTTTAATAATGTAATTCTATACGTCCTAATTTTTATGACAATATGATGTTGTGGTCTGTAAAATTTGACTGAACAAGTCCAATGAACCTTATTAGTTGATTCAGAAATCCCATTTTATATTGATTACTGTAAATGAGCTGTCTGCCCATGTAAATTATATGAGCTAATGATAAAAAAATATTAATCCCATTAGTTTTTTTCAAATCATTTCTAGGAGCATGATATTTATAGTCTAAGCTTCTTTAGGATTAAATTTCATAGATTTTGGAATTTATTTGTCATTCCATCATGTGGATACAAGAGATGTTGTATTCACATAGAACTGTTAATTTTGTGTCTAATTGATGCAGCAGCAGCAGCAACAACAATAAAACCTTTTATCCCAAGTACTTGGGGTAGGGTATATGAACTAAAAAAGAATCACGCCGGATCGATTACGTTGATAGTCCAATTGATGGAAGACCAAATTAAAAGTAAAACTCAAAAAATTGGGTATGAGTGAATCTAAGGAGTTGAGATCATTATAAAAAACAATTTGAAATTTTTTTACTGGAGATAGTAGAAATAGACTGCAGCTCAGGTGAACTGTCAGTTCATATATATATATATATATGAGAAAGTGTACCTAAGAGGCTGTTTAGCTCATGCAACCACTGTATCAGTCAGCTGATTGGAGCTTTCATTTTTATGTTTTCTTGCCTTTTGCATGTGTGAGTTTATTAATATGAAGGATTATGGGAAGGTTCATTATCTGGTGCTTCCTTTTCTTTAGATGTCCCCCCCACTGTTTCTCAGACAAAGATGAATTTTCTCAAGTCCTACAAACGGCCGATCCCAAGCATATACAATACTGTTTTGCAAGAGCTTCTTGTGCAGCAGCATCTGTTGAGGTACAAAAGAACCTATCAGTATGATGCCATCTTTGCTCTTGGCTTTGTCACCGTCTATGAGCAGTTAATGGAAGGCTATCCAAGCAATGAAGATCGGGAACAGATTTTCAAAGCCTACATTGAAGCCCTAAATGAGGATCCAGAGAAATACAGGTTTTTGTTCCTTTACTAATATGTTGAATGACACCTCTGAATATAGATATGAACTTATGTTGTACTCTATGCAGAGGGGAGGGAGAGCATCTGTCATGCTATTAATTTTTTCATCGATTCTTATCTATTAAGTTTAGATGATAAAAAAGTTTAAATTTGGCATTTTTATCAAATCATTTATATTTATTACATGCTTATCGAAGACCACTTTATAACTGTTCCTTCTCCATTCATTTCTTTTTTGAATATTAATGATAGGAGAGCTGAGACTGCAGATATTTAACTATTTGTGGGGATTCAGTTGTAGTTATTCATAAGTTATGTTGTGATATAAATTTCTCTTGGCGGAGCACTAAACCAAGGTGGGGAATCTTACTATACTTTAGCTACATTTGAGATAATATTATTCATTAATGTATGTGAAAGATTCTTTATGTCAGGCCCTGCTTTTCTTGAATCTCCCATTTTGACATCCACCAAATTCGTACCAATGTTTGTCTTCCGAAAGGAATTTTTACTGCTTGGGCTATTCTATTTTTATGAAAGGGGTTTTTTGTTTTCCAAATCTTAAATCGTATGATCACCAGCTTGATGTTCTTATTTTCATTTCTTTTAAAATGTCTATGGTTCTGATTATGTTTTTATTGCTAGGGTATGGTAGATTTGTTTGATTTTTGATAGTAGATTTGTATTTTGGCATGCAATCTAGAACATAAGGTGAAACTGTATGAGCTGGCTAAGAGATTTATATTGTGCATAACACTTGATTCCTCAACTTTTCCATCTAAAATCATATTCTTGTCCATGTAAGTATGTTAGGTTGCCTTTATGTTGAGACAAATCATACTGTTACCAAAAGATGGCTAGGCATCGACATCTCAGGTTTGTATTGATGTTAGTTTGTAAAATTTCTTGGCTTAACACAACCAAAGACATTCTCAGCATGAATTGCGTGTTAAAGTGCACCTTTGAAAATATAGAACAACTCAAATCATGTAATGTTTACAATTTGTCTTTACACGGCATACACTACTTTCTAGCCTATATATTAGGCTTGCTTCAACCATATCTCTGGTCTTTCCACAGTACTTTACCTGCTGTTTTTTGTCAATTTCAGAAGTGATGCAAGAAAGCTAGAAGAGTGGGCTCGTGGTCAAAATGCAAACTCGCTAGTAGATTTCTCATCAAGGGAAGGGGAAGTTGAGGATATCTTGAAGGACATTGCGGAGCGTGCCCAGGGTAAGGGAAATTTCAGCTACAGTCGGTTCTTTGCAATTGGTCTGTTTCGTCTACTTGAGTTAGCAAATGCAACCGAACCCACCATTTTGGAAAAGGTTTGTTTTCATTACTTCTGCAGTGTTGTGTACCAAAGTATATTTTGATATTTTCTTAGAAGTAAATTTCCCCCCCTTTTCTGAGATGATAGCGTACATTTAGCTATTGTTTTATAACTGGATAAGCTAATACCTACCAGTAGTGCGAGTCAATTGTTCCTTGGTGTGTCAGACCAAACAACCTTATGTTAATTTCTCTACTACAAATCTACAATTGCTGTCTATTCTCTAGCTTTGACATCTTATTTAATACGTTCATGGTTGGCTAATTGACAGGCTGATGGATTACATATTGCACGTTCACAGTATACGAGCTATGCAAGTTCACTTTTTTGGCTTAATTGAGTATCTAAGTTGGTTCTTTAATAATGTTATATTACCTTTTATGATTAATGCGAGTCAATTGTTCTTTAATATTGTTACATGCTTGAAAGTTCTAAATTTCATATCAACCTACACATATTAGGTATGTCCAGATGCTGTAACTTAAGGTGGTCATTAAGCTTGCATGGTTAATAAGTCATTATTGTTACTGAGAACTTGGTACTTCAACTTTAGTTTGTGTTTCGATGTTGGACACCACAACATTGATGGTTCCTAACAGTCCGGACGAGTACTACTTGTTTTATGTTCCTACAATGAAATAAGCTGATTTTATTCTTCCTTTACCTTTTTCGAAATTAAGCTATTGTTGCTTGGGTTTATCAAGTAGCTGGTAGTTACAACTTTGAAAGTGAACCTATCTGTGTTATATGTTATCGAATTTGTTTGGTGTAGAATGATGAGGATTGAAACTCTTTTAATTTATTATACTGTGCATCTAAGATCATTACAACACTGTTGAGCTGCCTATGTTGTTTTCGAACTCTATTAGAGGATAAAGGAAATGTAATTATGATCTTGATTCTTTCTTCTTGCGTATGATTTCTGGCATGCATCTCCTTTTCTTTTCAAGTATTTGTATTATTAATTTATTAACCTTTGGCTTCTTCTATAGAATATTTCGCCACACATAACAGAGTAGCCCGAGTCTTTGAATAATCTAGAACTGATTCATATCACAAAAAATATTGCTGTGAGAAAAACAGGAAACATAAAATTGAAGGAGGCGAATTAATACATCTGAAGATAATAAAAAAACAGTTCTGACTGTCCATTGTTTACACTTGATTTTGTTAAATCTAGAGATCAACCCTTCTAACTTTTATATTATTATAGTTTATTGATTCTTATTTGGAAATAAGTTGAATAAATACATTCATCAGATTAATTATACATCAGCAAGTGGCTGTATGTTATAAATAGTGTAATGGCGGGTGTTCTGTCGATTTGTATTCAACTGTAATGCATCAAATTGCTGCATCTATTCTCATATATGATTAATAGATTTTTAAGATTAGGTTTGGCTATTTTCAAATACATGCAATGTCAGAAAATTAGTACTATAAGGCTGTTATTTGGACATTTGACTTATTAGCGTTTGCATTTTGACAGCTTTGTGCAGCTTTAAACATCAATAAACCAAGTGTTGATAGGGACCTTGATGTGTACCGCAACCTTCTATCAAAATTGGTTCAATCGAAGGAGCTCCTGAAGGAATATGTGGATAGGTACAGTAGTTTATCTTCTATTTTTACCCTGAGAAATTCTCGTGCCATACTGGTTTAAGTGAAATATTTAAGAAAGAATATAATCTTATGACAAGATTATATTATAAAATATGTAGTGACAAGTTTGACAAATTTACAATTCAACATATGAGCATTGAGCTTAAGTTTTAAATATCAACCAGCTTGTTCACTATAACTGTACACTGCTGGATGTAAATGTGCTTAACGCAAACTTTCACTGTCGAATGTAAATCGTTAAACATCAAGCGTCCTCTCAAAATTTCCATTATGTTGTTTGTTTTTTCTCGCAGAGAGAAGAAGAAGAGGGAGGAAAGGGCGGAGAATGTGAAGGCTGACGAAGCAATTACAAAGTGTGCTGGAGATTTTCTACATTCAAGGCATTAGCAGGTCATGTTTCTAATTGTACTATTTTGGAGTGTGAGGATCCATATAAGTCACAAAAGTTCAGCTCCTTTTTTTAGTTTCTCTTTTTCTATGTAATTTTCTGTTGTTATTTGTGAGATGTAAAGGCATGTGGATCACTATTCTCCAGAGTAATGCAAAGAACAATTTTTTATATTCAAATGAATTTTGCTTCTTCAGTGTTGTTTTGACACCTTATCTTTATGACAGTAGTGTCGACTCTTCACAAGAAATAATGTTGTTTCTGGATGTAGAATTGTACTTCAGTTACAGTTATTTTTCACAATTTGGAGGTGTGCATTGTTTTTTCCCCTTCTATTGACTTAAGAAACACCATGGAAGAGACTGCTTATGTGAGTCTTAGGAGCACATATAGATTATAGAGGTTATCACTTGCAACTTCCAAACTAAATACAGAAATACAAGTTACAACAAATTCTATTATTGTAACTTTAATTACAGTACATTACAACATCACATACAAGTAGCTAGACAATCGGGTAAACTACATATCCTTGTGTAACAAAACCTGACTGCAGAGTTTCGAAAGATATTAATCATGCAGAATTAACTGACATGAAGACTGCCCTAATACTCTGGAAAAGATTTGTAATTATTTATTAATTTATAGAGGAGAGATTTAATGAAAATTAGTCCTTCTGAGATCCACGTAAATTAAATGCAACATTAGACGAAAAACTTGAAATAAATGCAGAATTTTATGTAGATTTCTGAAAATCAAAAAACAAAATTTTGAACAAGCAGAAACTCATGGAACATAAAAGAACTCAGCGGGAAATTCTAAATGGGCACCATATTTTACTAGGGAGTACCATTTTCCCCTAGGGTATTTACTGATTTGTCCCTCAAATCTTTATATATTATGATTTAGTCTCCCAAATCTTCATATTTAGTATTTAGTCCCAAAATCTCGTAAGTTACTAAAATTTAGTCTCTTTTCCTAACTTTTGACATGATATTACCATTTTACCCTCCTTATTCATTCTTTCTCTTCCTCTCTCTTTTTCTTTTCTTCATTATTCCTTCTCTCTTTTCCTTTCTCTTTCTTCTCTCTTCCTCCTCTTTTCTTCATTGGGAGAAGAGAGGAGGAAGAGAGAAGAAAAAGAGAGAAGAAATAATGAAGAAAATGAGAAGAGAGGAGAAAGAGAGAGGAAGAGAAAGAATAAATAAGGAGGGGTAAAATAGTAATATCAGGTCAAAAATTAGGGAGAAGGACTAAATTGTAGTAACTTAGGAGATTTGATAGACAAAATCCTAAATATGAAGATTTAGGGGACTAAATCATAATATATAAATTTGAGGGGCAACCCAGCAAATACCCCTTTCCCTTATGTTAAAAAGTCACTTTACTATATAGTATAGTATATGGTGCTCACTAATAAAATGTGGTGCGCATTTAGAATTTCCCGAACTCAGCCGTCAAGCCGCCGTGGTGGGCCCCACACTTCCGCTTTTGGTTCTCGCGCTTCTGCTTTCCTCGGCCCAGTCAGGGAACCCAATTCGATCCATTTTGAATTCGAATCGAAATATCTAGGGTTTTCAAAATCTCCGAAAGTTCTTTCCCCTTATCTCCAGATTGATGCTGCCATTCTCACCGGAGAGGCGGAGCTTCTATAAAGAAGCAGAAATGGCCGTCGATGTGATCGAGAGAGCCCGCCGTCTTTCGCTCGATGTAAGTTTCTCTCGTGGGATTTCTTCTTTCTTTGGGAAAAATGTGGTCACGTATTTAGTCAATTTTTGGTGGATTAGGTCAAGAGGACACTGCTGCCTAAAGATGGTCAGATTCTTGGGAACAACGATCAAACCCTGGTTACTATTGTTGATTTCAGCGTGCAGGTTCTCATAAAGTCTAGGTAATTCATTTTTTAAAAAAAATTGATTTTCTTTTTTAGGACATATTACTGTTTTGATAAGTGTAATGTGGGTTTATATCCTTTGATTTTGATGCATCTTGGTAATCTGTAGTGTTGTTTTGAATGGATTTTAGGACATCTTGGATCCTCTTATTACTCTTTCCGAGTGCTAGGACTTTGGAAAGTAGAGTAGATTGTTCTGCAAAGTTAAATGTGGCAGATTTCGTTGATTTGAAACAAAATGTAGCAACAAGCACTAGAAGTAGACTAAATGAACATGGATCGAGACATAAAAAGAAAAGATATGGTAGCTGTTAAATCTATCGCACTAGATGGGCCTTAACAAGGACTAACAAAGCTAAGAAAAAGGAATCATGTAGTCTACCATTAGATTTGGGGTAAAGGCTTTTTGCTGTTGTTGTTAATGTTGAGTGTTGTCTGATCTGAAACAGCATATACATGCACACTATTTTTTAGAGGGGTAAAGAACTAGAATATATATTTGCCACAATGCATTCAGGTTTTCTAATTCTTCAACTCACTTCTTGAATATTAAACTTCTTATGATGTAAGTGAACTTGTGATTTGATTTTGCAACTTGAGCTTGCTTTATGCGCACAGAGTTGAAGAGAAGATTCGGCTATCATAAGGTCAGGATCTGTGAGTCCAGAGAATGATGGCAGCTATGTTGGTAATTTCTTGTTGACTCGGTGGTGAGTGCTGTGCGGTGCCTGATAAGGTGAGAAGCAACCATGAAGCTTTAACAACTGATGATGTAATGGAGGCCATTGATGGAGGGGAAGGATGCAGTCTCTTTTGGTGCGAAACCATGGGAACCTATTTGGTAAAGTGAATATTGGTATTAAGCAGTTAATTTTACTCAATGCTTTGAAGGTTATATTTTTCTGTTGCATCTTCCCCTTAAATGTTAATTAGCTTGGAGGTTCATTAGTAGTATTGTTTATGATTATGGGGTAAACATCCTACTATTGCCAGCCTAACCATGTATACGTGAATCAGATATGACATGTCGTAGGTAAAATATTAACACTGAGGATTCATGTGATTATTAAATAGATTTGTAAATCTAGACCTTGTAGGATAGGCAGACAATTTCAAAATTCTTCTTGTATCACATTAGCAATTCATCAAGATCCTGTAATATCATTGTTAAGATTAACATAGCTACAGATGCACATGGCTATACTCAGGAATGAACCAGCACAAGAACATGCCAAATTCTCATATCCAAGTTTTGACAAAATCCATTGTCCAAATCTTGTATCTAGGCTTTCAAGAAACTAGTGTCCATGTCACCAAAGCCCTTGGATATTTACAATTTATGCTTTTGGAATCTACTATTATTTGATTGTCTGCAGTGCCCTCAATGCAAGAGTTTGATTTTAATTGATTCAGCTGAAACTCGATTCAATTGATTGAACACATGGATTTCTCAAAGGGAGTAATGAACTATATGTGGTAGGCTTTAAACCATGCTTTTTTCTTTGCCAGATCAGGTTTTGTATCTAAATTGACTATAGAATTTGTAAGGACTTATATGGATATATTCACCTTCTGTTTGATGGTCGCATGTTATTTTGACGTTTTGAAATATATGTGTTGATTACTTGATGGACAATGTTAATGAAGTTCTGTGATGCGCAAACCTTACTTCTTTTTGAGTAAGAACTATCTGGCTTGTGCCTAGCGGCTTAGAAGATGAGGTTGATCAGATAAACTAGTAGATTAAGAATCGGTTTGCTGACTAGTCTGGCTTGATTTACACTTAGCCATTCAACACAAGCTTGTCAGAGAGGTACCTAACCTTCCACCCCATATGCAAGATACAACTAGCAAATATGACCTGTATTCCAATTATAGATCAGCTTGGCAGAACTGACCTCCACTCAAGTTTAAAGGTGGATTGTACTAGTATAAATGCTTCATCTCAGTGGTTATTGTGGCATCACTATCTTGCAGATAAATGATATGCATTCCATACTTTTAAGTAGGTTCCCAACTATGAGCATCGGAGCATTCAATTCCATATGTTCAGAGCTAGATTAAGCATAGATGGTTGAGTGAGATGACACCAAGCCTCATTTAATTTCTTGACATTCCAAGAGAGAATTCCAAACTATTTGCTTGTTAATCTCTTCAATCTATTAGTTACCCTTAGTTAGTCCCTTTCTTAAGTTTTCCATTAAAAAAAAAACCAACCATAGTCTGGGTTAAGCGCAACCAAGAATGACCAATTGCACAATTACATAAACCCCTGGAATTAATAATAAGATGCCCAGGTGAAGCAAAAGGAAAACCTTCCACAGGTTTATGAACAATCCTGAATGTTCTATTATTTTATTCAATTTTTTGGAAGAATAATTAAATAGTTATAAATCAACTTAAAGAGAGTCTTCAGTCTCCAAAACATCTAAATGATGTCTCTGTTCAAAAGCAACCCCAAGAGATATATTACAAGCTATTATAGTATGGCATCTATGGAAGACTTGGTGCAAAAGGACAACTAAGCCTAAGTTGTTTGGTAGTTTTAGATATGCTAGTTTGAGAGTGTTATAACTTCTACCCTGTGATGTTCCCTTCTTGATATATAGATCTCCAATCATCCTGCAATACAATGTAAACCAAGTTATATAATATATTTTTGAATTTTAGCCCAAAACCATAGGGGAGAAAAGTTCGGCAACACAACTGATAAAAACCCCGGGTAAATATTTTGAGGCTATTAGAGCATATAAAGATATACAATCTTTGATGAGGATCCATCTTGAAAGAGGTCTTAACAGGGCCTTTTAACAAAAAGAGACTTCAGAATGAAGATTATAGGGAAACTGGGAGAAGACCAACATCCTTTTGTGTGATATTTCTTTGTTGGCTACTGAAATGGATTTTCCAGACTTTGGGGGTTCTAATCTGGGTTGTTGATGCATTGGATTAGCTGGCCACCTACATGATGAACCAAATGGTTCCAATAGAAGCCAGGTCTAGGACTATGTATAGCCAAAAAAGACAGCGGTATTTAACTGCACTCATGATATGTTTTAGGTTGATCACAACATGGAGCAATTTTGTACTAGCATATGCCCATGTCAGTCAATGACATATTCAGCTAGCAAGACTGGAGCATTGATCCGTAAATAAGAAATTATGAATGAACAGTGACTTTGTTTCACAATTCCTTGACGACTCACTATGGCAACTCATCTAAGAGTCCAAACCTGCTATTACTAGTAAAAAAGAAATGGAGACTTGATAATGGGAAATATAACAAAAGTTCAATTGTGTGGATGCTTGGCATCAGCTAGGGTGGGTGTCCTGTAATGCAAAGCAAACAAACAGAAGGCTTTGACTTTCCTTCCTGGGCCGATGATGGAAGCAAAGGAAAAGAAATCAACCGACGCCCTCATGCTCCCCAAAAATTAGCCTTATTATAGTATATATTGATTACTTATAAATAATGAATAGTAAAAGTTAATAGCTCTAGTGCATCTGTATTGTATCGGTGGAAATGGTGAACATGGTGCCAGTTCGGTTTCATTCAATTATTTGTTTGGATGTTTTTGTTCTATATAGGAACGGAAATATACATCTTGCACTTACACGATATGCACTGACATTTATTTGATTTGGAGAAGAGGAATAAAAATACTTTAACCACACCCGCTAACAATCTTCTCTCTAATTTAATTGAGCTAGAAGAAACCTAGGCCTTTCACCTAAACCTAAAATTTCAACCCTTATTAGGACATAACCTATTTAAATCTTCTTTCTTCCACTTATATTACGATGAAAAGACCGAGTTGAATCATTCCACCTTGAAAAGGTCCAATATGTTCTTTTTATAAAGCATAAATAGTGGGTAATCCTTAACAAAACATATGCTAGATATGTAGTTACTTATAAAAAGAAAAATACAAATATCACCTAAGTATTTAAGCTGCAAAATATGGTTAGAAAGACAATCCACATTGTGAAGGGTGTATATGGGGTGTATTTTTTGACTTGTCAAGTCCTGAGATGAAATGTGAATTTCAAATTTCAAAAATTTAGGTTTGGAGAGAGATGGGACTGGCTATAGTTAAGGGGGAGCAGATGCAAGCTTTTTCTTTCCATAGCCGGCCAAATGACTATATGATCATTTGTCTCAAATTGCTTTGGCCTTGATGATTCTGCCGTTGATGACCAAACTACCCTTGTATGGCCCTGAATGCGGGCACCATCTGAATTCCTTGACGTTGCTTACGACACCATTTTTGTGTCCTATACTTATTGGACTCTCGGTGGGTGTTGTTCGTTCCCTCGCTCAAGCAATAGACTGCCATGCATCTCTCTATTGGTATACACCGGGTCACTTTGATTCAACCCTGTTGATAATTGTCCATTTTTCTCACTCTTCCGTTTCGATGAAGAAATTTAGAAATTAAATATTCTGTTGATGCTGGAAACGCTATTTTTCTTGCTCGCTGTAACTTGATCTTCTCGGTAACGCAATACTGCCTTCCCAGCTCCTCGACCACCTAGCCTTTCACACTTCATTGGTTGTGCCTCGCCGATGCCTCTGTACACATGCTCTTTCATGGTGGTCTTGATCCTTACTGCTCATCCCTCACTCGAATATGTTGTAATACCGCCTCAATCGTCCCACATCAACAATAGGAATTTAGTCGGCGTTTAATCCTGCTAATTTTTTTTTTATTGTTGCCGCATTGCCGCAAACATCCACAATACTCCGACTTGAATAGAACAAACTCAATCGCTTCTTCAAGTGATCGTCTGTACATGTATGCTTGAAAAATTGAATCTTTCTTTATATTGCAAATTTACTTTGGAATTATAGTTACAAATAGAAAATCGAGATTACAAGAATGGGGATCGATTGATTTTGATTCCCCTTTATTTTTGTGGGTTCTGGCAGCGGTGGAGTCTTGATTCTGCACTCCGTTGACGATCCGATCTGGATCGGGATGAAGATTGATCTCTCTGAAACTTCTGGACTCTTTGGAGAAATTCTCCTCCAAAAAGAATCTCCTTTTTGGACTCACTGTCTCTGAAAAATTGCCTCTCAAAAGAATCCTCTTTTTTCTCCGGACTCCAAGAATTTTTTTTCTGGACTCCCCGTCTCTGAACTCCAAAAAATCCCTTCTGGAAAATTCTCTCCTTTTATAGATTGAGGAGAAAGGTCAAATCTCCGTAATTACTCCCTGAGAATCCGGATCAAACCTTCCAAATCTTTGTAATTATTTTCAAAAGAAAATTCGGATTAAATCGTAATCGAAGCACGGGAGCGGACGGATGGGAGCGGACGAGCGGGAGCAACCCGCAGGTGGAGTGCTCCCGCGGGCACATCTACGGGTGGAGCGCTTCCATGGGCGCATCCGCGGGTGCGCTCCCGCGGGTGGGACCCGCAGGGCACTCCCGTTTTATTTATTTATTTATTTATTTTATTTTTTAAATCTTTTTTTTGGATGTCTACATAACTCCCTCCAAAGTTTTCAAAATTTTGTATTGAATTGTAACGAACTTCGAAACACTTTGGACTCTTTTATTTTAGCTCTGTAGTCTTCATTGTGATTTTATGGTATACTGTGAACCATATTCTGGAATCACTACCTTCCAGCTGTTTTGTTGCTTGAGCTATTATGTTGAACCTTTTCGATGTATCAGAGATTGCTTCTAGCGAGTTTTCTTGATGCTGGCCATTGTACCTGTGCAGCCGAGCCAAACTTTTGCTTGTAGGTTTGCTTTAGAAAATTTGTTATCTGCATGCAAAAATATTTTTGACGTCTCATTCAGAGGCTAAGTGCATGACAAACGTGTAATAGATTTGATAGACAGAGCTAACTATTAACGTGTCTTCTGGAATATGAGCAGATGTATGATGTTAACATGCTTATTTGATAACAAGCAGATGTATGATTTTAACGTGCTCATTAGATAACAAGTAGAGGTAATGATGTTAACGTACTCATTGAGTGACAAATAGAGGTATGATGTTAACATGCTTGTTAGATAATAAGCAGAGGTATGATGTTAACGTACTTATTTGAGGTCAAGTAGAGGTATCATGTTAACGTGCTCATTAGAATCATAATCGTTTAGTGACATCTAATATGACGGATCAGGAAAAGACAGAGGTGTCATTAAATATGTTTCAAAACTCAACCTTTTCAGAGGATCTGGTCATGATAGGAATGAGTTAATTAAACAGAGGTGACGGTTAACGTATTTAGCCTTGGAATTTGACTATCAGAGGTAACTGTTAATTTGATAGAGAGATGATTTTCGTTATAGATAATTTTTAACTTAACGATATCAAAAATAAGTTCATCAGAGGCTATAATATTGGACTTGATGAAGTGTGAGTTTTCTTTTCTATTAGAGGTGAAATCTTAACTTGACAGAAGATTTAATCGGGTTTGATATCATATAGTTTTGAATTCCAATGTCAGAGGTAGGATTTTAACTTGACAAATATTTTGGATTGTCACTTGCTCTGCTGGAAAAAAATGACAAGAAAAGTTTTGTTGTCAGAGGTGAAATCTTAACGTGACAAGAGATTTCATTAGACTTGATCTAATGGAGAAAAAAATATTTTAGAGATTTACTGGCTCTGTCAGAGGAAATTAATGAAAAAATTTACTGTCAGAGGTGAAATCTTAACTTGACAGGGGATCGATCTGATTAGAGTTTTTAGCAAACCTCCAGTTATCAACGGATTTGATTAGTCTTTACCAACTACTGTTTGAGTTGGACTAGTTATGTTATTCTCCTCAACATGGTGAGTTGCCGAGGATTTCATGTGGGCTTAAATGCCAAAATTTTCCTCTTCCCTTTGCCTTAGCAAATTAGAGCAGTGATGTATCCTTATATTCAGATAAGGATACTGTTGTGACAGATTTGTCATAGGATTTTTAGCAAACCCCATCTATCAACGGATTTGATTTGCCTTTACCAACTACCGTTTGAGTTGGGCTAGTAATGCTATTCCTCTCAGTATGGTGAGTTGTCGAAGGCTTTATTTGCGCTTAGATGCCAAACGTTCTTTCTTCCCTTTGCTTTAGATGGCGTTGGGCAATTCATGCTCCTTACCCTCCGCATGATGGGATTGGCGAGAAACTTGTTCTCTTTCTGTTGCCTTGATGGCGTTGGGCAGTTTATGCTTTTTACCCCTAGTATGATAGGGTTGACGAGAAATTTATTCTCTTTCCGTTGCCTTGATGGCGTTGGGCAATTCATACTTTTCACCCCCAACATGACAGGATTGGCGAGCAATTTATTCTCTTTCCATTATCTTGATGGCATTGGGTAATTCATGCTTTTTACCCTCAGCATGATGGGGTTGGCGAGAAACTTGTTCTCTTTCCGTTGCCTTGATGGCGTTGGGCAATTCATGCTTTTTAATCCCAGCATGATGGAGTTGGCGAGAAACTTGTTCTCTTTCCGTTACCTTAATGGCGTTGGGCAGTTTATACTTTGTACCCCCAGCATGATAGGGTTAGTGAGGATTTCGTTTGGACTTACATGCCAAATATTTTCTCTATCCATAGTCGTAGAGACGTTGGATTCATTTTTATTTTATGATCCAAGTTGGGGTGCGAAGCTACACTTGAGCAGCGACCAACATTTCTTTATTTGATATGTTGAAAAAGAGGTCAGATGACTTCATTCCCTTAAAAATAATATTTCTTCAGGAATTTTCCGTTGATCTGTATAATCATCCGGTCACCGTGTTGATTGATCAATCGGTATGTTCCATTTGGACAGATCATCTCTACTACAAATGGACTCTCCCACTTTGGCTGAAATTTGTTCTTAGTCTTGTGCATCATGGCTAAGACCAAGTCGTCTATTTTGAAAGTTCTTCCTTGTACCTTTTTGTTGAAGGTGCTTTCGAGGTTTGCGTTTGATACAACTCGATTTGTTATTGCGCGTTCAAAATGCAACCTTAGCCCTATATCCGCGGGCTTAGCCTCGTATTTTAAGCTGGCAGAGCCTCGCAACTGGGCTAGTATAATTTTGCGTTATACGCTGGGTTGGACTTGTGTGCAGGTTTAGCCTTACACACTAAGTTAGTTTTGCATTTTAGTTGCCGGCATAACTTTGCACTCCGTTGCGGACCTAGCCTCGCGTTTTAGATGACTTTACGCTTGCTTAGCATCGCATTGTATGTAGAGTTTAGTTTTGTTCGCATTTTAATTGTGGGCATAACTTTTCACTCCGTGCGGACATAGCCTGGCATTTAAATGACTTTACGTTGGTTTAGCGCCGCATTGTATGCAGAGTTTAGTTTTGTTTGTAATATTTACTGGACGTGGGTCTCACCTCCTGCGTAGGCCACATGTGACTGGTTATAAACCCATTGTAAGTTGACGGGCCATCTTCTTCATCGGATATTATGTAAGGCTGCTGATTGGCTTAGCGTCTTAAGTCTCTGACGCACATGTTGATCTTCCGCTTCTTAAAGTCTATGCGGGGCTGGGAATTAGTTTCATATTTTGGGCGTGAGTATAGCCTCGTGTTTAGATGACTTTACGTTGGCTTGGCATTGTATTATGTGTATAATTTGTTTTGCGTTGCACACAAGGTTTATTAGTATGGGGTCCACCTCCTGTGGGAGCCACATTTGAATGGTCGTTGTAATTCAATTGACCGCTTCCTTATTTTTTGAAGTTTATACGAGGCTGAGAGTTAGCTTTGCATTTTAGCCGTAAGTATAGCCTCGCATTTAAATAACTTTACGCTGGTTTGGTCTCGTACTGTATGCGGGGTTTAGCCTCGTGTTCTTGCTTCGGGCTTAACCTCGCATTATATGCAAGTTTATCTGGTTGTACATCTCACCTCGTGTGTCAACCTCATTTGTCTCTTCATAAACTTTATTATATGGTAACAAATCACTTTTATGTATCTTTGTGGCAGATTATACGAGACTGGGTCTTAGCCTTTCATTCTGATGAGTCTGTGCAAGGTTGAGACTTGTCTTTACATTATAGCACTTCCATGCTAGGCTAAAACTTAGCTTTTGCATTTTTTTTATATGCAAACTGGAACTTATTCTCACATTCTGATTCATTTTCAAACTCGAGATTAGCCTCGCGCGTTGTATTAATCATGCACGCTAGCTGCAAGTTAGCCTTGTAATAGCATCTTCTTCCGATAATGAAAATCACGCGGGTTGCCAGATAGCCTCGCGTCCTTACGTTTCAACTGTTTTACGCAGGGCTGCAAATTAGCCTCGAGTTTTGGAGCTTTTGCATTTTTGCTGGCTTTACTTTGCATAGTCTTGTATTGTTTGCAGGTATTAGTCTCGCGTTCTTTACACTGGCTTTGCCTCGTATTGTATGCAAACATAATTTTACGTTCTGCCTTCATATGTATCCCTGTTTGGCTGGATGTGGGTCCCACCCCTTGCGTGGGCCACATTTAACTGGTTTCAATGGGTATTTAATTGATCACCTTCTTATACAAAACTGCTGATTGGCTTGACGTCTGACTTAAGTCTTAGCTTTCCATTTTTTTTTTCGAACTTTACGAGGGGCTGAGAGTTAGCCTCGCATTATGGACTGTTTTGCACTTTGGAATAACTTCATGCTCTGGATTTGCCTCACGTGCTGTGTTTGTCGTGTGTTGGCTTAGCCTCGCACATTGGGTTTATCCATGCATGCTAGATTAGCCTCACACTGATTTTACTTCACATTGTAGTAGGATTAGCCTCGTTTTTTGTACTTGCATAGCCTTACGATCTATGCTGGCATATTCTTGCATCTGGATGACTTTAGCGAGGTTAGGTTCGACTTTGGATTATAATTTAAAATCGCCTATACGTCGATTTAGACTTTTGCGCTGGCTTAGCCTCGCGCACTGAATTATACTCGTGCGCTGGTTTAGTCTCGCGCACTGAATAAGTCTCTTACTTCATTTGCAGACATAGCTTTGCGTCTGGCTGACTTTAAGCCGGCTAGGCCCTGCGTTTTATGTGGGGTTTAGTTTCGCGCTCTAGATGTGGGTCCTACCCCCTGTGTGGATCCCATTTGGCTCGCACACGACTGAAACTTAGTTTTGCTCTTCAAGTATGGGCATAACCTTGCATTCTGGATCAATTTACACTGGTTTGGTCTCGACTTAGCCTTGCATCTGATGACTTTATGCTGGCTAGGTCTTGAATCAACCTCGCTTCTAAAATAACTTGTACGCAGGGTTCAGCCTCGCATTGTATGTGAGCATAATCTCGTGTTTGAATTACTTTTAGGCAGATTTAACCTCACGTTATACATGAGGATAGACTTGTGCACTGATTTAGCCTAGCGCACTGCATTTGATTTGTGCACTGGTTTAGCCTCGCGCACTTAATTAGACTCGAGTTTTAGCTGCGAGCATAGCCTTGCGTCCTACACTGGCATAGCTCTCCATCTGGATGACTTGGGGGTGTAGCTTTGCGTCCAGGCAAATTTAACTCAATCTTACATTCAACGTGGATTTTGGAGTGTTCTCTTGCGGGGATTCTGAGTTCGCTCTTGAGCTCTTTTAACTTTCTTCATCTCCTTTACTTCATGTTCCCTTCATCTTCGAATGTGAGAATTTCCACCTTGAGGCAAGGGTTGTAATTTTGGAGAAATTGCGGTAAATTATTTGTGTAATAATCTCATGCAGTGGAGCCTTAGCACTCATATTGGCTCGCCATCTATGGTACACTGATTACTGTATCCATAATTAGTCGTAAAGCTAACTCGTTCTTACAGAAGTCTTTTAGCCTCTTGACTCGATGGGCCTTTAATTTGGCGGTCTGTTATTTTTGTCAAAGGTCTTTATCGCTACAAGCGCTTTGTTAGAGGCATTATACACCACATCAAGGATACAGATCACAACCTCACTGCCTCACACTTGGTATGTTAGTCTATCCAACCAACATCGAGTTTTTTAGGTCAAATTCCTTTCATGCATTTGATCAAACACCTTGCGGGTTTTTTCTAAATTGCCCAAGAGCACATACCCATTGATCGACGTGTTTCACTGAGACAGTATCTCGACACCACATTATGTCAAACACTGCTCGTGTGAGTATGATCTCTTTGCACTTCACAAGATCATCGATCATCGAATTCCAACACAGTCTTTTGGACAGAACCATCATCAAACACCATGTGAGTAAACTCGACATCCTTTGCTGACACAGCATACATGTGGATGAGGATGCTCGGGATGTAGGGATCGGTCTTGAAGGTGACGGAGCACTCGAGAGTTGCGTGAATAGAGGAATTTCAGCAACGATAGCAGCATTAGAATTCGCCAGGTGTGATTTTTTGTGACCGCTAAGAGCTTCGCCTGAGTTAAACACTCGGAAGTAGACAAGGAATTCATGATGGACACGCTCGAGCAATTCTGTAATGGCGGGAACCTGTTTTTCATTGGAGAGATTCCTTTACAGTTTGGCTTGTTATGGAACTTCACCACTTCGGTGCTACATCTATCAGGGTCTCGGGCCTGATACCACTGGAGTTCAGCAACCTGCTAGTTTTGTATGATACTGACATATTGGTTTAGATTCGGGCAGAGCTCGATTGTGCTCCGGATTGTGGAACCTCTACTTGCAAGCAGAGCTACTCTTAACTTTGTTTTATCCAATGCTTTCTCATCTTCTGAACCGGAGATGCTGGACGCATCAAAATCTTCGAATAGATAATTGCCCTCCACATCATCAAAATCTTCTTACTTGATTGTTTTCTTGTTAGCAATGCTCAAATTGAGACAATAAAAATTGGATTTGAAGTGGAAACGTTTTTTGCGGGGAGTCGAATTCCGACTCCATCTCGACATCGACTCCTTCAACCTTCATGTTTGAATTGATATCTGCATCGACTTCTTCTTCTTCTTCCGCTTTATTCTCTGTGGTGGACACAACAACACTCGACGAATTGATGTTTTAGATTTGATGGATGGAGGAAGATCAAAAAAGGATTGAGATGATTTTTTTTTTTTTTTTTTGCTGCGGGATCACCGCACTGCGGGTGTGCATGCAGGCGCGCAAGTAGGACCATCGCATGGGTGGGCCCCGTGCCAATTTTTTTTTTGTTGCTTTTTTTGTTTTTTAATAATAATAATAAGAATTATTTCTTTTTTATTTTGATTTATTTATCTATTTTATTATTATTATTTTTTTTACTTTTTATATTATTATTATTATTTTTATTTTTTTAAATTTCTATTTTTTATTTTTTTAGTTTTTTATTTTTTTTATATATTTTCCTTTTTTCAAAATTTTTTCTATTTCTTTATTATTTTGTTTCCTTATTATTTTTTTTACTCTTTTTCTTTCTTCTCTTTTTTTTTTAAAATTTATTTATTTATTATTTTTTAAATATTTATCCATTATCTTTTTTTTATTTTCTTTTCCTTTTTCTTTATTTTTTTCTCTTTTCTATTTTTTAATATTTTTTAATTTAATTTAATTTTATTTTTTTCTCAACCCGTGCAGGAGAGAGGGGAAAATGTGGGTGGCCCAGGTGGGCCCCACAGAGCACAGTACCCTTTCTTCTTCTTTTTTTTTTCTTTTCTTTTCTTTTTCTTTTCTCTTCAACTCGTGCGGGGAGAGAGGGGAGATGCGCGGGGCCAAGGTGGGCCCCACCCGAGCGTTTTTTTTTATGTCCCCTCTTTTTTTTAGAGCTTTGACTATTTTTTATTTATTATTTTATATATTTTTTTTGCGATGAAGTCTGTTATTTTTATTTATTTTTAGAGCGAATTTTTTATTTATTTTATTTATTATTTTTTTAGGTGATAACGCCTAGCTTTTTTATTTTTTATTTATTCATTTATTTATTTTGATAGGCAATGAGGTCTTGTAAATTTATTTTTCATTTTTTTTATTATTATTATTTTATTTTTTCCTTTTTTTATTTTTATTTTTTGTTCGGTATCCCGCGGGATGCAACCTGCGGGTGCATCCCGCGAGAAGCAATCCGCTTCATAATAATTTTTTTTAACAGGCGATACGCTTTGTTAATTTTAGTTGGCGATAACGCCTCACTTTTTTTGGACAGACGATGATATCTTGTCAATTTTGGTGGGCGATGATGCTTCACATTTATTTATCGTTGCCCGGCGATGATGCCTAAGCTCCGAATAAAAAAAAATTTAAAGATCGGATTGCGCCGTCCAAACTCCCACTGTGATTGCCAATTCTTGTATATTCGAAAAATTGAATCTTTCTTTATATTACAAATTTACTTTGGAATTACAACAATAAAAGAAAAATTACAAATAGAAAATCGAGATTACAAGAATGGGGATCGATTGATTTCGATTTTCCTTTATTTTTGTGGGTTCTGGCAGCGGTGAAGTCTTAATTCTATGCTCTATTGATGAGCCGATCTAGATCGGGATGAAAATTGATCTTTCTGAAACTTCTGGACTCTTTGGAGAAGTCCTCCTCCAAAAAAAATCTTATTTTTGGACTCTCTATCTCTGAAAAATTGCCATTCAAAAGAATCCCTTTTTTTCTCCGGACTTCGAGAATTCTTTTTTTTTTCCTGAACTCCCCCATCTCTGAACTCTAAAAATCCCTTCCAGAAAATCCTTTCCTTTTATAGATTGAGGAGTAAGTTCAAATCTCCGTAATTACTCCCTGAGAATCCAGATTAAATCCTCCAAATCTGTGTAATTATTTTCAAAAGAAAATCCGAATTAAACCGTAATCGAAGCACGGGAGCGGACGAACGGGCGCAACCCGCAAGTGGAGCGCTCTCGTTTTATTTATTTATTTATTTATTTTATTTTTTAAATCTTTTTTTTTAAATGTCGACGGTACAGAGCTCCATTCTCCGCTTGCCAACTAACCCTTAGCTCCATGCTTTCCAATTTCGGTGTTAGCAGCTCCCCCTTCCCCCAACTCTAGCTCCACGCATAACTAGATCCAGAATGTTCCATTTCTCTTCTTCATTGCAGTTTTAACTAATCGGGAGAGGAGGGAGCAAGAAAATGGAGCTGTTTCTGGTACGTTGCAGCTCACAAATAGTGGTTGGATGAATAGATTTCTTTTGCTTTCTTGTAAGGTTTCATTTCCGATAAGAGTGACAATCACAATCGCTATGTCCTGAGATTCCTAACTGAGTAGTTCTCATCGAAATTGGTTTACTTTCCCACTCTATTTTCTTGTCCACTCAGCATTTCTGTGATTATCAAGCTCTCATGAATCTCTTATGCATGTCTATCAAAATTCTAGTATTATCTCTTCTTCAGTTGGAAGCAACCAATCTTGTAGATGCATCCTATATGTGAAAATATAGGGAAAAAGAAACATAATCATCTAATTTTCTTAAGTGTCCAAACATAGTAGTGTAAATATTGTATCCAAATGCCCAAGTCCAATGCCATTTGAAAGAATTATGTTTTCAGAATCCCAAGTTGAATACCTTTGCAAGGGATTTGATTTCCCGTGCCCCAGCTCAACACCTTGACCAATAGGAAAAAGTTATAGCTTCTCACTTGGTCATGCCAGTTACACGTGATTAAGATTGGCTGTTTTTTCTGGGTAATTGAGGTTATCCAGTCTGATATAAAAGACCTGTTAGATGGGTCCAAAACTATGATGACCACATTTTGGCCTATAGTTTAAGAACTAACTCCATTGGCTTAAGAACTAACTCCATTGGCGTATCAAAACTTATAACTAGAGTTCAATTATTCTTTAGCCTGTTGGAATTTGTATATTTTAGATAGCCCACGTACCCCACATACTCCTGTCTATGTGGAGAGACGTATAATATAGTATATTATGGCTAGTTGGGAAAGAAAGCTCTTGGTCTTTAAACTACAGTCACGCACAAAATTTTCTTAACAACCAGATCTCTGATTCCCTGCAAGGCATCGCTAACCATGTGAGCATCCTCCATAAACTAAGGTTCACGTTGTCCCCTTCAAGATTTGTTGGGACTAGCTGGACACCTCACTAAGTCATTACCCTAGAAACTAACACAAAATCTCTTATTTCACAAGATGGATGCTTATTAAGACAACCATGTATAAGAAAACACTAGAATGTTGCCAGAGGGGTTACCCTAATTAATACAAATGAGAGCTCAGATTCTAAATCCTCTCACTTAGCTTCAAACCTAAGTTGGTAAGCTGACTTAACTAATTAAAACAATCTATTTTGTCTTGGTAACACTGAACAGGGAGATCCCAAACCTATTAATCTGATCTCAGATTTTTCACTTGGTACCTTTTTCTTTCACTTGCATCCTTCTTTATGAATTTAGTTTGTTAGGTCTGCCCACAGAGGACAGGAGATGGTGAGAATTATGAAGACATAATTGAAGTACGGTCAGAATTTGCTTCTTGCGAACTATTTATAATATGCTGTTTGAGTGTACATATTGATGTCCAGTAATGATGGTCTTTGTTGTAAGAGATACACTATTAATTAATATGATACTCAGGGAACTCAACAAATTAAAATGGAAAAGATATTGCATGGTGAAATGGACAATCTGCCATTGGCATGACAACACGACAGATCTTCGTATCCGCAAACAAATATAAAAAATTGCATGACACACAAAATATTAGTACATAAGAATTGATAAACATCTAATATTCATAGTATAGACTGTATAGTTTAAACAACAGGGCACCTCACGCTATTATTATGGTTAGTGTAAATCTATGCATGGGTCAACTCGAAAATATATACACACCACTAATTTGGGCATATATTACGCCATCAAACCCTAAGGTGTTGCCAGGCAATTGCCTAACTGGGGCATGGTACGCAAGCTTTCAGGGCTTGTGGTGATCCAAAGAGGAAGGGCATTAAACAAAGGGTTGCTAACATTACAGCAATTCCAGAGGCAATCAGCCAAGCTTGCATGTGGATTAAAATAATTAATCCATGTGATGCTACAGTTGTTCAGCTAATCATATTATTTATGTACACAAGGGATATACTAGCGTACTATATATAGTATTCGTGACCCCAATTCATGGATACCTGCTTCCCGGTGGGGAATTTTATCAGTTGCTTCTTATATCGCATCATGAATTACAATGACATTATAAATTTCTATGGTTTCTTCGCGCCATGCATGGCCAATATGAGCAACCCCTAGAAACTTCTTTGTATTGCTGTAAATTATAGGATAACTTATATGGAAACTTCACAAAAATACACATGTCTACATAGAGATTTCTGGTGTGGTTCCTGAGCATTTATTTGATCTGTTCACAACTTATTATATTAGAATTTTAGTCATCATTTAGGGTAAAGTCCAAGAAAGGATTCACTACCTTGCTGACTTGCTAGTATAGTTTCATTAGCTGCAACATTTGATATATAATTGCGAGGGCTTGACATTAATTTGTCTGGGTTTCATCTGTCATGTAGATGTCTGGGGTTAGCTCTTGATGCCATTATGTACTCTGACCAGTACGATTCGGCCAAATTATATTGAAGTTGGTTGCCCTGTCTAGGTTTAAATTATTTGATTGCAACAGGATCAAATAGATAGTTTGACTTTACATCTGCATTAGTTGAGATTTGAGATTTACTTGCTCACTTGTCACACAACGGAGCCATGTTGCATACGGTTAAAGAGGTATAAGTTTCTGGTTACATATATTATATAGGAATGTGATGTTTTGTCATTGACTATCATTTTGTAGAACCATATCCTAGTCTAAGTTCTCTATTGTCAATTTGTCTTCCTATGCCTTAACCCCGTTTATCATTTCTGTCTAGGTTCTAGATAACGTGTTCTTCCATTTTGAAGAACACGTTGTTCCCATGTAATGTAGCATTTGAGTCATCATGCACAAAAAATATTAGACAAGAAGCAGACAATATATCATAAAATTTCTTACACGTTTGAAGTGGCTGGTATCAGCAGTTGCAACCACATATAACAACTGAAAATTTGCTGAAATTTATTTTATTTATATTTATAACAAATATTAGTCGAACTGTTCAAAAAACTTAGAAAATGTTTCACTTTACTTGCCATAAAAGAAAAACCCAAAATTGAATTGTTATACAACTTTTGAATGGTGGACAGGAACCGTCATAACAGCTGTTATTTTAATTGAAACTGTGTTATTTAAGGAAGTGATTCCTTCACAAAACCCTTTCCATGGAGACCAAGATTCCTTCACAAAACCCATTCCAATTGTGATCAAGGTTCAGCATTTGGGGGGCAGGGGAGAAGATGTTGGGTTTGGGGGTGATGGGAATAAGAGGGAAATGAAAAGTTGGGATCTTCTCAATTGTCCCTTTATCAGTGCTCTAGAAGGTTTCGTACTGTTTTAGCTTACCAACTCGGTGGCGTAACACCAAGTAAAATTGCATATAGTCAATTTTTTTTTTCTTGCTTAAGATGTTAAGCTAAAGGGCTGGGGGCTAACCAGGCAGAGCAGGCAAAAGACAACTACTTTGGGATTAAGAGGATGATCTCACTATGACAAACATTAAGTTACATTAATATTGGAGATTAAAATAATGTTTGACCTTTATATATGTTATATTAGATAGAGGTGGATGAGACATCCATGAAAATTTTCTACACTTTTGAAAAAGTTACCGTTTCTCTCAACTTTCCTCGTAGAATGTTTAAGATAATATTATGATTCACATTAGTGGGGAGAAATAATAATAAATTAGGATGTAGTGTGACCTGTATTTTAATATTTTTGGCTTTATTTATGATTAAATTGGGTTCTTGCTGTGGTGATAGTCTTGAATGAGAGGTTGCCATCAAAGTTAGTAGGGGCCTTGTCCTGTAGAAGTAGACGGCCCCGGGGGGGGGGGGGGGGGGGGGGCACGTGGGTAGCATGGAAGTCTGAGGGCAGGTGATTGGGCATGTGGGGCCCAGGAAGGGCATGCAGTGTCATGCTAGAATGAGGCCACGTTATCCAACGGTCTTGATGGTGCTCACGTTAGCAAAGTGTGACAATATATTACCAGACTATTTTGAATTACCTCTTTTTCTCAAGATTTTTTGCCATGAAGTTAGCTGGCCAACGGAACAAGCTAAGTGGTACCTTCAGTTACATATTTGTTTCTTTTTTCCCCCAATTTTATGCCTGAGTGGAAGCCTAGTTGATTTATTTTGTTAATTTTCTTCTTTTCATGTGAAAACTGTAGTAACTACGTTATAGTAATATTAATTTTTAAAATATCCTTTGACACTGTGTAGTTGTGCACTGCAAGGTATATCATTATGATGTATAAGAAATGCAAGCTTGTCAGTCAGTCCAATTTTAGTGCTTGCCATGTTTAATGTAAGCATCATATTAGTCTTTTGGACTTTAACATTGCCAATTGTTCATAGGAGTTGAAAGTTAAAATAATATTGTTATGCCAACATAATATTATTGCCAATGACAAAAAAGTTGTCGACAAACTAAGTAACATCAATGATAAACCTTTTGATTGGTGCTTAGAAAGTAAGCTATACAAATTTCAAAAGATGCTTGATTTCAGATACTGTTGGTCCTTTGAAATTCCTGATCCCTTTCTAATAGTTGACATTCATAAATCATTACTTCTTAGAAAGTTTTGGGATCAACAATTATTCTTACAAGACTTGTACAAATTGTTTTTTGATTTTCAGGTCTTAGAAAGCTGCATCAGATTTTTTTTTTGCCCCCCCTCACTTCTACAGTTTTCTTCTCTTTTCAAACATATTAACAGTGTTTAAGCATGACAAAAAACATGGTTATTTCTGAAATTCTTGTGTCAATGGCTAGAGTTTATCCGTGTATATTACACACTTTGAAACCTATTGTGCAATGTCTTAAAGTGAATAACATGTGAAATTATCATTTTATCCTGTACAATACAGTTGTTCCTGATGAGCATCTTGAAGCAGTAAGCCATGGCTGAACTTCGTTGTAAGAATTCTTTTATTTTTCTTTCAAGTCTTTTATATACCAATATGCTGCATATCTAAATAGCATCAGTACTATTGATAATGTTTTATGTTACTCTCTATGTTAGTATATCTGCATATATGATGAGAGTAGCTGAACAATATGCATGCATGTACATTGAAAGTTGCCCAGCCCAAAACACCAAACACGTTCCAAAAGGAAACAATGATGAAGATCCTTTGGGTGCTGAATACATGGGTCATTTTTAACCAAAAATCTAGTGGGATCTGATACAGTCTATTTCCTGGGTCCATCCTAACTTTCCTCTATATATCTTTTACCAGAGAGATTCAGAGAACAACAACCCACTAAAATATATACACACATGTTGAAATCATTGCATATTGCTCTCCAGTGTATTGTCAACAAACAAAGCTCCTCTGGATCGAGGGACGTAGGCCACGATACCCCAAACACTGGACCCAGTAGTTTCTTATCCAAGAGCAACACAAATTCAAGAGCCCAGGTGAGAGCCCGTGTTGAAATTATTAGTCCCACATCGAGTGTGGGACTAATTTGAAAGGGAGGGGAAGGCTATAAAATTAGCCTTCCCCCCTCCCATTAATCTTGTCCCAATCTCCTCTCCCTTTGTAAATTATTACTTTTGTATAGTAATAAATTCTGCTGTCTTGTCCGTGGTTTTTACCCAAGAAGGGGTTTTCCACGTAAATCTTTGTGTCTCCATTTTTCTGGTCATTTGCTATTTTCCCACTCGTTTAGTCCATAACAGTGGTATCAGAGCAAGGTCAGCAAGGTTGTGGTACTTATAGTATGCTCTGTGGTTGTAAGTGGATCCTCCACATTTGTGGTTGCCACCCTCCACATCAGAAAATAAGTATTTGCTTCTTTGCGGAACCTACTCGGTATGCTTGCGGGGTCCACCCACTTGTTGTTGTTCTTGTGTGAGTAAGGTCAATAAGGTCGTGGTACTTATCGTATGCTCTGTGGCTGTAAGTGGATCCTCCACATTTGTGGTTGCCACCCTCCACATCAGAAAATAAGTATTTGCTTCTTTGTGGAACCTACTCGGTACACTTGCGGGGTCCACCCACTTGTTCTTGTTCTTGTGGGACCCACTTTCTTCCGCTTGTTCTCCCACTTGTTCTGGTAGGGCCCACTTCGTGAATAGTATTCTGGTAGGGCCCACTTCCTTGAATAGTGTTCTGGTAGGGCCCACTTCGGTGAATAGTGTTCTGGTAGGGCCCACTTCTGTGAATAGTGTTCTGGTAGGGCCCACTTCGGTGAATAGTGTTCTGGTAGGGCCCACTTCTGTGAATAGTGTTCTTGTGGGGCCCACTTTCGTGAATAGTATTCTGGTAGGGCCCACTTCAGTGAATAGTATTCTGGTAGGGCCCACTTCCGTGAATAGTGTTCTTGTAGGGCCCACTTCCGTGAATAGTATTCTCGTGGGGCCCACTTTCGACCACTTGTTTTGAATAGTGGGAGTTGTGTTGGAGTTGGGATATAGCAATGACACACAAATTTGAGATTGAAAAATTCAACGGAGGCAATTTTGGTCTCTGGAAGATGAAGCTGAGGGCTATCTTGGTAAAAGATAAGTGCCTTCCTGCCATCGGTGAAAGGCCAGAGAATATCTCAGACGAGAAATGGTTGGAGATAGATGCTGAGGCTGATCTCCATCTCGGATTAGGAGATGATACATTGTCCAGCATTAAAAGAAAAAAAAAAAAGGAAGACAGCAAAGGAGATTTGGGATCATCTCATCAAACTGTACGAGGTAAAATCTCTCCACAATAAATTTTTTTTTTTGAGGAAGTTGTACACCATTCGGATGTCAGAATCCACTGCAGTGACGGAGCACATAAACACCCTCAACACTTTATTTTCACAACTCAAGAATTTGGGTTATGATATAAAGATGGGTGAACGTGCTGAAATTCTACTCCAAAGTCTACCGGATTCATATGATCAACTCATCATCAACAAAACAAGCAACTTGGCTGAAGATCGCCTCGACTTCGATGATATTGCAGCTGCAGTCCTAGATGAAGAGAAGCGGTGCAAAAACAAAGAAGACAGGCAAGCAAGTTCACACCAAGCAGAAGTTTTGACGGTGACGAGAGGAAGACCAATGGAACCTGGCCCCAGTGGGAGTCAAGGTCGCGGTAGATCCAAATCACAGAGTAAGAATGTCAAATGCTACAATTGTGGCAAGACGGGTCACTACAGAAGAGATTGTTGGAATTTGAAACAAAATTCCGGTCCTCAAGGAAATGTGGCAAACAGCTCAAATGATGGAAATGCCCTAGTATGTGAGGCAGCAACATCACATGAAGGCAGAAAAAGATTACAGGATGTATGGTTGTTCGATTATGGAGCAACATGACTTCTCACATAGAATGGTTTCATCACTATGAACCAGTCTCTGAGGGGATGGTTTACAACTGTAATGATCATGCTTTAAAGATTGTTGGAAGAGGATCCATCAAATTGAAGATGTTTGACGGGACAGTTCGCACCATCCAAGAAGTGCGACATGTGGAGAGAATAAAGAAGAACTTGCTGTCTTTAGGGCAGCTTGACGACCTCGGGTGCAAGATTGAAGATGAGAAGGGGATCATGAAGATTGTACAAGGCGCGCTTGTAAGAGGAGAATACACTGGTGATGATTTGATAACTTCTGCAAGTAAGAAGGTATCAAAAAACAGTTCATGACGGCGTACACCCCTCAACAGAATGGAGTGGCAGAGCGGATGAAACGTTGCTTGAATGTACAAGAGCAATGTTGGGAGCAGCAGGCTTAGAAAAATCTTTCTGGGCTGAAGCAGGCAACACCGCCTGTGATGTGATCAATCGGACTCCATCAACAGCATTTGAGTTGAAAACGCCGATGAAGATGTGGACAGGTAAACCAGTCGATTACTCTAAATCTTCATGTTTTTGGAATTTTCTGTATATGTGATGCATAATTCCCAAGAAACTACTAAGTTGGATCCAAAGTCCAGAAAGTGTATTTTCTTAGGGTATGCTGATGGTGTAAAAGGGGTATCGTTTGTGGGAGCCCACTACCCACAAAGTTGTCATCAGCAGAGATGTCATCTTTACAGAAAAGAAGATCCAAGATGATAGCACTACTTCAAAAGCAGAGACTGCAGTGATACAGGCGAAAGATAATTCCTCTGAAGCAGTTGAAGAGAACCAGATTTCAGAAACTGTTGATTCTGGTGTGCAAGAGATCAGACGATCAGGCCGAGACAGAAAAACTCCAGTTTGGCATGCTGACTATGATGTGGATAGTAATGTTGCATATTGCCTTCTAACTGAAGATGGAGAGCCATCAACTTTCCAAGAAGTATTGACCAGTTCAAATGCATATCAGTGGATGACAGCAATGCATGAGGAGATCGAAGCTCTTCATAAAAACAAGACTTGGGATCTTGTGCAACTACCATCGGGAAGAAAACCCATTGGCAACAAAAGGGTTTACAAAATCAAAAGGAACAGTGATGATCAACTGGAGCGTTATCGTGCAAGATTGGTGGTCAAAGGCTACGCTCAGAAGGAAGGTATTGATTTTAATGATATATTTTCTCCTGTGGTTAAACTTTATACAGTTCGAGTAGTCCTGGCTATATGTGCTATCACTGATTTACATCTAGAGCAATTAGATGTAAAGACAGCACTTCTTCATGGTGATCTTGAAGAAGAGATTTATATGCTCCAACCAGAAGGTTTTGAAGAAAAAGAAAAGAAGAACTTGGTTTGCAGGTTGAACAAATCTCTATACGGATTAAAGCAGGCGCCGAGATGTTGGTATAAGAGATTTGATTCTTTCATCATGAGCCTGGAATACAATAGACTCTATGCAGACCCTTGTGCATATTTCAAGAGGTTTGATGATAACAACTTTGTTATATTGCTATTGTATGTAGATGACATGTTAGTTGCAGGCCCTAACAAAGGTCAGATTCAAGAATTAAAGGCTCAGTTGGCTAGGGAGTTTGAGATGAAGGACTTGGGACCAGCAAACAAGATTCTAGGGATGCAAATTCACCGAGACAGAAGTAATAGGAAGATTTGGCTTACTCAGAAAAACTATTTGAAGAAAATTCTTCGAAGGTTCAATATGCAGGATTGTAAGTCAGTTTCTACCCCTCTTCCTGTTAATTTCAAGTTATCCTCAAGTATGTGTCCTAGCAATGAAGAAGAGAGGATGGAGATGTCTCGAGTACCGTATGCATCAGCAGTGGGGAGTTTAATGTTTGCTATGATCTGTACAAGACCAGACATTGCACATGCAGTGGGAGTGGTTAGTCGATACATGGCAAATCCTGGTAAAGAGCATTGGAATACAGTAAAGAGGATTCTACGATATGTGAAAGGAACCTCAAATGTTGCATTATGTTATGGAGGATCAGATGTAATTGTTCATGGATATGTTGACTCTGATTATGCAGGTGATCTTGACAAAAGTAAATCCACTACTGGATATGTGTTCATTCTTGCAGGTGGAGCTGTAAGCTGGGTTTCAAAATTGCAGTCTGTTGTTGCAACCTCAACTACAGAAGCAGAATATGTAGCAGCTACACAAGCCAGTAAAGAGGCGATATGGTTGAAGTTGGTGATGGAGGAGTTCGGGCACAAACAAGAGAAGATTTCTTTGTTTTGTGACAGTCAGAGCGCTTTGCATCTTGCAAAGAATCCAGCCTTTCATTCAAGAACCAAGCATATCCGAGTTCAGTATCACTTCGTTCGTGAGAAAGTGGAAGAAGGAACGGTGGATGTACAGAAGATACACACTAAAGAGAACCTAGCAGATTTTTTGACAAAAGGAGTCAACACGGACAAGTTCATTTGGTGTCGATCCTCTTGTGGCCTAGCAGAGACGTAAGCAACATGATGACAAGGCAGAAAGAATGGTGTGAAGATTAATTGAAACTCAATTAAATCTTCAAGTGGGAGAATGTTGAAATTATTAGTCCCACATCGAGTGTGGGACTAATTTGAAAGGGAGGGGAAGGCTATAAAATTAGCCTTCCCCCCTCCCATTAATCTTGTCCCAATCTCCTCTCCCTTTGTAAATTATTACTTTTGTATAGTAATAAATTCTGCTGTCTTGTCCGTGGTTTTTACCCAAGAAGGGGTTTTCCACGTAAATCTTTGTGTCTCCATTTTTCTGGTCATTTGCTATTTTCCCACTCGTTTAGTCCATAACAGCCCGTACAATAGAAGCCTTGATAATTAGCTGTAGCCTGCAATTGCATTTTCACATTCAGCAAGGACAAATTTCAGTCATATTTGGAAAGAGGCTGATGGGGCCCAACTCATCATCCATCGATCTCCATAAGCGTCACAGGAACCGTAACGTGGCATGCATGGTCAGCACCAGCTAGTGGGAAAGTGATCCCGACGTTGAAGAGCCTCTCTCTCTCTCTCTCTCTCTCTCTCTGCTTCTAGGGTTTTGTTAACTCAACCCCTTGAGAGAGATTTTTGACATGGGGGGTTTTGGATTGAAACCCTAGAGAGTGGGCCACGTGTCATTTGAGATAAGCAAAGGACGGCACCGAATCCTTTTGACTTTCTCCTTTGCTCCTCTTCTCCTATTTAAACAACACTTGCTTTCTTCACTCCTATTCAAAACTCCATTGCAGTCATTGGGATCCAAAACTAAACTTCTCATCTTCTGTAAGATCTGTTCCGGGTTATAGAAAGGCGAATTTTGAAGCTTTTAGCTCAAAATCTTAACAGGTTTTGCTCAGTATGGGCCGTGCACCGTGTTGTGATAAGAACGGGTTGAAGAAAGGCCCGTGGACACCAGAAGAGGATCAGAAGCTCATTCATTACATACAGAAGCATGGCCATGGCAGCTGGAGAACTCTTCCCAAGAATGCTGGTATGTGATAAATAATCCTCTAATTTTCGGTTTAATTCCTTTTCAAGTATTTAAAGTTTGGATATATGTGATTGAAGTGTTTTGATTTCATTTGTACAGGACTTGCGAGGTGTGGCAAGAGCTGCAGGCTGCGATGGACGAACTATCTGAGGCCTGATATTAAGAGAGGAAGGTTCTCGTTTGAAGAGGAGGAGACAATAATTCAGTTGCACAGCATTTTGGGAAACAAGTGAGTCATTAATTTCCTTTTTGTTTAAGTTTATTTGAGTCGTTGGATGATAAACGAACTTTTTTCTTCAAATCACTATATTTATTGTGAATGTTTGAAAAATTGTCTCAATGAGTGGTTTTCTCTACTTATCATTGATTCGGTTGAGAGTGACTTTGATTGTCTTGTTTAGAAAAATCTAATTTGTTGTTTTGTATATATACGGATTGAAAGATAGCGTATATACATCATTTTCAGTCTTCTATATGGAAATGTGAATTTTTTTTCTAGAGCTTGAAAACGCACATTTTTAATTTCATGAAAATTCTTTCTCATTTGATATCAGGTGGTCTGCAATTGCTGCTCGCTTGCCAGGAAGAACCGATAATGAGATCAAGAACTACTGGAACACTCATATCCGCAAGAGGCTTCTTCGCATGGGCATTGACCCTGTAACTCACAGCCCTCGCCTCGATCTCCTTGACCTCTCATCTCTCCTCAGCAACCCGATCTTGTACAACCAAACTCAATATGACGTCTCAAGATTGCTCGGTGTTGAACCTCTCATGAACTCAGAGCTCTTGAGACTTGCCTCCAGTCTCCTATCATCCCAATGCGAAGACTCCAGCCTTGTTCACCACCATAGCCTACAGCAAGAGCCCAACCTCACAAGCGCAAGCAACTCACAAGTTCAAGAACCATTTCAGTCATTTCAAGTTCCATCCTGCACCACACCAAGTGCCCAATTCTTCAGTGACTCCCAGCTAATACAGCCCAATGTAGCCCAATTCCAACCTAATGCTGTTCATGCTAACCTGTGGCAAGCCAACAGCATGCGATGCAATTTTTCGGAGAAGTTGGTACCTGCCACGACTAGTGTTGGTTATGAAAATTTAGAGCAACCAACCCCACAATTTGTATCAGACAACTCAAATTTCAACTTGCCCAGCAACCAGAACTACACCATGACTACCTCGGTTCTCTCAACGCCAGTTTCAAGCGCAACAACACAGCACAACTCCAATTCGTCGACTTACATCACCAGCAGCACCGAGGATGACCGAGACAGTTACTGCAGTGACTTCTTCAAGTTCCAAATTCCAGACTTACTTGATGTAAGTGAGTTCATGTAACTAGAGAAGTGAAATTTTGGGCCGAATAGTTATACACGTGAAAGCATCATGTTGAGAGGATCCCACACTCTGTGTTCAGACTTTGAACTCACACGTTCATGGGATAATCAATCTGGCCCCTTTTGTCCCAGGATCGTTTTATTAGTTGCTTTTATTATACGAGCTGCTACTTTTTTTTTTTTTCCCCTCCAAACCTTTGTGTATGAATGGTAACTATATATAAGTGTCGAAAATAATTTTAAATTCTTGATATGCGTAAGTGATCAGTTAATTATTTGAAGTGAAAAGGTTCCGTACGGTTGCTTGTCTGCACTCTTGATCACATGATAAGCAAGTACTTCTTAAATGGTTAGTTCTGTAATACTACGTGAAGTACCTTCCTTCTGTAAGTTTAGTTTCTTCTGTAAGTTTGAACTCAAAAGGTACGGGTTAACTATTATTAATGGATCTCAGAGTTGTGCCCACCGTAATGACCTAAAAAAAAAAAAAAAAAAAAAAATGGAGATCTCAAGGAAAATGCATTCTAAAGGATAAAGTTGTACCGTAATTCCGATTTGAAATACCAATTTCAAAGCTTAGAGTCAACAAAAGAGCACACGAAATACGCTAGATCTATATAAGAACCGTACAGTGAAGAAAATTCATAAATTATAACATGGCAACGGAAGTGCACAGTATCTCTTAGAACGATACTGATAATAATTCAATTACTAGTACTGTATGAAGTATTATATATACAGTAATATGTGGATATTACTATTGGCAAAGTAATCAATTCGATTATAAAGTTTAAGACCACATGTGACTTTTCATGTTAATAAAGAAAGTAGAAATCATTTACTTATTCATATTACATATACGTTTGAATTGTGACGATCAGAGGTCTGGCTCATCGATTTTTTTTTTTTTCTTTTGGAAAATAAGAGTGGTTACTCTGATTCAAATAAGAAGAAAAAGAAAAATGTTCATTAATCACAGCAGAGTAATTTGTTAGTGTTGGCGCATTGCTCATGCATGATGCCAAAATGCAGCTTTGGCTTTGGCTTTGGCTTTGGCTTTGGCTTTACGTTTTGGTGTGCAGCCGCAATAAATGGACAGTTTTGAGAGTAGAAGCTTAAATACAAACATCAATCATCAATCCTCCCCTTCTCTTTCCACTTGCCTTCACAAGAAAGCTGCTCCGTCCGTTCCCATCTCGGCCGTCCATCTCCCAAAATCTAATGCAAAGAGGACGCGTGGGGTGACAGATGGACGGCTGCCATTTGCTTCACGTGCCGTTGAATAAGATGTGCACCTCCGTAGAGTTTACGGACAGGTGTCATCTTCGAGGCACGATGTGGACGTGTCACCAATCCCTGGTCACTCCCTGATCTCCAAGGCAGCCTCTCCCGCTTTCTTGGGTTCCGTCATGGATTGGGCCCCGGTCAAACCGTCCGATCTCGGCCTGGACCACTCTCCGCTCCACACATGTAACCAATTATGGAGACCTGACAGCAGCCGCAGCTGAACCTCAGTGCTCCCAAGGGCTGCAACCGGCTAACCGGCGACAACAGTGTTCGCTGCTCGCCTGGACTTTTGACGAGGAGAGGTTGGGAGTTGAGATCCATTTAGTTAGTTTTAATTGAATACAAGTAGATTTAATCAGGTTAATTTCCTTATCAATAAATATTATTTCTTCTTTACGAGGGAGGTAGATTCTTAATTCAATTTCTGTTAACATCCTTATAGAGTTTAATCTAAATAATATTAGAGATTTTTAATTATGCTGCTAAATAGTAAAATTAGCTTGATATGCCGTTGATGCACTCTGTCTCTGCTTTTTAATTTAATCAAACTATTGGAGTTACTGACTAATGTTTACTTTGCATGGGTTTATGTCCTAGGTTTGGGTGATGATAATAATAATTTATGCATGCACGCAAAGATTAATCTACGTAATAAAGTGTAGAGGTGTGTGTGTGCCTAGACTCTAATTACGCATATTTTAATTAGCCCAGGGTTATTTGCTTTTGACTACCCCACCATGCTTGGTTGATTGCAACAAAATTTCATTTTCTCAGCCTTGACAGGTCTCTCTCTCTCTCTCTCTCTCTCTCTCTCTATATATATATATATATATATATATATGTATAGCCAGTTAAAATAAAAATACAAATAAAAGTTTTTAGTTTTAGTGCAACCGAAGTGTCTCAATCTGCTAGATAATAATACATTTAACTGACATAGATAATTAAATTTTAAAACAAAGGAAAACTGAAAAAATATTTCTTTTTCCTCATCTAAAGTTTAGGTATCATTTTCTTTCCTACCTCACCTTAAAATTGAGACAGTCAACGTACAGTTGGCGAACTCCACTTCCAGTTCAAGTATAGTACGTATATATACTCCGTCCCATGCACGTATCATCTCTCATTTTCATTCCCTCACAGAATACAGACTCTGAGGCTGAATTAATGGATGAGGAGACTTTGAGAAAACTTTTGAGAGTGATAACTGATCATAAAATAACCTACAGCTCTTCTTAAAATCATCACTAGCTAGAAGTTAGAAATGATATACAAATTAAGGACCAAAATAAAACGATGCCTTTTCAAATTTCATCACATGGAAGATCGAATTAATTCGATATATATATACATATATATCTGGAAAAAGCTTTGTTGGTGAAAGGCAAGACAAGAGTACAGTGTTCATTCTCTAGCTTGTTAATTGACAGGTGTAGTGGTTAATTTATCTTTTGGATTGATTCTGATCCCCAGAGCACGGCAGCCACGGTGCATGGTCTCCAAAGTCCACATTCAAGTGCTGATTTTACGCCAAGCTTGGATACTGCGGTGTCTTTGTTGACAAAAGAAAGCCGAAAGATACAAGAAATAGTTCTCTTGCATCGTCAATAAATTACTAAATCAAAAGCTCACATCATCCACTTCTTCTTGTGTTAATGTAGCTTCTGGAGTTGCATGATTTACTGGCCGTGTTGAAGTTAGTCAATAGAAAATAGTTGCCATAAATCGAGCTTGAAACGTCTTTCGCCTTACCAACGAGCTGACTGCTGATGGATACTAGTTACGAGAGTGCATGGCTTCCACTTAGACGTACGAACGGGAGTTACGGGGAAAAGTGTGCAGTGTGTTTCCTTAAGTTACAACCCAAGTAGAATTTTCTTAGAATTTTAAGATAGGATGATATCAAAACAGACCATTTATACCATTCGTTATAATCTCTATATTTTGAAATAATAATATATAAAATATCATGGACTTTAGTTATAACTTTTTAACTATGCATTAGTTAGATAGTTACAAAATATATGATTTCTGAGCAAATAGAGTAAGTTTAGATTTCTTGATCAAATATTCAGATCAAATAATTTTTTATAAATCTCTGTTTTCAATATGGAGATCATAATAAATAGTTTAGAACATTTATTTTGACATTAAGGTTTCGATCATTTTCGTTAGACTATATAAAAACGCTCTAAATATAATTTTCTATATCATGGCATATATAACTCTAGGGGAACTCGCGAGGTTAACTTACAGGGTAAAAAATATCCGGACAAGTTGTATTGGAGTATTTTTTTTTTTGTTTTTCTTTTGAAAGTACATAATTTTGTATTTTGTAGAAATTTCAAAACTTGATGTTTGGCTCCTGCTGTAACATGTGTCAATTCACTATTACAGTAACTGTTGTTTTGTTTTCAACAAAAAACAGCGGATCCTCAACAACGTCTTTCTTTCAACAGTGGCCGAGTGGTAGCTCAATAGCTCGGCAGTTCAACCATCCTCCTCCTCGCGATCCGAAGGTTGCCATCAGCTCATCGGAACGTAATGAACCGTCACTATCTAAGCCTTCGTCGTGGTGCTGACGTGGCAAGCTGACTGGAATAGTATTAGTGCTCTTGGCCTTTAAATTTCTCAATTTGACTGGGCAATAATACACTATTGAGGCCCGCCATTTCTCCTGCCGACCAACATGGGCCCAACTCGACTGCCGACCATGAGAAAAATGGCGCCCCAAAAAGCCCAACTTTGTTGTGTGTCCGTTTCATTTTAGATTGAATGCCTCAAAAATTGCTATTTTGCCCTACTGCTTGCGTGCATTATAACCAAGTTTCTTTGCAAATTCGCTAGCTAGCTAGATGACAGAGAACAACTTTGTATGGTGCTTACGAATTAGCTAGATTTGTTTCACACTTAATGCTCTAGTTCAACTATGAATTCTATCATAACACTTTGTACAAGCAGAGGCAGCCAGCTGGTTGGAAAACTATAATAATTTTCAAGGAAATGAGACCCAATGTAAACCAAAAGAAAATAGAACAAGAAATACATTCGTACTTATTGGAAAGTAACAACTCTTGAATACTTCAGACTCTATCACAATCATCTCCGCATAATTTTATTTCTTTATTCAATTAATTTGATAATTTACCACTTTATTTATTTATTTATTTTGGCAATTAATCAATCAAAGAGATATGAAGCAGGCCTTGGGCTGGAGCTGTGGAGTTCGAATTGATAAATCAAAAACTACATCCCGCATGTCGAAACTGGGCCCAGTCCAATTAGCAACAAGGGGATCAAGGCTATTTTCAGACATAAAAATACGTAATAAATTGAGCAAAACAGTATTTGAAAAAAAAATTAATCAGTCAGCTTATATAAGTTAATGTGCTTACTGGAAAATCATACAAATAATTTCAACTTTAATGTAGACATAGAAAAAGAAGGAATTAGTAAACCTTTCTGGTTTCGTTGTTTGGTAATCTAGTTTTCTAATCTACCCCAATAGAGCTAGTTCTACTTGTTCTTGGAGTGGGGTCTTGCTGTTGAAGGCAAGGCTCAATCCGTTGGAGCTAGCTTTGGGACCTCTTTGGTTTGCTCCCTCAAACGATCATGATCATCCCTACAATTTTACCAATATGTTAATAACACATATAATTTACTATATTAGCATGTATGTAATGGGTAATTTGTACCATGATGCGAGGCTGTTAACATGAGCCATGGTAAAGTCCCCGATGCCTGGATCCCCCATCACCGAGAACCTCGTTACCTTGCCATGGCTACGATCAAAGGCGATGTAATCCCACGGGGGCACGCCCCCCTTCTTGAAGATTACTGTCTTCTCGTCTCTCAATATCCCTACGATCATATACGCACGTCTGGGCTCGAGTCCATGTTCAATTGTTCCTTCGCGTATCCAATTTTCCTCATTGTGCTTGCCGTCAAGCCTCCACATCTCGTAGTCGGAGTCGGATCTGCACCTGGTACCAAAAAACAGACGTTTTCCGTTGCTCATCAGGTGCTGATCGCCCCTGAATAAGCTACGTAAGTTCGTAGGAGGTAACTTGATTCGACGAAACTCAGCGTTACCTCCAATGTCCAGGGCGATCAAGTATTTGCGGTCTAAGGAGATCCAATGCAGCGACGTGTTTGCCAGAACGGGCGGCCAAAAGTAATGGAACGAGCGCAACGCACACCTTAACCTCTTCCAGGTCATCATCTGACCACCCGCACCCGACTTGATCGTCAGAATTCTGCAGTGGAATCTCCTGCAGGGGGGCTTGCAGCTCCGAGACCGGTAGAGGACGACTGCTTTGTACTCGTTACTGCGAGGATCGAAGCCAATGCCACCTCCCATGTTAGTGACAGTTCCAGTTATAAAATTCGGAAGCGCCAAGTATTTTCCCGTGACTGGATTGAGCACTCCAATGCCACGGCCAGGCATAGCATCTCTGACAAGGAACAGACCGTTGCACGAGCCGAGGACCACCGTCGTGGCCATGGACGGCCATGTCAGAGCTTGAACATCGATACCGCCTTCTCTATTGTCATCCACCACTCTGTATTGACTTGTTGGCTTGTGTTGTTCGGAATACAATGGACTAGCAAAAAGCAGGGCTGGCTTGGATTTGGCTAGATGGGCTTGAACAAAGAGAGGATCTGCTATTATCTGAAACCACTGCTTGCTTACGTGCCGAAAACGATGCAGTGACCGTGCCGGGATATGCAGCAAGATGTTGAAGATGATATCTCGGCAAAGATAACGAGAACACATCTCTATTAGATTTTGATCGAGCTAATATCAGAGTTCTTATTACCACCAAAAAGAAATTAGAGAGAGAGAGAGATTGGAAATATAAGGAGTAATATATTGATAAACTTGTGCTCTGGTTAAAGGAGTTCTAGTCCTTCTCTATGACTAATATATAAAGCGATTTTTTTGGGGTTCAATTTGCACTGGTTCGGATTGATTTTGATTGATTTCTAATTCGAAAACTAATTGTGTTGGCCCAGGATTGGGATTTAGAGCTTTGAATTGGGTTAGGATATTACCTTATGGAACCATCAGATTGATGGATTTCTAATTCGAAAACGAATTGTGTTGGGCTAAAATTGGGATTTAGAGTTAGAGTTGGGTGGGCTAGTATATGATCACCTGACCCAACCAGACCCAAACACCAAACAATTTGGAGCCAGGGTGAGTTCCTTTTTTTTCTTTGGGGGAGAGAGGCACAATATGAAGAATCAATTGCTCGAGAATTTGATGAATTTGCTCGCGGAGAAGAAAAGAGATTCGAGATTCGAGTCTTCATCCAACAGGTAACTTCTACCTTTTTTAAAAAAAAAAAAAAATTTCTTTCACACGATTTTTGTAGTAGTGAGTTTGCTTTTCGGGTTTCGGATCCTTTATTTTACGTCCATATCCGCGCATTATATCCGACCCGAAACTGACCGGTGCCGGTTTCTAGTGGCTTGGGCAACAGTGCATTCTCAGCCCTTGATATTTCCTCGGCTCCCCCTGATCAACAAATCTGAGCCATCCATCACTATTCAACCCAAAAGGTTGATTCGAGAATATTACCTTCTATTGATCCTTATTCTCTGTAGAACCCTACGAAATGGAAGCTAAATTTTTTAGAGTTTCTGCCCAGCTTTGATGGGTTCGTTTCTTACTTCTCGTTGAGTTGATTGGTTATGAGAGAGATCCAATGCTTCGCGCCCTGATGAACCAAACAAGGTGCTCATTTTAAAAAAATTTTTTTTAACGTTTTTTAGGGATTTTAGTCGAACGATGGTAATGGGTTTTTGGTGCTACTATCAGATCTGTGATCAAAATTTGATTTTTATAGAAGAGCTAATTTGTTATAGTGGCTGTTTTAAGTAATTTTATTGAAGAGCTAATTTGATATGGTGGTTGTTTTAAGTAATTTTGTGCTCTGTCAGTTGGTTTTGTAAGGAAATTGTTATGCAACTCTTGCATTCCTTGTAAAATTAGGAATTCTTTTTTTAGTTGCTGTTCCTCGTATCGAAATTTGTCATAAAGGTTATTTTCCTGTAAATGAATGTGCTTGTAGTTCATGATGGATGTAGAGACAATCATCCTACTGTTCTCATATACTTATACATAATTGTGATATTAAATTAATTTACTGGAAATTATTGAATGAATGTAGCAAATTGTCGAATTATAGGACATTTTTAGTGTAAGGTGGATATGTTCCCTTTCTTTATCTAATTTTAATTTTAACTAGTAACTAATGAACTTATCAAACAGATAGCATTGGTTAGCGTATCTATGGGTAATTTGATGTGTTATGTTTTTTTTTCTTCTGAATATAAAAGGCAATCCAGTGCACAAGCCTCCCGCATTGTAGGATCAGGGAGGGTCTAATTAGGACTGCTAACTGGGCCGTGCCCGGCACGGCACGCATGCCCGGGCTTAGGCCCAGGCTCGGCCCGCCGGCACGGCACGGCACGGCGGGCCGTGCCGAGCCCATGCGGCCCATGTTATTTAAAAAACAAAAAAAAGAGGCTACTTAGTTTCATTTAACTGAATTTAATAAGAAGTAATAACAATAAAAAAATATTATATTATATTTAATCTCATTGCATTCATATAATTGCTCTATAAATCTCTTTAGAAGTTATACAAAGCCCGAAGAGAGGGGAGAGGACTCTAGCCGTCGCCCTCAACTTGTTCTTAGTGTTTTTTCTATGAGATTTATGAGTTAAAAATTACAAAACAAAAAAATTGAAAATACATGAAAATCTGAACAAATGTAAATACTTTTAATCATACTTCATTTTCTTCTGGTAAGCCTAAGGTCTCTAGTACTACTTCATTAGTAAAGTTTTGTTTTCTATCTTCTGCGTCGTACCAATCCTTCAAGCAGACACACATCTCCAATGTGTTCGGCGCTATTGAGATTCTCAACTTCGTGAGCACTCTATCACCTGCGCTAAAAGCAGACTCCGATGCTACAGTAGACACCAGAGGAGTTAGTAGATCACGGGCCATATTGGAAAGCACGGGATATGTTTTTTCCTGTGATTTCCACAATGCCAAAATATCAAAGGATTCATGATGCGTTATCTTCATAATTAGCTCTTTCTAAATAATAATGTAATTCATTAAAATATGTACTAGTTTGTCTTGCCTTTTTTCGGTGAAATACAGATGATATTATTGGATTACGAATTTTCCTAGTATATGGTTCTTTTGTAGATTGTGTTGGCACACCATATATTTTTCATATATTTTATACATAATATCTAAATATGTTTTAATATCATTAACTAAATCCCTTACATTATCTTCATAAGACATATTTGTATAAAATAAATCTATTAATATTACAAGTCCATCTAACTTGCAACGGGGATCCACAACAGTTGCAAAATATAATAATTCTGGAAAATCTTTAAAATTTTTATTAAATTTAATTTCCATATGTTGAACAATATTTTCAAGTATTGGGTGATTTCTATATTCATTAAAAACCGAACTAATTTCGGTTAGATAATATAGTGCAATATGTGTAGTTGGGTAATAAGTGTCTGACAGTGCTCTAGTTGCATTTTTAAATTTGCTTAAAAATATAGAAATGCAATTCAACTGGTGTCATTCATTATTATCTAAACTATACATTGGTGACTCTATTTCATTAAAAGTATTTGTTACATTTTTATACTGAATAGCTATGTTTAAAATTTTATATGTAGAATTCCATCTTGTTTTAACATCTATAGGTACAATTCTAGGTGATATTTTTAGATTTTTACATATTTGTTTAAATGCCTGTCTTCTTGGCCCACTATCTTTAATAAAAAGTAATGTATACCTAAGTTTCACTAGTGAATCATTTACTATTTTTAATCCATCTTGAACGCATAAGTTTAGTATGTGACAAATACACCTAACGTGGAATAATTTTTCATCTAGAATTGATTTTGTAATATTTTTAAGAATTCTAATTCCGGCCGTATTTTCAGAAGTATTTCTATTTTCAGAAGTATTATCTAAAGAAATAGTAAATATTTTTTTTCTATTCCATAAGCTGAAAAAACACTTAGAAGGGATTGTGATAAATTATGTATATTGTGAGGAAATTCAAATACCCTAAACCCTATTATTTTTTTTTATATGCACCAATCTTGATCTATATAGTGTGCCGTTACGCATAAATAATTACTCATATTTAGAGCTTCCCAATAATCTGCAGTTATAACAACTCTAAAAATTAAAGAAGTAAAAATAGCTATTAAAGTGTCCCTCTGCTCTTTAAATAGTCTGAACATGTCGGATGTAGATGTTGAATGTGGGACTTTTTTATATTCGTCAGTAAATGTAGTTTTACAAAATCTTTCAAATTTGCTATTTTGCAAAAAAGTAAAAGGTTGTTCGTCATGTATTATAAATCTTGCTAAATTTTCTCTTGTTTTAATTGGATCATATTTACGTATACCTAACGATCCACCAAATGTGCTTATTTGTATTTGATGTGATTCATTTGGTGGGTGAATTTTGTCTAGGTGTCTTTTAAAATGACCCGTTCCGCTACCTAAAGGAAACGAATAAATTTTTTGACAACATTTACACTTAACTTTCTTAATACCATTTTCTATTATTTTCTCAAAATGTTTCCATATGTCAGATCTAGTAGTCCTAGTAGAGGTGGTAGTTTGTATTTCGGGTCTGATTGTATCAGTTGGTTCTCCTCAAATACAGAAAATGGTACTTGAGGAGATTGTTCTAAGAGTTGACATAGATTTTGATATTTTTCATCAGTTAAAAAGAGAGAAAAAGAACCCGTGGCTTGAGAGGAAGCAGTGCCAGACGAGTGTGGATCCATTTTAATAAAATCCCAAAAAAACGAATAAAAATTCTCAAAAAAACCGAACAAAAAACTTTAAATTATAAATACCTGTTAACTGGTGAACTATTTGAGAGATAGAGTAGAAATATCTAGTTAGAGAGATGAATCTTAAAGCCGAAAAAGCGAAGAAAACCTTACTTCAGTGAGAAAACTTACTTGGATCTTGTTTGGGAGAACTTACTTGAGACTTGTTGATCACTTGATTGAAACTTGCTAGAAAGAGTTGAGAATTAAAGATTTTAGAAGAGTTTTGAGAATGAATTTGGTTGTATAAGAATGATGAATAGAAATAGAGGAGATAATGAGGTATTTATAGAGAAAGAAAGGTTTTAATTTGTTAAAAAAAATTACAAACCCCCCCAACGGCTATTTTGACCGTGGGGGGGAAAATTCTGCAATTTAAAATTGCAAGAAACCCCCCAACGACTATAAAAATAGCTGTTGGGGGGCTCTTTGTAAAAAAAATTTGCAAAACCCCCCCCCAAATCCCCCCAACGGCTATTTAATTTTAAAAAAAAAAAAAATTCCCGTGCCGGGACGCGCCGTGCCATCGGCACGGCCGGCCTCGGCTCGGGCACGGCCCGAGCCGAGGTGCCAGGCACGTGCCGGGCCGGGCGTGCCCAACGGGCCGCTCGGCCCACTTAACACCCCTAGGTCTAATGTACGCGTTAACACCCCTAGGTCTAATGTACGCGACCTTGACTCCTTTGCAGAGGGGCCGGGATCGAACTTGAAACCTCTTGAGAGGTATTATCGATGAGTCAGTTCGGATTCTTCTATCTTTCTTAATAAGAGAAAGTAAATCTTTACACATTACCGATAAAATGACACTCTGAATGATATTCTTACACAAGCTTTACTTCCTGATGCAAATAGCTGTTTTATTAATTTCCTGGTGTGATTGGCCTTTGCTCATGATTTCAACCTTGATAACTTAGAATGGTCATTCATTGTACAATTTAGGATGGAATTAGACATTTGTATCAAACTGTTGTAGTTTGCATTGCAAAGCCATGTACGCTCGATTGCATAGTTTGGCATCTACTTTCCTCCTTGGCACACTTCTCTGTTAAAAATTGGTTGCTTTGCGTTAGTTTGATATATGAGCTTTACTTCTAATGAACGTGGGTGGTCATTCGTCATTACACAATAATGCTGTCTAGCAAATAACTAGAAAATTTTCAAGAAATTATAGTATGACGCTCTATCTTTTTTTTTTTTTTTTTTTTTTCATTTGTACAATGTGATTATCATGGTAATGTTTTTGGAAAATGCAGTTTGGTGGCATTTGGGGCAGAAAGAAGATCTTGGTGTCCTCTACAATCCAGCAATATCAACAACTACTCAATACTAAGACATCATGGATCTACTTGTTAAATTTAGACGCATGTCTTCCTTGTGCAGAATACTTTCACCCTTCAAGGTTCCCAATAGGATAACGGAAAATTCATGGAAGAGTGGTTATGCCAAGAAATTCTGTGCTCTTGCAAAGAATAATTCTTTCAGGATATACCCTGTTCAATTGCGTTGGGAAGGGCATAATCTCATACGTTTGTTCCCCAATGTGATATTTCACCCCATAATGAGAATATTGTTTCCTTTTAAGGGCAATTATGCCAAGAATTTGCATGCCTCGTACAAAATTAGATGTTCTTCATCCTTTTCCAGTCAAGTAGCTCTGGGATGGATCAATTTTCTTCGTCCATGCTACGTCTGTATCTTCCCAACCTTAAGCAGACTGCCTTGTGTTGTGACCTTATCGTTCACTAGATCCCATCTAGTTACTAGTATTCTTTCTTTATTTGTTGGGGGGGCAGCAGGTGCTCAGAGGATCTGGGCAGATGGCAAACACATCCAAACAAGGAAAGTAATATCTCCAGATTTTTATCCAATTAAAACAATCAGTGAGAAATTTGAATTGGGTTTCAGATTCGTAAAGTTGGTCATTTGGTTCACACCTATCATCGTGCGGTTTTTGATTGCATATACACGTGGCGTTCAGTTTAGGAAGACACTGTTTCATCGCCTGCGTTCAACTTTGGAAAAAGCAGGCCCAGCATTCGTAAAATTAGGTCAGTGGGCAGCTACACGCCCTGATCTTTTTCAAAATGATTTATGCAGAGAGCTGGCAAAGCTCCACAGCAACGCATCACCACACGAATTTCCCGAGACTAAAGCTACAATTGAGAGGGTATTTGGTCAACCGATTTCTGAGATTTTTGAGCATTTTGAGGAAATTCCTGTGGCATCTGGAAGCATTGCTCAAGTGCATAGGGCTTCTTTGAGGATTCAAGATCCTAAGCAGCAATTGAGAAAACCAATTGAAGTTGCAGTGAAGGTTAGACATCCTGAAGTTCGTGAACAAATTAAGAGGGACTTTGCGATTATTAATTTTGTGGTAAAAGCTCTAAACTTCATTCCAGGATTGAACTGGTTGAGGCTGGAAGAGATTGTATGCCAGTTTGATTCTTTGATGATGTCCCAAGTTGATCTTTCAAGAGAAGCTGCTAATTTGAGTAGATTTAATTATAATTTCCGTGGGCAGAAGGATGTTTCATTTCCAAAGCCCATATATCCATTTGTACATCCAGAGGTTCTTGTGGAAACATTTGAGCAAGGGGAGAGTATTTCTCTTTATGTTGATGGCCTTGAAGGAAATGCTCGTATTAGACAAGATCTTGCTCACATTGGTACAGATGCACTCTTAAAGATGCTTCTGGTACGTTACTAGCTTGTACTGACAGTATGTGTCAGCTATATGCATAAATAATTACATATTTGATGAATTGGCATTCACAGCTTTAATGGTAAGAGCATATTTGCATTTGGTACACTTAATTTTATTTGGGTTCACACATTATAATAGATTTGCTAATAGATTCTAATTTCTCGAATATAAGTACCTGCACATTTACAGGTCCATACAATACCCATTTGTCTTCTTCTTGAGATGAGGAGCTTGTCATTATACATTATAGTTGTTGTTATGTGATGATAATGCACTCTCTTATATCTGAGGCCATCAAAATTTCTTGTTTTAGGCGGACAATTTTATCCATGCAGATATGCATCCTGGAAACATCCTTGTCCGAGCACCTCAGAAGAGGCGTTTAAAAGAAAGGTTCTTTAGCACAAAACCTCAAATCGTCTTTCTTGATGTGGGGATGACTGCTGAGCTTTCAAAAAGTGATCAGGATAATTTGCGTGAATTTTTTAAGTCTGTGGCAACTCGAGATGGCCTCACAGCTGCAGAATGTACACTAAGATTATCAAAGAGACAGCGCTGTCCAAATCCAGAGGCCTTTATTGAGGTAATGCTTTAAATTATGACAATTGACAATCTAATCTTTTGACTGGCTGTTTCCAGCTTTGTATATTTCCTGTAGTATTTGGAAGTATCATGCTATACTGAATATGACCAATCAATTATGATTACTTATATTTATATGATACTAGAATTTGTGCACCTGCTATGCATGGAGATTAATTTAGTGATATATATTGTAGAAATGGATTACATCACGATTGGATTACATCAAGGATCTGCATTGAGCCCATTCTTATTTGCTATAGTGATGGATGAGTTTACTAGAGCTATTCAGGATGAGATATTTTGGTGTATGCTATTTGCTGATGGTATCTTAGTTGATGAGACAAGAGCATGGGTAAATGCCAAGTTAGAGTTATGGAGGCACATATTAGAATAAAGAGGTTTTAGATTGAGTAGGTCTAAAACAGAGTATATGAAGTGTAAATTTAGTAAACGATGGACTATATACTATAATGTTGTAAAACTGGTTGGGCAAGAGATACAAATGAGCAGTCAGTTTAGGTATTTGGGTTTTATTATTCAGAATGATGGAGAGATCGATAATGATGTTAACCATAAAATATAAGCTAGCTGGTTGAAATGGAGGAGGGCAATGGGAGTTTTATGCGACCGTAACATTCCGTTAAGATTGAAGAGAAAATTTTATAGGACTGCTATTAGGCCAGTTTTATTATATGGCACGAAATGTTGGGCTATAAAAAAATGTCATTCACATAAGATAAGTGTAGTATAGATGCACATGCTCCGTTGGATATGCGGCAATACTAGGAGAGATGAAGTGAGAAATGAAGATATTCGTGCTTAGATAGGTGTAGCTCCCATCGATGAGAAAATGCGAGAAAATCGTTTACGATGGTTTGGTCATGTGCAATGTAGGCCTACAAATACACCAGTTCGACGAGGGAAGTTTATCAATATAGGACAAGTTAAAAAAACGAAGGGAAGACCGAAAAAAATATGGATGGAGGTGATACGAAAAGATATGGATTCTAGAGGTTTAAATGAGGAGATATTACTTGATAGAAATGAATGGAGAAGGACTATCAAAGTGATCGATCTGGTGTGATTCTTTTTTTGGTTCATGTAGCCTACCCCAAATACTTGGGATAAAAGGCTTAGTTGTTGTTGTTGTAGAAATGGATGTTTAAAAAAAAATAAAATTTATGACTCTTAAGATAAAGATCGTGGTGAGTTGTAACTGAAACAAATATGTTCAACTTTTCTTGGAGTTTACGTGGAAAGTTGTAGTTGTAGTGGTTATCGTGATTGAAAGGTAATTTAACAAAATTGACACAATTTAGGTGTATGGATAATAAGTGGCTTTCTTCTTTTATTTTTCCATATTCATTTAACCAGTTAATAGTGCTTAGACCAAGTGACTAGCACTCCACACATATTTGTCTTTGTCATCTTATGCATCACTGCAGAGTCTTGTTTAAAAATTAAAAAAAAATATGCTCAAATTTTTTAGGCATAATCATATTTCATATTCGTCATTTACATTGCTTCCAACAGGAACTGGGGAGAACATTTACTTTTTGGGGCACCCCGGAGGGTGACGTTTTCCATGCTGCCGAGTGCATGCACCAATTGATTGATACAGTTCGGCGCCATAAAGTGAATATTGATGGCAATGTCTGCACTGTGTTGGTGAACTTATTGGTCCTCCAGGTAACTCCTTCTTACATGCTGAGATGCATTCTACATCCTAAACGAATAATCATAGTGATACTCCATTAATTGGCTGATTACTACTTATATTTCTTTATATTTGCTATGTTAACCCAGCCAACCACAACTGTTTGGGATAAAGGCTCTGTCGTTGTTGTTGCGACTTGCATATTTAATAATTTATTTCTATCGGCTAAAGCTAAATTCCTTGATAACTCAACATGAACAGTCAGTTAATAAATTGATACGTTGCTTAAGTGTTGCTTAAATCCTTCTTTTAGTTTGCCTATATGATTATATCTATCTTAAGAACGAATTTATGCACATGGAAGTATTAAACTTGAGCTGATCTCGTACAAATTGTCTGTAAATATACTGAACATTTTTGCTATATGGTATTAATGAGAATCGCGAACTTTTGTTTTCTTTATTCCTAGGGCTGGCAGCGCAAGCTAGATCCAAGCTATGACATAATGCAAAGACTCAAGATGTTACTAATTTATAAAGATTCGGTGCAACTCAGTGATGTAATATATCAACAATTTTGATATTCCAAGTTTATTTATGAACATCGAATTTTACAAAATCATGCTTACAGAATTTATCCAGCATCTTACAGGTACTTTTTTCTCTGACTCTCTCCTTCTCTCTTTCTCTGGCTCTTTCCCAATTATGTGAAGAAATGTTCTTTAACAGTTTTTGCTTCATATGCCTCGCACTCATTGTAGCATTGTAACAAGATTAGTAGATAAGTAATGAAAACAAAAGACTAGTGATAAAATTAAAATATTGATCAGTTGCTGCTATGTATGTTTATTCTTTAGGTAATGCTTTGAGTAATTTATTCTGGTACTCTTTTGAGTAATTTGTTTCCCACAGAAAATTTGAGGGGACATGTGGAAAATTACACAAAATGTTGTGCTATTTTCTACCTCATCTGTCAAGGGCTCAAATAAGTTTTTATTTGGGTAAAGTTAGTAATACAGGATAGATGCTTGTTCTCCATTGGTAGGTAAAGCAAGGGAAGAAAACTATGTGTTTAGTGAGCATAAGCCTGCTTAGTTACCCCGCGAAAAAGCACTGTAATATGGCTTCATGCTTAAATCTCAGATCAAAAATTGGATGAAACTCAAACCTCCAGAGCAAACATGAAGGTCTATAAATGCAATTCTTCAAGTACAGTTGGTTCATAGTTGCATGTAGTTCAAGGAACAACGAAATTGGTCAGAAACTTCTTTGATTGTCCTCTCTGAAATAATACTAGTAATGGGAAGAATATGAAAAAGAACAAAAGCAGCTACAACGATAACAATAATAACAGTGTCTTAACAGTATGCAGCAGTTTTGATGTTGGGATATTGTAACAAAACAACAGATTTAGTAAATTTTTTTAATGATTAGCATATTGATGATTACTTTATACATATTATTTCTTGTGTCTGTGGTTGATTGGCCTTCCAATACCCTGTTAACTATGTAAACCAACTTTTATAGAGCAAAGAGTTTATTTGCCATTCTAGTGAACTTATAAAGCACATAATTCAACGAGTTTCTAATAATTCATTGGAGGCATGGATTGATGCTTCATTTTGGTGGTTTGCATTTTATTGTCGTGGCATGTGTCCTTCAACTTTTGATTTATGTTGGTTTGTGAAGATGCTGAGATATCAACTAAGTGCTCATTAATTAGTCCTGAATTGCTAAGAAGCATGGACTCACCGTTGAGCATGCCATATCTGTGTCCGACATAGACATTGCCACAAACATGCTAAAAACTGTGTTGGACATGCCAAATGGCGGGCACATAAAATAAAGAGAAAAAATGGCATATCCATGCTATGTCTGAGCTACTTGTCAGTTGCGTTTGAAAAGAAAAAGATTTAAATTGTCTAGAAAAACGAAAATAAATATTTACTTAATTGGTAATATTTATCTATACCTAGTTAGTTTTGTAAAATTATATTTTAATATTTTTTTGTGGACACGAATTTTTGTATTTGAAGAAATGATTTTTCATATTCACATCCTACGCTGATCTATGACCCGCTATCCTTACTATTTTTTTTATCTCTTTGCTTATAGATGGTGAGGGAGAGATAGATGTATGGTTGATGGCGATATTTGTCCTACGTAAAGGAATTAAGAGACGCGAACTCATAAATTGTCAATGCTTTCCTTTTGGTAAAACTATTGTGTTAATAATAGAAATATATATACTTATATTTATATTTTTTTTTCCGTGTCCTTGCCATGTCCATCAGTCCATATCCTCATTTTTTTCACAAATGCTATGTCCTGTGTCCGTATTTGAATCTGTATCCAAAATTTGTGTTCGTGTCCATGCTTCCTAACTGGCTTGTCTGCACACACTGTTGTATGAGGAGTGTGCAGGACAGGTTGCTCATTTTTCAACTTAAAAATAAAATTTCTTTTGAAATTTGTGAGGGACTGATAAATCAAGCTGTCATAGCAGAGCTTAACTTCTATTTGTTGTGTCTTTAATTTCGTTCGACAAAGATTCTCTAGAATTTCTCAGATTATATCAAAGTCTTTTCCTAGTGGAATAATATTCAGATTACCCTCCTCCTCATCAACCATTATATTTGTGAGCTATTGTGATGGAGATCAAATTTGATTTAGGAATAGATTTGATTAGATTTGATTTGATTTGATTAGGATTTGGATTGTACTAGATATTTGATTTGTTCAGGAGTTTGGATTTTATTATAATTCTGTTTGTTAGGGTTTCCCTATATATAGGGGTTGTATGAAGTATTGAAGAGATGATAATATTTTGAGAAATTTTCTTGAGAAATCTCTGGCGTGGAATTCGCTGAGTAAAAATCTTTCCTCGTGGATTCGTGGAGAGTGGGCGTGGGCCTGGGTGGATTCCCAAATCCCAAAAGTTTTCCCCAATCCATCTTTTCTTCCCCAATTCCCCTAGAAAAACCCTAATTTTCAAAATCCTAACCCTAATTCCGCTTCCGTCCTGCGTCAAATTGGTATCAGAGCCTAAAATTATTTTCTCCTTCTCCACCTCAAGTCCGCCCTCAACCTCGCCGTGGCGAGCCCCAGCACGGGCCGCTCCGCTCCCCTCCCAACCGAGCCGTTCCTCGCTGCATGGGTCGACGCCCGGACCGCGGTCCGCTCCCTGACCCGGGCCCTATCCGTCCACGTCAGGCCCGGCCGGATCGCCTCGCTCCTCAAAGCTCCCGATCCAAAGCTCCCGATCCTTGCTCCTCCTCCGGTCCCCCCTTAACCTCCGACGGGTCAATCGGCCTCAGAGCCTCGATTGACGCCTTCGACGCCGGCGGTGCCCCTCCGCCACCTCTGCCGCCGAGGATCTCCGAGCACATCGCTAACGTCCACCAGATCTTCGCCCAACTCCGACGCCGCCGTCTGCCACTGCCGCCCTCATCCTCGCTTGCCGCTCTCCCATCCAGGCCGCCACCACCGCCTTCGTCCTCGCCCACCGCCCCATCCTCCTTCAACTCCGTCCAGCCGCAACAGAAGATCAGTGAACCCCGCCTCAACCGCAGTCACCAGCAGAGTGAAGAAAGGAGAGGAAAGTTATTGGGTTTTGGTTTTGTTTGTTATTGGGTTGATTTGGTTCTGATCCACTTATTCAGACCCACATTTAAAAGAATAGAAGATTAGATTTATTTTGGGTCCGACCCGCAAGCTTCAGATCCGACCCGCAGCTCCAGATCTATTCCACTTTTGGTTCAGATTCGACCCGACAGCAACAGACCCGTTAAGAATTTTCTTTTGATTTGGAGCCTGTTTGAACTCCGATTCAAACCGTTTTCGAGCCTCCGTGATTCTTGGATATTCCTATGTTTGGTGAATGTATTTTGCAGCCTACACCGGATACAGAAGTTCATGATGAGCCATTACTAGTACCAGATGGAACTTTTTTTTCATCCACAGAAGTTAAAGACACAATGGTGTAGATTTCTGAAGATCCTTCAATAGAATCAACTACGAAATTTCAACCGCCTGTGAATACTTATGATGATCATACTTACGAGGAGAAATCAACGGAAATATCTTCTTCTCTCCTATTTGCAGATGTACAGGGAGTACAGGAACTTGCAATCCAAAGTGAGACTTCGCACATAAAAGAAGTTATTGTTGATGATGAGGTAAAAATTTCAGTTCCTCTTGAGAGATTCATTACAAGAATTATGAAGAAATTACCGACTCAACATACAGATTCATATAAAGTTTCGAAGAGATTTGCTTCTACTGTTCATGACCAGAATAATTTGTGGGATTTACGATCATCTGAAATTGATTCACGAAATAAGCCAGTTTCACCTCCACCGCCTTGGTTCCGATGTGATGTACTAGATACAGTTTTTCGACCACCACCATGGCCCAATTGGGATACTTCGTGGATGCCAATCAGTTCAACCCGGACGTGTTTATCATTCCTTATCTCCGCATTCATTGGGGATAAATGCTTTGAAGCCGGGGAGAATTGATGGAGATCAAATTTGATTTAGGAATAGATTTGATTAGATTTGATTTGATTTGATTAAGATTTGGATTGTACTAGATATTTGATTTGTTCAGGAGTTTGGATTTTATTAGAATTCTGTTTGTTAGGGTTTCCCTATATATAGGGGTTGTATGAAGTATTGAAGAGATGAATAATATTTTGAGAAATTTTCTTGAGAAATCTCTGGCGTGGAATTCGCTGAGTAAAAATTTTTTCTCGTGGATTCGTGGAGAGTGGGCGTGGGCCTGGGTGGATTCCCAAATCCCAAAAGTTTTCCCCAATCCATCTTTTCTTCCCCAATTCCCCTAGAAAAACCCTAACCCTAATTCCGCTTCCGTCCTGTGTCATATTGCATTGTTCATGTTTGATATTCACGACAATGGACAAGCTATATTTAGTTCTGATTGATGTTGATATTTGTTTGTTATAGTTTTGTCTTTCGTAATGTGCCCCTTGGTCTGCTTGTGGGATCCAAGCATTTGTAATTGCCAGCACCATAATTACACCTCATTGCTAGAATGAAACTAGTGATGGGTTTGTCTTCCCGTGGTTTTTTTCTTGTTCTTTTTTCCCAGGTACACTGCTACACACACACCACCACCACCACCACCACCACCACCACCAATAACTAATCCTTTTATCCCAGGTATTTGGGATAGGTTACTTGAACCAAAAAGAGAATTACGCTGGATCTAGCACATAGATCATCCTTTCCACTTATTGCAATTGAGCAATATGTTTTTATTGAGACTTTTAATGTCTATATCTTTTTGTATCACTTTCGCATATGTTTTCTTTGATCATCTCTTTGATCTTTTAATTTGTCTGACGTTGATATGCTTTACTTGCCAAATTGACATAGTCGTAGATCTATGTTGTATGTGATGAAACCATCTTGGCGGTGTTCTCACATCTTCTCTTTTATTTTTATGTTTTTTTTTGGGGGGGGGGGGGGGGGGGGGGGGGAGCAACGCCTACTTTAGCAAGAATCTCTTTTCTTACCTAAGCTAGTGTTACCGCACATCCAATACAACATGCACATCTCAATTATACTCATTTTATAGTTTGAGATTTTGTACCCTATAAAGTTGGTCTAATAGCAGTTCAATAAAATCTTCCTTTTAGCCCTAATAGTTACGGTCGTGTAAAAATCTTGTTACATTTCTCCATTTTAATCAGCTAGCTTAGATCATATGGATGATATCACTATCAATCTTTCTGTCTTTTTGGATAATATAATTCTTTTGGATAATAGCACCCAGGTATCTAAATTGATTGGTCGTCGCTTTCTTGTCCGTCCAGTATCACAACACTATAGTTTCAGATCTTTTGTTTACTAAATCGCACTCCTTGGATCTACTTAATTTAAAATCTTGTGATTCTAAAGTATGTCTTTCTAGTTTCAATTTGGCATTTACCGAAGCTCTTGTCTAATTGATTAGGATAATATCGTATGCTAATAGTATACACATTTCACTCTGAATAGTTCTAGGAAGCTCATGTACAACTAAAGTGTTTGTTATGGACCTTTTTAAAAACAAATGTCTCAAACGTTGGAGAATTCTTCAGCATTGTCTTAGCAATTATTAGCAATAACCAAGGTAGTGTTACTTAGCTTGGGGTTTAGTGTGGACTTATGTCGGTTAACTGTTAGTGACTATGTAGGATTGATTTTTCAGGGCACTGAGAGGTCCTTAGAGTTGGGGTATTAGAACAAAGCAAGGAGAAACACATATGGCTTATCAGAACAAAGTTCAAATTTTAACAACAGCTTAGTTACTCCATAACCAAAGATTAGAGCATGCCCAGACTTTGCTACTTGATAAATGGTGTTAGTTGAGATATATGCTTGGTATTGTCTTAATCAGCTAATAAACTTGAAAGCTGGGCTGCATTGGCTGGACAAGCGCAAACAAAGTATGCACCTCCAATACAATGAGCGATTATTTCAGATAAAGAGTGAGAAAAATTGTTGTACATTGGTATGACATAGCCAGCTATTGGATATACATTGGTATAACATAGCTAGCTATTGGATAGTGACCAAGGTAGTGTTACTTAGCTTGGGGTTTAGTGTGGATTTATGTCGGTTAACTGTTAGTGACTATGTAGGATTAATTTTTCAGGGCACTGAGAGGTCCTTAGAGTTGGGGTATTAGAACAAAGCAAGGAGAAACACATATGACTTATCATAACAAAGTTCAAATTTTAACAACAGCTTAGTTACTCCATAACCAAAGATTAGAGCATGCCCAGACTTTGCTACTTGATAAATGGTGTTAGTTGAGATATGTGCTTGGTATTGTCTTAATCAGATAATAAACTTGAAAGCTGGGCTGCATTGGCTGGACAAGCGCAAACAAAGTATGCACCTCCAATACAATGAGCTATTATTTCAGATGGAGAGTGAGAAAAATTGTTGTACATTGGTATAACATAGCTAGCTATTGGATATACTCCTGTTCTACCTGTGAAGTAGTTGAGGAATTGGAAAACTGCGAAGCAATTTGATGTGGACTGTGGAGCTCTCTTGTCAGGGTCTGAGGATAACATGATGTGGGTTTGATGACATTCACTGGATTAATGATGTACCCATGCTTAAACTTCTTTGGAGTATTCTTGATAGTTATCACTGTGCATAACATATTTTAGACAGACACCAAGAGGGCATGAATGCTAACTTTGTCACTTGGAAGTTGGTAATCTTGACTTATAGTCAAGCGTGTTGATGTATAGTTCTATTACTTGGAAGTTGGTAATCTTGACTTATATTCAAGCATGTTGATGGCTAGTGGAACTGTCAGAAGTTTGACTTTGAGATACAGAAGTTGTTATCACTGTATTTATTTGTTTACTGCATGTAGGAGACATGTATTGTTTTATGAAGTCTACCTTTCTCTGTCATGATACCTTTAGCAGCATCATTATATGCTCAAAACACTTCATTTTAGTCTTTTTCTTTATTAACCGATTATATTGTACGTTAAACATTTTAATATAATAGTTAGATGATGATGATAACAGTCTATCTTCTATCACTTGTAATGGAACGCGAAGGGCTTCTACCGCCGTTTTGGTAAAAAAAAAAAAAACAGTCTATCTTCTTGCTTTAAACTAGTAACATCTGAGAGTTGTGTATTGTTGCATGAGTTTATACTCCACAACCAGGAGGCACATATGCAGATAAAAATACAGGACATGAAAACAAATACAACATGAGTGTGGGTGAAGGACATGTGGACATGTCACATATGACAATAGAAACTTCCCCAAAAAAAAAATTAGAGTGCATATATACTTATATGTTGCCATGCTCATGTATCTAAAACGACCAGATCATGCATTCTTATAATATAAAAGTATCCACTATTTATATATATTCTAAAATTATTACCTAACATGCATTTTTTTACCAACATTCCACGAGAAGTAGGTCTTCGTTTTTAACTTTTTATAAAATAGATCAATTTAACTTATTTCTTAAGTAAAAGTGTATAAATTACGACTTTTATACATGTCAATATGTTGAAAGCCCTTTTTGGCTAAAGCAGTCTTTGATATAAACGAAAGCAAACGAATATCTCAAATTTGTAAGGTGAATACAGAAGTTGTACAAATAATGTACGATATCTGTTATATGTCCCAGGGAAGTGTCTAAGGTATATCCCAAATCAAAAGTACACTATTAAATTGAGGACGGATCTGAGAAATATTGAACACTGATTTGTGTGGTTTGATACTAATGGCTGTTTGGTACTAGTGGCCTATGTCCACATTAGAGGAGGAGAAATCACTAATAACCTTGAAGGAGTACAAAATTGAGTTTTTCACACAAAATCCAATACCCAATTGCCCTCATAAATCTCAATAAGAAAATAGGAAAGGAACCTACATGGAGAAATGCGATTCTTCTCTCCGGGTGTCCTGGAACCATATCACCACATGACTTATCTGTGAACCAGCCCTCAGTCATTGGGACGGTGATGCATAACAATTCCCATATTAGAATTGTTTATATTAAACTACTACCTCCATTGTCAATTTCTTAGGAATCTCGGGCTCACAGGTAGGCAGGATTTATCGTGATGTAGACATAGCCATGACATGCTTGGATGGAATTTTGGATGTTTCTACCCTCGACTGGGAGATTAGTGGGAATTTGGTGTCTTATTGCAGTAATTTGTGTAGTTTTGTCTGAGGATAAATGTCATATTGTTGGAGTATCTGAAGAAAGACGACGAGGGTCATCCTGGTTCATGGTGGGTTGGATTTGTACCTTTCATTCATTTGCATGTGAATTGTCATTTGAGGAAGAGTCTAGAAGAAGAATAGTTAACAATGATATGTTCTCACAGAATAGGTGGCAATTAAATTTAAAAATAATTTTTCTGTGCCTGTACAGGGAATTATTAAGCTGCATGTTGCTATTATACATAACTTCGATGTAACCAAACTACAACAACAACTAAGCTACATTGGTTCATGTTGCTATTAAGCTACATGAACCAACAAAGAATCACGCCGGGTCGATCACATGATAATCCTTCTCTATTCATTCCTATCAAGTGATATGTCCTCATTTAAATCTCTAGCATTCATATCAATCCGTACATAATTTCGATGTAATCATCAATTACAAGCTTTCCTTGTTAAAACCATATAATTATATTTGTTTTGTATGTGCATCTTATTCTAGGTACTTGAGTTGTGTATGAATGCCAAGTAAACAAGGAGTACACTTGCACTGTTGGCACGACAATGTTGGAAGAATAATGTTGACAGATTGACAATCAAATGTAATCTTCTATTCCAACTTTTATTGTATATGATTATGTTTGATAAGTTAATGGTTGACAGAATCCTGATTTTGTTTCTCTGCTTACGAGCCCAGATTTAGAAGTTAGAGAAGATCTAGTGCTTTGTGTATGCATGAGTTATTTTGGGTTCTTGTATGAGAAGAAACCGTGGCGAGTTTTTTCATAATTAATGAGTAACAAAATTTGTGCAAATAGGATGGAAAATTAAGGTTATTTTGCTCCTTTAGACTCAAACTACATTGAAGCCTTGAAACGTACGACTCGAACCACGAGAGACTATGGAAATTTGCATGTGTATTTGCTTGTCATAGGGTCATAGGTTGAGTAACTTTCCCGTTGTATATCCGAAAAGAGTCTGGTTGCTATTGTCACAGGAAATTTGTTTTTTTTTAGTTGGAGCTTGAACTAATTTGTTCTGAGCTGGTCGTTTCTGTTACAAAGCTGTTATTTATTTGCTTGGCATGAGGGAATATAGGGAACGTTTATGCTCACAGGCTAATAGCTTGGTATTATATTCAATAACCCATCAGCCTCTCAGCGTGCTACCTGGATGTCTGCCATCTGCACTCTGAGGATGCTCTAATTTTGTTGGATGCTGTACTTCTGTATGTGATATAAGGATAAGTTAGTGTTCAAAAGTATCTGGACACAAGGAGATTATAGTAGGAAATGGACATGTTGACAGCAATGGTGGGTTGCATTTGTATCTGTTTCTTTATTAGCTTTTGCATGTGGAAGACACACAGGGAATGAGTAGTTAATCATATTATGTCGTTTAGCCTGCCCTTCGGATTTTGGATTTGAATGCTCTGTTATGCCAATTTGTGGTATTTAGTATGTTTTAAACAATTGTTCTTGATTCAGACTCCTTCTGGGAATTGATAGCAGTTGAAGTTACTAATATTTTAGGCCTCGCCCCCCCCTTGCTCAGATCATTTGTGTTGTTTGGAGCAATATATTAGCTGCGTATGGAATCAAAAGTACATGGTAGCCACCATATATTGTCTTTCTACTGTCACTAAGCCTAGAGCAGACTGAGCAGTGTGACTACTGCACATGTTAGTTTGATTCTGTAACAGCAAGAGCATTGTTGCAGTTTAACTGAAAAATGATGAGCAGATGCTGTGTTTATGATGTTCAAAAAATGTTAAACGTCCGAAACGGTTTAGTGTGCTGAGGTTATGTGAGTTTTATTTGCTTGATTTAGTCATCATCTATGCTTTCAAATGGCAGAGCATTGTTCAGGACTGCTCCATTATAAGTTGTGGAGCTTGTTCAAAATTCTGAACACAAGGAGGCAGAATCCAATGCGATGGGTTGCAAAACAGGCAGGAGAGGATAATGTCGTGATCGAAAGGGACCAACTAGGGACTCGGAGCAAACCTAAACGAATCTGGAATATTTTGGATGAATAAAGGAAGGAGATAAATAAAAGTGAAGATGAATGTAGTGATGGTGATCGCATTTTCAACAGAGCTGGAAGGAGAGGAGATTTATTTAGAATTTCTGATAACTGACTTTAAAATCTTATTCAATGTATTATATTTATTCTCTATATATATAACCTATGTATATATTCATCTCATTAAGGGTGAGAATATGTCGGTTTTTGTTAATTTTGACAAAATCGAAGCGATTAGAAATAGTAACTGTAACCGTACCATACTAATTCGGTTCAGTTAGGAATAAAATTTTAAATAATAGCTTATTTAAAAATTATGATTTTAATTATTTTAGAAAATTAAGTTGAATTTATTATTTATAATATGTATATCTATATATGTATATGTGTATGTTTATATGTATATTTGCATGTATATATGTGTGTGTATATAATTAGATAATTTGGTTAGTTTGTCAGCGAAAACAAACGGAATTATTTTATATCGGTTTGGATTTTGTTTATTCAAATTGATTTCGATCTGATCTAAACTTTGCTCACCCCTGCATCTCATGCTCATAGAGAAATATAAGTCCCTGGTGGTCAGCTAGCGAAATAGGCAATGCAGCCACTAGCACAGAGAAAGGGCTGGTAGCAGTTGGATTCCTTGCTTCTGCCTGCGACTGCACGAAATATTTTACTGTAATCTGCAATAAAATATCTCTGCACATCTTCTTCCCTCAGTTTCTTCCATGACCCACCCATGACTGCCACCTCTTCTGACATTTCCCTACCCTTTTCTCTATGCACCCACTTTACCCTCTCGCCCTTCTTATGATAAAACTATCGCTTTTTCATTCCATGTCCCAATGCGAAGGAAGGGGAACAAAAAAAAGAAGAAAAAGGTGTGTTAAAGCCTAGAAAAGTGATGGAAAAGTTCAATAATCCCCATGGGATTTGAGATGTAGCTTTTGGGTGAGCATGATTGTAATATTGTTCTAGCATGTGGTGGTACAAGTATAGTATGTGTATAGATATTAGTGCCAGATTCTGAGGGTTTGTCTCTACACTCACACTGCCCCAAGCAAGCTTGGGTTTGCCTTAAAATATGTGGGGTTGTCATTTAGCTTTGTGTATTTTTCCTCTCAGGACCCTACCAAGGGGCCCTGAGCCTTTGTCCTTGCTAGCTGATTAGGGAATATTAAGGGATCTGATTAAACAAAATATGCACAAAAGTATACTTTGTTAATATTCTCTTCTCTCTATTATTATTATTATTTTTTTTTTTTTTTAGTTTTGTTTCTTTTTTTTTATAGAGCTACAACTGATTTAGCTGGCAAGCACACTGCGAGGGCACACCAGTGGTGTCTTTTTGTCTCGGTCGCTTTCAATCTAATCTCGAAAAGGGGTATTGATTGTGTGGAAAGGCCACTTGAGGGGTGCTTTTGCAAATGTTCCAGCCCCTATCATGCCACCTTGATTTGATGATTGTTATTGGAACACTGATTTGATTTTGATCTAATCTGTAGTTGGGACGGTAATAAACACATTTATATTACATATTTTTATTATTTTTATATAAAATTTTAAATTAAAAAATAAAATTTTTATTTTTAATTCAAAATTTTATGCGAAATAAATTAAAATTTGAAGAGGTTGAGCTGTCTGTGGCCCACTTACCACTTAGAAAGAGAGTCAATATCTTTGGCAAGGCAATATCTTTGGCAAGGGGCTTCTAATAAGCTGTGAGATTAACTACGAGGAATAGATGCAAATGTTAAAATTTATATGAACTAGTAGTAAAAAAAAAAAATAGTAATTCTATTATTATTATTTCCAAATCTTTATAGGATGATGGTCTCCATCTTCTTAGATTTTCAAAGATCAAACTTTACTAATTTTAAAATATATTTATTCTTCGATACGAAATATCTTATTTACTAAAAACTGTTAATCTTGTACATATTTGATGCAACGTGAAATCAAAACTGAAATATAAAAAATTGAGTACGAGTGAATCTTGAAAAGTAAAGTGGAATCATAATCTTAAAAAATTAAAAGAAAAAATACAATTATAATTATTTTTTTTTATTGCTAGCTCAGTCAGCAGCTCATTTCCTTAATTTCTCTTAATATAAGATTATAATACATCACCAATAAATATTGTGGAGTTTGAATTCCAAAATCAATGGTAAATAAGGAGCAGTTAAGTCTTGTTGAATTTGTTTTAACAAAGCCTTTGGTCATCAGAGAGAGAGAGAGAGAGGGAAAAAAAAAAGGAGCTGCCTTTTTTAAACAAGTGGAAAGGAGTGGAGCACCATTTTATATACAGAGATAAAATAGAGCAAGATGTAAAAGTTCTGTTGTGGTACCTAAAAGGAAAAGATACGCATCTTTTTGTCACCGAAGACGTCAAAAGGAAAAGCAATCACACCACATACTTTTTCCACAGGGGCATTTTGGTAAGAAACTAAGTAACAAGTTTCATCCCTTCACGTGAACGAGTTGGTGAGTGAAGGAAGCTGCGCAGACCGAGTCATCCCCATCCCATCAGCACGATGCGCGTCTCTGCCATCACTGTTTCACGTGACGACGGAGAGAAGAGTAGGATATTTCTTTCCCATAATGCCCCCACCACCACGGCCGAGCCCAGCACAAAAAACAGGAGTTTCCGACCCGACCAGAATGCCCCTCCAACCTCGACCCTTGTTTCTCGGAGGGCATCTCCAGACTCCTGAACGTAGTTTGACGCTTCGCATTTTGAAATTTTATTTTTTAGTTTTTATTATTCACATAATACGTACACCTCCGAGGCCCTGCCACGTCACGTGACAAGCAGCACCAGGGACGAAGGAGCAAGGGACGCCTCGCTTCCCGTGTCTGCTGTGTGCGCAGTATCTGAGTTTATACGTGTGCTTTTGTTGTTGGTTTGATTTTGGTGAGTGCTGTTGCGAGAGGAGCAGGAACTGGCACGAGAAACCGCCGGACTGGACATTTTCTTTCGCCAGAGAATGAGGTCGAAAAGGACACAGCAAAGCAAGCGACGCGCCCATATCTCTCTTTGCAGATTGCTCCCTCTTCTATGTTTTATTTGCAGGAAATATGACTGATGGTCGCTTAAGTTTTTGAGTTATGGAAGGCTCAAATGAAATATGACTGATCGATCGAGTCACTTCTGCCAGTAACAATAAACTCGTAAAAATTTTTATAAAGAGGACTTAACAAAACACAATGCCAAGAGTCAAAGTAGCACTTCAATTAGATATTCTCCGTTTAGACAAGTTTTGGTTAATCTATTTTATGTACAATTAAAATTTATAATTACAATTTTTTTTTTTTTTGTTGATATTATTCCAAGATTCTTTCGGACAGAAAATAGGGAAACTATCATATTTTATTGGATATTAACGTCAACAGGATATATATCTTTCAGTCAAGGAAATTAAAGCAGAAACCACAACTAAAATTACCCGAGTAAAACTTATCAGCAATAAAACACTAGTTTGGGCGTAATGAGAAAGGACCTTGAATGGTTCTTCGGGAAGTTTCCAAAGTAGCACCCTATATTTTTCCCAATAAACTTACTATTTTAAAAATACACTAAACAGTAAATTTACTTAGAAAAGTTGTGTGCTTCTCTGAAAACTCTCTTATCTTCGGGAGTTTCTAAAAGAGTACAGAATTTTTTTTAGTAAGCACACTTAGAATGGTAATAAACATGTTTACAGTCAAATTTTGACTCGTTCTATATAAAATTTTAAATTAAAAATAAAATTTTTATTTTTTTAATTTAAAATTTTATTTAAAAATAACTAAATTTTGACTTTTGCACCGTCCATTACTACTTCTAAGTACACTAGACGATTTAATTTTTGTTCATACTTTCCGAAAAATTATTAGGTGGGCTCACCAAAAAAAAAAAAATGGTGTGCTGCTTAACAAGCTCCCCGGTTCTTCTCTCACTTCCTGTTTTCAAGCTACATTTTTTTTTTTACACTCCTCAAGCCTTTGCCTTGCTACTTTGTTTCCTCTCACCTCGCTTCAGACTTCCCCAAAGTTGAAAAAAGTAATAAGCTAGGACTTAAAAAGCATCTTCCCCATTACCTTTGGGCTTTGGCTCTGTTTTCTAGTTTCTGCTGGAGAACTTCTCCATCATCATTAGAACATCTCTAAGGTCCCAAAATGGGAAGAAACACCATCATCACCATCTTCGTCTCTCTCGTCCAACTGTCTCTCTCTACGGGACTCGCCTCCTCAGCATATCCACCTGCTTCCGCTTCCGCTTCCGCTTCTGTCGGTAACCTCACCACCTCCACCTCCATCCCCTCCTACCCCACCATCCTGTCTCCTGCATCTCCTGGTAACCTCACCTGCCACCTCGACCTCTCATCTGAGCTCTTCGGCGGCGTCTCCACCGCCTGCTCCTCCTCCTCCTCCTCACCCCTCGACCGCGACCGATGCTGCCCCGTCCTCGCCGCCTGGCTCTTCGCCGCCCACGCCCGATCGGCCCTCTCAATCTCCTCTCCCCCCGCCTCCCCCGTGTCCTCGCCGCTCTCCGATGACGTCCTCCCTCTCATGCCCGACGACTCCCAGAAGTGCGTGGACTCGCTCCACGCCTCGCTGGAGCAGAGGAACATCAAGCTCCCCCGCCCCAACGACACGTGCGACACCGTCCTGTGCTTCTGCGGCATCAGGCTCCATCAGATCGGTTCCCTCAGCTGTCCTGCGGCCTTCACTGTCACTGTCAATGCTACCGGCGGCCGTGGCGGTGGCCAGAAGAACGCGACGTCGGTTGCGACTCCGACGGCGGCGGTGAAACAGTTGGAGAAGGACTGCCGGAACTCGTCCTTCGCCGGTTGCACCCGCTGCCTGCGGTCGCTGGAGAAGGTTAGTGGATGCATATTCTTCATTGTGCACTGCCAAAAAAATGTACTTTTTAAAGATAATATACTGTTCTATACTTTCATTCATATACTTTCAGTGCTCTCCATGCGTGATCATTTATCGTTTTCATAATCTTTATTTATATATTTCCTCCACTTGTTATCTTTTAAAGTAATTATATATATGTCTCTATACCGTTAAGCAATAAATACGTTACATTCTCATCTCGATGACAAAAAATTCAGAGCGAGGGAGGTGAATAAAGCAATAAATTCTTCAAACATTCTGCCCTCTCCACTTCTTTTGTTCTTGAATATCTCCACTGACGAAACTAACCTTCCACCGCAAACTAATTCCCCTCCGACAGCTCAAGGGTGGCAAGGCGTCGTCGAAGGTGAGCACCACCGACCGAGCGACCAAGATGTTCAACCGAGACTGCCAGCTCATGGGGCTGACGTGGCTGCTTGCCAGGAACAAGACGCTCTACATTCCTACAGTCTCCGCCGTCCTGCGCGCCGTACTCTACAGCACCCACCCGCCTACGTCCCAGCCGTTCAAGTGCCGTGCCGACCAGGAGAACATGCCGTTGGCCGTTGATTCCCTCCAGTTCCAGAAGCTCGATTCCTCGTCGGCCGCTGCTGCATCGTCTTACATTTTTGCACTGGGGTTCTGGGTTTATTACCTCCATGTCCTCTTGCTGTGAGACCGTGTGGATGTGAGGGGGAGGTGGCCTTTTTTGTCATTTTAACCGTTTTGGCGGAGAGGGATGTAAATTTTTTTAATCCCTAAAAAACTATATATTTACTACTGGCAGATTATATATGTATGTGATGTTTGCTGTAGTTTATCCTTTGTTATAACAGCATTAATCTTTAGCTGAAGAATTGTGACATCGGTTAATATCGTGAATAAAAAATATTGTCACAAAATTGAGTCACTTGCTCTCTACGCGGCGATCTCAGTTGCCTCCTCTAAGGCCCTTTATTTTTTTACCTTATCACTAATTTAAGTAGTACAGAACAAATATTAACATACTAAATTTATATATTCTTCCCAGGGCACCCTTTGTTAAAAAGTTTTTTGAGATAACATTCATTGTATCCATCACTTCCAAATTTGAAGCGTCATATCTGGATTAGTCTATGTTCAAGTAACCAACATTTCTCCCCTCGAAATCTTTTTCGAAACTATAGTCATATTCAGAAAATAAGCAAGCTTCAACATTTTCCGCATCTATAGAATTTTTTTTTCACAATTATGCAAATCAAATTCTAAGGTCTTCGACTACATGAATTCTGTAAATTTTACCCTCATTCAAAGAGACTACAAATTTCAGCTTTAGGCCCACATTGGAGGCCATGAGCAATGTAAGTACTGGGGAAAAAAAAAATTGAAATGCTTATTTATATGCCGATCACCAACATGTTTTAATCCCTGCAGCAGCAGCATCACCAGCCTTTGCCTATGAGCCACAGCCAGTCGAGTGTTACTCCTGAGAGTAAACCCGCGATCAGAAACAGAACGAGCACGTTGCCCAAGGCATTCTGCTCAGGTCCCTGCAAAAATACCAGCATTTGCCCATAATAACTCACTCAGATGAAAACAAAACAAAACAAAACAAAACAAAATTGAATGATGATATAATCTTCAACCGTACTACAGGATCTTAGTTCACCAACCTTGTAACCTTTGGGTGCTTCTGTCATAACGCAGACTGTAAGATGCCCATTGGTTATCGCTAACAGAGATGTCAGCATGATCATGTAACCTTGGTCGCCATACTTTGCCGTGAAGTAGAATGCAGGAATAAATACAAAGCGAGCGAGAATTGCAGCCATCAGGCCTTTCCGTGATGTTATCTTCAGACAGTCTATCAGAGGTGTGTATCTCGAAACGAGATCCCATACATTATACGAAGCAATCAAGACAAGAACATACCTGATCGACACATAAGAAAATTGTCAAGAGAGAATTTTGCTGCTACACAATTGGGATCTTAAAATTGAAGTAATGAGCACTCACCAAGATCCCAAGCTATGTGTTCCGGTATCTTCTGACAAGAATCCAGGAAATATTGACAATGTCAGAGCGTATATCAGGTACAAGTCGATACAATAGTCTAAGTTCTTCCACATCAGCTGTTTGGTGCTTAAACGTTCATGATGTTTTGGATCTTGTTCGACCTGCAAATTGTTTTTAGATTATCAGAACTCCGTCGGCCATATCTAACAAAATGAGTCCGGTCATAAAATCAACCTCTGGGGTTTGCTGCTGGATGCCAGCGGCAGCAAGGTCTGCGATAACTGTCTGTGATCCTTCTGAAGCTGCCTTAGATCTGTAGTACTTGACAATTGGCAGTTTCGGAAAAACAATAACATATAGAAGAACACAAACCAGCTCCCAAAATGCTGAGATTGCAAAGAATAACACTGCAAGAATACATACATATGCCAATATGGTCAGTTACTGTTGAAACGCTTCAAATGTTTTAAGCTGAAAAATATTGCACACATCTTTGATAAATTAAAGATGGAGAAAGGTTTCATAAGATAAACAAATGTCTCAAGGGGAAGGTAAAGCGCAATATCCTGAAGAAAGTTATATTCTATTATCGTAGAGCAAATCATCGGAACTAATCATCCTATGCAGCAACTACTTGGTATATGATGATGTACGTGAAACAAAGAGCTAGTTTGAACAAAAATACTGAGTCTTTGGATACGGCATATAAATAAAATTAAAGACTAATGACATAATGAATTTTTTAAAGTATATTATTATTACTTCTATCGAAAATATCATATCATGTTCATACATTTTGTATACTGTACATTTAGTTCCAGTTAAACTAGGATGGTTGCATAAATACAGCCACTTGGATCCTCAAGTTCAAGTTCAAGTTCATTCAACCCAATATTACCAAACCCTGATATCAGCAATCACCTTCCTCATTTTGTGGACCTCTGTAACTAACACCAGCTGCAGGATTGTTCTTCTTCCTCAATCTTTATCGCAGATGTGAAGTAAACTTCCACCTTGACAATAACAGGGATGAGAACGTACGGGTCGAAGGGCCAGCCCTTAGCCTACCATATATTCAAAAATTCGAATTAAAAATAAATTTTTTATTATTCTAATTCAAATTTTTTAATAGGACGGGGCCATGGATTGGCCCTTGAATCAACTATAAATGTGAGGCATGGTTATGTCCATGACCATGCACAGACGCCTGCATGGAGATGGTGAAATGGGCATGTCCAATGTACATAAGCTCCAAATTGCAATTTTATCGGATTTCCCTTGAAGAGAACAATGTCCAATGTATACATGTAGATGTCCACCAGGTCTAATTAGGTTTGTTCTCTATCATATATATCTACCTACAGGTATCCTAAACTACTTTGTTTACTAAGCACTACTTTGTTTACTAAGCATGCAGTATAAACTGTTTCTAATTATCTCAGAAGCCAGTCCAGAATCACACACGTAGTCACATACACAACAAAAACCAGCATGCAGATCGAAACGTGCTCCTAAGATGTCTCTAATTATCACAGAACAACGGTCTAGAATTGCACATGGTACCATTTTGTTGGATGAGCTACAGTGTGCATTGTTCTTTCCATATATGCTATGAATGTAAAGAGTTCCTCAAGTTGAGCAAATTATGCTAAACAACTCTACAGATCAAACTAATGTGATGCAAAACTAGTGAGGGAGGCATGCATACTAACTTACAGCTAATGACAATAGAAAGATGCATACCGTCACAGATTCCTCAAGAAAGTATAATTTACATAAATCAGTAAGTATGGATATAAATTTTTTCACATACTAGCTCCCTTGCGCAGACCGTCTTGAGAATTCTCGAAAGCTGCCTTTGTAATGAGCCTTAATGCCGAAGTTATAGCACCTGATGCTGCTAAACCAGCAAAGAACGACTGCATGTTCACAAGAAAAACATATAAATCGCAGACATGAGAATAATGTTGAAACAGTGGAAGGAAATCGAGAAGTGTTAAAATTATTATGTTTTTGCTTTGGTAGGTAAAATTAATATTTTAACTGACCTGCATAAATTCTGGGCACATAAGAGACAGGTCACCAACCATTCCACCTTGCGCAAGAGCATCCGCTATTCCAAATCCGGCGCTGACAACACACACTCCAATGAAAGGACCAATTCCTCCTCTACCAGATGTTGCCAGATCCAACTATACCATAAAATGTATATGGTTACCACTCCAATGAAGAGGATGAAGGATGAATTTATTGCACTTTGAAGGAGGAAATACTTACAACAATTATCAAAACTGAAGCTAGCAAGAACAAAGAATACCCTGCTAGATTTCGAGTTCTTGTATTCAGCTTTGCCTCATGGTATGTTAATATTGCAAGGGTTACAAAGGCAAAAGGTTGATAAACAAGTGTAAGTACTCTGGTAGGGTGATAATGCTGCAACGCAAAAAAGGCCCAAATATTTTAGCATTAGACAAAATATTAAATACGAAAAAAATGTGCAATTAAGCATTTTAAATGGAAACCAACAGGAAAACTATTAACAACATACGTATATGGATTTTATCATATTATTATCATAATAGACAGAATCATGATTTATAGGAAACACCTGAAAGGATGGAGATTTCATCATTGTTATTATTTTTAATATTTTAAGCTGCCCCTCAGAAGCACATGTGAGGATGCACACACATTCCTTCTATGAGAGTCAACAAAATATGACAGAGTAGTACGATAGGAACAAGATAAACATTGGAAAAAGAAAAATCTAAGATGTCTATACATGGAGGAAGATAGCAAAGCAAGAAGCTATGTTGCACATCCGATGCAGATATACTATGTGTCTGACATGAGTGTCCGACACATGCCTGGCATGTCATAGCTTCATGTTGGAAGTGTTTGTTCTGCATAGGTGAAAAGGACAGTAATTGTAGAGATTAAGAGAGATTGTATGGTTCGGCAAAATAAGAGATGATCCCACTAAAAAAGGTATTATGCTGTGACCTCATAATGCTAAGACCCTAAACTTGGAAAGTGTACTAAATTAATTTAGAAACACTTGGCCTATTTAAGCTGAATAGTTGAGTTTTTCTGATGGACAGGATAACACATTTTTGGAGAATCACCCAGCCGCCTTAGCCCAAAAAATGTCTAACAAGCAAATCATCCAGACCACCTCCAAGAAAAATTCTAACAAGCAGTAAATTTAGGCCAGACAAGGTCAGATGCTGCACTGTTATATCCATCAGAAAACTATGAAGTCACAACATTTAGCAAATGGTGACAGATCACCAAGATCTAGCATAGGTTGAGATGTCTAGATAGAAAAGAGGACGAGAAAAGGTGGCTAGACTATTGTTACAAATGAACAAATAAAAAGAATCGATATCATAATGGCTCCCCACATGTTCGCCTGAGTCTTCAGTTCTTTTTCTTTTTTCTTTTTTCTTTTTTATTTGCTTGATGTTAATTTATGTGTACACATTATCAGTTTTTTTTGGTGCCAAATTATGCAAATCAGACTTTGCTGTGCATAATCAGAATAAATACAAATCTGTTTTCTTCTTAAATTTCTCGAGTAAGATTATGATTCTGTATGGTCATCGGGGCTCAGCTTACATAAGGAGCCTAGGTGAAGGTTAACAGCTGGTCAGGAATTTTGAGCCAACTGTAATCGCAATTTCTTGAAAACTTGTGTATCCTCCTTTTCCCATAACCTAATGCTCCAAAAGAATGATGGGAGGGATTCCATTTTCGGCAAGGGATTTTATCATGTTGAAGTTACAAAACAAACATGTCACTTCCTCAATCAGTACGTCTCTTCACATATTCATGAAGAACTAGAATCACTCTGGTTACTGATACTTTATTTTACATAGACTTGTATTCTTTCTGACAAAAGAATGATACCGATCAACTCAATAAAGGAGATGCATAATGTAGTTTATAGCCCTGCGAGCACATTTTAAGGACTTTCAGAAACATAATGTGAATAGATAACTTATAAGAATATTCATGTAAGCAAGAAAAATACACGCAAATATCACGCTTGAAAGACATAGTGAACGATGTAGAGACACATACAGGAAAGATAACTGAATAGTAATCCTCGATTGTTAACATGCTATTCCAGCAGAAAAGAGATCCATTTCCCAAAAGCCAGCAAACGACCATTGCCAAAAACTTTCCCTGTTAATTGAAGTAAGAACGATCATCGGTGAGGTCAACATGAATTTATGAACATTATCCATGATGAAGGAAGGAAATAAGAAAAGAACCTCATTTTTGACACGTGGCTCTTTCTCTGTCTCAAAACTCATGATCGCTCCTCTTCAACTATGCCTATCAACACAAGCAACATCAACGAATGAATGCTACAGGATAAACATGAAATGCCAAAGTATCCTGAGAAAAAATATTGATGATTAAGAAGAGATTAAAATAACGAAAAAGGACCTAATCCATGTACTAAAATCTTTTACCAATCCTATATAAAAGGGATAATTACTGACAAGAATAAACAGATAAATAAACCATTATAATCGTCTCACAAAGTAAAGGCTCCATAGGGGAGAGAAAAGCTCAAATAATATTTCCTGAAAAAATTACAAATAGCCAACAACAAAGAAAAAGGCTCACCTGATTAAAACTGAGCTAGAAAAGAAATACATGCGAAGATAAACAGAATGAATCAAAAACCTTAACTATCAACTTATCTCTCTTATAAACATGTTTAAGAACCAAATTCAGTTCAAATTCCTTTCCATGATATAAGAACATTACAAGCTGTACAGAAAATCTAAAACCAACCTACATAGAAATATAGACATGATGGATGAAGATTTATTCCATAAAGGAGAGACTTCTTATAACAGAGTAACACTGGACTGACTCATAGCGGGAGCTGAATCCCAAGTTTCAGTACCGAAACAATCACGATGACCAGAAATGAAAAGGGAGCTGAAATAAAACTGCAGACAAGGGCAGGGATTGTTGCTTCCAATATGTAATCAAAGCAAGATTGTATCCCCCTCCGCAGGGACCATTGGGGATAATTAAGTAAGAACTAGTAAGCAAAAAGAAAAGACTGAAAACTTGTATTAGTTTAAAAAACCAGACCGTGTTTCGAAAGATATTAGTCAGAGAAAACCTTCAGCCTAAAGATATCTTTTTTTGTATAGAGACAATCAGCCTAAAGATATTGCTTCATAGTGATAAGGCTCTATCAAACAGAGGATATTTATAGAATTAACCAAAAACAAAAGGTACTGATTCAAACAGTAAAGATTCAATGAAACAATCAAACATACTTCGTTTTCTACTAATCTTTAATTAGTTCCGTTGAATTCTTTCTTCAAGTGAACACAAGCAATTATATTTTTTATTTACTAACTGAGCACATTATTTTCAAACAAGAGATCTTTTTCCGACAGAAGATACTTTCTGGCAGAGATAACCAAAAGAAAAACCAGATAAATAAGAAAATAGTGGAGTAACAAATAGGATGTTGAATGTGGAAGCAAGAAACACTGACATCTGTAATACTCGATGGACTCAAACGCCATGCCCACAAATTTTGACCAATTTATTGAATAATTTTCATTCGTAACCAACCTGAGGCTATCGGTGCTTGCACATTTAGTCGCAGGATGCTGAGATCCAAGATTCTGTCGAATCTGTCCTCACTCATCTATAAGAATTATTTTCTTTTTCTTTTTTTTCCCCATTACTTCTATAACTTGGATTGACTAGTGAGTCGAGCTACTATGAAATTATCGGACAACAGAAAATTACAACTGGGACACAACATATACTTTGGAATTAACTACTGGAAAATAAACGACATAAATTATCTGTTGTAAACTTTACATTACAAATCCTATTTCACACAGCAAAGGAAAATTAAACACAATATTGACATTTAACCAAAAACAAATGCACGAAAAAAGAAGCACAATTTCGGTAGAAAGGAACAAAGAGCAGACTTTTTGGAAAGCTGGGATCAATCCACATCAGAATCCAAGTCAACCTTTTGCATTTTTCACAAAAAACAAACAAACAATTAACAAAACACCAGGTAACAGAAAATCGCAACATTTGCTGAGAAGATAATTTTTTTTTCGTGGCTGAAATTGGAAGAAAGTCCGAAAGTCCGCTCTTTGGAAGGTGGGTCTGAATTCAATCGCAGAACCAAGTCATAATTCACTTGCTGTAGAAATCGTAAGTTTTAATTGAGAAAGAAACGACAATGCAAATAAAAAGATTAAAATGAGGATTTTTTTTTGCTGAAATTGGCCTAAAGGTCTCTTTTTGGGAGATGGGTCTGAATCCAATTGCAGAACAAATCCATAATTCACTTTTTTGCAGAAATTTTTAGAAATTTAAATACAAATAGAGAAAAATTTTACTTACAGAGACAGAGAGAGCGAAGATGGTAAACCCACAAGCAGACGGCTTCACGTGATTTCAACGCAAACAAACGTTTCAACCAATAAATAAAGAGACGGATTGATAAAAAAGAATTGGAAATAGACGAAAGATGTGATCTTTTCCTTTAAATAATAGGGTATAAGAGAATTTATACTTTTCAAAGGTGTCGCTCTAATGAGATTCCTTTTGGGTTTGATTTGAAACGACGCGAGATCCCAGATTCTCTCCTTCGTTTTCAAGAACGGTGATTTTGGGAAAATTAAAAAAATAAAAAAAAGATTTCAAGTTTACATAAAACTCCTGATGTTTATCCTTTTACAGTGTTTTTTCTTATAAACCTTTTATGATTACCCTCTTACAGTGTTTGTGTACGTATAAAACTTCAAATTTTCTATTAAATAAATTTTTATGATTACGTGTATACCTTGTATGCGTATAAAACAGTTTTAAAGTCAGGTTTAAAATCAAGAAATTTTAAAATAATTTGACCTCTATATTCTTCTGCACAATAAAAAAATTATTTTTTTGCTCGGCGTATCATGCAAGTTGTATATGATGAAGGATGGAGGAAGAAAAGAGATTCGTATTCAGCTTGGATTCTCTCTAGACTTAGAATCCTATTCGTCTTATTATAGAAAGTCAGAAGATATGCATGAATGTGTGACCTCTAAAATAGGAATGTGGACAATTATAATATTTGGAAGTTTAGTGTGAAAGACACAGATAACAATATTCTACAAATAAATCATATTGCCATTGGCTCTTAATTAATGAGAAGTTTCATATTCAAGGATAATCTATAAAAATTTTAAATTATAGTTTTTGCTATTCATAATAAACCAAAGTAAGAAACTCCGCCCCCACCCCTCTCAAAAAAAAAAAAAGTCTCCTTTTTGTCCATAGTTATAGTCTTCACTAACAATTCGAATTCTATTAAAATACCTCTCTTTTACGCAAGAAATCTTATGGTGCCCCTCTAGTTGAAGATAGGTTTATTTTCTCGAGAATTAGGTCATATTCGAATTAATTTTCAAGGTAGGATATCTAGTCAACATCAAACAAGTGATTCTTAAGCCATCGTCTTCAAGTAGGTTTCATCGATTATGACAATGCCAAGGAAATACCACTTCGATAAATTTCGTAATAAACTAGAGTGATATTTACAGATCTTCCTCCAAATTGTTATATTTAGAATTTAGTCTCCAAATACTTTAAATCACTACAATTTAGTCTCTCGTTTATATTTTGTCCCGATTTTTCCGTTTTACCCCAATTTCTTTCACTTAATCCTTTAATTTACCCCAATGTATTAAACATTTAAGTCTCAATATAAATTCATTTATTAGGTTCTCCCTTTCTATATTGGATAAATTCATTTATAGGTTTAATACATTTAGTGAAAAATAATACATTTGGTCTCAATATAGAGAAAGGGAAAATCCAATAAATAAATAGAGAGAGAAGAGAAGAATAAGGGGAAACCCAATAAGAATTAAGAATAGAGGGAAGAGAAGGATAGAGGAATTAAGTGAAGAAAATCAGAAGTAAAACGGAAAAATCGGATCAAAATATAAATTTGGAGACTAAATTGTAGTAAGTTAAAGAATTTGGGATATATTCTAAATATGAAGATTTTGAAGACTAAATTATAATTTGTAAAGATTTAAGGGACAGATATGTAAATACCCCTAAACTAGAATGGTGCTGCACAGGATTGCAAGCCCCAGCTTTCCCATCCCAAGAAAATTCTACTGCTCAGAGTTTTCTTCTGATACTGCAGCTTGATTTGAGTTGATCAGCTAGATTTTTCTGTGTCACATCCACCTGAAAATGACTCAAAGCACAAAAGCATAGACACCAATCAAAGGTTGTCGTAGAATAACAGGAGATAAAATGATACCACACATTATCAATGAAACAAACAGAAGAGTTGGTAATGCAAATTCAAAAGATCCATATTTTGACCCGTCTCAACTCAAACAACATCAAGAGTTGGTAACACAATCAAGTGCATAATGTTGATTTTTTTTTTTTTTTTCCCTTTCTTACCAGTTACAAGATTTGATCCAAGCTCTCCTGGCTAGTTATTCATTTCACAATTTTGTATCGGAAATAAATAAAACACTCCACAATATTGGTTTTCATCTGTGGAAATGTTTTATAACGATAACAAAACCATTGAAATGGAGCAACCAGGAAAACAATTCAGCCAACTTATACAAGTGGTGCAGAATGAAAACGCTTCACCAGCCCTTGCCTATGAGCCACAGCCAGTCCAGTGTTACTCCGGAGAATATGCCTGCCAGCAGAAATGTGACGAGCAAGTTCCCCAAGGCGTTCTGCTCCGGACCCTGTACAACCAACACAGTTATTTTCTGCAGCAACACGATCAAACAAATACAGTAATATCGACAGCAGTATTTAGTTCACTAACCTTGTAACCTTTAGGTGCTGCAGTCATAACGCAGACTGTAAGATGACCGTTGGTTATTCCCAACACAGATGTCAGCATGATCATGCAACCTTGGTCTCCATATTTTGCTGTGAAGTAGAATGCCGGAATGAGCAAGAAACGAGAAACAATTGCAAACATGAGGCCTTTCCGTGATGTTATCCTTAGACATCGTATTAGAGGTGTGCATCTTCCAATGAGATCCCATACATTATACATAGCAATCAAAACAAGAGCGTACCTGGCGGATCCAAAAAATAATAGTAATAATAATAAACAAGCACTAAAAATTGTAAAGTAAGTGTATCAGTAGGCCATGGTTATTTAGTAATTGAAGAAGCAAGCAGTTACCATGAACCCAAGCTATGAGTTCCAGTATCCTCCGATAAGAATCCAGGAAATATAGACAATGTTAGAACATATATCAGATACAAATCTAATGCATAATCAATATTCTGTAGTAGCAATTGCTTGGTGCTTAATCGCTCCAGAGGTTTTGCATCTTCTTCTACCTGCAACATTTCCATATTTAATTTGTGTGCGCATTGCTTGATAGAGTGTAATTATTTTCATCTAATGAAATTAGAGAAATCATACAGCTAGCAGGGAGGTACCAACATCCCGGTTATGCTTTTGGATGCCACCAGCAATGAGGTCTGCGGAAACTGTCCTCGATCCTTCTGTAGCTGCCTTGGATCGATAGTACTTAACAATTGGCAGTTTGGGAAAGACGAATGCATATAAAAGAACACAGAGCAGTTCGAAAAATGCTGAGATAGCAAAGAACAGTGCTGCAAGAAAAGGTAATATTGTCAGTTACTGTACTAATTAATGAAACACTTCTCTCAGAACACAAGTTTATCTACAGCAAATTGAAAATGTAAGAACAAGTTCACAGGAAATTGTTATCAATTATGCCAGAAACACTTATTCGAGAATCATCACATGCAGTTGGTTAACCTGACTGGCTTCTTGACGGAATCTCAACCTCAACGGAATCCACCAAAAATGGGTCAGGTGTGTGCATGCACACAGATGAATGCATGTGTGTGTGTGTGTGTGCACCCTGTTGGTACATTTATATGTACATGTTCACCATGTCCACCTTGGGTCTATTTGCGATTACCTTTATGCTTGTTCGCAAAAGTTCTTATGAGATGAAATGTTTCTATAAATGCATGTCAGTAGCACCAGTTACATTTTAAGACTTTTAAGTTTATATGTTTTTGGCACTTCCCAAATCTCACAAAAACTAAAACACTATGAACCATAGTAACATTTTTGACATTGGAAAAGAAGAGCAAAACCAGCACAAATAGAACCATCGTGTATTATGGGACATTAAGAAAAGACATCAAACATGTTCTACAAATATAATCGAACAGTTAGACTGCACCATTTCAGACAACCTCTTAAAAGTTGCTTTACTCCAGAGTAAAATGTGACGCATCTATTTAGAAATTAGTTACAAGAATTTCCATCAGATGAAACGAGAAAAAAAATGAGATAGCTGGCATGGAAAAATATATCAAATTTTGAGATGCCTGATACACGATATACCATATAATATTGATCCGACATTGATGATATTTCCGATACAATAGATACCTGACATTGCACAGTTTGATAACATAAATAGTCCGCTGATACCAATACCTCCGATATTTTAAACCTTGGTTACAAGAAACAGTAATTGTACGGATATCATAGCAATAGGGAAACAGATTCTTAGCCACAAAAAAGAAGAGGGAAAACGAACATCACTAACTAAGAAATGAACTCTGGTCAGCTTGATGACAAGGCCATAAACTCTGAGCAGTCTTCACAGATGAACTAGTTAATGGCTTTAGAGGTTTGCAATGTAATATAATTCAAACATGATTGAGAAAATAATGAGATGATGACACTGACAAATGCTTGTAGCGTTGAGATAATACATTTAATTATAGCCTGAAGTTACAGGAATATATAGGCAATGACAATTGAAATATGTTTAAACTAATGCTATTAAAATCTTCTCATGAATTAGTTAAGGACATTTTTTAACAGATTTACAGATTACATCACTGTGATAATAATCTAGTTTCTGTACCTTTAGGCATTTGCATGGTGCAGAACCAGTAAGCATTGCTTGATAATCAAGTGCAAACGTAAAAAGTGATAGAAGATGCACTAAAAAGAAATTTCCTTCGGAGCCTAAGGCTGTATCAGTAATATGAATATAACACTTTCTACGTACTTGCTCCCTTGCGAAGACCATCTTGAGAATTCTCAAATGCTGCTTTTGTTATGAACCTTAAAGCAGAGGTGAAAGCACCAGATGCAGCTAACCCAGCAAAGAAAGACTGCACGGCCACGAAAAAAATAATTAAGAGTAATGAGAAACGATCATAGCATTATAAAATGGAAAGCAGTCAAGAATCTATTAACATACTAAGTTCTTAACTGACCTGAATAAACTCTGGGCACATCAACGACAGATCTCCAACCATTCCACCTTGAACATGAGCATCTGCAACTCCAAATGCTGCACTAACAATGCACACTCCAATAAATGGTCCAACTCCTCCTTTACCAGATGTTGCAACATCCAACTATAGCAAAAAAGTTCATAATTAAGGTTGAAACTGTTACGGAAAAAAAAAAGGGATGAAAGGTGTATATTTACTCTAATGTAGGAAAAAGGAAGATATTTACAACAATTAGTAAAGCTGAACTTATGAAGAAAAGAGAAAATCCTCCTAGGTTTCGGCTTCTCGTGTCAACCCTTGCTTCGTAGTATGTTAATATCGCTACCGTTACAAAGGCAAAAGGTTGATATACAAGCGAAAGTATCCTAGTAGGGTGGTAATCCTGCAGTACAAGAAAAACAGAAAGAAGATCATTGTCAGGCAAAATACTAAAATCAGAACCTCAATTAAGAACTGAATGGAACGATCATGGATAGCATATGAACCATTCTCTTTTTTATCACGTTACTATTAAATTTAAGAAATATCAAGTATTAAAGAAACAAGCATAGTTTCTAGAAGCAAAGAAATATGAGAGGATGGATTCTATCATATAGTTATTAAATTTATCAAAGATATAGCTTGACACGGTTCATAGTGCTGCTATACGAAGAAGAAAGAGATCCTCCAAAAGCGGTACATCTAAAGAGAGTTCAAGAACAATGACCACAGAACACAGTTAAGTTTAGAAAGAATATCAACATTGTAAAGGTTATTATTGCTTTTCTATCTTCATTCTCAGAATGAATATGAAAAAGATGCATAATAATTATTGTCTCCAGTACATACTCTAAGAGCACCTTTATAATTCTCTTAAATTACAGTGTTTATAAACATGAGATTGATGCAAGAAATAGTGATACAAAGAAACAACATCCTTCAAGTCGTGGGGGCAAATGCAAAGGTAAGCACCGGAAAGATAGCGACATAGTAATCTTCAATTGTCAACATGCTATTCCATGCGAAAAGGGATCCATTTCCCAGAAGCCAACAGACTACCATTGCAATGAACTTCCCCTGCTGTTAAAGTGGGAGCATTAATCAATTTGCCGAGATGTTAACTTGTTAACATTAAATCCTAACAGAATGTAAAAAGAGAGGAATAATTATTTAATTCAAAACCTCATTTCTGATATGCGGCTCGCTTCCAGTTCCATGATTCATGACTATTCTCCTTCAGCCACTCCTATTCACATAAGCAAATATTGAAGATTATCAGATCATATATGGCACGCAAGACTATATTGAACATAATTACCTAAGAGCAGAAGGAACTAAAATATTCCAGCACAAAATTCATTTCACAAGGGAAAACCAATAAGATTATAAATGGAACTAACATCTTATCAAATTAAGCAGCCAGAAAGAGGAAAAACAGCAACATCCAAGGGATACATATAGTTCATGTTGTAGAAATAATAAAATCCATGCCCTCAACAAATACATAAATAAACAGATGAACTACTCGTAACTGATACTGAAATTCGCCTCGGCTGATCTTTCATATCTTAAATGCAAATAAACTAAGTTGAACTTGAATGCACACCAAGCCCTAATGATTGCACAAGTTAGAGTCTCATAAAAAGCATAGCAAACTCTCACCATAACAACTTCACAAAAAAAAAAAAAAAAACAAAGCAAACTATATACAATCTTTCACGAAGAATGAAAGGACCCAAGTCATGGAAAGAAAATTTTTATCAATCGATTTATCGCGAAGAGAGAAATACTACACTAGAATAAATCACAAGTAACCAAGGAACTGATCAACACACATCTAGAATTGACTCGCCAAGCGAGGCTCTCTTCAGAAATAGAAATATTCAGAATGATTTTACTAACTTGATAAATAAAATGAGCTAGAATAATAAGACATATCAGAAGAAGAACCCAAAAAAAACAAACAAACAAACAGAATCAAGATCCTCGGTTATGCAAACGACAGTCCCAAATCACATCTAACAGAAAAGTGGCAGAACACACCATCAACTGAAACTAACCTATATAGTGATTCTCACAGGGAGAGCCAAAGACCAGAGTGCTCTATAAATGCAATCAAAATGACAATAAGTGAAAGTAGAATCCAAACAAGGATGGGGACTATCAAGTCCAATGAACAAGCAAGGTCAAATCCTATCTCCATCATTGGCACCAATCAAGAAATCAAAAGGGGGCAAAAAAAAAACAAATAATTACACATAAAACTATGAAAATATGTATGATTATTCCACAAAGCAGACATTTTCAGAAGGGAGATATCTCACAAATTCAGTGAAGAGTCGATGCAACAAAAGAGAGAGATTTTTACAGAAGTTGGGTCAGAAGGTAAAGAGACAGAAAGCAATTTTTATTTGCTATCAATCCTTCATCAAGCCCAGTTGAAGCTTCTCCTCCCCTGTGAACAAAGCAAATATAATTTTTTTTTAGTCATAAGGAAATATACTTATTAAAAAAATAAATTAATCACAAACCCAGTTGTCATCTTACCTGCAGGGGGAGGCAGCAAAAAGCTAACCCAACGAATGGGTTTGGAAAAAAAAAATTTATTTAAAAAGTGAATAAAAGAAACTCTAATAAGGATTCTCATTTAAAAATTTCTAAAGCAGCAACTATTTTAATAAGGGCTGGCTTAGATCCGGGATTCTGTTCTCACCATCAGATTAGAAAAACCATTTTCCAATGGGGTTGACTAGCGAGTAACAACTAGGAAGTCGAATAACATTTAAAAAGAATAATAAATTATGTTACTACAAAATTATGTACACTGATAAAAAGAGGGAGTTTCCATATGAGCACACCAATTTTCCTAGTGAGCCCACTAAATAGCTCTTTTTCTTTCGAGTTTTCAGTTAGAAAGTGGGCTCAATAGGAAAAATAGAGTGCTCCTTTGGAAACTCCCTAAAAAGATAATGGCAAGAAAAAGATCATAAAATTATCAAAATTGAAACTTTTTTTTGGTGTTGGGGGGGGGGGGGGGGGGGGGGGGGGGGTGTTGAAACATTTAACCTCTAGCAGTCTGACTCTGGTGTGCCATTAACTTAGGATCAAAGAGATCTTCACAACTTGCTGAAGTAATCTTTGCAGTGATAACATTGTCTCGGATCAAAATCTTCATTGCTGGCCTTGCTTGTGCGATGATGGAAACAATTGCAAACCTGAATAATAAAACAATAAAATAATAAGGGGTATTTATAGATCTGTCCCTTACATCTTTATAAAGAATTTAGTTTCCTAAATATTTTAAATTACTACAATTTAATCTCCCAGTTTATATTTTGGTCCGATTTTTCCGTTTTACTCCTAATTTTCTTCACTTAATTTCCCCTTCCTTTTTCTCTCTCTCTTCTTAGTTCTTATTGGCTTCCCCTTCATCTTTTCTTTCCTCTATTCATTTATTAGCCCTTTCTCTCTATATTGAGACCAAATGTATTATTCTCCACTAAATGTATTAAACCTAGAAATAAATTTATCCACTATAGAGAGGGAGAACCAATAAATAAATTTATATTGAGACTTAAAGGTTTAATACATTTAGTAAAAAATAATACATTTTGTTTTAATATAAAGAGGAAGAACCCAATAAATGAATAGAGAGAGAAGAGAAGAATAAGAGCGCAACCCAATAAGAAGTAAGAAGAGAATGGAAAGAGAGAAGTGGAACTAAGTGAAGGAAATCTGGAATAAAACATAAAAATCGGACCAAAATATAAATTGGGAGACTAAATTATAGTAAGTTTAAGAATTTGAAGGAATAAATTCTAAATATGAAAATTTAGAATTATAATTTATAAATATTTAAAGAACAGATATGTGAATACCCTGAATAATAAATGAAGTAACCGATAAAAAATAAGCGATAAGAAATAAAATATATTTTTTTATACAGAAAGAAGATTGAGTTGTACGAGGCCTTCCCATGTGGTCCTCGAGAGGGAAATCTGTTCACGCACACCACTTTGCTCAATCATCTAAGTTTTTTGTTTTTTTCCTTCAGGTCAAGGACTTCCGATTCACGCTGACTGGTGATCCCTCAACGATTTTAATGTTGGTCGAGATTAGTCTCCTATCAGAAAAGAAAAAAAATATATAATTATAAATAGAGAAAAATGGAAATGAGCTGAAAGTTCACCAAGTTAGCTGAGCTACAATTCATTTCTACTATCTTCAATAATATTTTTAAAAAAAATTATTTTGGATTATGATCTCGACCCTAGGGTTCACTCATATCCAATTTCTTGGATTTTAGTTTTGATTTGGTCCTCCATCAAATTAACACAAAATTAACTGTTTTCAATGAATAAAACATTTTGTATGCATTTGATTAAAGAGTAAATAAACTCCAAAATTTATGAAATTTAATCTGAAAGAAATTAAGGATGTAGAGATAGTAATTGTAAAAAAAAATTGAAAAAAAATAATTGGATCATTATAGTTTTGCCACCTACTCACGTAACTTTTCCTGAGCTGGCGGTTCTCCTACAGTAATTCCTCTTATAAATAATAAATTTATAAATTTTTTTAATTTTATGGGGGTATGGCAGAGAAATTTTAAATGGACACACAATTCTAATATGTGGGAAGCAGGCTTGTAAATACAGCCCATATTTTGTAACTCTGAGGGCGGAACCTCCTCAATATATATTATTCAGGGTTGCAAATTCAGCCCACAGAGGCCCATTCAACTTCTTTACTTCTAGAGCTAGCCCAGTCGGGCGCCAGTTTGGATTAGAAACTTATTGCTTTTGGATTTTCTATAAAATCGCTAAACAGCATTATTGTTCTAGTCGATTATTTTTTTTTTTAATTCTAATATACTTTAAAGGAAGCGTTTGGATTGAAAAGGAAGTTTAAAAATATATAACAAGATACTTAAAAAATTATATTCTAAATAGATCAGTTCGGAACAAGTTCTTAATCAAGTAGAAACAGAATGTTCTCGACAACCACAAATCTCCTAAGAACTCAGCATATAACCACCATGTAATTAAAGAAAGTGTTTGGATTCAAAGGGAAGTTTAAAAATATATAACAAGATACTTAAAAAAATTATATCCTATCGAGAAATTTCAAAATTTATGATTCTCTCTCGAGCACAACTTTTAATTTTTTTTTTTCTTAATAAATTTTGAACTAAACATTCAACTAAAAAAAATTTAGACCGGACAGTTTATTCGAAAAATCTAGTTTTTAATTTTATTTTTAAAAATTGCCCAACTCCAAATTTAATTATAAAAAAGGAGGAACAAGTCCGTAATCAAGTAGAAACAGAATGTTCTCGACAATTATGAATCTCCTAGGTAACCCCATACAATTAAAGGAAGGTTTTGGATCCGAAAGGAAGTTTAAAAGTATGTAACAAGATACTTAAAATATATATATTCTAAATAGAAATTTCAAATTTTACGATTACCTCCCAAACACAACTTTTTTTTTTCCTTAATAATTTTTAACTAAACACTCAATTAAAAAAGTTTAGACTGAACAGTTATTTAGAAAAATATAATTTTTATTTTTATTTTAAAAAAGAAACCAGCTACAAATTTAATTATCAAAAGGAGGAACAAGTCCTTCATCAAATGGAAACAGAATGTCCTCGACAATAGTAAATCTCCTACCAACTCGGCAGCAGATAACCACCATACATACATACGCTTGATGCAAGTCCCAGTTGATAATTAATCTTGTTCCCTATGATGCTGTCCCTGTCCCTCTCATTTTTATATGATCTGTGTATGGGCGGTTGGGAAAAAATAATAAAAATTCCGACTTATATGTAAACAATAAGTTAGATATAAGTAAATCAATAAGGCACAGATGACACACAATATTTACATAAAAAAACCTTACGGAAAAAACCACGGGACAATCAGAGAGCGAATTCCACTATTCTAAATAAATAGTACAACTTTCCGAGTCTTGTCCAGAAAACTCGGGAATATACATAGAATAGAGAGTGATACAATATTACCTCCAATACGAAAAAAACCTCCAATCTTATTAGAGAACTGTAGAATGTAGTAGAAGCACCAGACTAACATCGTGATGGATATCACCTGAAAAACACACCGAGTTTCTTCTCTCATCTCTCCTTTCTTTATCTTCCATTCACTCTTCTCTTGAATGGATGCTTTGGTGTTTTTGGTGTGTGGAATAAAAACAAATGAGAGCACATATTTCTAGGTTTCATTGTGGTACTATTCCACCAACGGGTATTATTCCACCAACCGGCACTATTTCAACAACCATGCCACCTAATCATATTTTTCACTTAATCTATTTTTTGGGTTTGATTAACTCTAATAATCTCCCCCTCCAAGCCAAAAAACAAAGGGGATGAATTAGAACTCAACTTAGAGTCGATATCGGCTACCTTCCGACAGAAATCCTGTTTCTCTCTAGGTAACCTTTTTGTCATAATATCTGCTCCATTTTTATCGATGTGAATTTTCTCAAGCTGCAATAATTTTTCATCAAGTATATTTATAATCCAGTGATACCTCACATCGATGTGCTTGGATTTAGAATGAAAACTTGGATTTTTGTTGAGATGAATAGCACTCTGACTATCACAATAGACTGATAGGTATTTTGTGACATACCTAGTTCATGCAAAAAACGTTTCATCTATAAAATCTCTTAGCAAGTTTCTGTAATAGCAATATACTCAGCCTTGTAGTTGACAAGACAACACATTTTTGCAATTTGGATTGCCACAGCTCCCCCTGCAAAAGTAATCAAATAACCAGATGTAGACTTTCTTGAGTCAATATCTCCTGCCATATCTGTATCAGTGTAACCTGTTAGTACCGACTTACCTCCTGTAAAGCAAATATTTATTTTGGAAGTTCCTTTTAGGTACCTTAATATTCACTTAACTGCAACCCAATACTCTTTACCTGGATTTGCAAGGAACCTACTAATAACACCAACTGCATATGTTGTATCTGGTCTAGTACATACCATTGCATACATTAAACTACCGACTGCTGAAGCATATGGAATTCTTCTCATTTTTTCTTTTTCCATCTCGCTTTTGGGACATTACTCAGAGCTTAGTTTGAAGTGTCCTGCAAGTGGAGTACCAACAGGATTTGCTCTGTCCATGTTGAATCGTTTTAGTATTTTATTGATGTAGGTCTCCTGCGATAACCATAATCTTTTTGCATTCCTGTCACGAGATATATATATCCACAAAATTTGTTGTGCTGCTCACAGATCCTTTATGGCAAATGATTTGCTTAAATCCTTCTTAAGCTCGTCAACTTTGGACATGTCTTGACCTACAATCAATATATCATCAATATAGAGCAATAGTATAATAAAATCATCATCATACCTTTTGACATAAATACAATGATCTGAAATTGTTCTCTTATAGCCATGATCCATCATAAAAGAATCAAATTTTTTATACCATTGTCGAGGTGCTTGTTTTAATCCATACAAGCTCTTTCTCAACTTGTAGACCATATCTTTTTTACCTTTGACTTCGAAACCTTCAGGCTGCTCCATGTATCTCTTCCTCTAGATCACCATAAAGAAAAACTGTCTTCACATCCATTTGTTCGATCTCCAAGTCCATATTTGCAACCATTCCAAGAACGAGACGAATTGATGATATTTTTACCACCGGAGAGAAAATTTCTTCAAAATCAACTCCTTACTTTTAACCAAAACCCTTCACAACTAACCTTGCTTTGTATATTGGTTGTGAGTTCTTCTCTTTGGTCGTTATCTTGAACACCCACTTATTCTTCAATACCTTCCTTCCATTCGGTAATTTTACCAAATCATAGGTATGGTTCTTGTACAAAGAATCCATTTCCTCTTTCATAGTTTTTAACCACTCAGTTTTTTTTTCTACCTTCTTACATTTCTTGGTAACTTTCTGGTTCACCTGCATCAGTAATCAGGACATACTCATTAGTTGGGTACCTGCTAGAAAGATAACGGTCTCTGTCAGACCGCCTTAACTGAGGCGCTATTGATGGTTGTGTTGTAGTGGATTGCTCTCTCTTCTTCTTGAATAGGAGTATCAACATCTGCTTGATATTCTCGCACTTCTTCTCCTTCATCGTTTGTGACTAGAGAAAGAACTGGATCCATATCTACAACTTTACTTGTAGAAGACTGTACTGTTTCTTTCTTCTTGAAATCTTCAATAGTCTGATCTTCAAGGAAAATTACATCTCTACTTCTTATTACCTTCTTGTCTTCTTGATCCCATAACCTGTAGCCAAACTTTTCATCTGCATAGCTAAGAAAAATACATTATTTTGTCTTACCATCAAGTTTTGGTCTTTCATTTTTAGGAATGTGAACGAATGCACGACAGTCGAATACTCTCAAGTGTTTGTAGGAGACTTTCTTTCCTGTCCACACCGTTTCTGGTACATCACCCTTTAAAAGAGCTGAGGGTGATAAATTGATTAGGTCTATCGCAGTTCTTAATGCCTCCCCCCAAAAAGGTTTGGACAATTTAGAATGTGATAGCATACACCTAATCCGTTCGACGATAGTGCAATTCATTCTTTCTGCCACACCATTTTGATCAGGGGTCTTTGGAATAATCATCTCATGTCGAATTCCCTTGCTCTTGTAATATTCGTCGAATGACCCGATATACTCGCCACCATTATCTGATCGGATACATTTAAAAGACCTCCATGTTTCTCTCTCCACTTTGGCATTAAATTCTCTAAAGATATCTGCAACTTGATCTTTAGTTTTTAAAGTATAAGCTCAAACTTTTCTTGAATAATCATTTATGAAAGTTACAAAATAAAGAGCACCACCAAATGTTTTAACTTTCATAGGACCATAAATATCTGAATGTATCAAATCCAATACATGCGACTTTCTATTTGATTCACTCCTAGCAAATGAAACTCGATGTTGTTTACCAGCTATGCAATGCACACAAGTATCAAGATGTGTACCTTTCATATCCGACAGGTATTTTTCTTTAACAAGAATCTGTATTCCTTTCTCACTCATGTGGCCAAGCCTCTTGTGCCACAACTCTAGAGAAGAATCTTGTTCAACTGTGTTAACCTCATATTTGCATAGTTTTGCTTGCATCTTGTAAAGAGTGCAATATTTCTTTCCTCTTGCCACGATAAGAGAATCTTTTGTGAGCTTCCAATGCCCATTGCAAAAGGTACTGCCAAAACCATCTTCATCTAGTTTTCCTGCAGATATTAGATTCAAGCGAAAATCTGGAACATACCTTACATCTTTGAGCACCAATTTACAACCGAGCCTGGTCTCAAGATGTATATCTCCCATGCCTTTAATTTGAGAAGTGTCTTTATTGCTCATCCTTACAATGCCAAAATCTCCATTTTGATAAGTTGTAAAGAAATCTCTATGTGGAGTAGCATGATACGAGACTCCCGTATCGATTACCCAATCTGCATCATGACATGTAATACAATGATATAAATCATTACTTTCAGATATAACTAAATCACCTTCAACTGTAGCTGTAGTATTTTCATGAGCTTCAGATTTTCCTTCATGCTTGAATTTTTTATCTCTTTTTCGAACTCTGCAGTCCTTTTTCATATGTCCTTTCTTGTGGCAAAAGTAGCAAGTAATATCCTTCTTCGATCTGGATTTACTTCTGGATCTGGAGTAGTTGCTTCTATCTTTTGATGTTGGTCTTCCTCGATTCTCCAACACAAGTGCTTCAGACTTTGATGTGCCCAAGTTTTTTTGTCTGAGTTCTTCATTAAGCAAACTGCTTGTAACCAAACTCATAGAAACTACGCTTTCTGGTGCAGAGTTACTTAGAGACACCACTAATGTCTCCCAACTCTCCGGTAATGAACTGAGTAACAATAAAACCTGCAACTCATCGTCAAGTACCATTTTCATAGAAGAAAGCTGATTAATAATACTTTGAATTTCATTCAAATGTTCAGCAATAGAAGAACCATCTTTATATTTTGAGGTAACTAACTTTCTAATCAAGAAAGGTTTGTTGTCTGCTATTTTTCTCTCATATAGACACTCCAGTTTCTTCCAAAGAGATTGTGATGTACTATTAGTGGAGAAATTATGAAACACGGTATCATCCAACCATTATCGAATGAAACCAATAGTTTTTCCATCAAGTTTTTTCCAATCATCACTCATATCCTTTGGTTTAGACACATCACATTCTAAAAGTGCATGAAGATCTTTACAATATAAAAGATTTTCCATTCTTGACTTTTAGATCATCCAATTAGATCCATTAAGAGTAATCATGCGACTTGTTATACTATCCATTGTTTACACACAATAGCTAATAACCTTAGCTCCCATACCACTGTTGGAAAAAAATAATAAAAATCCCGACTTGTATGTAAACAATAAGTTGTTATAAGTAAATCAACAAATCACAGATGATACACAATATTTACGTGGAAAACCCTTATGGGAAAAACCACTGGACAATCAGAGATCGAATTCTACTATTCCAAATAAATAGTACAACCTTCCGAGTCTTGACCATGGGGGATTTGGGTGGTTTCTCCAGCCCGGATTATATTTAGAAGCGTAAGAATTGTTCATGGGTAGTTAATACAAAGCGTTAGGTTGCTTAAGTGTTTGACCCATGGGATTCATTAACAATGGACACTCCTCTATAACATGGTTCGGAGTTCTACAGTTAAAATATGTGGGAACTTGAATTTGATTGACTTGACTCATCGGTGGAATGCTAGGAGTCTTCAATATCTCAATTCTCTTTATAAGGGCTACAATCTTAAATTCGACAGTTATAGAGCTATCAAAGTTATGGACCCCACCCTTATGCGCAGAAAGGATTTCTCAGCGGGACTCTCCCATATAAAAGTTTTCCACAATAGGTTCTCAAGGAACACCCATGCTTTATCCTCATTCTTTCTCATAAACTCCCCCTAACACATAGACTCAAGAAGAGTTTTGAATGTGTAATCGAGTTCTTCGTACACGATTTGACATAACCACTTTTCTATTGCATGATGGGGGTACTGAGCTAATAAATCTTTAAACCGTTTCAAGTATTTCCAGAAGGGTTGTCCCGACACATGACGGAATTGATTAATTTGATTTTGATTTTTTATCATCTTGTGCGTAAAATAATACTTATTAAGAAAAACTGTAATGAATTCATTCCAAGTAATGATTGAATCAGTAGATATACTGTACAACCACATCTTGGCGTTATTCTTGAGAGTCAATGGAATGAAGCGGAGCTTAATTGTGTCTTCCGACAAGTGTTGTAGTTTAATCATTACATATACTTCATGAAATTCACTGATAAAGAGATATGCATCCTCAGAATCAGAGCCAGTAAATTTAGAAAGTATGCTGATGTACTTCGATTTTAATTCATAGTGATTACCCGTTGCGTGTGAAAGTTTGATAAATGACAGTAATAATGTACACAACAGGTAATATCGATACTGAAGGATCGGTTGGTCAATTTTGTCTCACATGAACAAATTTGATCTCATAAGTTGACCAAATTGATCACGGGTCCAATATTACATGAACCAACTACCGTGAGTGGATGCGTGAATTTTCTAAACTAATGTAAGAAGTGAAGTGTGGTTAGATAAAACAGTAGAAGAAATATGATTAAAGAAAATGTGATGCCCTACAGTTTCTAATTTTTTATTATTTTTTTACAGAACCAGAGACCTAAAGCACAAAACTAAAGAGGAATAGGGGAGAGACACACCAAATATGCCGCTAAATGGCGGCAATTGCCACTGTTTAGCGGCAAAAACAGGGAGTTTAGCTTCATGGTTTTTGCTGTGTACTTTTAAGGCTTCTCTCGTTCTTTTTTGTTTCCTGTATCTGAACTTTCAGGTCTCTATACACTTAACGCATACTGTTAACTTATAAAACGTTAGAAAAAGTAAGAAAACACCATCGATCTTCAGTAATGACACCAAAAACTTAATGTGATAAATTTACTGTAAGCGCACAATATCAGTTGTAGTGCAAACAGGTTGTTTCCATAAGGATCTAAATTGTTTTGTTATCTTGTTAATTCTATTATTCTAACGAGCTAACTATGAGTTCTAAGTTAATGTTTTATAATTTTAATTAGTATATGATATGGAATCCACTAGTTCACAGCCAAAGATTATCTATTTTATCTTCTTTTTTTATAAAAATTTGATATTTTAGTTTAACTTCTACTTAAAATAACCTAAGTATGCACTATCAAGTTATGAGCAAGTATAATTCATCAAAAACATTATTTTTCATACAAATAAACCAAATCATTAGATTAATTCAATAAAACAAATAAAAGCCAACAACTCCAAATTCTAACTAAGCATAGGCTATCCAAATACTTAAATTAAAAATAACCTATCAAAGTTTTAATTTACGAGTTCTTGTATTTTTATTGTTTTATAAAAAGATCCAATCTTTTTTTTAATTTTAGAAAGAACACAAAATAGATTAATATGAGTGTTTGCCCGAAAAATTGAATCTTCCTTTATATGCCAATTTAATTTTGAATTACAGCAATAAAAGAAAAATTACAAAATAGAAAATCGAGATTACAAGAATGGGGATCGATTGATTTCGATTCCCCTTTATTTGTGTGGGTCTGGCAGCGGTGGAGTTTTGTTTCTGTACTCCGTTGACGATCCGATCTCTCTGAATTGCGGAACTCCTCTCTGGATTTTTGGACTCTGGAAAATTGGACTCTTCCCCCAAAGAATCTCCCAACTCTGCCCCGATTCAAAAGTCCTCTCTCCGGTTAAATTCCTGTGTTTTATAAACCGAAGAGACTTGAAATCCGGCTCGATTCCTCCTGAAAAAGCGGATCACGGGATATCAGTATCAAAATAGGAAATAAAACAACGGAAAACAACCCGCGGGTTGGCACCTGCGGGATCGCTCCCGCGGGTGGCAACCCGCGGGATCGCCCCGCGGGGGCTCCCGTGGGTGTGCCCACTTAGCAAAAATGTTTTTTTTTTTTTTTTTGGTATCTACATAACCCCTTCAAAATTTTCGAAGTTCTATATTGAACCGTACTGAATTTCGAAGTACTTTGGATTCTTTAATTTTGGTTATAAACCTTTTAAAAGATTTGGTCGATAGAGATAACTGTTAATATATTTATTTATTCCATAACAAGCAGAGGTATGATTTTAACGTACTCATTAGAGGACAAGCAGAGGTATAATGTTAACGTGCTTATTTTAGGTCAAGCAGAGGTATAATATTAACGTGCTTATTTTAATCCTAACCATTCAGTGACATCTAGTATGACGAATCAGGAAAAGACAGAACTGATATTAAACGTGTCTTGGAGCTTAACATATTCAGAGGATCTGGTCGTGATAGGGACAAGCTGACTAAACAGAGGTGACGGTTAACGTATTTAGTTTTGGAATCGGACTATCAGAGGTAACTGTTAACTTGATAGGGAGATGATTTTCGTCGGAGGTGATTTTCAACTTAACGATATCAAAAGCACGTTTATCAGAGGTTGTAATGTTGGACTTGATGAAGTGTGAATTTTCTTTTCTGTCAGAGGTGAAATCTTAACGTGACAGGGGATCGATTTAATTAGGATTTTATCTCTTTTGATTTTTGAATTATGATGTCAGAGGTATGATTTTAACTTGACAAATATTTTGGAGTGTCGTTTGCTCTGTTAGAGCAAAATGACAAGAAAAGTTTTGCTGTCAGAGGTGAAATCTTAACGTGACAGGAGATTTATCTGATCAGGATTTTTAGCAAACCCCCAGCTATCAACGGGTTTGATTTGCCTTTACCAACTACCGTTTGAGTCGGGCTAGCCATGCTATTCCCCTCAGCGTGGTGAGTTGTCAAGGATTTCGTTTGGGTTTAAATACCAAACTTTTCCTCTTCCCTTTGCCTTAGCAGCTTAGGGCAGTGATGTATTCTTATATTCGGATAAGAATACTGTTGTGACAGATTTGTCGTGGGATTTTTAGCAAACCCCCAGCTATCAACGGGTTTGATTTGCCTTTACCAACTACCGTTTGAGTCGGGCTAGCCATGCTATTCCCCTCAGCATGGTGAGTTGTCAAGGATTTCGTTTGGGTTTAAATACCAAACTTTTCCTCTTCCCTTTGCCTTAGCAGCTTAGGGCAGTGATGTATTCTTATATTCGGATAAGAATACTGTTGTGACAGATTTGTCGTGGGATTTTTAGCAAACCTCCAGCTATCAACGGGTTTGATTTTGCCTTTACCAACTACCGTTTGCGTTGGGCTAGCCATGCTATTATCCTCAGCATAGTGAGTTGTCGAGGGTTTCGTTTGGATTTAAATACCAAACTTTTCCTCTTCCCTTTGACTTAACGGCGTTGGGCAATTCATACTTTTACCCCCAATATGAATGGTTTGCGAGAAATCTATTCTCTTCCCGTAGCCTTATCGGCGTTGGGCGGTTCATGCTTTTTACCCCCAGCATGGTGGGGTTGGCGAGAAATTTATTCTCTCCCCGTAGCCTTGTCGGCGTTGGGTAATTCATACTTTTTACCTCCAGTATGGTAGGGTTGGCGAGAAATTTATTCTCTTCCCGTAACCTTATCGGCGTTGGGCGGTTCATACTTATTACCCCCAGCATGGTAGGGTTGGCGAGAAATTTATTCTCTTCTCGTAGCCTTATCGGCGTTGGGCAGTTCATGCTTTTTACCCCCTGCATGGTGGGGTTGGCGAGAAATTTATTCTCTCCCCGTAGCCTTGTCGGCGTTGGGTAATTCATACTTTTTACCCCCAGTATGGTAGGGTTGGCGAGAAATTTATTCTCTTCCCGTAGCCTTATCGGCCTTGGGCGGTTCATACTTATTACCCCCAGTATGGTGGGGTTGGCGAGAAATCTATTCTCTTCCCGTAGCCTTGTCGGCGTTGGGTAATTCATCATTTTTTTATTTTATTTTATTTTATATATACATTTTTATTTCTTTATCTCTCTCTTTTTTTTTGTTTGCAATGATGTCCTTTTTTTTTTAGGTGATGACACCTAGCATTTTTTTTTTTTTTTTTGTATCTACAATGAGGTTGATCTCTAGTTTCATCTACATCTTTTAATTAAACTAATTAGTTACTAATACTCCTAATTAACAAGATCCTATTTTTAATTATGAAAGCAAATAAAAATCATATTTTTTCTATAAAGCAATTAAAGATTCTACACTAGAAAGCAATTAAATATATCTATAAAACAAAGAAAAATATCTCTACTCACTAGAAAGCACTTGAACACAATGGAGTTACCTCTGGAGCACGGTATGGCGGTCGTCATCCTTTCGGTAAATTCCTAATCTTTATTAATCACTAAGAGTATAAAATTACATCATAAACCCTCACTTATAAGGATACGGCTAATATATAGGTCTCGGATCACAAAATCCTAATTTGAGTATAACTGAATAACTACTGAATTAAAGACCCTATAAAAAATTCATCACATGGGGCCCAATAGTGCCGCCAAATGGTGGCAAATGCGGCAAATTGGCGACAAAAGAGTGATCATTTGGTTTGTGTTTTCTTTTGCATGAGCTTGTGGTCTTTTCCTTTTGATCTACATGACTGTATTTGACTTTGGTTCTCTACAGTTTCATGATCTTGTAGTTTTATTCACTTTTAGCTCTTTTCTGGACTTGGTTTCCTAATCCGTTTCTGAGTTTATAATATATCCTTGTAGAAATAGGTTTCACCTGAAAAATATACTAAAAAAATCCGAGTAGCATTATTTATATACAAAAATAGATAATATGGAGATTATAAATATGCAATATATGATACTCATCAATTGCTTTGCAGGTGTTGCTGTTGCTTCCAGCATGAGCAGCAGCTGCTGTTGTGCATGCTTGCAGTAGTGAGCTTGCACAACAGTGCCTCAAGAAGAGTAAACAATGCAAAAGAAGAGGGGGAGAGAGAGAGAGAGGGAGGGAGGGAGGGAGGAGATTCAGGACCTGAGAGAGAAAGTGATGAATTAATAGTGGGTTAGATTCTTAATAAGAAGGAAGATGGTAAAATTGGAATTAAAGAATAAGAGTACACTCACCCTTAAAGTAGGGTGAGAATATCTAACATTTGACTAACTGAACTAACGATTTAGGACGTCTAAGTAAGAGTTTTAAATTTTAGGGGTGATAATTTATACACCCATATACTATAGAAAGCCTGAATGTAATTAACCCTAAAATATATATTAATAAATGAAGCAAGCGATAAGAAATAAGATATATTTTTATATAGGAAGAAGATTGAGTTGGATGACGCCTTCCCATGTGGTCCTCGAGAGGGGAATTCTGCTCACGCACACCACTTTGCTCAGACATCTACATTTTTTTTTTGCGGTATTTACTGGTTTGTCCCTCAAATCTTTATATATTATGATTTTGCCCCCCAAATCTTCATATTTAGAATTTTGTCCCCCAAATCTTATAAGTTACAACAATTTTACCCCCCTCTCTAACTTTCCCTAACACAGTTAAATATTTGACCATTTTACCCATCTTTTCCTCTTTATTTTCCTTCTCTCTTCTTCTTCTCTCTTCCTCCTCTCTTCTCTTTTCTTCATTATTTCTCCTCTCTTCTTTCTCCTCTCTTCCTCCTCTCTTCTTCTCTCTTCCCTAACACAATTAAATACTGAAAGAAGAGAGGAGAAATATTGAAGAAAAGGAGAAGAGAGGAGGAAGAGAGAAGAAAAAGGGAGGATGAAAATAGAAGAGAAAAAGAGGGGTAAAATGGTCAAATATTTAACTGTGTTAGAAAGAGGGGCAAAATTATTGTAACTTATGAGATTTGAGGGGCAAAATTCTAAATATGAAGATTTGGGGGGCAAAATCATAATATATAAAGATTTGAGGGACAAACCAGTAAATACCCCTTTTTTTTTTTGCCTGTCGGTCAAGGATTTCCTAGTGATGTTCATGCTGATTGGAGATTCATCGGTCAACGATTTTAATGTCAGTCGAAATTAATACCCTATCAGAAATAAAACATAAAAATAAATGATAACTTTGTAATTTTTTACAACTTTTTAAGGTGAGCATGGCAGAAAAGTTCTAAATGGGCACACAAATTCGTAACATGTGGGAAACAGGCTTGTAAATACGACCCATATTTGTAAATCTGAATGTCGATATGTTATTCAGAGTTGCAAACTCAGCCCAAAGAGGCCCACTCAACTTCTTTACTGTTCTAAAACCAGCCCAGTCGGGCACCTGCTTGGAGTTAGAAACTTATGGCTGTTGGACCTTCTATAAAATCGCAAAATTGCGTTACTGTTCTATTCGATTTTGGAGAAAAAAATTAATTCTAATATACTTTAAAGGAAGCGTTTGGATTGAAAAGGAAGTTTAAAAATATATAACAAGATACTTAAAAAATTATATTCTAAATAGAAATTTCCAATTTTATGATTCTCTCTCAAGCATAACTTTTATTTTTCAATTTTTTTTCTTAATAATTTTTTAACTAAACACTCAACTAAGAAAATTTAGACTGGACAATTCTTAGAAAAATATAGTTTTTAATTTTATTTTTAACATAGATCAACACCAAATTTAATTATTAAAAAGGAGAACAAATTCTTGATCGAGCAGAAACAGAATGTCCTCGACAATTATGAATCTTCTACCAACTAAGAAGGTAACCGTATATAATTAAAAAAAGTTTTTAGATCAGAAAGAAAGTTTAAATATATGTAACAAGATACTTAAAAAATTATAATCTAAATAGAAATTATAGATTTATGACTCTCACTCAAGCACAACTTTTATTTTTTATTTTTTATAATAATTTTTGAACTTAACATTCAACTAAAAAAATTTAGACTGGACAGTTATTTAGAAAAATATAAATCTTTAACTTTATTTTTAAAATAAACCAGTTCCAAATTTAATTATAAAAAAATGAGGAACAAGTTCTTAATCTAGCATAAACAAAATGTTCTCGACAACCACAAATCTCCTACAAACTCAACAGATAACCACCATGCAATTAAAGAAAGTGTTTGGATCAGAAAGGAAGTTTAAAAATATATAACAAAATATTTAAAAAATATATTTTTTAAATAGAAATTTCAAATTTTATGACTCCCTCCCAAATACAACTATTTTTTTTTCTTTATTTTTTTCTTAAATAATTTTGAACTAAACACTCAATTAAAAAAGTTTAGACTGGACAGTTATTTAGAAAAATATAATTTTTATTTTTAATTTTAAAAAGGGACCAGCTCCAAATTTAATTATCAAAATGAGGAACAAGTCCTTCATCAAACGGAAACAGAATGTCCTCGACAATAGTAAATCTCCTACCAACTCAGCGGCAGATAACCACCATACATACATACATACATACGCTTGATGCAAGTCCCAGTTGATAATTAATCTTGTTCCCTATGATGATGTCCCTGTCCCTCTCATTTTTATATGATCTGTGTATGATGCTCTTTGACCCAGATTTGTCTGTGGGCCGTCTCTGCAGATCAACTTAATTATAAATAGGACCCAATATCATCATCCTCATATCCCCACAACAATCACAAGTGCAATTAATTTAATAAGCTAGGTAGCTAGATAGCTAGATACAACATGGGCAGCAGCAGCCTCCTCCCATTTACCACCGGCTCCACCACCTCCTTTCAACCCCTGAACCCCGACGAGTTTGCGGAGGAGTCGAAGGCCGTTGTCGACTTCGTAGCGCAGTACTATCGGCAGGTCGGGCAGTATCCTGTTTGTAGCCAAGTTGAGCCTGGCTACCTCAAGAAACTCGTGCCTGACTCGGCTCCTCATCATCATGAGCCCATCGAAACCATTCTTGAAGACATACGGAATGACATTGTACCCGGGCTGACACACTGGCAGAGCCCCAATTTCTACGCCTACTTCCCGGGCAATGCGAGCACCGCCGGCTTCCTCGGCGAGATGCTCTGCTCTGGCTTCAACACTGTCGGATTCAACTGGATATCGTCTCCCGCGGCAACTGAGCTTGAGAGTATTGTCATGGACTGGATGGCTAAGATGCTCAAGCTTCCTAGCTCGTTCATGTTCTCTGGGGGACGGGGCGGGGGCGGCGTCTTGCACGGGTCCACGTGCGAGGCCGTGGTGTGCACGCTGGCCGCGGCACGGGACAAGGCCTTGCAGGGTTGTAAAGTAGGAGGAGGTGCGGGCGATATCACCAAGTTGGTGGTCTATGCCTCCGATCAAACACACTTCACCGTCCAAAAGGCGGCCAAGCTGATCGGCATCCCTCCCTCAAACTTCAGAGCGATCCCAACGTCTGCTGCCTCGGGCTATGCCCTCACTGCAGACAGCATTCGTTGGGCTATCGAACAAGACATTGCCGATGGGCTGGTGCCGCTGTATCTCTGCGGGACCATCGGCACGACCGCAGTTGGAGCAGTGGATCCGTTGCCTGATTTGGGCCGAATTGCCAATCAGTACGGCATTTGGTTCCACATCGACGCAGCCTATGCCGGAAGCGCCGGCATCTGCCCAGAGTTCCGGCAGCACTTGGACGGAGTGGAGCTGGCTGACTCCTTCAGCATGAACCCGCACAAGTGGTTCCTCACCAACATGGACTGCTGCTGCTTATGGGTCAAGAGCGCTTCCGCATTAACCGACTCGCTCTCAACAAAGCCTGAGATCCTGCGAAACAAGGCTACCGATGCAAACGACGTGATCGACTACAAAGACTGGCAGATTGCGCTGAGCAAGCGGTTCCGAGCGATGAAGCTGTGGGTGGTCATACGAAGATACGGCGTCGCAAACTTGATGGAGCACATAAGGAGGGACGTAGCTATGGCCAAGCACTTGGAGAGGCTTATCGCCAAGGACGAGAGGTTTGAGGTGGTGGTGCCCCGGAAATTCTCTTTGGTGTGCTTTCGGCTCAAACCCAAGTGCAATAGCAGCAGCGATGATGGCTCGGAGATGAACCGTAGGCTGATCGAGGCCATTAACTTGAGCGGGCGAGCTTTCATGACTCATGCCGTGGTGGATGGCTCGTTCGTCCTGCGATTTGCGATCGGAACGACATTGACGGAGATGCCCCATGTCGAGGGCACCTGGAAGCTGATTCAGGCCAAAGCTGACGAAATTTTACGCTTCGACAAGTACTAATTAACATGATCAGACTTCACTTGCATCATGTGATCAGAAGAACTCCCTGCATGCATGCATGATATATTTCTGATATATTTCTAATACAAATAAATTATCTTCAATATATGTCTTTTGAAGTTATAAATTTAAGTCTCATTAGCTAGCTATTTGCATTATAAATAATTCTTATATTAGTTGCTATATATTAAAGCAGTATATATGCTCTATTTTCCTAGTTTTCTGTAATTGGAGCTCTCTGATTCGACATATTTGAGGGGTTAAATGGGAAGCAAAATGTCTTTTTCGTTCTATTAATGAATCAAAAAAGAACATCCATCATACATCAATCAAGCAAAAGTGCCATAAGACTTGGTGGTTCTAACAAAGAGTACCTAAAATGCCATACATGAATAAAAAGCAAAGATACAATCAACTAAAATTGTCACAAGCAAAAGCAGCTACGTGGTCATGAAGGCCCTTTCATCACATTTCATCCCGAGGTGCTCTCCGCTTCGTCCTCCTCGGTGTCTTATCTCTTTGAGAGGCAAAGCCGTGCTCTCTTGGACAGTAGACCTATTCATGAATATATATCGATAATGTAGGGTAAAAATATGTGTGACTGAAATGCATAAGCTGTCTGAAAATTTTGTTGTTTCTCTCTTTCTACACATTCCAACATATAACAGTAATCATAACGCGATATATATGGGCACCATTTCACGTGATCCTACCTCTATCCACCTTGTTCCGTATATTGGACACCTCATTCATTTGGAGTGTCTTATGCAAGTATGCCGCACACTTCTCCTTGATACGTGTCGTGAAAGTGCACGTGAGGAAAATGTGCGCTGTCGATTCCGCTGCTGCTCCGCATAGGGTGCATATACTTGGTCCTCTCTATCTCCATCTTTGGAGGTTTTTCATATCAGAACGGCATCCTTGGCGATATGCTACAAAAAAAGCTTCTGACCTTAAGGGGGCTGATTCGACATATTATTTACTATTAATTAATTAACTGCCATGATCGAAACAAAGCAAATGAAGTAGCCAAGATGAAGAAAGCAGCAATTACATACACAGGTACTTAATTTTGGGTTCGCCAAATTTCAGTCTTTCGTACTAGTGCTTTGTTGCTGCAAATTATAGTCTCGAAACCTTAGCTCCTTAAATAATTTGGGCTTGTAATCAGTCTCGTCAGCTGGATTATTATACATAAGGTGGGCTACAGGCTGAACAATAACATCGTAGCCCGGCCCGTTGCCGACGGCCACCGCGACCCTTGATCTGTTTTCATTAACCACCGCCCTGTGCTCCACGCTTTTGTATTTTCCATTGCTCATAATCTGCGCCAAAGAGAGAAATTCTCCAAAAATTGAATTCAATTTACTTAGTTTTATTTGTCACGGAAATTAGGTCAATTAAAAGCCGCATGCATGCACCAAATTAAGAAACCACCTCAATGCAGTCCCCAATATTGATGAGGAAGGACCCGGGGACGTGAGGGACTGGGACCCACTTTCCCTCGTGCCGCACCTGCAGCCCTTCCACGCCGTTCTCCATCAGTACTGTGACCCCACCACGGTCAGTGTGAGCGGAGAGGCCCAATGTTAGGTCCGGCCGGGGGCATTTTGGGTAGTAATTGCATGCCACAATTTGAGATCCTCCCCCAAACGCCCCTTGTATGTGCCCTGGCTCCAGCCCTAGGCTCTCCGAGATTGCTCCTGTTATTTTCATGGCTAGCTTCCACACCTCGTCCAAGTAAGCTCTAGTCACTTGCCTTCAAATTCACAAAATAAGAGCTGATCAATATTCGAGGCTAAAGTTAATATATATGAGTAAAACGTGATCTCATACTCAAAATCTTTTGTTAGTTCTGAGACCTCAGACTCACACGTACGACACGTGAGCAATGATTGGAAATACAATTGGTTGATTAATTAAGCTACCATCTTATTATTATCAATGTAAAAAACTCTTACCTGTATTGGGACGGATTGTTCGGCCAGAGCTGGATGCTGTTGTCATCCAACGGTCGGCCGTAGTGACGGAGATAGTCGCGCCAGTGCCGAGCATGTCTTCCGACATCTGAGTTGAGATCGGAACCATACAGTACAGAACACATAATATCGGAAGAGGAGTGGACCATCTTCTCCTCTAACGGAAGCATAAAAAATATCGTGATCGTTTGTATCATAGCTTCCATTAGAGAAACATTAAAACCGTGATTTATGGCCTGCAAGAATTCTTCGTAATTGTAAGTAAATATTTTTTTCGAGATATACTTCGTAATCTCTAGTATTATTATATTAACGGGCAGAAGAAGAGAGGAGCTTTGATTGTTTTCGTGGCTTTAGAAGTACACAACTGTCTTCATGTCTCTCTTATTAAAAAAAAAAACAAAAAACAAAATGTTCAAGCGTACATCTTATTATTCATTAATAATTTATATCATTTTACCTTGCTTATAGAGCCTTATTACAACTTTTCTATTATGATCAAGTCAAAAGTCAAATCAAATTTAAATTATAAAGATACATGAGAGGAAAATATAATTCCTAATGATACTTGTTCTTAATTTACAATATAATCATTCTATCAGGCTTTTGCATTAAAGAGAGTTATACTAACTTCACTTCATCTTTACTATTTATAATTACAAAACTTTACAAAACTGTAGAAAGATCTCTTCTGATTGTTATTTTGGTTTTGGAGTTCTGGAGGTCTTAAGTTCACCAAAATGGACTTTTGAAACTCTATTTTGGGTACCTAACTGGAATATAGTCTTAATAATAGAGTTTCAAGTTTAAACTTTCCAAAATTATGGCTTCACTTAGTTAAATCTTTACACAAAGTAGACCTTAATATTAGAGTAGTTTCATAACATGTGTTTGCATGTACCTCGAGACCAATAAAATTAAAAATAAAAAAATGCCATATTACTTCTAGAAATCTATATATATTATTAGGGGTTTTTACATATATATTCCTTACGGTTTTAAAAATTTGAATTTAGTCCCCCAAATCTTTATATTTTGAATTTAGTTCCCAAATCTTTTAAGTTAACTCACTTTAGTCCCCTAATTATATTTTGGGGTATTTACTGGTTTGTCCCTCAAATCTTTATATATTATAATTTTGTCCCCCAAATCTTCATATTTAGGATTTTGTCCCCCAAATCTCATAAGTTACAACAATTTAGTCCCCCTCTCTAACTTTTCCTAACACAGTTAAATATTTGACCATTTTTCCCCTCTTTTCCTCCTCTCTTCTTCTTCTCTCTTTCTCCTCTCTTCTCATTTTCTTCATTATTTCTCCTCTCTTCCTCCTCTCTTCTTTTTCTCTTTTCTCCTTTTCTTCATTGAGTTCATGTTCATGCATTTTTTTTTCCTAAAAGAGTAACAAAAAAAAATGAAGAAAAAATGCATTTGTTACTCTTTTAGGAAAAAAAAAACATGAACATTAAGAAGAAGATAGGAGAAAAATAGAAGAGGAAAAGAGGGGTAAAATAGTCAAATATTTAACTGTGTTAGGAAAAGTTAGAGAAGGGAACTAAATTGTTGTAACTTATGAGATTTGAGAGACAAAATCCTAAATATGAAGATTTGGGGGACAAAATCATAATATATAAAGATTTGAGGGACAAACCAGTAAATACTCCTGATATTTTTTGTCTGAATTTTCCATTATACCCCTAAATTACTTCAATTTAGTCCTCCCTTTCCTCTTTCTCCTATCTTCCTCTGCTTATTTGGTTCCCTTCTTCATTTTTATCTCCTCTCTCTGTATTCCCTCCCAGTTTATCTTTAAAGTGAAGTAGCTTAGGAAAATCCAATAAGAAGAGGAAAGAGAGAAAGGAGATAATGGAAAAGGAAATTCAATAAGAAGAGGAAGAGATGAGTAAGAGGAAAGGAAGTACTAAAGTGAATTAATTCAGGGGTATAATGAAAAAATTTAGGCCAAAAATATGGCTAGTAGACTAAAGTGAGATAATTTAAAGGATTTAGAAGAGTAACTTCAAAATATTAAGATTTGAGGGACTAAATTCAGATTTTTAAAAAGGTAAGGGACAAATATATAAAAACCGCATATTATTATTTTGACGGATTGGTAAAAGCTACACTAGACTAAAATATGGATGACTAGTACTAAATTACCATAAACAATCTTCTAAAACTACTATTAACTATCTTAAAACTATATCTTTTTGCAGAAACTACCATTCATTGAACAACTGTCTGCTCCATTAATAAAAAAAAAAAAAAAAGCGCACTTGTAATTTTATGATGAAACTACTCTCGGAAATCACGTATATGGCACGTGTTCTTATATGGACAGCACGTTATTTTTTCAAAAAATAATAATAAATAACTCAACTCAACTGAGAACTTACAATAAAAAATCCCCACTCCATGCAAGCCAAGGCAACCTCTTCTACTATTCTTCCTCTTCGGGTCGGATCCTCAAGGCCACCTATGTCAATAACCGGAATGGATCCTGACTCCTCCACAGGCTCCGATAAGGCCTCAGCGGGCAGCACACAATCATCAGGGATAGTTTGCAAGCTAGGGAAGCTGTCAACTAGATGCTTAGCACCTTTGGAGGTATCGGGTCGGGTTGGTAATGACATTATTGCATTCGGGCACGAGTCGGCAGGACTCTCATGAAGTGAGAGAACGGAGAGAGGAACCTATTTATGAAGAGGGCACGGGTGCATGGAGACAAAATTAGCCAAGGGCAAAGCGAGGATGAGTTGCCACGTGGGATAGCCACGTAGCTGTCTGCATGCGTGGGTGGTTTGTCTACGTCTTTTGGATCTGAAACCGGTCTCGGCTTTTGTGGGGTAACTCTTTTTTGGGAGTTTCTAGACGGACACGTCATTTGAAAAAGTGAGCCTAAAATGTCCTTTTCTTTAGTTTCTCTTCTCTTTCTCTTCTCAAATTACAGATCAGTTAATAAAAAAAAAAAAAAAAAAACCTAAGACTCACAACTATTCTATCAAATCTTCTCCTATATTAAATTATCTCACAAATTAAATTCAAAAATTGATTTTATTAGGCCTTTGCTTACTCAAAAACCCTAAAAACAGTATGGATTGAAAAAAATTATGAACAAAAAAAAAAACTCAAAGTCCGGACTAGCAGTCCGGACTGTCCAATATCCGTCCGGACTGGAAGTCCGGACAGTGGACTTCTGTCCGGACTTCCAGTCTGGACGAAAAAAATTTCGTCCAGACTGGAAGTCCAAACAGAAGCCCTCTGTTCGGATTTTTAGTTCGGACAGTTATAAATAAAAAAAAAATCGTCCAATTTTTTAAGAAGTTATTGTAGTATAGTGGTGAGTATTCCCAACACATATGCAAGCGCTTTGGATTCGATCCCCGGCAACATCAAATCCCTTTTTATTTTATTTTATGTTATTTTCCCAAATAAATAAATTCTATTACAAATCTAATTAAATTCCTGAATCAAACAAATTTTTTTCCTTAACCACTATTTCATTCCAATTCAAAAATAAATTAAAAATTCATATTACTCTAAAACTAGAAAAATTATTAGATACATATTATGCAAATATAGTACTAGAACAACATAAAACACAAAAATTCATAATAATATCCATAACAAAACAAATACAAACGAAGTCTATCATAAAGTCTATCAAAAAAGTCTATAACATATCTATAACATGTTATATGACTTTAATCTTCGTAAGAATATTAAACAACACTCTATGCCGCTTCTTGAATGCCCTTTTGTTATAGAAACCTATTAGATGAAGAAATCAAAATATAATTGCATCCAAGAATTGATTATGCAAAAAACACAAAGAATTCATTTATCTCTCAAATTTGTACACAAAGTTTATCTCTTTCAAACTAGAGATTTCGTTAATAATATATAAATACAAAACTCAAATTCAAATAATAATGTAAATTCGCATAATGACAATCATGAACAAATTAGTCCATAATTCTATATATTGACCCTTCAAAATTAACATCCCGGACACCTGATACAAAACCTATATCAGTATGCATTTAGTCAAATAATTTCAAGTTCAAATGAGCACTATCGATTCATTTGCAAACTCAATTCGAAAGTTAAAAATACAAACAAAAACAAACTCAATTCAAGATATCTTAAAATATCACAAATCACTGTCACTCAGCTATCAATAAATTTGGTACATAATAACAGTTGAACATAAAATTTACGGGCTCAACAAAAAATTTAATGATTTCATTGCCTCTTGAATCTAAACTAATCACTGTCAGCGTGTCTTCCTTGGAGGTTAACGTTGACGTGTGGTTCGAATCGTTCTCGTAGTATCAAATGCATCAGGAGTGCCTTGTTCCTCTGCTTGATCCTCTACTTATTCCTCTGGTTGAGTGCAACTAGTTAGCACGGCTTTAATTTTCGCAAGAGCACTAAATAACACCCTATGCAGGTTCTTGAAGGTTTTTTCACCTTACGCAAGTAATGGATCAATTAGAGCTATTGCGCGTGCATATCTCTGTAAAACAATAATAGGAAAAAATTATGGCTACCAGTTAAACGTGTAAGTAAGTAGTTACGGAGTTAAATTTCGTACAAATATCATATTTTCTCTAATTTGATGCTGCAGTAGAATCTAAAATATAGGTATAAACGCACTCAACACCTTATTTTGCTACTTAATCAATAATTACAACAATACTAGAAACTTCAAGACATATTAAAATTTACCATTACCGTTCACGATTGGAAAATTAATGGAATTTTGCATATTTTACAACAAGCATTACAATATTTTAATTTTTTTGTTAATTTTAATCAAAGTATAAATTGTGAGGTACACTTATAAAAAGAATGAATTGTGAGGTAAACTTATAAAAAAAATAAAATCTATGATCAAAAAACCTACACCTCCAAAATCCCAATGCTCCATTCTCAATTTTATTATCAATATCTTTCCACTACCTCCTTCTCCTCCTCCTTCCCTCTTCCTCCTCTCCAACCCAACAAGATCATCAAATCCAAATTTCCCTCATTTTTTGCTCCAAAAAAAATTACAAAAAAAAAAAAATTGCTAAATGAGGAGGAGATCTGACCATCTCAACTCAAGAAGCGACGGCGGGACGGTTGGCGTGGCCTGAATCACCGGCGGCGGAATCGACGGCGGGCAAATCGAAGAGAGAGAAGATAAATTAGAAGGAGGAAGAGGTAGGGAAGGAAAAGGAAAAGAGAAAGATAAATGATTATGAGGGTGGGAAAGGGAGAGAAGAGAGTACTTAAGATTTTTTAGATTCCTTTGGAGATGTGAGGGAGAGAAGAATGGAGGTGGGGGGGGGAGAAAAAAGAGAAAAGGAGAGCAAGAGAACGAGAGCAGAATAGGAATATTTGGTGTGCCTACTAAAAAAACGCTCTCTTTTGAAAAGAGAGGGTGGGCTCACTAGGAAAACTGGGCTCACTAGAAAAATGATGTGCTCCTTTGGAAACTCCCCTCTTTTTTGGGCCTGTATGAAGCAGGCCTAGCCTGGTGGTATTATGATCTGGGAAAAATAATAATAATAATAATAATAATAATAAAATTAACATGCCAGCAACTTAGTAATCAATTGTGACTCGCAGGCTATAAAGAGAATTGGTTCGGCTTTAGGATGAGTATTGGTGAGTTCTCCAATTCAAAATTTTGAATTATGTATAAGAGCAGACTAAAAATTGGTCTATGAATCTGCTCATTCTCATCCCCTAAGCCCAAAAGACAGTTACTTGTAAGATCAAAACTTGAAAAAATTCTTCATTCACTTCTCCTTCGAATCGTAGATGTTTTCAGTAATTGGTACAAGCCTCTTCATTCAGATGAAGCAGAGTGCTCATTCTAAATGGAAGCTCAAACAAAACCGCCGAGTGATCGGTCTGCGAGCTCAACCAGCTGGTCAAGAAGAATGGACAAACATATATAGCAGGCAAATGAAGGATATACCAAACATTCAGCATATAGTTGCAACGATATAACTTTCTATTGATCAGTGCATGAATCCTTCATAAATCATGTAGATATTGCATCTCTTACCTCTTTTAGTACATATCATTACATGATATGACATCATGTCATACTTTATGGGGTGGGTCATTCCAACTTCATTCAAGATCAGGTTCAAGCCAGAGCATCCACAACATTGACCTGTATACGTAGCTAAAATACCTATTGCAGCCAAACCACTGAGATATACCATCACGGACAACCAAACTCAATTTGAGTAGCTTTAAATACAGCACCATATATATTGTTTTGTACGAAAAAATGGAGTCTTTAGAAAATAAAGGATTTAAACATCTGTGATAATAGTTACAATGAAAGATTACGCCCACCATGGAGCCTCGCCTGTTCGAAAGTCAGTTTCAACCCAGGGCACAAAAATTACTTTTCCCTCGTCGATATCAGCATGAGCCAATGCCAATGACTGTAAGAAGCACAATCAAATTATAATTGAAAATGTAAGGATAAAAGAGAAGGGAATAAAAATGAGAAGAAGTGAGAACTTAATTACCAGAGGTGCAGGACCTCTGACAACCCGTCCTTGGTTGTTGTACTGAGAACCATGGCAGGGGCAGATGAACTTGTTCTCGGCGGCATTCCATGGGACAACACAACCAAGGTGGGTGCAGACACCATTGATCCCGTAGGTTGCAAGAGTTCTGTCGCTCTCCACAACAAGATAGGTAGGATCTCCCTGCAGGGGCCAAGGAGTTTAAAAGCAAATGTCAGACGCATAACAGCTCTTACAATATACTACTGAACAACTCACATCAGATGAAGTTTCTTCGAGGGATCAGAGTGCACAAGTTGCATGTTTAGTTCACCTTCAACCCTTGGGTGAGTGTTCTATCATTAGGTCCATGAGTCTTCAGCCATTCATTAGCAATGATATCATTTCCAAGGGCATCTTTAGCTGGAATTCCTCCACCCTCACCTCCTGAGCTGCAATCGTTCCCAGTAAAACAAAAAACTATGAGTTATTAGGATACTTGTTTTTAAAACAAACAAGGCATGTAGGCAAAAGCTGCAAATGAGAAAATAAACTCACAGATGTTAGCACTCTTGTTACACAAATCTGAACTCCGAAATACTAATGGCTCAGGCATTTACATAAAATTTGATAACAGTTGACAACATCATAATTGGCTCGGTTTCATTCCACTTACTTGAAGCTTTCATTTTATAAGATGATCTAAAGCACAATGACCAGTACTCATGTGTTTTCAAATGTATTTATCAGAAAGGATGGTGCATGCACCACTTTCTGCTAGAAATCAAGCAATGACATAATCAATGGCAGAAACAAACATATTTTATTATCACATGTCACTGCAAAAGTAAACCAAGACATTAGACGCACATAGAGGGAAACTACCGAAGCCAAGCTAAATGGAATCAACGGCTATCACTAAACCGCCACATGCTTGTCAAGGTTAGTTTATCCAAGTTATTTCAGAAAACCTTCATCAGGTGAATGCAATATTATGAGACCTAGAAACCATCATAATGACATAAACAGCCATCAAATTGCAAGAAAAAGTGCTACTGCCAACTAGCATAAACATTAAGCTAAAGCATATAAAATCATCTCAATTACTTTCAACTGTGTAAAATATTTCTGATCAACTAAAAAGCTCACAGTCAGAAGACAGGGGATTATACAAGGAACAGGGCAAAATCAGAAACTCTAATCAGAGGAAATTAGAAGATTGAAGAAAACTCAATTCAAGGTCCGCAAACTTTGAACTAACCATGCTAAAAGAAAAGGATCTAAACTTACATGCCACGATAAAACAGAATATTGACAACCATTTCAAACTTCCGAAAGAAGGGGAGGGAATGAATTAAAAAGGCTCTCTCACCCAGGTGGAACAAAGAAGTAAGTATACGGTCCCAACATCGCAACAGAAGGCAAAGACAGAGCTCCCAACACAAGAAGGTTCATCAGCTTCCTCTTCCCCATGTCTGGCACTCTGTCAGCTGAAATGCTCGTCGCCATGCACGTGACCTTCATGCCCCTCCCCTTCCCAAATCCCAACCCTTTGGCTGGCTTAGCCAGAAGCGCCTGCGACGGCGCAAAGATCCCATTTTTGCCTGAACAAAGCTGCAAATTTTCAGGGAACAAGAAGATACTGTTAGTCTGTAAGGTGAAACAGAGTGAGGGCTTGAAGTTAGTGATGAAGAGGGTACCTGACATGTGGTGGCAGCAGTGGAGAGAGTTGTGGAAGCCATGGGAGTTGAATGAAAGCTTTGGTGTTGGTCTGGATTGGAGATGGATTGCTTTTAAATTTTCATGAGCAAGGAAAAAAAGAAGAGGGAGGTAGGGATTTAGTTGTTAAGAAGATAGGGATTCAGTGGTTGGTTGATGGAAAGCCACTGGCTTCACAGAACCACACATTTGGATTATGTGCACAAATATTCTTTCCCCCTCTATATCCCCTTTGGTGTGGTATGTGCATTTAAAAATTTTGCATAAAAAATATTTCATAGAGTCACGTTGTGAAAGTAAATGTGCAATAAGATTACAGAAAAAGTATCCTTTACAAGCGAAGAATAAGAAGATTTCGTTAATATGGAAAAACTATCACTAACATATTTACTCCCTAAAATTAGCTCTGTTTGGAAATTTATTTTCCTAAGAAAAGAAAACTAAAGAATATAAGCATCTGAAAACAAGAACGACACAAACAAAAGAAAGCCCAGAACTTTAGACAGGTTGGTTGGATGCGAATAAACTCTGAAAAGAGGCCGAAAACCTCAAACCTACCGGGAAAAAAAAAACACTTGGATTTAAGAACTACCATCGCTGAAGGCCTGCAAAGAGACCTTTTGCATTTGCTCATTGTCCTAATAACTCTTCAAGCTCTCATCCAGGATAAAGAACTGTGAGTACCTTAAGGTAGTTTACGATGTAAACCTTCCGAAAGAAAGCTGGTACTTGTACAAATACATCTACAGCAAATTTTGACGAGATCATTTGTCCATCATAAGGCATTTTCTTTCTTTTCTTTTTTTTTTCCGACAAACATGAACTCTGATGTAGCCATTCTCACTCCCCAACCAGCCATGCCCTGCAACTTTGGCAACAACCGGCCATTTCATTAGCTCCCTAACTTCATTCACACCATCCCATTTCCCAGCAGCAGCGAAGATGTTACCATATAAGCCCCAGGCCTCTCATTGCCTGTCGGTTTGAGAACCTTTTTAGTAGCAAGATTTGCCATTTGCACATCCCCTAGAGCCTTGATGCTCCTAGACCTCAAACATCAGAATTTGGCTCCTATGAAATTTTCCTAAGAAACAAATAGTAGGCTTCATTCAAATTCCCCGTTCGGCCATGGAGATCTACCATGCAAGCAGAGTGCCCCATCCTTGGTTTGAACCCGAAACCCTTCTCCATAATTCCAAAGATCTCCCTACCGCCGGACACTCAGAAAGGTCGCAAGGTTCGGCTTAACATTACACGCCTCAATCAAATTGAAAAACTCAATAGCAGTGTCTGCCATCCCATTCTTCCCATATCCATTGATCATCATCGCTGTCCAATAAACGACATACATCTCTGCCATGTGATCGAAGATTCTTCTGGCATCCTCCGCTCTGCCGCATTTCGAGCACATCGCAACAAGGGAACTCCCAGACTTCACATGGGAGAAGATATTCATCTTGATGAGTTGAGCGCGAACTTGCTTGCCAAATTCAAACGCTCAGCATGTTCCAATTAACGCCCAAAAGGAGGAAATCGTGGTCCAAAACTGAAAACGACCTTATGCCCGTCTACAACGTTGTGTTGTACTCTTCGATTATAGCACTATATATCACTACCTCCATTTCTAAGGTGGTTTTGTAGGCGGAAAAAATTGGAAAGCAAACGGAAAAGCCACACTGAGCCAAATAGTGAGGCTAATAGCCCCGTGCGCGGCTAATAGCCTCGCGCGCAGGAAAGGCAGCGTCACGCACGCGGGGCTATTTCAGTTTCTAAATTAGGTTTCATTCTAGATTTCAATCAGAATCTCGATTCTAATCATATCAAATCACTTGGAATCAAAGATTTCGTATCTAAATACAAATTCAGAGATAAATTTGATCATGATTCCATCCTTATCTCGAAGGAAACTCCGAAATCTATAAATAGAACACAAGAGAGGATTTTCGGGGATCTTTTGGAATGGAAGAGATTTGATATCAAATTATTTCTATAGAGAGCAGTCAAACCCTCGTCCAACCCTCGTCCAGAAGCTATTCTCCACGTTGAAAATTGATTTTGGGTGTTAGCACAAGGACGACGCTCCATAGCCACACTAAAACCCACTACTTTCTGTAAAACAGAGAGACGCGACCGATAAGTCACTCTCGTTTGTTTCTTTTCTTTTCATTGTAATTTAGATATTTTCGTTATAATTTTTATTTATCCATGGCAATGAAAGGAAGAGTGTCTTTCGACGGAAACAGGCTTCAAATGTCAACTCGGCATCTGTAAATGATTGCTCGTTCATACATCCGACAAGCAATGCAGTGGAGCACACTGGATTGCTGTCCAGCATAGATTCAAACACCCCCTTAGCATAACTAAGCGTCCCATTCTTGAAGTACGAATCAATTAGCACCACAAACAGGACCTCATATGTCCCCATTTCCAATTTGGTAATCTGAGTATGGACCCGTCTCAAAGAAAACTTCATCGCCGAGATATTCAGAGCCATCGACAAAGTTTTATAAACCCATCTGGCCTTATTGGAAAGTGCTATCAGGTAATTGTACGCCGACAGTGTTTGCTTCGGCATTTCATCGAACATCTTGCGCGCAATACAGAGGGAACAGATTTTATACGGAGGATGAGCAATAATTTAGTAAGTTGATGGAGGAGATGTTGTGACGTGGGTATGAATTGTTTCACCTTTTGAGGTTGAATTTGAATCGATGGCGCGTTGGAGAGCGGAGGCTGTTGAGGATGAACTTTGGAGAAAAATGGGACAAGGGTTTGGATTTTGATTTGTTGAGAAGAGAGGAGTAGGATCAGGCTCCGCTGATGATTGGATTTAAACTAATGTTATAATTTTGTAACATCAATAACCATATACAAGTAACACCCCGAACCAGCATAGTTTGCATAAAAGTGCAATTTGAGTCTAATCGGTGTCTCTACACTGGCCAGACTGTTCTCTGAACGGGACTGTCAGCCCGTCCAATGCAATTTCTATCCGGAGTTTCCAGCTCAGCCAGTATGTTCGAAGGTGGGTTACTAATTTAAGAAAACCCACTGGCCGAGTTGTACACACCGACCAAACAACACACTGGCCGGGTTGTACACCTCAGCCTGACAAACACACTGGCTGGTTATGAAACCTCAGCCAGTGCGTTTTTTTATTTAACTTCAATATATACAAATACCAATAAGATTATATTGTATCTTAAATATTTCAAATTAATTTTGGTATTGAAAATTTTGAATGAGAAGATGACAAATGTTAGATATAATTCACAAATAGCGTATTACATCATATTAAGTACAAATTGATAGCGAAGTTAAATAAAAAAACGTATACACACAACCATAAAAAATATTCATAAGACCAAATAGAATACGACTCGTTGATTCTTGTCAACAAAGTTCAATCATAGAACATGGATTAATATGTTATGATCTTTTTTTTTTTCTAAATAAAAAAGGAAATAGGAGAGTACTTAATATTTCTCTTCTGATTATCAGAAACATAATGAAAAATTCTTATAATAAACTTTAAAATACTTTACTTTATAATATATACTTTTTATCACTGATTAATATAATATAATGGACTTTTACTCGCCATCGACTTCAAAGAAAACTATATTAATGGATTCCGCACAATTCAAATTTATTTCATATAGTATGTTTCAAATAGATTAGCAATCACAGTAACTATTTTTTTTCCCTCAAGGAAAAAAATAGTTAATCAAACAAATTAATCAAAAGCTCACATATCGCTATAAAAGAATATTAAAAAAAAATAAAAAAGACATCCATCTATAATCAATATGAAACGCACGCCCCACTTGAATGCACGACCACCGAATCCATGGCCACTCCACATCTCCAACTCGAATGGCACCATCGCCATCGCCATCACCATCGCCATCTTTCATTCTCAGTCCACACCAATACCTAAACTTCAGCCCATTGCAATCCCACACCACCAATTTCTAGCCAGCGAGCTCAATATAAGCCTTATCGTGTGCCCGAACGTCCACTGTCACCTCCACCTCACCGTCAAGCCTCACCTCCTTCATTATTACTTCCCTCACCTGTGAGGACACCACTATCGTCCTAGGGGCGGTCACCTCGCTCTGTCGCTGCTCGATGGGGATGGCCCAACGTCCCCCTTTATTCACATACTGGTGTTGCACCCGCCATGTTGAACTTGGAATCGAGGGTCGTGTTGCGATGAAAGATGACAGGAAGGTCATAGATGGCGAGGTGGGAGACGGGGTTGCGGCTGACAAAGACATCGAACATGAGAGATCTGAGGATGAATATGAGGAGGTAGACAGAGGATAGGCAACATGAGATGCGTGTCTTCTTGGCAGGCTGCTCTTCTCGATGGAGGACGGGGGGCTGATCTGGGCGGAGGAAGTTGAAGTAAGAGGAGGAAGTTGGAACGGAAGAAGAAGAAGAGAGAGGAGAGAGAGAGAGAGAGAGAGGACAGTTTTAACAAGACCTAATCTCCTAGTGAGCCCCAACTTATTTCCTAGTGAGCCCTAATTTTTCTTGGTTAGCCCCATTTTTTCCTTCATGTATTTCATTGGTGATTACAAAAGTAAAATTGAAAAAGGAAAAAAAAACAACATGGGCTTACAGAGAAAAAATGGTATAGTTTTAAACTTCTCTGGAGCTTACTAGTAAAAATATGGGGCGCATCTAACAACTCTCATTTTCTTAGCGCTTCCAGTTTTCAGAGTGATAAGAAAAAAAAAGAAAAAAATGTTCCGTTTTTTTCTTGAGACAGGACATGATTTTTGGAGTTTAAGAGGGAAAGACGAACCAATTATCGGGCCGTAAGCCCAAAATAGGAAAGCCCATTGGATAAGCCCATGCATCAGATATTCCATTGAGAGTTTTTTTATATTGTTTTTTTCCTTTATAGTATTATGATTAATGAAATATTCATAAATTTTATATTTTCCCACGGACTAAAAGTGAGGCAATGGTTTTTAAAGGTACAATGAGAAGAGGACGAAGTTGTATATTATTATTCTTCTTCTTCTTCTAAACATCATTTATAGTTTACAGGAAAATACACACATAAGATACTATTTAGTACATGTGACATTGAGGAAATTCAAACCACTTCTAATGCAGTCTAAAGATAATTATACCATTTGCACACTACGAATTAATTTTCTTTATAAGGTTACACTACAAAATAATTTGAGACATTTCTTAACTTGTAATTTGAGAAATTGAGGAACTTAACATGTAGAGTTAGACATTTCCTACAAAGCAATACAAATTTGATCGATTTCTCGTGTTCATGAAAGTGATGTGACACATGATTTCTAAGCGCTTTAGAAACCCTCACAAAAAATGGGCAGACAAACCCTTTCACATAAAATAAATCTTTATGGATTGACAGCATTAACTCGTGATCGTTTCCCAGGCCTACCATATGCCCATGACTTCATACTGGGCCTCTTCCAATAGCTATTGTCCAGCAGGCTAGGTATAGGATCCACTGGGCCTTTCCCTAATGTCCTATATAAATATATGTCCTAGAGTGCATGGGCCATGGCATTTGTCTCTTTATCTCTCCTTCCTCTACATAAGACAAGTTAGGGGCCCAGTAAAACAGTGGTCCTACGTAGACGTAGCTAGCTAGCATTTTGTAATAATTGTGCCCTCTGCATGGGGTGATAAGCGTGAGAAGCCAGCAGGCCCATGCACTCATCTGTCATCACCAAATTACACACACATACAGCGTGCATTCTCTGGAAAAAAAAAAACCCACAGTCATGGTAGAAAATTTAAAAAAATAAAAATTTAAAAGATTATTTACACTCAGAACCTTATAGTATGAGTCATGTAATATTTAGACTCCCTGAAATTTAAAACTCTCACTTAAACCCTCCGAAGTACCTAAATCACCGTGTTTTAATTACATTTAGACTCCTGGTCCAGGAGGTCTAAGTGAGAGTTTTAAATTTCAGGGAGTCTGAGTATAATTAACCCAAATTTAAATAAACTCATATAGGAATCTCACATATTTGGAGGGAAAAAAAAAACATGATGTGTGATGCCTAGCTCTTTGTAGTTTAACTAATAGATTCATATCTAATATGAGGCCAAAATTAATAAAGTTTATAATAAATTTTATAAACTTATAAATTAATTGTAACTATCATTTTGATTATAAACTATTTTAATTATTAATATTATTATTAGCATTTTAAGACCCATTTCTTTCTCTCTTTATAAGATATACAAGAAATATCTAGAATTATTAGTTAAAATTTATATTCTGTGTTGTATTTTTTTTCCCTCACACATACATATATTTCAATTCAAACGTTTCTATGTATATATATATATCTCATCATTTTTTGGGAAAAAAAAAAACATCTTTGAAATTTATGTTCTAAAATAAAACTATAGATATTAGCTTATCTCAGATTCTTGAAATAAAAAACTTAGTTATTGTTATTGTTGTAAAACTAAAAATTTATTTTCTTGCGTCAATTTTAGCTAAAAGGACAATAGCATCTTATCTAACCTCCCAAAGTATTGTATCTAATAATTTTTCATGATTAAATAATTATCACGCAATTATTTTCTTAAGAAACAGCAAAGAAAGAAAGAAGGAATTCTCTAAACAGTAGTTCGTACAGATCGAACAATTTCTTTTCTACCCCTCCAACTCTCCAAGTATATTTATATTGACCGGCACTTGATTAAAATTAGATTCGTCTTTCTAAACTCATAATCTCTGATTGACAAAAGACTTGACACTTTTTTAATCAAAGCCATGCGCGACCGAGCTATACAAGACATGCTTCAGCTTAGAAAAATACGACTTAGGGCAGCGCAAGATTAAATATTAATTAAGCTACCATCTGATCGAGATTAGGGTTTCGTATGCAAGTGCTTAGGCTGGGGAGAAAGCATCATTAAGTTGTTTGATTGAAAATCAAATGCACTTTTTTCTATGGAATTACCATAAATTAAGATTTCCTTTTGTTTTATTTCTTATTTATTTATCTTTTTAAAAGGAAAAAAAAATATTAGGTTGCAGAATATGTAACTGCTTCGAAGGAGCAATTGGACTTTGTGGTGGACATTCTCTGGTGGACCACAACCTTTTATTATTAGGGGTATTTACAGATATGTCTTTTAAATCTTTATAAATCACAATTTAGTTTTCCAAATCTTCATAGTTAGGATTTAGTCTCCAAATACTTTAACTTACTACAATTTAGTCCCAAGTTTATATTTTGGCCAGATTTTTCTGTTTTACCCCTGATTTCTTTCATTTAATTCCCTTTCCCTCTTCTCGCTCTCTTCTTAGTTTTTATTGGGTTCCTCTTTGTTCTTCTCTTCTCTCTCTATTCATTTATTAGGTTCTCCATCTCAATATTGAAACTAAATGTATTATTTTCCACTAAACTTTAAGTCTCAATATAAATTCATTTATTGGGCTCTCTCTCTATATTGCATGAATTCAATTCTAGATTTAATACATTTAGTAGAGAATAATATATTTGGTCTCAATATAAAGAGGAAGAATCCAATAAGCGAATAGAGAAAGAAGAGAAGAAGAAGAAGAAGAAGAAGAAGAAGGGAACCCAATAAAAACTAAGAAGAGAGAGGGAAAAGGTAGGGGAATTAAGTGAAAAAAATCAGAGGTAAAACGGAAAAATCAGGTTAAAATATAAATTAGGGGACTAAATTGTAGTAACTTAAAGAATTTGGGGGGTTAAACTAAATATGAAGATATGGGGGACTAAATTATAATTTATATTAAGGGACAGACCTGTAAATATCACTTTTTATTATAACATGAATGCCCTTGTTCTTTATGCTCATGTTATAGGGATACAATAACAATATCCATCAAGACTAGGAGTGTATTCGTTATTTTAGGGGGGGCGGGTATTGCAATTTAGTATTGATTTGGGGGTTTTCTGTTAAATTCTGCAGAAATACTAAATGGTACTTAAATACACTAGCCAGCGGATTCACCAGGGAAAATAGTGTGCTCCCAAACTATAGCTTGAGTGGGGCCCAAGCCAAAAGTGGCAACTCTTTGAAAAGTCAAAACATGGCTCAACGGAACAGAGGACAGGGGACGTGAGCGAGAAAATCCAATTTCTCATCTCGTGGTTTTTAAGTTTGTACTGTATGATGTGCGGTCACCTGCGGTGATCCTAAGGCGTATGCAACGATAGTCGATAGCTGCTTCAATTTCCTTTTCCTTTTCCTATTTTCTTTTCTTTAATGAATCATGCAAATTGCCAAATGATCAATTTTGAAAATATAGGTAATGGATTTGTTCATAATATTCTAAATTGTAAAATATATATTATAAACTATTTTAATGCATCCTTATATTTAAGGACATGTTCCCTCAAATAAGTAGTGAAAAATAAGTTTATTTATATTCGATACTATTACAATAATTAGCATAGCACAAACCTTGCATTTTTCTTTAAAATTAATGGGTAATAACTTATTTATAATTTTAATATATCATACGTATGCAAATTGTAATATTATCTTTCATTCATAGTCAACTATATAATAAATAATATGGACATCGCACAATACACATGTACTATGCACACACACACCCCTAAGATATGTAACTCTTAATTGTAATAAGGAAGTTAGTATTTTAATATTTTAAGGATTGTAATAGCAGAGTTTTACATTCACCAAACTATAAGAGATTGCTATCACTTGGCATACCATAGTGTATAATTTTTAGATAGGGTGTAAATATAGTATGTAATAAGATCCATTGCATAATGAGAAATAATTAAATAATAAACTACTTTTACATTACATGGAATTTTGAGAATTTAACTTACACAAATACAAAATTATATTAAATTTATTTACCATTTTAAGATAACAAAGAAACATAAATTAACTTTAAATGGCATTGTTCTCCCTTGGGAACACAATGTAAAGACAAGAAGTTTTAAGAACTTCTAGTAGGATTCATATATAAACTAAATGGAAAATGACAATAACATATACTAACTGCTTTCTAATAACTCTTGCTACCCTTCGTAGACAACACATGTTATGCTGAGAAATATACATAAAACATCTAGCATCGATCATATATTAAATTTATTGTGACATCGTGAAATTAATTTGTCAAATATACCAGGATATATATGCTCGTTATCCATACTAATTATGAAAATTAATTTACTAGACAATAAATGTGAAGTCGTCATTGGCACCGTAATTAACAACAAAATAATGCATTCTATTTTCTTTCAGAAAAAGTTACAATTCCACCGAAATACTTCATTAAAAAAAAAAAGAGTAGAAATATAATTAGACTAAATTCACTTACTTTTAAAAAATATTATGATAAAAATAGAGACATAATATATTATTAAAAGAAGTGAGAGGTGAGGAGACAAACTTGGATTTCTCAAGAGAGGAAGCTCCCCACAAGAATATTACGGGAAATACAAAATGGGCACTGCAATTGACTTGGTGAGCACCATTTTCCCCTAAATCACTTTACTACAGAATGTGGTGCTCACTATGTAAAATGTGGTGCGCATTTAGAATTTCCCGAATATCACCTCTGCCGTTTCATTTTCCCTCTCTCCCGCTCAACTCTCAATTCGACAGTGATATCTACTCCATCATCCGCCGTCCAGCTGTCACCAAACCTCTCATCGAGCCGTTCCTTTCCAGCTGATATTTGTCTTATGGTAATAATTCCTCGAATTTCAGCTAAAAACCAAAATAGAAAAATTAAAAATTGCGAAATTGACTGCATATATGATAGGAGATGAGAGCATGTATGATAGGAGATGAGAGAGAGAGAGACGGTGGTGAAGTAGAAGCCTCTCTTTGAGCCCTTCCTCCTTATAAAAAAGCAATTGCTCTGTCTCTCTCTCTCTCTCTATCTCTCTCTAAACATCTCCCTCCCTCTGTCATCAATGGAGTTCGATCTCGAGAATCCGCTCATTACCAGCGAGGACGACCCGATCGCCGATCTCTTCGCCGTCGAAGCAGACTTCATGTGCTCGCCGCTCGGCGGTACCGCCAAACAAGCCACCCGCCAGGACGCCGTCTCGTTGCTCAGTCAGGTGCGTACGCAAAAAATTAGATCAACCGGGAGCTTACAGATGAAGAAATCGATTTTCGTTTTGGATCTTTTTGATGTTTTTCAGGCGCAGTTCGCTTGGAGAATCGATCCGTTCCTGACCTACCTCGCCGGGAACTACGTCGATCGGTTCCTCTCCAAGTCAGAGATTCCGGTAACGATGCATGTCTTAGTCCGAATGGATTTGATCGGAGATTTTTCGATCTGATCCGATCTAATTTCATTTAATTTTATGATTTTATTTATTTATTTATTTATTTTCTGTTATTTTGATTACAGAGTGGGAAGCCGTGGATCGTACGGCTGCTGACCATCGCGTGCCTCTCTCTGGCAGCCAAGATGATGAAGATAGACATCAGCTTGTTCGATCTCCAGGTACTTTTTCAGCTAGTCCCTTAATTGATTTATAATTTTGTTATAAAAAACCTTTAATTTTGGTTTTGTCTGTTTGCCCTCATTTGGATGGAACAGAGAAACGAAGTTTTCATCTTCGACGGGCAGACTATCCATCGGATGGAAATGCTGGTGCTTGGTTCTCTCGAATGGCGAATGCGATCCATTACTCCTTTCTGCTTCATCAATTACTTCACTGCCTTCTTCATGCCCGATCTGCTACCTCATCTCCAAGCTCTCAAGAATCGTGCTGTTGAAGCTGTCCTCAATTCTCAGAGCGGTACTAATGATTCAACGATCGATCGACCGATCCATCTTTTCCCCCCCATTGTTTATTAAGGATTTCCTTTGGTTTTTGATAAATTAAATTTCAGATATTAGGATTCTTGAATTCAAACCATCGCTGATCGCCGCGTCGGCGGTCCTCTCGGCCGCGAACGAGCTGTTCCCGCTCCAATTCGCCTCCATCAATTCTGGCATCTCAGCTTCCGAATTCATAGATGCAGTAAAGAAAAAAAGACAAATCTAATTCTTTCTTCGGTAAATTTTGCTTTGTTTGATGTCATTTAAGATTGATTGGGGTTTTGCATTAATTATATGCAGGAGAAGCTGATAGATTGCCTGAGCTTGACGAATGACGCGGCGATGGTTGACAGTGAATCGACATTTGAGATGGTGTCCAGCAGCGCTGACACCCCAGTTACGGTGCTCTTTGGAGCAACTGACCTCTCTTCGACTGCTAGCGAGAGCGATCTCACCACCGTAGATTCGATTTCCGACGATCGAGACGTGAAGAAGCGCAGGACTGGTGAAGGACCTGGTGGTACTGCTGGTGCTCTCTCTGGCGATTGAACCGAAACCCAATTAGTACAAAAAATAAAATAAAAAATATGAGGGACGGAAATGCAAACCAAGACAGTATAGAAAGAAGAAGAGAGAGAACTAAAAAAAAATTTATTATCGTTTGCGAGTAATAATATATTTTGGTGCAATTTAAAAAAAAAAATATTTCTGGTAATTTTTATCGCTTTTGTTGGTGCGAGGAGCTGCAAAAAGACGAACGGTGCAGACAAACGACAGCTTTAGGTTGGAGACAGGCAATTTTGCAGTTTGGTACCTGAAGTAAACAAAAATTGTTGAAACAGGCGTTTGTTATTAATAATTATATAAGAAAATTTCGGTCAACCAGAGTACGGATCTATTAGCGTGTCGGGTAGAGGGAAACCGACACGTTCGTTGAAAATCCAACGCCAGCACTGTCGATTTTTTATTTTTTGTTTGTTCCTTGGATGAGAACATCTGGGCGACACGTGGCTTGGATACTCTAAGTACGTATTCTTTGGAGCGCTGCATGCTGGAGGTTTCTATGGACGCATGTACGTACTAGTCTTTGGCTGGACATACGGTGCATCACGGGCGAAGCACATAAACTCAAATACTCTTGACTGGTATTTAATTAAGCCAACAATGATTGTCAATTAAACCGTCTCATCTCGAGTGACGCTGCTACGCTGCTCACATGGTATGTGAGGTTTCAAGTTAGACTTTTGACTCCCAGTAAAAACTCAATTTGAACAATTCTCAACCTTTTTATTCTCTCTTTTATTTTTAATGCCTTCATTTTTAAACAATACATACCCTCAGAATAAAATGATGCTATATATATATTGAACAACAATGATGTCATATATGTATATGCTTTTGTATGTATGACTACAGTTCAAGGTGAAAAACATGCTTGTGGTTCTCAGATCTTTTCATATGCAATCTGAATCTGTCTAGAAAACATAGAGTTCAAACTGTAATGTCCAGCATAACTGTGAAATATCTGATTGAATTTGGATATCCAATGCGTATTAAAAATTGGATCACCATGTAATTTTACTAATGTTTAGCTATTTTCTTATTATATTTGTGAAATGCATACCAACAAAAATTTTGCGATACAAACACAAATTAAATTTCATCCAATTAAGGAGTTAACAATTAATAATACAATAAGGGAGTGTGTATTAGATGAGAGCGATACGAAAGTGTAAAAGTCACTTCTTTTTAATGCAAAAGAGTAGTTTTAGTAATTTTAATATTCCAAATTTTGAACTATCTGTATTATTCTTTTGAGTCCATTCGTGCCGAACAAGTCTACTGAAGTTAATTTTAGATATCGAGATAACTTTTGGTGGATATAACTTTAAATCCGTAACTTCAAATGACATTCATTCTTAACGGATATTAGTTTTCTAATATTTAGAATTTTCAAAAATTTTCTTTACGAGTCTCCCGAAAAATATTTCTAAATTTACTAATTTAATAATATTAAAATCATCATTCTAATTACTTCGGAATTTTAGTTCATTTATTCCAGATACCGAAATGATAAACATATAATTTTCTAGTGCTCCTCTCGTTGAGTACTACATGCTACATAAATTTGATAGTATTTGAAAAACGTTTACCGAAACCGTAAATAATAAAATATAAAATAAAATGAAAATTGCTTTACGCACCGCAAATTTCTAAGGGCACCTCTCACTTTTTAAAGAAAAGTTCTAAGAGCACCCCCTCACTTTTATGTCAATGCTGCAGTATCTCCACCAGGCAAAGGAGAGTTGAGGTGTCACATAGAGAGGGGTTTAATAATTGAAGTGTTAAAAGAATGTGAAAGGCAAAAATAAAAAAACAATTTCTCATCACACTCATCTCACCCCTCAAACACCCGAGAGCAAAGGAGAAGAAGAAGCTCAGATGTTTTGGGGAAAAAGGAAAAAAATAAATAAATAGAGAAAATGGGAAGAAAAAGGGAAGAAAGAAAAAGAAGAGAAAGAAAGGAAGATTCAAGAAATCGAAGAAAATTTAAAAAGAACTTGATGTAAGTAATATAGTTCTCTTTTTCTAGTACACAATTATCTTCTTTTAGTACACATCAATTTGATAATTTCTTTTGATTATTTAATTTTTTATGTTGATTATATTTGTTGTAGAAATAATCAAATGTTGGTCATTTTGTTAAATTAAGTTTAGATTCTGATTAGAAATTTTATTTTTTTTTAAGAAGAATGGTCATATTTATAATTATGTCCATATTGTATACTACAAGTTTTCTTACAATAATTTTTGCAAATAGATAAAAATAAAATAAAATAAAATAACAAAAAAAAAAACAACAAGAAGAAAGGAAACGTGTTGAAGTAGAGAGAAAAGGAAAGGTAGATGAAATAGAATTTAGGTGACTTAATAAAATAATAATAATAATAATCGGTTGGGTTCGGCCCAGCCTAGTTACTAGAGAGAGAGAAGAGAGTTACAATTTAATGTGCTCGACTGCAATTGAAAAAAAAAAAGAGAAAAGAAGGGCTTCAGTGGGCTGGGGCTCAGGCCTGGGCCTGGGCCGGATGGGCAAAAAAGAAACAAAGGGCTGCAGCGGGCTGGGCTGCAGTTAAAGGAAAAAAAATATAATGCAGTGGGCTCAGACTTGGGTTGGATAGGAAAAAAAATGGGATGTGCAGTGGGCTTGATGATTAATGGATTGGTCTTGGACTTGGATCTTAATTGGAAATAATTGATGAATTGAAAATTAAAAATACCAGCAGCAGCAGCAACAGCAGCAGCAGCAACAACAATAATAATAATAATATAAATAAATAAATAATTGATAGATTGGGCTTGGATTTTAATTGAAAATTAATTAAAGAAAAAAATATAAATATATATGATTGAGTCTATAAATGAAATAAGTTCATAAGTTTGGATTTAGAAATAATGTAGTATTATTACATAATGCACTTAGTTTATAAATTAGACTATTGATTGATATTTAGAACTGAAATCAATTATTGAATCAATTTTGATAATATATATTGTGATATAATTGTGCACTAATATTATTAAGATGACACAGATATCTAATTCATCATGCTACAAGTCATTTGCAGTCGTGGAGACGTAAGCATTCTAGCTGAATTGAAAAATAATTAAAGAAATGAAAAGGAAATAAACAAACAAATATAATATAAAATAAATTATGCTATGATGTTATGAGTCATGTGCATAATATATTATAAATTCGGAGATAGGAGAAACTATATGATGAATAAGACCCGTGTCGTATAAAGAATGATTGCAATGTTAATGTCGAGAATCTTTTATTGCAGCGGCCTGGGTGATACTGAATCACCAATTGATAATTGATACGCAATATGATATGTCCGTTATTGTAATACAGTACGGAAATTGAATTGAATACCTACCGGCATGGCATGCTTTAGTGCCATGCGATTGAGGATGGGACCCGGGTATGCACGGACACTTATACGACAATGGAGAATAGCATTATTTTATCCATCTATACGATTTCTACAATTAACTTGGACGATGACTGAGACAAATAGAATAAATAATTAAAATAAATAGACTAATTATAGTTATGTTCGTTTACTTATTTATGTATTATTTATTTATACTTGTTTACATGTTTAATTCATATGTTCATGAACAACACTGACATAAGTATGCTCACACACACTGATACTCTTGTACTATGATAGTATACATTTTCTCTTTTTAAAGTGTTACTTGTTGGGTTTAATCTCCTGAATTTTGAATCCAAATTTAGAAAGCGAAGAAAGAGAACAAGTCCTAACTGAAGGCTCATAGTTCACTGAGCAAACAGAGCGACAGTAAGAGAATGAAGTACTTCCTGGAGAATCCTTACATATTTTGTATATATTTCATTTTGCTTGGACACTACTTTTCTCTTTTGAATATTTTGTGTTCATATTTAAACCAATGTGCCATTTTGTGTAATTAACTTTCGTATGAATTGAATCCTTTCAGTTTCCGGCATGTTATTTATTCATCTGTTGTGACAAAAGTTATGATTATTCCAAAATCCTGTAACTGTTGGGTTGTATAGTATAACTTTTACGTAGCATCGTTTGTTTTGGAAAGCAACTGAAAAACGGGAGTGTGACAGGATAGTATTAGAGTTTAGGTTTAGGTAAAAGACCATATGACTACTGCCAAATAAGAACATGCATGTGACTTATTCTTAATAATTATTTCTTATTCTTTGATATCTATTTGATCTAGTATCGTGCCTATCTTATTGTTTCTTATTGTTTGAGATACCTATCTTGAATTCCTTTTATTGATTCCTATCTGGTCCATTGCAGAATAATGTCGATCCAATTTTCTGCGAGTACGAGTGCAAATCCGATAGATGAGACCTCTAATCTAGTGTAAAGAGTAGCACAAACGCAAGAGACAACGACGATGATATTAGAAAGAATGTTGCATTCAAAAGAACTAGAAAGAACCGGAATGATGTTGGATTTTCAGAAACTGCAGCTATCAGTATTTTCTGGGATAGAAGGATCACTGAAGGCTAAACAGTGGATTGTAGATATGAAAAATTTTCTAAGGGCAGCAAGAATTTCAAAATAAAATCGAGTAGAGGTAGTATGTATATAGGTGACTGATGTAACCAGAACATAGTGGCTTACCGAAGAAGTAAAGTACGAGGAACCCCTAACTTGGAAGAAGTTTATAGAGAACATATGAAAGCGGCCCAAAAAATACAAAAAAATGGACAGATCAACTCCGAAAACCATTAAAGTTTGAAGTAGGAGATAAAGTTTTTATTAAAATATCCCCGATGAAGGTTGTAATTAGATTCGGTAAGAAATGTAAGGTAAGTTTAAGATACATCGGGTCATTTGGGTCCACGAAAATGATTGAAAATCTTACATATAAATTATCATTACCATCAGAGATAGAAACTGTTCATGATGTATTTCATGTATCACAGTTGAGGAAATGTTTGGCTGAAAAACACAACGTAATAGATCTATCTGAGGTAGATTTGAAATCATTCCTAAAGTATGAGAAGCAGCACATAGCAATTATCGGTCGAAGGGAGAAAGTCCTAAAGAATAAAGTGATACCGTTGGTCTTAATTTCATGGGATGCACAATTACCAAGAGATTCCACTTGGAAGTTTGAGAAAGACATCAGAATGGGAAAGAATCAATCGCTAAATATGTGGTATCATTCGATTTTGTCTTACAAGCGAATAGAAGTATCCTTTCATGAGAGAGACATCTGGTTCATGCGTTTTACCATCCCAACTCTTGGGCGGGATGCACAACATAAGTGGCAGAACACATGAACCATACTGTAGTAAGCGGCCCACTGAAGCGGCAACAGCATCAGCGGCAACAGCAATGGCGGTGACAACGACTAATTTGTAAGAATGAAGGGTTTTTTTTAAAAAAAATTTATGACAAACTTATAATTATTTATTATTTAGACACCAAGACTCACTAGGAATGGGGCGCATTTAGAATTTCCCTCTTTCTTGTGCTGTGAGAAATGTCTCTGCGTTCGTTCTCCCTTTATTTAGAGCAGGCCTAAGTCCATGTTAGGTAAGATTCTTATAAGCATGAGGCCTGGAAACTTGAGTGTGGGGGTGTTTCCTGATATCTGCGTTATTTTTCAATTATGAGGCCAGCTCGTTGACAGTAATACGTACTACAATAAGGGAGCACTTTGGATGGTAGAGGCGTTGTTTGGTTTAGCAAAAGAGAGAAGAGAGAGTTGAGGGAATTTGTTAACAATAGAGGGAAATGCTAGCCATCAGACTTTGTTTGATCAATTCATGCCTAAAGGCATGAAGATCAGTTCAAAACAGCATACACACACACACACACGCGCGAAGGAAGAGAAGCTATCTGCGTCTCATATTCACTGCTGGTTTACAAGGCACCGAGCATTGATACATACATATATATACATAACGCCAACAAATACTTGGAAACTCTGATTCTAGTATCGCTTTGACATTGCCGGGAGAAAGCACTTGCTCTTCCTATCATTGTAAATTCTCACCACCACCGCCGCCGTCTCCTCTATCGCTTTCCCAGTGACCTCTGCATATCAGCAATAACAGTAAGCCAACACACCAACGTATAAGAAGCTAAGCTCATCAGTTCAAATTGATGTTGCTTACCGATCACAGGCCAGACCGGATTCTGAGCGAAGATCTTATTAGCATGTTCCAACTCCTCCCTAACGTGCTGCATCTCCGAATAATTGCTTCTCACATCATTTCCGAACCCCAGGCTCTTGGCCCTCGCCTTCCTTATCGTATGCAGCACCACCGGATTTATTGTCAGCCCGAACACCTTCTCCTGGTCTATCTCAAACAGTTTCTTCGGTAACTCAACGCCCAGGACAATAGGAACATTCGCCACTTTATACCCTTTCTGAGCCAAGTATATGGACAAGGGGGTCTTCCCGGTCCTCGAAACCCCCACCAGGACGATCGTGGCACGGCTCAGGTTTTGAGGCAGAGCTCCGTCGTCCTGCTTGATGGTGAAATCAATGGCTTCGATGCGTTTGAAGTACTCCTCGGTGAGTGGGGCTCTGCGGCCACCACGAGGAATGCCGGAAGGGGCGACGCCAAGGTGGGCGGCGATGGCCTCGGTGGTGGGGCTGAGTATGTCAGTAGACGGTACTCCCCATAGCTGGCAAGCCTTCTTTGCTGCCTCTGCCAGGGAGGGATCGACGAGGGTGTATAGCAGGAGTGCACCCTCCGTAGCTGCTTGTTTTATGATCTCCAACAGTCTTTCGCTATCTTCAACCTGCAAAAATATAAGCTGTAGCTCAAATCGACATTAATAGTATAGGTGAACTGATTATTTGGAATTTTTCATTGAATGAGAACAGAAGAACCAACTCAGCATTGGCCTTCAACTGCGCCGAGAAAGGGTAACCATCTGGTTCAAGTTCAACCCCAAGTTGAAGTATTTCAACAAAAATCTCGAAACCCTCACTTGGGCATCCATTTCAAATATACCCGGTGATCAATGCGTTCCAAATGAATGTATCCAAGTTCCACTAGGGAATTCTATCAAACAGTTTATGGGCAATGTCAATTCGGCCAAAAACAGACTATGGCCTGATCATCAACTTAGCTAGAAAATCCCTGTTTCTCTCGAACCCAGCTTGTTTAATTTGGGAATGCAGCTGTCGTCCTTGCTCAAGAGAGCGAGACCCGATACATGACTGCAGAAGGACGCTGAGTTCTGACGAGGGGACGGGTTTGAGATTGTTTTCAGGCAATTTAAGAGAATTTACTTTTGGGCTAAGGGAAGAAGATATTAAAGAAGAAAGAGACCCAATAAACGGCTCTTGTTGGAGCGAAGGCCATGGTTTCTGCTTGAGAGAGCTTCTCTCAGCCTCCTCATAGCTTGTGGGAGTTCCTAAAGGAGCACACCATTTTTCCTAAAGACACACTTGACAATTTGTTTTTAGGATTAATTACAGGTATGACCTCCCAGTATTGGAGGTGTATAACTTAATATCCTAAAGTTTGAAACTCTTAAAAAAACCTCTTGAACCATTACATCTGTGAGTGAACAGTTAGTTCTATTCACTCCCTTTTAGATCAATATTCACTCTCTTTCTCTCCGTCAGAGCTGTGTTTAAAGATTTATCTTTTCACTATCTGTCCCAAGCCAGGATAAAGGAAGAGGATTGTCGTAGGCCGATGACAACCAACATAAAATATTATCACATATTATGACATGAGCCAAAATATGAATTTCGTTAGGGCGTTCCTTACTGAATGATGCGCTACATCGAAGTCCGGATGTAGTGAAAAATATGTAAAGGTTGCTAGGTCGTCACCCAGAAGCGACGCGCCACGTCAGTGCCTGGACGTGGTATCAAATGTAAAAGTACTTCCACATCTTAATGAGCGATTGGTGGTAAATAAGTTAGCTCATAAACATAAATATAGATTTCGGTTGGCATTGTGAAATATATGTTCTCTTACAGATGATTAACAGAGTTAGTTGATGCTATGATTAGAAGGGGGGTTAATATTTTGTGCGTGCAGGAGACTAAGTGGATAGGTGAGAAAACTAAAGTCATAAAGTCTTGGGGTTATAAACTTTGGTATACGGGTAGAAATAGAAATCGTAATGAGATAAGTGTGATCATAGATAAGCAATTACTTGGGAATATAGTAAAGGTTCGTAGGAAAGGTGATAGAATTTTATTAGTTAAATTTATTTTAGATAGATAGATTTTTAATATCATTAGTGTCTATGCACCATAAGTAGGACTTGATAAATCTAACAAACATCAATTTTAGGAGGATCTAAATGAGATAGTATAAGGAATACCCGTTAAGAAAAAACTATTTATTAGTGGTGATCTAAATAGGCATGTAGAAACTAGTTGTAATTGATTTGATAGTGTACATGGAGGATTTGAGTTTGGAGAAAGAAATGAAGCATGTAATTCAATTCTAAATTTTGCTTTGTCTTATGATTTGATTTTAGTGAATACTTGATTTAAAAAGAGAATTTCTCACTTGATTACTCTTAAAAATGGATTGAATGCAAACCAAATAGATTTCTTTTTAACTAAGATGGTAGATAGAGCTAGTTGTATCGATTGTAAAGTAGTGTCATGTGAGAGTGTAGTTACCCAACATAAACTCTTAGTTTTAGATATTCAGATTAGAAAGAGATTTAGAAAGATTAAGTATAAATTAAATCCTAAAATTAAGTGGTGGCAATTAGAATGTAATCAAAAAGTTTTTATAGATATAGTAGTACAAGAAGCAGATTTGAGGAATCATGATGATCATAATGTAATATGGAACAAAATGGCTAGCTATATTAAAAGAATAGGTAAAAATATATTTGGTGAGTCTAGGAGCAGTGCTCCACCATGTAAGAATACATCATGGTGGAATAAAGAGATAAAAAATACTATTAAGATCAAGCAAGACCTTTATAAAGATTTGAAGAAGAATAATAATAATGATGGAATAAGTTTTGAGAAGTATAAACTAGTGAAAAAGGAGGCTAAAAAGCTGTTTGGGATATAAAAACTAAATTATATAAACAAGTGTATGAAAAGTTGGATAATAAAGAGGCAGAAAATGATACATATAGAATTGCTCGAATAAGAGAGAGAAAGTCTAGAGACGTATGTACTATAAAGTGTATTAAAAATGATGATAAAACGGTTCTAATTCGAGATGAAGAGATTAAAGAAAGATGAAAAAAATTATTTTACTCAAGAAAAGTTGTTGGTTCAGATGAGATACTTATAGAGGTATGGAGCTTAGGAGGGATTGGTGTGATGTGGCTGACAGATCTTTTTAATAAGATTTGACAAACTAAGAAAAATGTCAAATGAATAGAAGAAGAGTACCATAGTACCTCTGTATAAGAATAAGAGTGATATTCATAGTTATTCTAACTATCGGCGAATAAAACTAATATGTCACACTATGAAGATTTGGGAAAGGGTAATTGAACATAGATTGCGACAAACTGTTAAAATATCAGATAACCAGTTTGGATTTATACCGAAGTGATCGACGACAGAAACTATTCATTTACTTCGTCAACTTATAAAGCGATTCCGAGAGAGAAATAGAGATTTACATATGGTATTCATTAACTTAGAGAAAGCCTATGATAAAGTACCACGAGAGATACTTTGGTGGACATTGATGAAGAAAATAGTTTCCATCAAATATATCGATATAATTAAGGTCATATATGATGGAGTAGTGGCCAAGATCAGAACATGTGGTGGTTTAACAAGTGATTTTTCTATCACAATTGGATTACATCAAGGATCTGTATTGAGCACATTCTTATTTACTATAGTGATAGATGAGCTTACTATAGCTATTCAGGATGAGATACTTTGGTGTATACTATTTGCTGATGATATTGTTTAGTTGATGAGATAAGAGCAAGAGGAAATGCCAAGTTAGAGTTATCGAGGCACACATTATAATTTAGAGGTTGTAAATTGAATATGTCTGTTTTAAACTGTAATGTTGTAAAACTTGAAAGGTAAAAAATACAAATGAGCAGTCATTTTAGTTATTTGAGTTCTATTATTCAGAATGATAGAGATATCGATAATGATGTTAATCATATAATACAAGCTGGCTGGTTGAAATGGAGGAAGGTAATGGGAGTTTTATGCAACCGTAATATTCTGTGAAGATTGAAAGGAAAATTTTATAGGACTGCCATTAGGCCAACTTTATTATATGATACGGAATGTTGGGCTATAAAGAAACGTTATTCATAGAAGATAAGTGTAGTAGAGATGCACATGCTCCGCTGTATATGCGACACCACTAGGAGAGATAAAGTGAGAAATGAAGATATTTGTGCTAAAATAGATGCAGCTCCCATCGATGAAAAGATGCGAGAAAATCACATACAATAGTTTGGTCATGTGCAATGTAGGCCTACAAATACACCAGTTCGACGAGAGAAGTTTATCAATGTAGGACAAGTTAAAAGAACGAAGTGAAGACCGAAGAAAATATGGATAGAGGTGATACGAAAAGATATGGATTCTAGAGGTTTAAATGAGGAGATATTACTTGATAGAAATGAATGGAGAAGGACTATCAAAGTGATCGATCCGGCGTGATTCTTTTTTTGGTTCATATAGCCTACCCCAAATACTTGGGATAAAAGGCTTAGTTGTTGTTGTTGTTGTTCACTCCTTTTCTTTAATTTCCATTTTACTCTCATCCCTTTTACTTCAAACAATACTCTTTCTCTTTCCTTTTCTCAATGTTTTAAAATGCGTTTTCAGTATGCGTGCGGTCGAGAACTGCATAACGCATAATCGGATTACACGCCGATTACGCGGATTACTCGAAATTATACGGAATATTAATATTTTAATATATATTAATATAATAATTATAAAAATAGATATATTAAGTGTTATAAAACTCAAAAAAATATAAATAATAACTATAAGCATGTAAAATGAAGATAAATTAGCATAATCCAATTACAAATTACAAAATTACAAGATGCATGTACAAAATTACAACTTACAATGAACATATGACAATAATCCACATATTACTAATACAAGATATATGTATGATAAGTTTCAGTTCGGGGACTTGTAAAATTCCAAAAATCCAAGATGCATGTACGGTTTGGATATAGAAATAATCAAGTATTAAAGAAATTAAAATTGATCATAAAAGCTTGTGTTCACATATTTGAAAAAACTTTCTAAATTGTTCAGCAATTACTGCACATACATACTAATAATCAAGTACAAATAGAAATTAAATTGTTAATCAAGTCACTAAACTGTACATTACTTATCAGTAATTAAATCCAACAAATTTTAAGTAAGATTCAATTTCTTTATCAAAAGAAACTTCCCTAAAAGTTTGTACTGTAGAATTATTTCAAAAGAATTCAGCTATTATTTCAAATTATTGATGTTTGTGCTTCAGAAGTGGTGTGGTCATCGATGAAGGTGAAGAACAAGAAACAAAAAATCGGCTAATGAATGTGAAGAATCAAAATAATGCAGTGGCTGAATCTCCCCTTTTTTCAAAATAACTCAAACCCTAAATTTTACTTAGTTAACAGTTAACACAAAAATTGCCTCAACTCATTTTCCACAAATAAAACCCTAGCCCTAATTTTTTCGAATATTTTATTTCACCAAAAAATTCAAACCCTAAAATCAACTCAGTTTACTCAAAATAATCATAAAAATATTCAAGAAGAATAAAACAAAAAAAAAAACCATCGAAACCCTAAAGAGATCCAAAATCTTAACTGAAAAAAAAATTACTTGCGCTGTCGCCGCCTCCGAAGAGCTCGCCTTGAGGACCGCAGCCGCCGGAGGAGATGTCATCAGATCGCCAATGAGATTGGAGGGGGGAAGGGGCGATCAGAGAATTAGGATTTTTTTTTTCCGTTGGGCTCGGGAGCTTCGATTCGGGAGAATTTGGGAATCATCGAATTGAAGAGGAAAGGAAATAAGTAATGGGTTGTGGGTATGGGTCAGGTTTTGGGTGCGGGTCAGGCAAATTTTTAACGTTCGAAACCCGATAACCCGTTTGTCCTCATAATTGGGCGCATTTTTCTTTTTCTACGCGTTTCGGTGGCGAAAACGCATATAGGGCGTTTTTTTAGAACAATGCCTTTTCTCCTTCCTCACTCTTCTTCCCATCTCCCTCTCTCTATCTCTATCTCTCCCTCTTTCTCTCTCACTCCGTCTTTTCATCACATCTCCCCTCCCTCTCTCTCTATCCCTCTTTCGTCCTCACTCCCTCTCTTAATCTCGTCCCCCTCTCGGAAAGAGAGAGATAGAGAGAGGGAGGGACGAGATTAAGAGTGGGAGTGAGGACGAAAGAGGAATAGAGAGGGGGGGATGAGATGAAGAGAGGGGGGAAGGGGGGAGAGAGAGAGAGAGAGAGAGAGAGAGAGAGGGATGGTAAGAAGAGTGATGAAGGAGAAAATGAAGAAAAAAGAGTGTCGTTTGAAGTAGAGGGGATGAGAATAAAACGAGAATTAGAGAAAATGAGTGAATATTAGTCTAAAAGAGGGTGAATATAACTAACTGTTCACTAACAGATGTAACGATTCAGGAGTTTTTTTGAGAGTTTCAAATTTCAGGGATGTTAATTTATACACCCCCATACTACATAGAATCTGACTGTAATTAACCCTTATTTTTATTTACAAGTTTGTCATTCAAGCTTTTAGACAAAAGTGCCATCTTCTTTAACCTCTATACTCCCTTCTATTTTTCATCTGCGTGCGCTACAAAAAAAAAAGAGAGATCCTCGGTTCGCGAGAAATGAGGCCCGACAGGTTATGAGCGACGACAAATCCTCAGGTGGCAAGCTGGGCAGCAGATCCTCAGGTGGCAAGGGGGCTCAGAGAGGAGAAGAAAAGTGAGAGATTGGGATATCAGTGGTGGGTTTTAAAAGCGTGTGTAAGAGGAGTTAAAAAGGATACGTTGAGAATTATTGATGTGCTCACTTGGAAAACCCTCAATGTGCTCATTGGGAAAAATGTGTGCTCCTCTAGAAATTCTAGCTTATGGAATTGGTTTCTTTCATATGCACCCCTCATATTATGAAAATTAGCATATGAGCCTTGACACAATTACTAAAACCAAGGAGTGACGAAAAATAATCAGAATGCGGGGGCGGGAAACTTCAAACCGCGCCCACCTTTTTGTTAAGATAGTCCAAATTTCGCATGGACTACCCAGTCAAAAAGGTGTGCTCAAATAGAATTTTCTAGGGGCGCTAAAGCAGTGAGAGAGTGTGTGACAGGGGAAATTCTATTTGCACTTTACTCTTGGCGTCCTGGTTATTTTTTACATCAAATTCCTATTTTGAAATACCGTCATTTTACTCTCTGCGTTCAAATTGTTTTTCCAAAAATACCCTCCTTATCTCTAACTCCACACCCCATCCGATTCTATTTTTATACATTTTTGTTTGAGTCGGATGTTAGTTTAAGAGTAAAAAAATATTTTGGTCAGATATTAATATCCGACAAGGAAATGTACTGTTCGGGTATTAATACCCGACCAACAAGCCAAGTTCCCGCCACAAAAGAAAACTAATTAACGATAAATTTCAAACAAATACGTATAAAATCTAAAAAAAATCCAAATTGTACCTTAGATTCGTTTTCTGACACCGATTACATGTTGGAATTTTTCATTTGCATAAGAAAATTCAAATTCAAATTCCAAATCTAAATTTCACTTGTCACGGTGAAATCAAAGAATTTAAAATTCTTCTAATTTTTTCAGGAACGTTAATGTAAAAATTTTGTAAAAATTTTTAAAGAGTCAAGTAATTAAATCGATAATTTTGTAGGAGATATATTTTTCTAAAAAAATTATTTAGGATCTTAAAAAGAAAATAGAAGGTAAAAACGGTGAGTCATAATTTTAAATTTTAAGAAGTTTTAGTTTGGAATTTATAATAGTAACTTAGTTTAAAAAAATAATGATAAATTTATAATTATTTATAAGTTTTAAAATCGTATATAAAAGTAAAATGCCGTGCAAATAGAATTTCGTGAGAGAGAGAGGGTTTACGAAATTACCCCTGAGAAGAGATGGGTGTTTACGGCGCAGGCCCGGTCGATGAGGCAGTGCTCGAACTGCCCTAACGCCGCGTTGACGGAGTGCTCCGCCGTCCACCCCGTCCCGTCCGACACCATGTATATCGCCTTCCCCTCCGCCGCCGCCGCCTTCACGCTTCCGTCGTCCTCATCAGACTGCTCCACGTCCGAAACGGACGGCGAGATATCGCCCAGGAGAGTTGAGGCCGACGGTGATGGCGGAGATGACGTGGACGGCGGAGATGGAGAGGGGGAGGTCGGATTGGTTTTGTTTCGGAGAGCGGGCCAGTCGAGGCGGCGGCCGGACCGGATGGTACGGGCCCTGGACCAGCGGTTCAGCTGGTGGCTGGCCCGTTTTGATTTGGGCATCGGGCTCGGTGGTTGGCCCGAGGCCGTCTGGTTGGGGCTTTCTTCGGGGAGGCAGGAGGAGATGGGCGAGTTGGGCCTGGGCCTTGTTCCGCTGCTTGATCGGGGATTGGAGGGGAGCAGTGAGAGGGAAGCAGGGAAACTGGCGAGAGACATTTTTTTATTTTGAAAAAAATATATATATTAAGAATATAATTTGTTTTTCTTGAATTGTTTAATGTTTCATTATTGATAAGTATAAATATCTTTATTGCGTGGAGGTGAGAAAAAAAATATCTGGAATTAATCGGCGAGCAGCGAGCGGTACAGAATCCCGGGGCGTGCGAAGGGCTGGAGGGGAGCGTGTGGAGGATGGAAATTATGAAGGCACACCCAAAATATCTTAGGGCACCCCGACCCCAACTCTGCGGTAGGACCCACACACAACGTGCATTGGTGTGCTTAGATTTGGATATTTGGTGTGTGCCTTTATAATTTTCCGGGGAAGGGTGCGAGGGGATCTGGGCCTTATAGATTATGGTTAAATAATTTGGCTAATTTATTTTTTTTAATCATAAACGGCGCGGTCCAATTAGTCAATATTTAACTTATGCCGATTTTTTACAGAATGTGATATCTAACAGTAACAGTCTGAGTTCTTTCGGGCTCTTGAGTCTCAGGATGCCTTCTTCGTTTCAAGTCGAGGGTTTGGATTATGTAAAAAGGCTCAATCTCTTTGAGACCTTAGAAGAGAAGGAAACACTAAAGTCGCACCCGAAATGACTGAAGGCACTTTGGGCAAAGTTTAAAATTAAAGGTTTTTGTAAGGGTAACTTTTTCTGTTTTCCAAAAATACTAAACTTGATTAAGTTTTTTTTTTTTTTCATTTTTCCTTTTTTTTTTTTTTTTTTTCTAAATAACCTCTCATAATATGAAACTCATTGCAACCCTCATTGTCCTCTTCCTCATATTAACAGCCTCTGCCACACGGATATCCATAGCAACACGGATATCCATAGCAACAAATGTCGGAGGGAGATGTGTCGCTACTTTCTCTTCTTCTTCCTTAAGTGCGGCTTGAGTCATGAGAGTATCAATATCCTAATATCAAAATTGGCAACATCAACTTTTTCCTCATTTTATCTGGTACACCAGTTGGGGCGTGGAGCTGTACGTTAGCAGTGAGCCAGCATTTCTTCATTAGTTGTCTTGAATAAGAGGTCGAATGACTTCATTCGTTTAAGAATAGTATTTTTTTCAGGAATTTCCGATTGATTGGTATCATCATCCGATCACCATGTTGATAGGTCAACCGGTATACTTTATTTGAGTAAACTATCTCTATTACAAATATGCCGTCCAACTTTGACTGGAATTTTCCTTTAGTCTTATACGTCATTATCGGTGTCTGACTGCTAAGACTAAGTACATTCTTTGAAAGTTTTTTCTTTCACTTATTTTTGTTGAAGACGCGAAAGATTCATGCTTGATAAAGTTCTATTTGTTGTTAAGTTTTTAAGCGCTTTTCGTTCAATGCTTCCAATTTCCGAAGCCATTGACTATATTTTTCATCGAAGGTCATTCTTGTTGTTAATGCCACTCAAAATGAAGGGATCTGAATTTCCAAAGGTAGGACGATCTCAGATCCGTACACCAAAGAAAATGGTGTGGCTCTTATCAATGCTCTTATCATTGTACGATAAGCCTATTAATTTCTCATCCAAGTCACTCTGAATTGTGGTGATAAATTTCTGCAAAAAACTTCACTATAGTTCTGTTAAATGTTTCTGTTTGGTTCACTATAATTTCTGCAAAAACTTCACTATAGTTTTGTTAAATGCTTTTGCTTGGTTATTGGCATCTGGAGAATTTGGTGTAGACTCTACTAGTGAATTGAGGATCATGGTCGCTGATGATCCGTCTAGGACACCAAAGCAGCAAATTATGTGGTGTTTGATAAAGTTAACCACGTTAGTCGTTTTCGCTTCTCTTAAAGTGATAGTTTCCGTCCATTTTGAGAAGTAATTGGTTATACCTAATATAAACCGATGTCCACGAGAAGATGGTGGAGAGATGTGACCGATAATATCCATTCCCCATCGGAACGTGCGTACAACACCCAGGGCGCGCATGCAGTGCCCACGGGACGCACGCGTAGCACCCCCGGTCATGTGCGGGGCATGCGCGCACGAGCATCTTCACGCGCGACAGCACCTTGGACGTGGGCGACACCCTGGGCACACACGGCGCATCCTCGTGGTGCACACGGTGCGCTCTGGGGGTGCACACGGTGCGTTTTGGGTGTGCGCGATGCACTTTGGGTGCACGCGCCGAGCGCACGCTTCTCAATTTTTTCTCCGAGTTGACCAGGCGTGTGCTTCTAGGTGCACTTCTGGATTGTGCGTGCCTGGGAAGCGCACTTGTTAGGGATACACACACGCCTTAGAATGTGATACACTCGTTTTGAGGGACGCGTTCTCCTTGGTGCGCGCTCCTTGGTGCCCTTCTGGGTTGCGTGTGCTTGATGGGAACGTGCGCGCTCCTGAGAATAGTATGTGGTCATCTGGAAGGCACGCACTCCTCGGTGTGCACTTTCTGGGGTCCAGGGGCGTGCTCCACGGTGCACACCCTAGCTATACTTCTGGGTTGTGAGTGGGCATAAGATAAACTTATTTTGAAATAAGACATGCCGTTTGGGAGGTGCGTGCTCCTTGGACACTCTTTTTTTGCAGATTATTTTATTTTTTAGTGCTTATACTCAGATGGTTCAGTCTTGGGGTTTGAAGCTATGTGGAAATTGAGTAGTCCCATCGTTTTAGCTATAAGCTTGTAGTCATAGATATCGAAACTTGAGAAGCTCCTGTTGAATTCATGTATATTTGAACATTGAATCTTTAAGCCAATTCACTAGTTCAAAAATAAATGAATTAAGTGAATGTAAAATGGTTTCAAAGAAAAATACATAACAAAGGGAACAAAAAGGAAAGAGAAAAGAATAGTCTCACATTGGATAGAGTATTGCTATGATGTGGGTTTATATAGGATTGTTTGTTCCTTATTATTGCTTATGTAAGAAGAGGAGAAATCTTGAGCACCACGGCTGGTGTTACACACCGCGCACACGCGCACTCGTATGTGCGAGGGCGAATGGGCGTTTAGGGTGCATTGGGCGCTTTAGTGGCGCACTTGACACTTTGCACGTATGCATCGTCACGTGGAGCTAAGGAGCCTTTGATTTTTTTGTGCTATTGGATTCGGGTTTCCTGAGTCTAGCCGTTAGGATTTGGCCGTTGAGATCCAACGGTCGACTGTTAACCGTTACCGTTAAACGGTCACAACGGTTGGAAGCCTATAAATATGCCTCTGTCAAGACCTTTTAGAATAGAGAAGTGTTCTTTTTCTTCTTCATTTTTCTGCAGATAGAAACTTTTTCATTCTGAAAGAAGGTTTCTGTTTTAAGAAGAACATTTCTTTCTCAGTCATGGATTACACCATACACAGAATAAAGAGTATTCTTTATCAGATTGTAATTCAGAAGCAAGCGGTGGAGGGCGAATCGGTTTTAAAGAGACAGTGTCCAATACTAGTCTCGATCATCTTCCTGTCATCATCAAATCTGCATCAAACTTTTGCATACGCTCATTCTTCAATCAGTAAAGTTTCTAATTCTGTAATTTTTTATTCTGTATCTTCCTTAGGATAATAAACTAGTTAAACAATTTTAGTTTAAATAATTTTCTATAAATAGCAGTAGATAATAAGATTTATATGTATCAATATTTCTAATTCAAATTTGGAAAATATAAGCTGCTCTTATACAATTCATACTTCTTCCATAATATTATCTAACATTATTTTTGATTGAAATATACAACAAATCTGTTAATTAATAACAGTAGTAATTCTGTCCATATTAATCTAAAACAACATAGGTAATAGCCAACAGCTCCCAGGGTCCATCTCTGCAAGAGTTGCTACGTTATTGGGTTTGCACAAGTTCTGTTACTGTTCAGAATACCGAGAGAGTAGAATTCTAATGAAAATGACTGATTGCATCCGCTTCGCAGGGACGATAATGATAGCTCTCCCCTACCTCTAAGGTGACAATACCAGTTGGGATCACCGAGAAGACCGACCAACGAGTCAGGGAGCGGTTAAACTCGGGGGTTATTTAATTAGTTAATTACCAACGACCTTTGTATTGTTGAAAACAAAACCTAAAGATCCCATGAACATATTTAATCAGGGAGAGTGTCAGCCAAAGGCATACAAAACATATTTCGTAATGGAGAGTTACTAGATGCGCTCCATGCTTTTCTTAGTCAGCCCCCAAAAGTTAGGATAGGATAGGATAGGAGGGGGAAATTAGTAACATCGGGCGCATCTAGTAACTCTCTTTTTGGTTTGGAGTTGTTCCTCTGCGTTCATACGGTATGAATTTTTCTTCTTCGCAATTTCTTTTTAATCTGAAATTTTTAGTTTTTAAAGCGATTAATTTCCTATTGAATCTTGCCCTCTTGATCCCTGATGAATCTTACCCCAAAATGCACAATAAAGGTACAATCTTTGTGAGAATTTCTACGAACTTGCACAGTTTTTAGACAGATTTAATGCTAGGTCATGGTGAAATGGTCAATGGGGCTATTTGTTCGTTTCTAAAGTTTTATTTTGAAGTAATATTCCAGATTTTAGGTTAAGAATCGTACCAATCAAGAAATATTGTGCATAATTATTCGGCTGTTTCATGTGGAGTGGGGATTTTTCCCCCCATAAGCTGAGATAAGCTGAATGGATTGAGAATGAGGATTATGAAAGACAAATTTGGGTGGATGCAGTGGAGATGGTAAAAGGTTTGTCTTTGAAGCTTTTTGATTGATTAGCCATTCTAGAAATGCATAGAGTAGGGAGCATGATGTAGCTGACCACTTGATCCACCACAAGGTGCTTGGAGAATCGATGTTCTGAGGAAGCAGAAGGATAAGTTGTGAGGAGATTAGGGCTTTATGGAAATCAAATCAGCAGTAATGTTAGAAAAGAAGAATCCATACCAGAAAGGCGAGGGAAAAGACATTCCTAACAAGTGACGAGAACAAATGAATAAGACTTTCAAAGACCATTTAATTCGGATATGTGTCTTCTACTATGATATTTAGTGTAGGTGTATCACTTTATAATCATTATGTGGCTGTGAGGAATGAGAAGTAAGATATTTGTAGGCACTTTAATGCAGCTATATGTCTTAGGGGACAAGATCTTTTATTTGCATGCAGTGGCTTCAGGGTATTGGAGTGAATATTTGAGAGCATGAACAATAGGTTTAAGAGAGGAGGGGTCACTTGGGAAGATAGTGAAGGACAATTTCAAAAATGGGGGCCACCTTGCCCTCTGGGAGAAGGCAGGGAAAGCTTGGGGATAAATTCATCGCTCGCTAAGACACCCTACCATGCTGTTGTTAGGACGAGAAAAGAGTGGGCGGCTGTGGTTGTGGGGGGTGGTTAAGCCATGTGATAGATAGTAACGGAAAGAGAAGAAAATAAATAGGACTAACTAAGTGAATGATCTTCTTTGCATGGATTTTGATCTTGACTGGTTACTTTAGATACTATATATATGTTAACAAGAGTGTCCTTTTTGAATTTAGGATTTTATTTGCGAAGAGATGGTTCGGTCATAACTATTTCCTAACATAAGATACTATAGCTACCTACCTAGATTTGTTTCATATTATTTACTCAATATTATCAAGCTTTTACAACCATTTCTTTCTTTCCTCATTACTGTATTAGATTTATGTCATGGGTACATGTGAAATCTGCACAATGATGTTTCAGTGATATTGGAAGAGGGATTGTAAAATGTCAATATGTTGATTATTTTAGATAGGAGGAAATATATTTTGCTGAAGGGGCAAATAAAGGTCCGATGAGATCTGAATTTTTTAAGGTGTGTGTGTGTGTGTGAGAGAGAGAGAGAGAGAGAGAGAGAGAGAGAGAGAGAAGTTACTGGAAATTAGACTTAAGAAAATTCAATTCGAAAAAGTTTTTAGAGAACATTACACGGACTGGGTTAAAGGAACTGCTACTGTTAAGTGGTTGAGAGGCTGAATAAGATGTCTGTGAAGACCACTTGCTGCTTCATATCTTCGAGTAAGTACTGATACAAGGACATGTCAGTCTTGCTAGCACTAAGCAAGGGGCTCAGGCTTATGCAATAGGGACTGCTAGCTGTTATGATAGCAAGCATATTATGGCTAACTTCTTTTTATATTTATTGTACAAGATATGTAAAGTCCAATTGAATTCTTGTGGTTGTATTTTAGCTTCTGAAATATATATACTTTTCTTTTATACAATAGTTTAGTTGTAACTTGACCTTCCAAGTTTCAACAAATTATCATCTCATTCAAAATTAATTTATAATTTGAAGTTGTATTATCATTCTTTTCCCTCTGAATGGCATATATGGTGAACCTTCACTCATTAACTTAGCGAGAAAATACCTGTAAATGCATCGGTGTAATGCCCCAAACATTTACCACCTCTACTTCAGTAGTAAATGTTATAAACTTTCTGGGTTATTTTTTATTATATATTTAAATTTCTCTGTTTTAAAGAACAAAGTTAAATACTTGTTGCAATCATCCTGGCTGGTGCTTGCCACTCGGTTTTTGAGAGCAACCTTATCATGAGTATCCATATAGTTCTTAGCAGATTGATAATGTTTCATTGGTTAGTTATTTATTTCTGAACAGTGTCAGTCTTAACTCATTTTTGACTGTATTAGGAGGCTGTGGAGAAAAACAAGCAGAGAGGAAATAATACGCATGGCAGCATCAAAGATTCAAGCCCTATGGAACCACCCTGCAGGCCCCAAAACCAGTTCTCTCTCTCTCTCTCTCTCTCTCTCATCTTTCCTATTTTAGCCTTTACATTTAGCAAAAGTAACCAGTAGATCCTAGGAATTCAATTCTGTGTGGTTGATCTCTAAGTTCCATTAAAAGTTACCTGGAGATAGTTACTGCTCCTAGCAAAAGTCTTCTCTGATTAATGCAAGGAACAAGTCTTAGTCGATATAGCTGCATCGATCAACAAACATTTTCCGACTATTTCCAATATTTGCACCAAACCTGGGGGTGAATCAACTAAATATTGTCTTTCCAGACATGTTGATCCCAAGCAAGGGTACTGAATTAATCATATAAAGAAAACATTCTTTTGAGTTGCTTATGGTACAAGTTTATAAAATATTGCGATTCGATTATATCCTTTGGTACTTACTGCTACTTATCTGCAAGTTATTAGTGCAAATGATGTTTTGTTTCTGATTCTCATACTAACGGAGTCATATTTGCAGTTCACTTTTGGGCCCCTACTTTTAAATGGGGTATCAGCATTGCAAATATTTCTGACTTCGCCAAGCCGCCAGAGAAGATCTCTTATCCTCAGCAAGTAGGTGTGTACTATTTGATATTTGAAGTTCATATATGTTTGTTATTTATTTGTTTATTCTTCCTTCTGAGTTTTTCTGTATATGAATTTAATAGTTTTATATTCTACTCTTTTTTTGATATCTAGCGGTGACATGCACTGGTGTTATCTGGTCTCGTTACAGCATGGTGATTACACCGGTAAGTTCTGTCCTTCTCGCATTATCAAGAAACTTTGGTTTAGACTCTACGTCTCTTGCAAGAGGTTCAACCTGTAAAATATGTATTTCTGTCTAGAATCTTCTCTAGCACATTTATGTGCGTACAGTGATTTGCTCAGATTTGGAAATCTAGCTTACCAAGCATTGTATTTTTCTTTGAACATGATTTTCAGCCAACAGATTAATTTTTTTTTTCTCAATTAACGTCAATACAAGATTTTAGTTTATCTTTGTCCTCCATCTACTTTTAGGGTGTTGTGCTTGTTTGCCATGAATTGAAGTTGGAAGTAGCTCTCCTCCACTATTTATTGTATTTGTTTTGCCATGAAATAAATTGGAAGTTATGTCCTGAGTGATAAGTGGATCTTACGTGGCACCCTCACTTCTCCAATTTACTTAACATGCTTTTTGGCTGTAAGAACACTTGGAAGTAAAAAGTATTAAAAGTTTATTCTCTTGTGTCTATTTCTTCGTCCATAAAAATAAATAATTTTTCCTCTTCTTTTTTTCTTCTTTCAAACAGTTATAAACAAACATTATATGTTTAAAGTAGGTTCTTCTAATACTTCATTTGTGAAAGTTATTTGTAGTTTTCTTGTTTGCTTCTATTACTTCCAAACACCAAACAGTCCCTTTATGTTTCTGATCTTCTTGAACCCAATGCAATGATTCATACACATCAAGTGTAGTTTCTTTCCCATGCTTCTGTAGTTCATTCATTATTTTTTTACAAGCAAAATTTTGTTTTTTTTGTTTTATTTTTCCTTGTATTCTTTTGATTGCAATCTCCGCCTGTTAATCAACCTTCCCCAGACAGCTGCTTGTACAGCACAATAAGGTTGAAGTATAATCCCAGGAGTCATACAAAGCTTTGTATGTTTGCCTTCTATCCTTCAATCTTCTGATTTCTTCCTTTTGCCTTTGCTATGCAACCTGAGTCATTTGATTCTCCGAGAAAACAACTTTACTAGGCCTAGGACTAGGAGCTTGACAAAAGAATTTGAAGCAAAACAGTGGGCTATTATGCCTTCCGCGTTCCATTAGCGGTAGATTAGTAGAACAAGTACATAATAAAGAGTCAGTACATAAAGCAGACTATAGTCATGCAAGCTACAAATAAGAAGTCTACAACATATGGCGACATAGACAACATGTCACAGTAATCTCCTACAACACCAAAAAGGAATGAAGCTAAGTCTTGTGGCAGGCGTCCCAGTCTAGGTATCACTCCTCCAATTCCCTGTCGCCATCGGCATCCATCACCCGCGTTGGGCTCTCCACCTCGTCGCAAAAGTTCCTTCGCTTTCTCCCATTGAATTAACTTAAATTATAATGAAAGTGAACAAGAGATAAAAAGAACAAACGAGAGGATTTTATATTTCAATCTCTCTCTTTTACAATAGTTTGTGGGATCTGTGGCGATGGGATCTGTCAAGCAGCTCCTTTGGACGATCGGTACGTTGAAATCTTCTTTTTTAAAGATATCGGCCAAATATAGACGATCTTCTCTGGTTTTGATTTGTTCAAAGCTCTCTCGCGTAACTCGAACTTCTCAAGAACTCCAGAAAGAAGATAGTGACTTTCTCTGATCTTCACGAACTCAAGGCTCTGTGCGTAACTTGAATTCTCCAAGATCTCAGAAGATGATCAGCAAAGGCTTCAAGGCTCTCTCGCGTACTTGAATTGCCAAAGGATCGATAGGAGACTTCCGATGCCGAAAAGAAAGATCCCTCTAGGGTTTCACCAGGAAGGTATTTATAGCCTCAGGTTAATGTAAGTGTTTCTATCTAAATAGAACTCGCATTCATCAAGGATTCCAATCAAATATCTTAGTTTTGATGGAATTCTGATTAGACTTGATTCGGGTATTTGGATAAGCCCAGAATCATAATTTCAATCAATTTGAGATTCTGGTTATCTGCTTACGCGGAGCTTTAATCGCATCAAAACGCGACGCTAAATAACCAAAACGCGGAGCTATTGATCATCTCCGCGTTTTACTCAAACGCGAGGCTAATACAAGCCAGACTGCGGAATCAACGCGGAGCTATTAAACATCTCCGCGTTTTATTCAAACGCAGGGTTAATATAACCAAACGCGGGGCTATTGAATTAGCTCCGCGTTCTGTTGTGGAAAATCCTTTTAACTTAGAAATTTTCACTGCCAACAGAACCCCCTCCAAAGTTTTTAAAATGGCTTAGACTTCAGCAGATTTTGAAATACTTTGGATCTTCAAACTGAAAACGCGGAGTTAGAATACCAAGTCTATCTCGCGTTATCTGCTCACTTACGTGGAGCTAATCAGCTTCACTTCGTCTTCAGTGAAATGAGCAATTATGTCATTAATTACCCTGAGTTTCCACGCCGAATACCAAGCGACGGAAATTCTATTTAAATAGAGCTCCCGGCTCATCTTCTTCTTCATCTCATCCGAAGAATTTCTGAGAACTCAAGTGACTCACGAATGATCTTCAACTGATCTTCGTTCAATTCTCCATAGGATGTCTCTCCAGAGGAGTTTGGCTTTTCGCAAGTTGGCCGGCGTTAATGGCAGCAGCCGTGAAGGTAAACGTAACAGCGAATCAGTCTATGCAGCGTCTTCCGAAGGTAAAAACCTCATCTCTTGGTTTTCTAAGAACCATTCTGAGATATTTTGGCTTGGTTTATTCTGGACGATTACTTTGTCTTGTCGGCGAGATCACCGTTTTATTGTGTCGTCCTTGCGCTTGAAACGCGGGGCTTTACTAGTAGTCTCAATGAATCCGCGAGGCTATCTTTGATTAGCAGTCGCTATGAATTGCGAGGCTATCCTTGCTTAGCAGTCGCGATGAATTTGAAAGAGAAGGAAAGAGCAGAAAGAAATCTTGTCCCCCTTTACGCGAAATTATCGCATCATTCTCTGCGTTTAAAGCGCGAGGCTATTTCTTCAACTGTGCGCGGAGTTAGCTTAGCTCCGCGTTTTCACTCTTTTGGAAACTCTGTTCCTTTTGCAGTAAGTTCAATCCTTTCTGAAGAGGAATGTATGTGGGTCCATCGATCTTCATCAGCAGAAGTGACTCTAAGGAAGTCAGAAGCATAAGCTTTACAACACAGTTGCAGGTTTCAAGCTCTGGCTCCGAGAGATAAACTCCTGAAGGAGCTGTAAATAAGGAGCTGCAGCACTTGCAGTGCAAAATTGCAGCACTTGCAGTTCAGAATTGCGCTTCAGTGCAGCACTCTCCTTTCCTCTCGTGCTTCATTTCGGATGACAGATCCTAATTGACATTTGCAGAGGAGATCTTTTGCATGTGAACCAGGGAACTGAGCTTCAACACCCCGTAGAGAAATCTTACTGTTCTTTTGCATGTGAACCAGAGAACTGAGCTTCAACACCCCGTAGAGAAATCTTACTGTTTGGTTATTTGATGAGTTGATCATGTAAAAGCTTTTGGGAGAGCTATAACTCCTTCTTTGTAATCTCTTCTTTTATGAATAAAGATAAATTATTTTCCTCTCTATCTGTTGGCTTCAATAAACTTGCTTGCTTAACAAACAGATGGTCAATAATTCTGGTAAAATAATCTAAGGCACTTCTGCGTGACTTAGATTACTAATCCAAACGATCGGATAAGGATCATTTTTAACTTAGATGGAAGTGCGTAATTGCACTCGTCAAAAATCTAAGTTTTTCCATGAAAACGCGAAGTTAAGGCATAGGCTATCCTCGCGTTTTGTAAAGTTGCGCGGATTTAAATAACTTCGCATTTCCATAGTTGCGCGAGGCTAATAGCTTCACGTGTTGGAGAGTAACTGACCAGTCACTTTCTCCGAAATTCGCGCCGAATTCCAAGAGGCGGTTCCTTTCATTTAAAAGAAATCTCTATTTCTTATCCTTCTCATTCTATTTGAGAATTTTCCAGAAACTTAGAGATTCAGGCGATCAGAGTTCAGGCGACCCGATCTTCTTCCGACCGAGTTTCTCCAGATTTTCAGTCGATTTTCCTCAGTAATGGCACCCAAAACTCATGCTACTTCTCGAGCGGCTCCATCATCGGCGACTGGCGCAAGCAGTGGTGGCGGCCAAGGCAGCGACGCGCCAGCCCACATTTCGCCTATCGGGGGTAAGAATCTCTCCATCGAGACTCTTTAGAATATTTCTAAAGTGATTTGGCTTAAATTTAACTGATCAATCAACTCTTTTACCGGCGAGATCGTCGTACTCCTGCCGTAAGGCTTGGAGAAGAAGAAAAGTCTCTAACTTTCTTCTTACGCGAAGTTATTGCGTCATCCTCGCGTTTTGAAGTGCGAGGCTATTTTGAGTAGCAGTCGCGCTAAAAACGCGAGGCTATTTCAAGTAGCAGTCGGGCTGAAAACGCGAGGCTATTTTAAGTAGCAGTCGCGCTAAAAACGCGAGGCTAGCAGTCGCGCTAAAAACGCGAGGCTATTTCAAGTAGCAGTCGCGCTAAAAACGCAAGGCTATTTCTGCGCGGTCTAATCTTTAGCTTCGCGCGGCGCTATTCTTAACTTCGCGCGTTCTAATTTTTAGCTTCGCGCGTCCATACTTAGAGAAATTTTCTGCCCTAGAGAAACTTCTCTCATTCTGCTTTCTTTTTGCAGTAGGATATTCGATGGAATCTCTTCCCCACAAGAACTACTTCGGCTTTGCTGGGGGTTCTGATCCCTCGGGCCAATTCCGTTTTACTACCATCCTGCCCTCATACAAGCCAGACCCGAAGGAACGCAAGGAGAAGCTGATCAAGTACCACCCCACCACTGCGCGAGAAATCATAACTGACGCAGCCTTCGAAACTGTGAATAGAGAGGCGATGGAGAAACCCGCCTTCCTCTTTGGAGACCAGATGGATCAATCAGATGAGATCCTTTCTGAAGGGGAACGTGTTTGGCTATATAACTCAGGCGAAATGTTGATGTTTTTGCCTAGAATGGATCGTAGCTATCCTCTGGTCTATCTTCAGAGGCTGGCAATGCCTCGGAAATTAAAGTGGGGACTGACTCAAGAGCAAGATGGCGTCCCAACGGGCAAATTTGGTGCAAAAGGGGTTTATCAAGATGGTTCCCCCAGATGCATTACTGGCTTGCTTCCAGGCCGATTTGGCAAGGAGCTTCCAGTGGGAGAAGTCCCATCTCGTGTCCGAACTTTCTTAAGTGAGTTCTTGGCGAAGGATGGTCAGTACCCGGCTAGCGACTTCAGGATGCCTGGCTGGGTTCATTCTTTTAACAATATGTGGTGGGCCCACCTTGTTCAGTACATGTTGGATTCCCACGAACCCATTTTAAAGGATATTGGCTTATATAAAGCCATCAGGAATGTCCAATTCGGGTTTCCCCAGAGTGCTTATCACTTTTACTGCCTTTTGGAGATGTATAACCCTGAAACCTGTACTTTCTTTACTCCAGTGGGTGAGCTAGAGTTCGCTCTCCACGAGATGTTTGAGGTTTCTGGGCTCTCGATTGGCGAAGTCCCTTACGAGGAGTATATCCCTACCACCGAGGAGCTGAACATGCTACTGGCGAGGGATGAGCGCATCCATGCCACATACTGGGAGATGATGTGCCATTATCATATCTGCGCTGACTTGACTGGTGCGCGTAATCACGGTATTGGCCATAAGAAGTGGGCCGAATATCTCTTTGCCAACTTAAATTCTAAGGATAGCTCGGCCATTATCCATGGTCATCCACCCATCTATGGCTCAGAGATTGATCACCGTATTGCTAAGGGCCGCCATCTATTATATTATACCACTGAATCCAATGAGAATGGATACGGTCCTGGCACTTCATTCAAGAACTATCACTATCAAGCCCAGTTTTCGATTTCCAACAGAGGTCTCATTGCCGGGTTTCTGATGTTGTGGCTCAAAAGATGCGTCGTGCCGTCATTGCCCAAGGAAGCGATTGCAGTGACTGTGGTATATCCAGCGGTTCTTCTCACATATGGCCGACCCCTTGGACTCCTTCTCGCCATGGTATGCAATTTGCAATATGGACTGAGGGTGCTCTGTCATGATTTCCTCCCTACTATTAAAGTCAAGGGGAAAGGAAATGGCAAGTCGAAAGAGACTGTCCAGCCGAAAACTCCAAACCCTAGGGTGGAGATGCCCTACACCTATTTGATGGCGTGGCTTGTCTTGCACTGTCCCTCTTTAATGAGTGCACCAGAGCGTCGTTCGGGCGAAAAGTGCTTCCTTGTAGAACTGTATGAACGTTCTTCATGGAGGCAGAATTATATGTCCTAGATTCGGAAGACTCTTCGTAGCTTTCAGAATTACGAGATCTTCCGGTGTTTTCCTGACTTTCCCGGCGGAGGATATGGGACGAGGCTGAAGGATGCCATGGGAGCAGATAAGTTCACTACTTTATCTGCAGGAGCGTTCTGGTGGCTTCTCAACATCCGTCCCGGACACTTGGTGTATCGTCAAGATCTCCAGTGTCAGATCGAGCCATATACTTCGAGTCGCTTTGCTCGCCAGTTTGGATATTCTCAACTCTATGTGGGCAATCCAAATAAAGATCTCGCTCACGAGGGGAATTTATACGAAGGCGCTCGTGGCTGGTTCCATTTTGCAGCGGGCGGGACCGAGGCTGAATTCTCCTTGCCCCAGAAGGTACCAGAATTGGCCATGACCCTCAGCTCCTGCAATTGGTTCAATATTGCAAATGCTGACGTGCCCGGCTTCTCTCTCAATCGCAGTTGTTGCAAAGAGATTGAAACCCTCTATATTAGCCGCCAGGGTGCTTCTAGGGTAAGGATAAAAGGAATGGAAGAATTCCTTGGCGCTGCGGCTGAGCCTTCGGATGTCAGCGAATCAGACGATGATACCGGTGATGATGACGACAATGCTGGTGCTGGTGGAGTTCCTCAGCCTGTTGTCAGTCGTTCCCTGAGTCCAACTCTCAAACGCCGCGGCACTTTAAAGAAAAGGCCGGGTAAGAAGCAAAAACTGGCACAGGAAACTTTGATAGCCCCCCAAGAAGTGGTTATCAAACTTGCTTCCGACTTGTTGGCTTCAGCTGTACCCCCAGCGTTGGCAAGGGAGGATGAACCTGCCAAAGCTCCAAGTGTTGCTGAGATTTCAGCTCCTTCGGTCGTAGAGCCTGTAGCAGAACCTAGGGCGCAACTAACGGGTAGCGAGACGGGTACATTGCTGAAAACGACAATGGCTCCCCCTTCAAGTCCGACAACTGGACTTGTATCGCCTGGTATGGCCTTTAGCATTTTATCTTTTGCCCGTTATTTATTTTAACGTAACACTGCTTTTCTGGTCTTCTGAAATGTAGGTGATCAACTTCTTTTGCCAATGCACTCGACTACCCAAGTAGAGTCTGACGATACAATGGACCATTCTAGCTCTGTTGGTGGTGTGGGTAGCTCTGCTGGTGAGTTTGCGGCTGATTATTCCACACCGGCTCCTGCCTCTGTTTCCTCTTTAATTCCCCTAATTGACGAATTGGGAAGTGACGAGAGAACTGAGATTATTATCGCAGCTGCTGCTAATGAGGCTACACCTTCTCCTAGCATGCCATCTCCAACGCCAGTCTGTTCCACTGAGACATTTCCCACAGTCGTTGGTGTGCCTTCTCAGTCAATAATTTTAACGTCGTCCATTGTCGTGGCTGCTGAGATACCTGCAACTCTTCCGACTCCAAGCCTTCCAACAGGGGAGGAGAATAATTTGAAATTCTCATTCGAAGATGCTTCTCCCACCGGAGGAGCTTCAGGCGAAGTGGTCCCATCTTCTCTTCTACCCCAGTATGATGGGTTGGCGAGAAACTAGTTCTCTTCCCATTGCCTAGTCGGCGTTGGGCAATTCATACTTTTGCCCCAGTATGATGGGTTGGCGAGAAACTAGTTTTCTTCCATTGCCTAGTTGGCGTTGGGCAATTCATACTTTTACCCTAGCATGATGGGTTGGCGAGAAATTAGTTCTCTTCCATTGCCTAGTTGGCGTTGGGTAATTCATACTTTTACCCCAGTATGATGGGTTGGCGAGAAACTTGTTCTCTTCCCATTGCGTAGTTGGCGTTGGGCAATTCATACTTTTACCCCAGCATGATGGGTTGGCGAGAAACTTGTTCTCTTCCCATTGCCTAGTTGGCGTTGGGCAATTCATACTTTTACCCCAGCATGATGGGTTGGCGAGAAACTTGTTCTCTTCCCATTGCCTAGTTGGCGTTGGGCAATTCATACTTTTACCCCAGCATGATGGGTTGGCGAGAAACTTGTTCTCTTCCCATTGCCTAGTTGGCGTTGGGCAATTCATACTTTTACCCCAGCATGATGGGTTGGCGAGAAACTCGTTCTCTTCCCATTGCCTAGTTGGCGTTGGGCAATTCATACTTTTAGGTCAGAGGCGCTTAATTACACATGCCTAAAAGAAGATTGGGGGCTGTTCAAACTTGAGAACTAAGCACACCAGGTTTTGGGTCAGAGGCGCCAAATTGCGCATGCCCAAGAAAAAGACTGATGGTGGTTCAAACTTGAGAACCAAACAGGAGGTGGTTCAAGGCTCTCTCGCATAACTTGAACTGGGCACTCCAAACACACCAGGTTTAGGTCAGAGGCGCCAAACTGCGCATGCCTAAGAAAAGACTGGAGGTGGTTCAAACTTGAGAAGCAGACACGCCAGGGTTTAGGTCAGAGGCGCCAAACTGCGCATGCCTAGGAAAAGACTGGAGGTGGTTCAAACTTGAGAACCAGACACGCCAGGTTTAGGTCAGAGGCGCCAAACTGCGCATGCCTAAGAAAAGACTGGAGGTGGTTCAAACTTGAGAACCAGACACGCCAGGGTTAGGTCAGAGGCGCCAAACTGCGCATGCCTAGGAAAAGACTGGAGGTGGTTCAAACTTGAGAACCAGACACGCCAGGGTTTAGGTCAGAAGCGCCAAACTGTGCATGCCTAGGAAAAGAATGGAGGTGGTTCAAATTTGAGAACCAGACACGCCAGGTTTAGGTCAGAGGCGCCAAACTGCGCATGCCTAGGAAAAGACTGGAGGTGGTTCAAACTTGAGAACCAGACACGCCAGGTTTAGGTCAGAGGCGCCAAACTGCGCATGCCTAAAAAGAGAAGACTCGTATCTCCAGGGATACTAAGAATATTATTTCTTCAGAAATTTTCCATTGATCGGCATCATCATCCTGTCGCCATCTTGATTCATTAAGCGATAGGCTCCACTGGAGTATACTGTCTCTACAATGAACGGTCATTCCCACTTGGGTTCAAACTTACCCTTAGTCTTGTGGGTTAGCACCATTGGCCTCTTAACAGCTAGAACCAAGTCTCCTTGTTTAAAGGTCCTTGGTTTGACGTTCTTATTGAACGTTTGAGATATTCGGGCTTGATACAACTCAATTTGTTGTTGAGCCCTGAGACGTTTTTCATCTAACGCCTCTAGTTCTTGCAACCTTTGCTGATGGCGCTCTTCTGTCGTCATCTTTGTGGCTAAAGCCACTCTTAATGATGGTATCTGGATTTCAAGAGGCAGAACAACCTCACTTCCATAAACCAAAGAGAACGGGGTTGTTTTGGTTGGGGTACGAACGGTGGTGCGATAAGCCCACAGGCATTCTCCTAACTTTTCATCCCAATCTCGTTTATTGGAAGAGACGAACTTCCGAAGGAGTTTGATGATCGTCTTGTTGAAAGCTTCAGCTAACCCATTAGCCGCAGGGTTATATGGTGTAGAAGCGATATCTTTGATTCTGAACTTGTTGCAGAATCTGGAGAATCCCTGACTAATAAATTGCGGACCATTATCATGAATGATCCGTCGAGGGACGCCAAATCGGTAAATGACATGATGCTTGACGAAGTTGATCACATCTGTCGTCTTCACCTCTTTCATGGGCACGGCTTCGGCCCATTTTGAAAAATAATCGGTTATTGCAAGAATAAACCGATGTCCTCTGGATGACAGGGGAGTTATTGGCCCTACAATGTCCATTCCCCAGGCTTCAAATGGCCAGCTTGCGACGGTATTGTGCAAGTATTCTTGGGGTTGATGAATAAAATTGGCATGTATTTGGCATGCATGACATCGTTTAGCGTATGCCATTGCTTCCGTAACCATGCTCGGCCAGTAGTACCCTAGCCTTCTTATACGGTCTCCGAGTTTAGGACCGGGCTGATGAGCTCCACATATTCCATCATGTGTTTCTTTTAGCACTTGTTCTGCTTCTGCTTTCGATATGCAGCGTAGCAATAGACCACCTCTTGACTTTCTATACAAAGTCTGAAGTTTATGGTGATAATAAAATCTTTGGGCCTTCCTCTTTATTGAGGTGGCTTCCTTAGGATCTTCTGGTAATATCTCATGCAAAGCATAATCCACAAACGGAAATCGCCAATCACGGGGTTCTAACTTTAAGCCAATCTGGCATACCTCTTCGGCTTGAGACACCACATCTGGGTGGAGGAGTTCTCTACTACCAATGGTGATGCTTTTAGCTTCACCTGGCGGGATTGCCAACGTTGCGGCTAATGCGGCAAGAGCATCTGCATAAATGTTTTCGTTTCGAGATACGTGATATATGTAGAATTGTTCAAAATATCCTGCTAGCTCAATAGCTAGCTGATGATAGGGGATGAGGGCTTCATGTCTGACTTCATACTCACCTATCATCTGATTGACGATGAGCTTAAAGTCTCCATATGCCTCTAGATGGTTTACCCCCAGTTGCAGATCTATTTTTAAGCCGATAATAAGCGCATTGTACTCCGCTACATTATTAGTACACGATTCTGTTAATGAGTAACCGTTAGACAATATATGTTTATGTGGGGATATTAGTACAACCCCCACTCCAGCAGCAGATCGTCTCGCGGCACCATCAAAGAACATTTGCCAAGGTTGTTCTCCGGTAACTGTGTTGACTTCTGATGTCTGCTTTAATTTGGACCAAATTGGATGGTCTGCAAGAAAATCAGCGATTGCCTGTCCCTTTATGGCCTTTTGAGGGACAAAATGTATGTCATAGGGCGATAGTAAGAGCGCCCATTTTGCCAATCGGCCATTTAAGGATCCCGGTTTTGTCATCAGAATCTTTAGGGGATTAACCCGTGATATGACATGAATTGTTTGCCCCGAAAGGTAGTGTCGCATTTTCTGAACAGCAAACACTAGGGCTAAACATTCTTTTTCAATCGGGGTATATCGCTATTCGGTCTCAATCATTGTTCTACTTAAATAGTAGAGGGCATGTTCATGGCCGTGCACATTATATTGAGCAAGTAATGCTCCTAAAGCATTATCCATGGCCCTTACATATATAAGGAAGGGCTGCCCAGGGGCTGGTGCCATTAGTACAGGAGGCTTAGTAAGGTACTCCTTGAGGTCATCAAATGCCTGCTGACATGCCTCATCCCATATAAAGGACACTCCCTTCTTCATAAGTTTGGAGAATGGTTGGCATCGTCCAGATAAGTTGGATATGAAGCGTCGAATATAAGCGAGCTTTCCTTGTAATCCCCTTAATTCCTTAAGATTGCGGGGAGGCGGCATTTTGCTAATCGCTTTTACCTTTTCCGGGTCGAGAAAAATTCCTTTTGAAGTTATTACGAACCCTAGAAACTTCCCACTGGATACCCCCATGAACGACTTGGTAGGATTCATCTTCAAGTGATATTTCCGCATAAGATCGAAGACCACTCTTAAATCGTGAAGATGATCTTCTTTGTCTTTGCTTTTGACTGCTAAGTCATCCACATAGCACTCCACTGTTCTGCGTAGGTGTTCTTTGAATATGGCGCTCATTGCGCGTTGGTAAGTGGCACCTGCATTCTTTAATCCGAATGGCATCACCGTATAACAGTATACCCCCTGTGGCGTTCTGAAAGCTGTATGCTTTTCATCATCCGGGTGCATCTTGATTTGGTTATAACCTGAGAAACCATCCATAAAGGACATCCTCTCATAACCGCAAGTATTATCGATCATCACGTCGGTGATGGGGAGTGGAAATTCATCCTTGGGACATGCAGCGTTCAGATCTCGAAAGTCAATGCGTATCCGGATTTTGCCATTCTTTTTGCGAACTGGCACTATGTTTGCCACCCAGTCTGGGTGTTGTTCTTTACGGATGAACCCGGATTGTATAAGCTTGTTGACCTCAGCAACTATTGCCTCCATCAATTCCGGTCGAAAACGCCTCTGTTGCTGTTTAACAGGTTTGACATCTTCTTTTATATTTAACCGGTGTGTGGCAATTTGAGGGTCAAGCCCAGGCATATCTTCATAACTCCATGCGAACACATCTATATACTCTTTGATAAGGGATATAAGTTCCTCTTTTTCTAAAGGAGTTAGTGTGTCGCTTATGAAAATGGGTTTCCGATTTTCTTCCGTTCCCATATTAACCTGTATTAATTTGTCTTCTGTAGGCGGGTCACGCTGTTCAAAGCGGACATCCCAGAGAGTATCCATGTGCTTAGCCCAAGCGTCATCTTGAATGTCAATTGGTTCCTCGTCGCTTTCTGGCGCGGCTGAAACCATATTGATCGTCAAAGATTGAAACCAAGCACCGGTGCTTATATCTGAATCATGATCTGGTGAAGATGTTTCTTTTTTGGCCGAAGAACTCTCTTCATCATTTAATGGTGACGAAGGTGGGGTAGATACATAGCCCAACCCCCTGCGGGTCTTTTGATAATAATCAGGGCTCTTCCCTCTCGGTCTAAACGAGGGTATGAGATTCCGCCGCCCTTTTCCAAAGTTTAATCCCGGCTTCTGGGTAAAATTATATCCCATTTTCTCCATCATCTGTCGGGACCTTTGCTCATATAAGTGAAATTGAGGTGATGTTTGTTCATCACTTTCACTACTTTGTCTCTGTCGCGGTGACGTGGCCACTTTGCCGAACATGATCGGCCTTTGGGACTTCTGTCGGGGAGGCACTTCAGAGAAGTGCCCTTGATCCTCGGTTATTTTTAATTGAGAGAGGAGGGAAGGCCTGAGGGGCAAATGGTATGCCGCCAGAACTTCAAGTTCGGTCAGGCCATCCGCTTCGGTGGAGGTACAAGAGGGCTCAGACTCAGTAGCTACAGCATGCTCGTAGACTAACTTTACATTTTCATTAATAACCCATTCACTTTCTATTACATCCACTATATTATCAAGACCTAAGCTAAGATCTAGGTGAGGGTTGATTTCGTAATCACCCCCATCATCTTCTCCAAGGAGCTCGTACTCAGTGTCGGCTTCATTGCCACTGTCGTCAGGCCTTGGAGACTTGCTAAGACTGTCATTGGAGGCTTCATGTGCTGGCTTGTAGAGTGCAGCATCTGTGAAGTAATTTTCCAACCCTTTGAATGGCTGCTTGTCAGCAATTAGTGTCCGGACCTCTCCTTCCTCATCGCAATATTTCATGCACTGGTGAAGAGTCGACGGAACTATCATATGAGAGTGGATCCAAGGTCGCCCCAATAAAATATTGTAGGAGGTATCAGCATCAATTACGTAGCATGTAACCTCCGTTTTCAAGTCTCCAATTTGACACCGCAATCGGATCTTACCAAGAGGATGGCTATTATTAGCGTTGAATCCATAGATGGTAGTGTGTGTAGGTGTCAAGCGATGAAGGGAAATCCCCAACAGCTGCATCAATCTACTGGACACAACGCTGAGTGCAGAACCTGGATCAATCTGAATTCGGTCCACTTTTGTGGACCCGACATATCCAGTGAAATATAAAGGCCTATTATGCTTTATATTCCTCACCTGCATGTCTTCTGGAGAGAAGATGATTTGTGGGACTTGCCTCCTCACTTGATGACAGTGGGGACAAGAGTCCCGCTCTTCGATGGCCGGCTCGACAATCTGAGCTAGAAACGACTCAGAGTCTGCCAAGGCCTCTCTTAGAGCTTCACGTGTTGATTTTGATAATCTCAACAATTCGTAAAGCGTCACTCGCGCTGGGATATTAGCCAACTGCGCAATTATGTCAAATTCGAAGGGAGTTTCTTTGGCTCCTTCATCTCTGGTAGGATTCTTCTGGAAACGAAGTCCTTTCTGCTTCGCAGGCTTTGCGAGTTCTGCATAGATATCTTTTGGATCCACTCTAGTGTAGTCCTTAAGACATGTCTTTCCAGATCGAGTACCGGAATGGCCTGCCTCATCTTGATGGGTGGCCATAGTTTCGGGTTCTTTTTCAGAATTTATGAAGGCCCCCGAAGCTATATATTCTTTCTTTATATCTGCAGAAATGGCATTGACAGCCCGTTTCTTCTCTTGACCTCCTGAAGTAGTCCATTGTTCATCTTCCAGCAAGTCGGGGTGAACCCACATAACTTTCCCTCTTTGGGTTGTTACGGGGACAAGTCCCTCTTGGGCTTTGTTGTGCGGATCAAGATTCTTCGTGACCATCTTACCCTTAGGGATTGGGGTCACTCCTGCGGGAAACTCGTGGGTTCCAACCACTATAGTTGCCATATTGGCAGTGACCTTCTTCTGCTCTTCCTTAAGCGTCAGAACCCCAGCTTCTATTAGTGCTTGGATCCTGTTCTTAAGGGGAAAACAATTCCGGGTGGGGTGTCCAACATTTCGATGATATAGACAGTAGTTGGGATCTTTTGTCTTACCAACGTCTTCTGACTTCTTATTTTTCGGAAGTTTTAGCATTCCCTTCTTTTGGAGCAGGTGAAAGAGGACTGGTGTCTGTTCAGCTTTGAAAGTGTAATTCCTTTCTTGCTGCGGTCTAATTTGCCTTGACCCTCGCTGACCTTGAGATTTCGGCTCTGGCGGAGGACTGATTTTCTGAGGAGTAGTTTCTGATGATATTACTGCCTTCCCTTTATTCTTGTTGCTGTTGTTTTGGGTATATGATTTACTACCCCCAGCACTTCTTGGCCCGCGGGACTCTTCAACTCGGCGAATCAAGTTTTCAGCTTGCTCTCCTTTTTGAGCAGGTCCCTCCACGTCTTAGACTCTACGGCCCCCATTTTGAGGAGCACATTGGTCTTAAGGTTGTGTCGACAGGTTTCGACTAGAGTTTCCTGGATCATTCCGTGTTTACAATGTACGGACTTCTCCCGGAACCTTTCTATGAAATCTTTAACCGCTTCTTGTTCTCCCTGCCTAGTTGCAAGGAGGGAATAAACCGTAATCTCGGTGTCATTCTCGAAGAAACGTGAGAGAAATAATTTCTCAACATCTAACCAGGTATTAATAGTACCTGGGGGCAGCTGCATGAACCAAGTAAAGGAAGGCCCTCGCAAAGTACTTGCAAATACTTTGGTCATGATGGGATAATTACCCATTAAGTGTCCTGCTTGGGACAAGAAATAATAGATGTGCTGACTGGGTGATCCCTTCCCGTCATAGGGCTCCAACTTGAGCGGCTTATACTTTGGAGGATAGGGTACCACATCCCATTCTGCTGGATATGGTCTAGAAACTCCTGACTCCTTCAACTCTTTTTTACGTATCAAGGCTTCGAGTTGATTCTGTAATTTTTCAAGCTTTTCTTCATGCGGATCATGGAAAGAAAATCTATCTTCTTTCTCATGAATCGAGTGGGCTTTCTCCTCCTGTTCTTCTTCATTTGGAGTCTTTTTGCCCTGTTTAGCATTATCTTCAACAACTTTTAAAAGTAGCATCTTAAGGTCTTCAATCGTTTTCTGTTGCTCTCGAATCATTCTTTCTTGAGCCTCAAATCTCTGATTGATATCACCAGATTTATCTGCCATGTGCGATGCTGACTTCTGCAGTCGAGACGATGTAGAGGATGGAGGCGAGGCTATAGCGGAATTATCGCTGTCCTCGTCGTAAGAATCCCCTGCGAGCTTTCTATAATTTCGGGGCGGAACGGCTCCTGATCTTAGTCGGGTAATACGATGAAGTTCATCATCGCTCGATTCTGAATCATCATCCGTCTCTGCAATTTTCTTCCATTTTCCTACCATGTTGGAAGTTACAGCTCTTCTTTGTTTCAGGAGAGTGGTTCTTGTCTTCTTAGCAGGATTCTGGTTTGACTCGTTTAATCGGTCGAACACAGATATCCTGTTCTTGCTGCAGCCACAGTTATTCATCACGGCTGATACTGCTGTCATAAGTTGCTGGCAATGGCAACTATGTTCAACTTGAAGTTGGTCTATGCCTCTCTTTTTAGAGAGATGCTCCCTGAGGTCCATGGAATCAAGAGGTCCATTCAACTCTTGAGAGTGTTTAGGAATCCGCTGAAGCTTCTTTGATTGATCAACCCTGACTCTGGGGTCGAACCGATCCTCGCGTGGCTTAGGAATAGCCTCGCGTTTCATATTGCGGGCCTGAAGAATAGCTCCGCGCTTATCCATACTAGCCTCGCGTTTCTCGCTGGCTTGGTGTGTCCTTGGAAGTTTAGCTTCTGGAATAATAGCCCTGCGTGAGGGGAAGTTCTTGCACGCTGGCTTATCTTTGATATTAACGCAGATCATAGCTTCGCACTTAGTGCGGTTTTTACGACTGACAACTATCTGCCAATCATCCTCACGTTCCTTGTGGGTGTCAGAAGTCTTGCGTTTATTGCAAGTATCACTGGTTTCGCGTCTCTCGCTAGGCACAGTAATAGCCTCGCGTGGAGAATCACACGCTGGCTTTGAATAATTTTTATACTCGCGTAACTCGCGAATGTTGAGTATTCTGCGACTAGTGCAACCCTTACTGGCTTCGCGTCTCTCGCTAGGCACAGTAATAGCCTCGCGTGGAGAATCACACGCTGGCTTTGAATAATTTTTATACTCGCGTAACTCGCGAGTGTCAGGAATTTTGCGTAACTCGCCAGTATTACCAGCCTCGCGTGAAAAATCACACGCTGGCTTTTCCTTGCTTTTAAGGCAAGTTGTATCTTCGCGTTTAACGCGGTAGAGATTGGTCTCGCGGGTAGCGCGAGCCAATTTGCGAGGGACCATAGCCTCGCGTCCTCTAGAGTTAGCTCCGCGTCCAAGGCGGGCTTTGAGGGCTCTACGCCTCGCTCTCCGGTTCCTGTTCCGGAGTTGCCTCTAAATATCAATCTCTTTATGAAATCTACACCTCCTTACATTCGCAATATGGGTGTCCTTGAATTGCATCAAGATTTATTAAAAAGAAACATAAATTTTAGACTATATAATTACACTCTTGTATCACGTAACACAAACACCAATATTAGTATTGTGATATTATAAATTTGCATCATCCATTGAATTGTCCAGACAGTTTGACCCTCAGAATAACTGTCCTCGCTAATGAAAGAACAAATTTGAGGAAACGTTTTGTAACGACCATTTTTTTTCAAATTTTTGAAATGAAAAAAAAATCTGAAAATAATAATAATAATAAATATAAATATATATTGGGATTTGTTTGGATATAAATCTGAATAGTTGAGAAAAAATCGGATAGAAATCTAAATAGCTGAAAGAAAATCAAATCTTAACCAAAAAAATATATATATATTTTTGTTGGATCTCAACTAAATAGGCTATATCTTAATCCAAAATCCTCATTCTCATCCCTCTTCTGGAACGCTAAAAAATTGGAACGCTTGCAGGACGTATGGGAAGAAGAAGAGCGGAAGCAAGGAAGGGGAACGACTCAGCCAAAGGTGAGTTTTTAAACTCACTTAACATGCTATGCTTGTTCTTTATATAGTTCCTATTTTATTTAGATGCATAAATATTAAATCGAAAATAGTCCTCTAATATTTGTTAAAGATTGTCTATAAATTTTGTAAAAAAATAGATCTATGAATTTTACAATCGTGATTGATTAGAACATTCATATTATTTTATTTTAGGCGAAATATATTTGACAAAGAATAAATTAATAATAAGTTAATTCTATTGACTTCTATACTGATACGTCTCTTTTAGTAGCTACACAAGCAGGTAGATACAACTCACTACTTAGTATTCAAATAGTCGGGTACTGCACTATTCTTCTTTCCTTTATTTACTACAAAGTATTCAGCTTCGGTTTACTGCTTTGATTGTTCTACTCGTTTATATCGATCTAATTCCAAACTAGCGCACTTCTTACACTTGCTTCTTATAAGACATAGTGCATAGATTAGTTAAATGACTTTATACTCATAGTATTAACGACATTTAATAGTTATATTTAATAGTTTGGTTACTATGCTGCTACGTTGACTTAATGACTTAGTTAGCTGTTTAATCAAATTATAATTTGATTAATAATTCATAAATGATGATCAATTTATTGGCTTCTTCTTCACCTTCTTCTTCTGATTCCACCCCCGCATCTCCTTGTGCTCCTTCTTCGGCTCCGCTTCCGCATCTTCTTGTGCTCCTCCTTCGGCTCCGCTTCCGCATCTTCTTGTGCTCCTTCTTCGGCTCCGCTTCCGCACCTTCTTGTGCTCCTCCTTCGGCTCCGCTCCCGCATCTTCTTGTGCTTCTTCCACTTCCGCACCTGCTTGAGTTTCTTCTTCACCTTCTTCTCCTGCCTGTGTTTCTTCTTCACTTTCCATTTCCACTTCCACTTCCACTTCCACTTCCACTTGCGCATGTGCTTCTTCTTTATCTCCTCTTTTCCCCTTTCTATGTTCGGTTGCGGATGGACAAGGCGACTCGGCCGTCGGCGATATCGGCTCCATCGATCTCTGCTGCTGCCCTCATCGGTCGAAACTTGGGTTAGGGTCGGCGAGGTGATTCGGCCGAGACGAGCGCAGGTGGCCGTCGACGATCTCGACTCTATCAATCTCTGCCCCCGCCTTGTTGGATTGAAGGATCTCTTTTTCTTTTTTTTCTTTCTTTTCTTCCTTTGTTTTTTTTATGGTTGATTTCTTCTTCTTCTTCTCGTTTCTCTTTCTGATTCCTATAGTGATCACAGTACAGGCAACTTTTAGGAAATTCTAAGTGAGCACCCCCTATGTTGTAAACCACCTTACTACCTAATATGTGGTGCGCATTCAGACCACCTGCAACGTTGCAGGCAACTTTTAGGAAATTCTAAGTGCGCACCTATTTCACTAGTGAGCACCATTTCCTCTATGTTGTAAATCACTTTACTAAATAGGTTGTGGTGTGCAGGTAGAACTACCTGGTTGTAGTGCAGGAAACTCTTAGGAGTTCTAAATGCGCACATCTCTGCTAGTGAGCATCCTTTCCCTATGTTGTAATTCACCTTAATTATATAGTATTGGGTGCGCATCTAGAACTACCTCAACATTGCAGGAAAACTTTAGGGAATTCTAAATGCACACATATTTTTCTAGTGAACACTACTTCCTCTATGCTGTAATTTACTCTACTATATAAAATGGGGTGCGCATTTAGGAATTCTACTTCTTTTTTTTTTCTGTTTCGGCTACTGCTGCTTCTCTTTCTCCTTGCAATGATAAGTCAACTTTAGGAAATTCTAAATGCACACATATTTAGTAGTGAGCCCCATTTTTCCTATATTGTAGATCACTTTATTATACATCATATTCGAAATAAAGCCCGAAAAGATACCGTATAAATGCAAATTGTTATTGTATAAGATTGGTGATAGATAATTAAATTACCGCAACGTTATATTGTCACTGATATTGTTACTGTTCACTGAACTCTAATTATTATCACCGATCTACATACTGAACTGAAATTTACTGAAATCATAAATTATATTGAAATTGATCATTAACACCGAACTTGATATACACTGGGGATTTGGGGGAAAATTTAGGTTTGTATGAATTAGATGGCTGAACGTAACTGTACTGTGCCACTGTTTCCCACTTGTGGGAGGATCGGGATAGGCTCCGATCAAATTACTGTGCCACTGTTTTCCATTTTTGGGAGGATCGAGATAGGCTCCGATCAACTACTGTTCCATTTTCCCGGGGGTAGACGGGGATGCGTTCAGCTCAGTTATATTCATATTTCCTTGAATTTTCAAATACCATAACTAAAAGACATTAATTGTAAAAATTTAAAAGACATCGATTAAAGTAATAGTGATGATAAGTATAAATACGTAAAATCTTCCGTCTTTCATTTGCATGATTGTTCCTGACATTGAGATATTATTATTCATTATTTTTTTGTTGTTTTTTATTATTTAATATTGGGTCGCTTTGCTGACGATCCTAGTTATGCATGACAAGATGCAGGCCTCTATCAAGAGGTAGATCCATCAGTGGCAGAACAGGATATGTTGTACTTCCAGGAACAAGCAGATCTGCAGGAGTGATTACTTCATTTTGTTAGCTGCTTTCTTTTTAGAGAAATGTAATAAGTGCACATGGCGCTATATTTAGTTTCATATGAGACAGTCCTTTTCTTTTCAGAAAGAATTTATCTGTGGTGACATTTGTTAATTTTATTTTGAGGGAATTTATTATTGCTTTGTTTTGATAAAGAAAAATTTCATTTAGTTTCTGCATGTTATTCATATTAAATTGCAAATGGTGACTGTAATATTTTGTTTGAGACTCGTCGAGTTATCATTCGACGCCGAACGTTTCAGCTTTCCACGCTACTGGAAATGAGGCGTTACACGTTTCCCCTGTTCTTTACTAATTATTTACAACTAAATGACGGTGACCTTGCCCTCGCTACAAATTCAAAGACTATGATTGAAAATTTGAGCTCCTTAAGTACAGTAATTAAACTCAAATTTGAGCTCCACTGGAGAAGAAAATTTATAGATTGGAGAAGGGAAGCTCGCGTGTTGGAGAGTAGTCAAAATCATAATTAATTAATTGTCTAATGCAATATGATTGGTTAATCATGGACGATTACATGATTCATGTGCTCTATTTAATATTTTATTCCCCTTCTAGATTAACTCTAATACTTCTCTTCAGACCTCAGATATTATATTTTAATGACGATGATAACATGGCAAATTATTCTAAGAATCGCTAGAAGTTTTTTTTTTTTTTGGTTTTTAAATGTGATCTAATTAATAATCAATAAAATAGTTTAAATAGAGGTTGCAGAGCAATGTACCGAAACAAAATTAGACAATTTCTGCCACTTGTTTCCTATTGTTCTTGCACAAGAGCTATATTAATTATTTTATTTTATTTTTTTGTCGTTGTAATTTTTTCGATGTTTCCAGAAGGTTAGTTTGGCTAGAATGGTAATTGCAATGGAAAAACAATATGCTTGTTATTTCTTGCCCTTATTCTCAGGAAAAAAGTTTAAAAATGTCTCCTTTCTCAAGGTATATTAAGCATATTTAATATGTTTCTTCTTTTTGTTTCATGATAGCTAACCTAGATGTACTAACAGAACCTCAATAATTTGAAAAACGATTAGTTAGTACTAGTTCAAAATTCAAAATTCAAAAATCGCAAAAAGTCCTCCAACGTATGTATGTATAGTTCAAAAAAAAAAAAAATGGATGAAGAAAGATGTTTTGTTATGAATTTCATCAAAATTGTAATTTCTCTAAGAAAAAGAAACAAGATGCTTTATGGGGATTAGTAACTCTTTGTTAATTGCAATTACCATAGTAATCATATAATAATCCAACAACTAAATACTAATTTCCATTGATCCATTCTTAGTAGTGTCCGTCTTTAGTCGGCAGATCATGCCTGCGGAAAAAAAAAAAAAAAAGTAAATAAATAAAAACTCAAAAAGATTGGATATTTTGTGGCGGGTTTGATAGTAGTCCACGTGGGATGAGGATTTTTCTTCTGGGTCCCACAAAAGCAGCAGGGCATTTCCGTCAAATGCTAAATTGAGAAAGCGCGTGACCGAGGTGCGGACGCCCAAGTCAACAGAAGAAAAAAAACGAAGGGTAATTCTAAGTGAGCACGCCACTTGACTTAGTGACCACCAAGTCAAGTAATGTGCTCAATACAAAGTGCTGCTCCCTGGGTCAAGTGATGTGCTCATTTAGAGGGTCCCGGTCGCGGGTTCTCACAGAGCAAAACGACAGAAATACCCTCCGGCTTCTGTCCAGTTTCAGACCCGACCCGATAAGATTAATCTCCAAGGGGAATTTCTAAATGCGTATTAGTGAGCACCACATCCTATAGCAAAGTGATTAGCACCATAGGGGCAAAATGGTGCTCACTAAGAGGAAAGTGGTGCGCATTTAGAATCTCCCATCCCTAACTCAGCACCATATATCGTATGGTACCCCCAACACGGGATTTCTAATGGAGCACACCACTTTCCCAGTGAGCCCACTAGATATTTTTTTTATCTGGTTCTCAGTAGGAAAGTGGGCTCACTAGGAAAAATGGTGTGCTCCTTTGGAAACTCCCCCCAACACCCTATTTTGTATGTACCCTTAATGTCAATGGAAATGGCGAACAAACCAAGAGAATGGATGAAAATGGTAATTTCACTCGAACAACAGAGCGGATCGGCAATAGGAAATTCCGTATGAGCACAACACTTGACATGGTGAGGACCACTGAGTCACGAAGTCAAGCGGTGCTCACTAATTCTAAATGGTGCTCACTAAGTCAAAGTGTGTGCTCATTTAGCGTATCCCATCAGCGATCAATTACCCGCAAGTCGCAACCCAACCATTACGGTCAGGCCGGGCAGAACTGGCAGGGCAGCTTCTGGTATATGGATTTCTATATATATAAAAGACCACGGCCCAACTTTGCAAACGTCGATAACGGAGGAGGAGAAAGTCGCCGGCCGACAAGCAGCCGCCTCCGTCGACCCGAACCGCTACCAGAAACAATGAAGACGAATAAGCAGCGGGCGAGATCCTTCCTCTGCTTCGGCGCACCCGTTACGGCGGACGAGAGCGCGACGGTGAAGAATGAGGAGGAGGAGGAGGAGGTCGAGAAGAAGAAGCTTCGCCGATCCATGTCCAAGCTCGTCAGATCCATCTCCTTTAAGTCCTCAAAATCATCGGTTAGTTTATTCGAACTTAGATGGGATTTTGAGTTTGAATCCTCTGCTTCTCGAGTCAAAATTTTTAATTTTTGGTGGGATTTTGAGTTCGTATCTCTGCTTCTCGATTTAAAAGTTTGAATTTTGGAGATTTATCATGCAGAATAATCTGTTGTTTTATTGATTGTCGGATTCCTCTGCAGGAATTGAGTTTGAAAATTTTGTTCCTTCAATCAAAAGATTGAACCTTTGAGATTTAATAAAGGAAAAATATTTGGTTTTATGTGAGTTGGTATGATTTTGAGGATAGGAAAGGGGTTTCTTTTGGCCAAAAATATATATTTTTTAAAATATTTATCATAATGCAGAGATCATGATTTAATTTTTTTTATATATTTATTTTGTCGATTTTAACTGATAATTTTGAAGATTAGTGATAATTTTGAAGATTAGAGAGAGAATTTTTTCTAAATGTTCTTGATCCTGAGACTTCAATATCTTGTTTTTCAGTTTATTTATATTTTCTATTAATTTTTATGATCTTAAATTATTTCTAAATTATTTTTGTTTAAAAAATAACAAATTTTTATATTTTAATTTTACAGAAAAAATTAGAAGAAGAAAGCTGTACGCTCTCCCAAAAATTCTCCAACTCAGTACAATCGTCGACCCGCAAACGCAAACTATTCGGTAAAAATTCGGACTCAGCAATATTTTCTTCCTCCTCTCTCTCCTCGTCGTCCAACTCCTCCCGCTCCTCCTCGTCGTCCTCCTCCTCTTCCCTTTCCTGGGCTGCCGCCGCCGCAATCACGCCCGAACCGAAGCTGCAAAGAAAAAGGACGTTTGTGCCCCCGCGGGCCCCGACAAATAACGGATATGCCATCGGCCTTTTCCTCGTGCTGTTTAGTTTGTTCGTTGTTGTCTTTTGCGGTCGGCTGTGTGCGATCCTGTGGACCGCCACGTGGCTGTGCCTGGTGCCTCGCCGGAGGACGGGAGGGATGGCGCCGGAGTCGTCGGCGGCGGCGGCGGAGATTAGGCGGAGGAGGGATTGGCGGGAGGAGGAGGAGAAGAGGCGGGTCGTCATGGAGGGCTTCTTGCAAAGAAACAGAAAAGGTGCTTCAAATTGATTGAACAAAAAAAAACAAAAAATGAAAAAGAGGGAAAAAAAAAAAGATTATAAAGGATTTTTTTTTTGTTATATATATATATATATATATATATATATATTTGTTTCATTTTTTTGAGTGGTGATTTTGTGTAAATTTTGGTAGTAACTAAATATGATCGTCTCTGTATCATGAAAATTTTAAATTGACCGTATTAATAAATCTTTGATGATATGATACATGTGAAAATTTTTAGTTTATATTCTTTTGACTTTGACGAAGATCAAAATGGTTTCCTTTCAAATAAGATATTGGATTCAATTGAATACGTACATATAATTAAAATAGAAAGGGCAATAATAAAATATTCTCGGGATATGTTAGAAAATTTCAAAAGAGGTATCTAAACCAAAATCACAAGAGAGTGAATAGTTAAACTCACAAACGTTGCCCATTGATTGAGGATTTATTGTTGGCTATAACAAAATCTTTCTTGAGCGTGCAAATGGATAGGTTCGTTTGGTAGAGTTTGGTTTGATTCGAGCTAAAAGACAATGAATAAGAAATTTGACACTCACCTTAAAAAAAAAAAAAATTGACACTCACTCACACGAGTGCATGCTTTAGCATTAGTAATTAATTAGCAAACTAAAAAAATCTCTGATAAAACTAATACGCACTCTCAAAGTGACACTGTTTATTAAAGAAGAGGAGCACGAGCTTGTTGGATTGTGGCAGCCAATAGTTGGACAAGGAGAAGAAACACTCTTGATTGAGACTCTCTGATTGAGATTTTGCACGGGGCTAAAGTGTTGATATGTGGATTAGTAGTAATGGGGGAAATTCTATTTGAGCACACCACTTTGCTTAGTGAGTCCACCCTTCTCAGCTCGATGCTCGTCTCCCGGATTAATCCCCAACATGGTCACAAAAAATAATGAACATGTAATTTTTTACAACTTTAAAAGATGGGCTTACTGAGCAAAGTGTTGTGTTCAAATAGAATTCCCCTGATAACGTTGGAAGATGATGAGCTGGTTACAAGATCATTGGGCACTAGGGATGAGAGTGGGTAGGTCCAAAAGCCAGTTCTTAGCTTGTCCTATTCAAAAATTCGAATTAGAAAAATATTTATTTAATTCAAATTATTAGATAGAGCGGGCCAAAAACCAACTCTTAGGTCCATCCATTCTCACCCAGCACGCTTAGGACTTAATTAAAAAGATATCTCCGTTATAAAAAGGTGAAGGGGACTACAGATCACAAAAGGGTGTCACATGCCAATTTTCAATTTGGTAACTAACCTATACAAAGATCTAACTCTAAAAAGTTTAAGTTACAAAAGATGGTGCATCTCACAGAATATAATTTGAAGATCCTTAGTTATCTATGGATACTTTTGAGAGTAGAGAAGACCATGGAAGTGTGCTAATGTTTAAGGGAGCATTTGGCTTTCAATTTTAGCTGATTAGGAGAGAGATATGACCAAGATTGATGCAGACATATATTTAAATCTTGACTATGATGTATTAAAAAGGAAGAGTATATGAAAACTAATTAGTATAACCGAAATATCTAATTTTGTCAGTGCAAGTGTGTAACTATTAACCAAGATATGAAAAGGAAAATTCAAAAAGAAACCCATCCTGATAGATTTGATTAATAGATTAAGCATCCGAAAATTAATAAATTTAATAATAGTTTTTAATGCATTCGTGATTAAATCATATCCAAATCGTACTTTGTCTAATGTAGTTAAGACAATTGATTTCCATCCAAAGCACCCAAGTTCAGCTACTACCAACACAAATATCTAAATTATTTTTATTAAGAACTTAAGTTGGGGTTGGGAATGATTTAACCATGGATCAAGTGAAATGGAAACTTCATTTGATTCATTAATCAAATCTATCGGAATGGATTTTCACTTTGGATTGTTAATTCTTAAATTTTGGTTAATCTTATCCATGTCTAAATATTACCCTAGTAATCCAGAAAATATAAACATATATATCCAAAAAAGAATTATTTCTATACAAAATTTAAATATGGGGAAAAAAATGAGAATTCTGTATGTATACTCTTGCTTGTTGATATATATCATGATATGGTCCACAAAAGCAACATATTTATGTTTAAAATAAATAGAAGCAACTTCATGAAAGAACTTCTTAACTAATCTATACATCAACATCTCCCTGGCATTCATTTTCTACCACATAAATATCATGAAGATGATGAACTCTATTTAAAAATAAATAAAAAATAAAACCCTTTATCCCTTCACCCCCATCTCCTTGCAGAGCTTGTCCTTCCATTAATGGCAACCTGCTCACAAGCATGACATCTCATGCCACTTTGGCACCAAGCTACTAATTTTTTTAAAATTTTTATTTGCATTTTCAAATTTTAAATTTACCATTTATTTTCGAAGATAGATAAGATATGATCTAGTAGGTGCCACTTCGATGGTCACGTTTTAACTTTAAAAAAAAAAAGTTCACATAGTAATGATTCAATCTAAACATAATTATTTTGCAATTGCCGATGAACAATGTCTTTAGTGGTATAACCCCTTTCTATTCTATCCGAATTTGATTTTCAGTGGGAATTTAATTTAAATAATATTACAAAAAATATATGTATGTGAATTTAACTAGGGGAAAAAACTATTTTGCAATTGCACTCACGATAAATATTTATAAACCAAAAAGAAAAACCTTTATTTTAAAATCGGCAAATGATTATAATTTTGGAGAACTATTATCCATATTTAATAGATGATGAAAACCTCCAAATTCACATTTTTATAAAGAAAAAAGAGCCCCTTGCTCCCTTTTAATGCACCATAATAAAAGGAATTAAAAAGGGTCTTCTCCTTTTAGTTTCCTGCATGCGCCAACTAACTGTGTGTTAGGTTTACACATATTAGTCCCCCCCCCGGCGCTCTCTCTCTCTCTCTCTCTATATATATATATATAAGAAAAATGGAAATGAGCTGACAGTTCACGCAAGTTATCTGAGCTGCAGTTTATTTCCACTATTTCCAATAATGTTTTTTAAAAAATTTCTTTTGGATTATGATCTCGATCTCCTAGGGTTCACTCATACCCAATTTCTTGGGTTTTAGTTTTGCTTTGGTCCTCCACCAAGTTAACACAAAATTAACGGTTTTCAAAGAATAAAACATTTTGTATGCACTTGATGAAAGGGTAAAATGAACTCCAAAATTTATGAAATTTAATCCGAAAAAAGTTAAGGAGGTAGTAATAGTATATATATTCAATTTTGATTTTTTTTTTCCCATATGAACACAATTCTTATCTTCTCCCTTACAAGTCTCCATCGGAAAGCAACTTTTATGGAAAAAGTTGAGTAAAGGGACCTCATTCTCACCATATGCAAAGACGAAAAGAGAGAATAATTCAAACTATTGGCATGAGATGCAAAAGAAATTTCCATTTTTTTTTTTCTCCATTCTCCATTATGGATTGAATGAGAGGTCGAATTGCTCCTACAAGATTCAATACTAAGAAACCAACAACCGAAACTGGGTCTAATGTGGGTCTTATGATTGACTTGCGGATGTGAACTTGTAACTTTTAAAAATATGTTTTAGAAAAAAAAAAATGGTTACTTGTCTTGATGGTATTGACTCGAGATACCAACTCCTATTACTATTATCCAAAAATGAAAAGATAATTGGAGTTTATAAACATTAGCTACAATCTACCATCCTTTTCGGTCTGCACACTGACATATACATCATTTTTGTATCGTGTAAACTTGTATAAATCCAATTAATTGGAACCTCCTAGGTTGAATTTTATTAACAAGATAATCATATCGGTTGCGGAGATCTCTTCTTTTGAGAATTAGATATTAGATTAGCAGATGATTAATATGCATCTTCTCTAATATTAGATAATGCTCACTTTACATTTCAAGATTTTTTTACTAATATGTACTTTACATTTCAAGATTTCAAGATAATGCTCACTTTAAAAAAATCTTAATTACTTATCAACGGAATTGACGGTAAATTTGTACGATCTATATAGTTTTCGGGCTTTGAAGAGCACATGATCTCTAATGCTATGGATATAATTTAATTTTCACCAAAAGTGTGTGTGTGTATATATATATATATATATATATATATATATATATATATATATATATATATATATATATATATATATATATATATATATATTTGGTTAATTACAGGTAGATCCTTTATAATATTAGGGATGTGTCACTTAACACTTCTGAATTTTGAAACTCTCAAAAAACCTCTTGAACTTAGTTATTTTCACACTCATTTTTTATTAAAGTGCATTCTTATCCGTCAAATTCCTATTTTACCATTATCTCTCTTTAATAAGTGTGCTGGTTAAAATGAGGGATAATGGTAGAATAAAAATTTGAGGGACAATAGTACACTTTAGTAAAAAAAAAAAAAAAGAGAGTGAAAATAACTAAGTCCAAGGAGTTTTTGAGAGTTTCAAACTTCAGGGATGTTAAGTGATAGCTGGATCTAACTGTAATTAACCCTATATTTTTTAAGAGAAAAAAGCCAAAAGTATCTTTTGTCCCCTCACTAACTCAACAACTGAACATGGCCCAAACGCCACTTTATTCGCTGCCTCTTTGTCCCCCTCCCTCGCCTCCATGTTCCGCTAGCCGGGCCAGGCCTCGATCGGGCCGCCATTGTGACCGACACAAAGTACTCAGATTGTTTGCCTTTTTGTTTATGGTATGAACTATGAAGATGGCATATAATAGAGGGTGGGGTGGCCCAGATGGGCCCTTATGCAACTCCATCGCTTTTAAACCTCCCTTTTTAGGCATCTTCTTCGCGCGTTAAATGCTTCGTTAGTGGGCCCATAGTAGGGATTCTTTGGAATTATACACAAATGATAATAATAGAAATGAGTTAACTTACGATAAACTGTAGTAGTTAATTTCCGTTATCTCTAATAAAATTTTAATTTCTTTTATTATTAACTCGACTCTTTAGGGTTCACTCATATCTAATTTATTGGGTTTTAGTTTTGATTTGGTTATCCATTAAGTTAATATAAATTTTAAAGGTTTTCAATGAACAAATATTTTGTTTCTACTTAATAAAAGTGTAAATAAACTTAGAAACTCATAAAATTTAATATTGCTAAAGCTAAGGAATTAGAGATTCTAATTCTAAAAAAGTTTGAAAAAAAATTACTGGATTACTATATTTTTGCCGCTAACTCACGTATTTCTTGAGCCGAAGTTTTCAATCTGGCATTTATGGTACGTGGCAAATTAGCTCATGCTTGGAGACATTAGCAATCACTTCCATATTAATAATATGAAAGGTTTACTACGGATATATGCTCTATGAATATGGCATAAAAATAAAATATTCTATTATATATATTATGTACAATATTTGCTGTACTATGCAGAAAAAAGAAAATAAATAATCAGTTGAAATGAAACTATCACGCATGTATATGATATTTTAGAACCATACACACTCATAAGTAACAGAGAAGAATACATCGAGAATTATATAGAATATATATTTAATACAGATACATCACTTTCGTCAAAGAATCAATACGATATAGATTTATAACCAAAGATTTGTTTTTGTTGCTATAGACTTAAGAACGAACTAATAGGAATTAGTTTTTATAATATGGGAGGTTTCTCTTCATTTCTCATAAGTTATAATAAATATTTTTATGACATGAGAGGTTTCTCTCTTATGTTTCTTCGAACCTAGATGTAAGTTCACTAAAATATGATGTTTGGTCAATTTAATTCACAAAAGTTCATTTCTTGATTCACAATTATCATCAAAGGCAAACTATTTTCTGATTATTTGTGGCAAAAAAAAAAAAAAAAAAACTGTTTGTTTCATTTTATAAACCTATTTCCTTAAACCTACCACTTGGAAAAGAATAAAAGGGTGGAAAAAGAAAATTCGAAAATCCATCTTCCAATGACTTTCTTATTTGGGCATGTGTCTGGCCCATTAGGCTCTTAGTTGGGCCAGAAGACTCATTCAAGTATAGGCCTCTAAGTATTTGGGCTGTCGGTCCCCTAAGACATCCTATATTCCTATTTAAAGTATGGTAACAAAATTCCCGCTTTACAAATTTATTTTATCACTCTCTCAATGTCTTTACTCTTCACTCTCCGGCCGCATTATCCGTTCCCACTCTCTCTCCCATCTCCCAAATCCCTCGTCAAACCTTTCTCTCTCCTCTCCTCTCCCTCTCCGAAACAAACCCTAACCCTAGCCCTAGTTTCCCCTCCATCTTTAGACTACGGCCCTTCTCTCTTCAAAGGCCGAAACCCTAACCCTAGACCTGATCAAGAACGCATCGCCGCAGCCGCCGCCGCCGCCGCCGCCGCCGCCGCTATCGCCGAGTCGATTGACCGATCCCAATTCTCCCGCGCCTTTGACATCGCCGCCCTAAGAGTCCCTGCCGCCGACTGCTCCGCCCTCGAGCGCCGCCTCCGCGGCCACCTCCTCAACTGGCCACGCATCCGTAACGTCGCCAGGGTCGATGGGGACGATGTTGATCCCAATCTCAAGGATCTGCTGAAAAATCAACCTTCGGTCAGTGAAGACCGGCTCGATTCATTGGATAGGAGATGGGAGGATGAGAAGGAGGCATTCAGTCCGGTTCTTTATAGGGAGAAGCTCGTGAAGGATTTCAACTGCAGAGGATATGTCAAGTTTCGGAATCTCGCAAAGATTTCGAGGCCTAAGAAGAAGAAGAAGAAGAAGGGGAAAGGGGAGGGAGATGAAGGGAGGGAGAGAAGAGGGAAGGATGAGATTTATGTTGTTGAGGTGGTTGGGGATGAAGGTGAGGAAGAGGAGGAGGACTGGAGCGTTTTGATTGGGGAGGGGTTTAAAGGAGGGAAGTGGAGCGGGCCGACGAGGCTGCTGCTGTTGGATGAGCGGCATGCGAAGAAAGGAATGGACGAGATGCCGGAAGCTATTAAGGTGTCTTAAGTTCTCTGTGAGTTGATTTGATTTTTTAATTTCGGTTGAATAATCTTATTGCTTTTATGATTGATGATCTGAAAATTGGACTCGTACATGAATTTGTTTGTTGAAATTTTACATTCTGTTTGTACTTTAGGGCAATAATAACTGCCAACTCAAACTTGTTTTAGGCTAGTTAGTGTGTAGATATTCTCAGATTGGTGATTTGGGATGAAAGATTGAAGGAACGAGTTACTATGTAAATTTAGAAATTTGACAATCTGGTGCTGGTTATTGGCTGCAGTCTATTGGATAGAGGTATTTGTTTTATGGTAGTTTGACTACTGAACTTCCATGTCGAGGAGACATTCCTGTAGGTAGTTAGGTGGATAGACAGACTTAGTATAATTGGTTTGGCAATAAAATTTTCAAGATATGGATTTTAATGGAATTTTTTTATAATAAAAAGTTAGAACTTTCTAAATCTATTTTTGGTTCATGCACGTGGCTGGTTACTGAAAAAAGCCAAGCCCTCCATAGCAAAGAAGAATTCTATAACTTTGGATGAGGCTCATGTGAAATGGAGATTGGAAACTTTATCTAATACGTGAGGTAATCCTACCAACTAATGACTGTCTATCACCATTTTACTATCTCCCCACTGCTTGGCGGTTGCAACACCAAGCCAGCTACAAGCTTATGGTTGCTTGCTCAATGTGGCCCTCCCTTTTAACCTACCGGCTTTTGGAATATTATTTCCAGTCTGGTTGTATGCAAAGCTCATTTTACCCGTTATTGGAGGATTGCTTCCAGTCAAACTTTATACCAAGCTCACTCCTATATCAGTCCCAGCAATTTCAGACCTTATTGCCTTGTTGCATTTTGCTTTATCCCTAATTAATATTCCAACTTGATATCATATCCATGATCATTTGTTTGTCTTCACTATTAGGTCATCCTATCAAGGACTCATTTAATATTTTGAGTGCTCGATATATTTCATCAAGGTTTGCTAAACACAATGAACGATTTCAATATTGAACGCGAGAATTAAAAAAAATAAATTTTTATATACCAATTGGTTAAAAAATTTAACCATTTTCTCCCATATAAATTTAGCCTGAGACTAAGATATATTTATTGCAAGTTAAACTTTGATTTACAGTCTTTTAACAATTTATACCAACGTACGATAATGAAGGAATCTGATAAAAACCATTTTATATCATAGTCAATGTTCGCCATGTGCAAGGTGATATATTCACAGGAAACACCTGCACAATTGGGTTTTGCCTAAGTTTGTCAACAATATAATGAACAAGGTGGGCAACTAATTTGAGTGAAGCATTGGAAGCAATAACAATTGTCATATTTGACGTAGTTAGGATTTTTCAATTTGTTCTCACACTGATAGTTAGCAGGACAGAGGGGCTGGCCTTGAGCCTTGATTGAGCTTGAATTTGACCTAACTGAATCACCCTGATTCAACTTGTTTGATTTGTTAATGGGTTCAATTAGGGTCCTTCATAGGTGTTGTTTTAAGGTGTCATATCCGCATTCCTGAACTATCCTTATCGAGGTTACTTGAGTCATTTGGCTTGAGAAGCAAAAATGTCAATCTGAGTGTTAAACCATTGGACTGGAGACCCTCTCTATAATGAAAGGTTTCAAACTTCATTTTACTGAAAGGGGTTGTTTTTCCATCAAAAACACAAGCAAATGAAGAAGTTTACAACTTCAAAATAAACAACAAATGGCAAGGGTCGCCAAGTAGCAAAAACTGGTTTCAGCCTAAAGAATCACTATTCATTCTTAATAAGTCTCCCATGCACGTGCAGTTAAGTATTCAGTATGACATGAAAAAAGGAAAGGAGTTATAAGGAGAGAACTCTTGTCCTCATAGTAGCAGATATAGTAACTCTCTTTGATTGTTGGTTATAGTGGGACTATCTAGGATTGAATAGTCAATCTAAAAGTAGTCTTCTGTCAGAGGGAAAAATATGAAAAAGAAGACTTGGGTGTATTGGTGATGAGTAATTAAGACATACATATAAATCATGGATAGGGGCAGACACAATTTTCCATTCTTGGCATGGGTCAATGCAAGTGCACATGTTTAAAGCATATTTGATCCCATTTTAACCAACCCAGTTATACTTTTGGTTCTCTTAAGAACATTTAGGAATATATTGCCAATAAAAACATTAGGCTTTTCTATTCATGCCCCTTCCTTTGGTCTGAATATTTCTGGGATTTTGGGTGTTCAGCGGTGTGTATGGCTTAGATTTACACATGGGATTTATTACACTTTAGTTTAGATTGACTATCAATTTTTGGGTTCAATTTTTGAATTTCTGTCATTTTGTGATGACTGTTTCCTGAAATGTATATATATGCAGATCCTATTCACTCTGTTTCAGATGATCCAGTTGCTGATTGATGAATTTCTAACATGTTGGTTGTGTGACCTGCCCAGGCTGTGTTGATGAGCAATACCACACAAAACAGGCCTTCTATATTTGAGCTTGTGCAATGCCAGTTAACCTTGTATTATAACTACTGGCAGATGAATGAGGTATCGGTTCATCTTTGTCTGCATCACAGGCCATTCTTCCGTCCTTTTTCCCTTTTCTAATATCAGGTCATAACAATTCTGATGATTTGTAATATCTTCTTGCAGGTGTTGGAGGCCTTGCTTCCTGAGGGTATCCTAGTCCCAACAGGTTTTGAAACAGTTGGGCATATTGCACACTTGAATTTGAAAGATGAACACCTACCCTACAAGAAGCTTATCGCTCAAGTATGTTGGTTAACCAATTAAACCAAATCTTAAAAATGCCAAGCCGTAATCAAGTGTGTTTTTGTAGCTTCCCTTCTAAAGAAAATTCTTGAACTTTCAGGTAGTACTGGACAAGAACAAGCCGAAAATACAAACAGTTGTAAACAAGATAGATATCATTCAAAATTATTACCGAACTATGGAGCTGGAAGTATTGGCTGGCACCCATTCCCTTGTCACTACACTAATAGAAAGTGGCATTCGCTTTCAAGTTGATTTGGCATCAGTGTATGTTCTATTGTCCCAAACTAGTTTACTTCAGCTTCTTTTATTATTGTATCAATGTTAAACAAATCAATAAATTCAAGACATGAAGATGACAAGCCCAGTTAAGGTGTCTGCAGTTTATACTAGAAAGGAAACAAAAGAAAAAAAAAAAAAAATCTCCTGATGTGCTGGAGATTTTTTTTTTTTGGGGGCAAATTTTGGTGACTTAACCTTAGGAGAAGCATATGTGGCTGAACTTCTAACTTTACTATATTTGTCAACCATATGCACAGAAGTTCATGCAAACTCCCTCATCTGCAGCAGGCCTATTAGCTTCATGGATCTATGAACATTACATTTGCACCTGTCTTCATGTAAATGTAGTCATATTTTCATGTTGACCTTGTATGGGAGTCAGAATCTCATAAAAAGTAAACAGAGCTTGTAGGAGTGATGCACTTGATCAGTGATCTAACAAATCTATCATCTTCTCATATCTATGAACTGCAGTGTGCAGACACTCAGAACATAAGCACATATATAATTCAGGAGTATCTTAGGTTGTTACCTTTGCTTCGAGATATTACATTAAACTTAATTAGGTAACAGTTTCCGTACCTTAAACAAAATTGCATTTGAACTTTTAGACCACAACTTGATATTTTCTTTAACTTAATGCATCTCTACTTTGAGAGCCATTGATTGTGTATAAAGCTCATGTCAAGGTTGAGAATTCTTTATCTTGGAATTGTGGAGAATGTATTCTCTATACTTGATAGATTTATGTTTAGTCAAGTTAGGTGAGTGAAGGCTCGAATTTATCTTGTGAGGCAGAGGTTGACTTTGTTTTCTTTGCATAATTTCAAACTTGATACAGTACTAAGAATGCCTTACTGAAATGTTGGGGAAAATTTGCAGAAATGATTAGGTCCTCATATATTTGTCTCTTACAGATTGAGGGGCATTTTTTTAGAATAATGTGGCTGCGTTATCATTAGAGCCATTTGTAAAAGAAGAGGAATGCCCTATAGAAGAAGGATAGATTGAGCCATGTTCAGGTCTCTCATGCCCAGTTGTGGCACTTTTGGCTAAGAGGATTCTTGTACTAGCTCATGGAAACTATTCTAAATTTTGAATTCTTTGTTGACATATTGGAAAGTTATCAACTTATTAACAACCAATCCCAAATAAGCAACCAGGGGACGTTTATTACCTTAAAATCCTCTTCATTAGATGTTTGTTTAATTCGAGTTTCTGATGCTTCCTCATAGTCATCATCATCATCATCTATGTCTCTTCATTAAAATAGGCCAGGCTGTTAAGCATGGCTCAAATAAGGCATTAGCCTTCTGCTAGTTGATGTTAATTTCCCAAACAAAGTAATTATGAGCATTGAAAAGAGGAACTAGCTATAGAATCACAATAGCTAGTTAGCAGGTAAATTGACCTACACTTTGTGGTAATGCCATTTATACTCATGCAATCAAGGAGCAAGCTTCCAAATTCCCCTAAATCAAGGAAGAGTCTAGACGAAGAGTTAAGGTGGCATTGTTTGCTTCTTTGACTTTGAGCTTGAGCGGTGCTCAAATGTTATTTGCTTCAATAATGCCAACATTTTTTTGGAAAATAAAATAAAATGCTTATTAGTAGCTGCTGTGTCAACTCTTATTAGCAGTTGCTCTGTTGAACTCATCATAGCGAAACACAAGCATGTAGAGTACATCTGCGTGCAAGCATTACCAGAGCTGCATATAAGTGATCACTGATACTTTAATTTTTTCCCATCAAGCAAAATAGCTATTGGATCAACTGATGAAGACAATAAGTGACCAATATTTACCTAAATTTGACAAGATTTGATGGGGATTTAGTTGAGATTTATTTTGATTTGGTTAGGATTTTATTTTATTTGATTTGATTGTCTGAAAGTGGTGCACTTAGGGAGTTTCATATATTTCTTCTAAGGTTTTAATTTGAAATTATTGGAATATTTTGAAATTATTGAGAGAATGTGATTTGCTTCTTTCAAAATCTTTTCTCAAGTGATTCGTGTGACTTTTGTGTGACTTGCCTTGATGTAAGACCTGAATCTTATCCTTTATTTCAAATCACTAATTTAATCCCCAACTTCTTACAACAAACCCTAATTTCCCTTCTATCCTGGGTCATCAATGCCGGAAAATACGGTTACTTGATTCTCTCAGGTTTCTAACATGGAATAAAGGTTTATTTGCAGTTCATTTGCCAACATGTGGCCTTAATATATATTACATGAGATCATGCACAATGTCATCATTTGTTTCGTATTAACTTTCCTCACATAAAGTTTGTCATCAAGTGTTCTTTTACTGGGATCTTAAGGTCCGCAATTGTTATTCCTCTTGTAGGAATTGATGAATTGGACTGGTAACTGGTTCTCTCATGAGATCATAATGAAGCAAAGTTCCTCCCAAAGTGCAAAATGGGAAGGAAGTTACATCTTATCATCCTAAAGCACAGTTCTGAGAAATAAACTTACTTTCTAATATAAATTGGTGAATTTTATACCATCTGATTTTGTCATGAGGACTTTTTTGGTATTTACTATTGTCATTTGTTTCGTTATGTGGAAACATCTTCTTGAAGTTTCAGAGTAGAATTGCAAGACTCTAAATTGCTACGTGCATTGAAAATTTTGACAGATAATTTAAGGTTTGATCTAAGTCTAATATTTTGTGTTATGTAAGAAACTGATGCAATTAAATGTTTGGTTCTCTAGGTGCTGTTTGGGGTTCTAAATTTTTTTGATGGGTCTTTGCATCGTGCCACTGAATCATCTTAATCTTTTCTACATATGAACAATTTCTGCTTCTTTGATGCCTCCGCACATTAATGCATCATTTGTTTGAAATCTTCAGGAATTGTTTTTGTGGTTGTCAGTAATATATTTGAATAATGTGGAGCAATCAACTAACAATTGCCTTTATTTCTCTGCAGATATTGGAATTCTAGATTGGCTACTGAAAGGCAAAGGCTTGTGGGTTGCTTTTCTAATTCTGATGTGGTCTGTAAGTTTCTCCTATCCTTGTTTGAAATTTCTCATCTATCCTTGCTGCCATGATGTTCTTGTTTCTAATTTATTGAAGTATGATAGGCATAGTGTTGCTGATAATACACGTCCAGCGATGATTTATTAAACGAAGTGGAAGTTACCTTTAATATATCCAAGTTATTGCAAGTGATGATTTGTTCCTCTTCATCTAGAGTCTCTTAGACATGGGATACTATAGAAGTATTTCAGAAGCAGTATTTACTATTTACCTATGTCAATTTCAAAATTCAATATTATATAAAAAGAATTTGGTACTGTTATCTATGAATTTAGAACTCATAACTCATGACTAGAAGTCTAGAATCTCTCTCCCTTGTGTTGTATGTGTGTGGTTCTCAAGCTCAATCAGATCCAGAATGTTGGGGAGGCAACTTTACATTGATTTGGATCCGTCAGTGTCTGGTGAGGTGATAAGTTCGTTTATAGACAGATGGATCATTGCAAGTATGGAAGAAATTCATTTGCAGTCTTCCATTAATAAATGAGTCTTTATTTAGTTTGCGAGGACGAGGGTGAGAACTGTATGTGATAGTTGTATCTTCATGTTAGTTTAGTCTTTTATGCTCATTCTCTTTAGTTTGTTGGGCTTTTCTATTATGATTGATTATTGCAAGAATAGAAGAACATTTGCAATTTTTTCCACTGAGTCTTTCTTTATTTAGTATGCAAGGACAAGGGTGAGAACTGCATGGGTAGTTGTATTCATTGTTAGTTTATTTTTATCCTAATTCTTTTTAGTTTATTGCGCTCTTCAGTTGTATTTTTAGATAGAGGTCTCAAATAAATAAGATCAATGGTTGTAGTTTGAATCAGAGCCTCAATAAAAACTCCTCTTATGGTACCACTGCCCTTCAAAGTTGGTATAGGGCACTCTCTCATTTACCATACTCGTATACACATACAATGAATGCCTGCTCACACACCATTAAGCAATTAAAGTAATCCCTGCTTTGCAATTATAGTGCTGGAGGATTTTGGTATCTCAAGTATTAGTACTAATATTACTACTGGTTTCTTATTTAGTCAATCAGGTAAATTTGTAGTTAAGAATGATTTTCAGTGGCTTGGGTACCAAATCGCTGCCATGGAAGAACTGCTAACCTTCAAATCAAATTAAAATGATTGCATTGTGTTTCTTAAAGAATCCTCCGCTTCATATAGCTTATCCAAACAGCACCGTGCATGGCCTGTACATAAAGTTCTGGAGCTTTGTAAACAAAAATGAAGACAATGTGCAAGAGAAATGACATTATCGCTTCATTTTCTTTAGTATTCTGGGAAAATGGAAGGAAGAAAGGAAAATAAAAGAAGGATTTCTAAAAGAATTCCTCCAGCAAGTCTGGATGCCTGAGAAGAATTGGGCGGAGGCAGCATTACTGCAGCAAATGGTCCATTGTGCATAGGTTTTCCTGCATTTTGCTTCTTAGTCCTTGCTGTATAATTTCCTGAACTGAATAAATACCTTGTTTGCTGAGGTCACCAACTCGGTAACAACACCTATTATGAGATCGGCTATTGAACCACTGACATATGCAAGCAGATGTGGTTAACCAAATACGGAATTTCTAATTACTGCAATCACCACATTAGTGCCGTTCTGCAACTTCTTTTGCAGCATGCAATGGCTGTTACACGGCAGCTCTTGCTACAAGCAACTAAACACATACCTCACAAAAGTTTAGGCAATTAAAGCCAAATGGAATGCCCCAGAGTCTATCCCCACTGTCAATGATACAAGTCATGTTTGTTTTGTTTTATTTTCTTTGTTTTTTGACATAGGGTGTTCCTACACTCCATTAGTTTTCCCCCTTCACTAAACAAAGACATCTTTCTAGTCTTTGGGTGATAGTATTTTTTTGTTATTTTCCAACTTCAACTGGCACAAGCACAAGAACTACAGGTTCCAATGAAAACCTAAACCTAGAGACCGATTTCAAAGCCTTAGGAAGATTTGATTACTTAGCAGTAGCAGTTCTTAGAGTAGTAGCTACTTTGCTATTGTGGAGAGCTATCTTCTTTCTTAACTGGACACCTCTTATTACAACAACAACAACTAAGCCTTTTATCCTAAGTACTTGGAGTATGCTACATTAACCAAAAGAGAATCACGCTGGATCGATCACGTTGATAATCCTTCTCCATTCATTTCTATCAAGTAGTATCTCCTCATTTAAATATCTACAATCTATATCTTTTCGTATCACTTCCATCCATATTTTTTTCGTTCTTCCTTTTGCTCTTTTAACTTGTCCTACATTGATTACCTCCCATCGTCGAACTGGTGCATTTGTAGGTCTATGTTGCACATGACCATACCATCATAAGCGATTTTCTCGCATCTTCTCATCAATGGGGGCTACACCTAATTTAGCACGAATATCTTCATTTCTTACTTTATCTTTCCTATTATTGTCGCATATCCAGCGAAGTATGCATATCTCTGTTACACTTATCTTTTGTCGCATATCCAGCGAAGTATGCATATCTCTGTTACACTTATCTTTTGTGAATGACGTTTCTTTATAGCCCAGCATTCCATGCCATATAATAAAACTGGCCTAATAGCAGTCCTATAAAATTTTCATTTTAGCCTCAACGGAATGTTACGGTCGCATAAAACTATCGTTGCACTTCTCCATTTCATCTAGCCAGCTTGTATTCTATGGTTGACATCATTGTCGATCTCTCCATCATTCTGAATAATAGAATCCAAATATCTAAACTTACTGCTCATTTGTATCTTTTGCCCGTCCAGTATTACAACACTACAGTATAGGGTCCATCGTTTACTAAATTTACACTCAATATACTCTGTTTTAGACTTACTCAATTTAAAACCTCTAGATTCTAATGTGTGCCTTTATAACTCTAATTTGGCATTCACTCCTTGTTTTGTCTCATCAACTAAGATAATATCATCAGCAAATAGTATATACTAAAGATGAGAGATCTCATTTTGAATAGCTCTAGTAAACTCATTCATCACTATAACAAATAAGAACGGGCTTAATGCGGATCCTTGATGCAATCCAATTGTGATAGAAAAATTACTTGTTAGACCACCACATATTCTGACATTAGTCACTATTTCGTCATACACGTTCTTAATTATATCAATGTACTTGATGGACACATCTTATTCTTTATTTTAATTAAAAAAGATATGATATTAATTGCGATTATTTACTACCATCTAGGATATGAGATTTTAACTAATATTTCAATTTACTTTCTGTCCCAATTTGTTTTTTTTTGAAATAGTACAGTATCCCTTTATTTTGTTAACTGTGCATGTATTTGTTGGGCATTGGTCACGTATTCACGTCAGTTGATTAGGAAGAAGCCTGCTAAACTGTATGCTTCTGAGTTATGACTTTTTATTGTGTCCTCTTTGAGAACTAATTTCACAGAGGAGGCAGTATGCTGATTGATACATTCTGCTCAACCAACTTATAACTAATATGTTTTGCTTTTATAAAATGAATGATCATTCCATCTGTTTTGTCCTGTTATACCTGGTTTATCTAAAGCTTATTATACTCCTAATATTATGCAACATGCAGGTGATGTATTCTCTGGTGTTGGTCCTATAGCTATTTCTGCTGCAAAAAAGGTAAAATATGTGTACGCAAATGATTTGAACCCAAAAGCTGTGGACTATCTTGAAAGAAATATTGTTCTCAACAAGCTTGATAGAAAAATCGAGGTATGACTAGCACTTATACACAATCGAGTTATGACCATCACTTATACACAACTTTGTTAATGCCCTCAAACATGCACTCACACATGCATGTTCCTCCGTATGATGGTCGATAAAGCAGCGATTTATAACCATTTTCCCCAATAATGTTCGGACTATTGAAGTCAGCAGCATCTCTAAACCTTTTACATGTTTTACTTCGTTGGTATCCATATCTCAGATTCTGTCCCTAGTATTTTAACTATAATTTAAATTTATTTATATTTAATTATTATAACCTGTGGATGAGGAAAAAGGGTCACATCCCTTAGTAGTATTTCTGCAAATGTTAGGATGATAAATTATAAAGAAAGTCTTGCTAAATCATCGTTAGCATTTCTCCTTGTACCAGCTTCTGTTGTTTCGTAAATCTGTAATAATTGCTGTGTGTGATTTAATGAACTTTAGCAGCCATCCTTTGGGTTTTATTTGTTTGTTTCACTATCTTTTTTGGTGGCTTTCCATAGTGAGAAATATAACATGTAAATGATGTCCATCTGTCAATTTGAAAACAGTTCAAGTGGTGGTAAAATGGTGATTGACGTGTCTGTTTTTCACCAGGTTTCCAACATGGAAGGAAGGAGGTTCATTCGCAGTATTTTTGCCAGCCAGCGGGCTAATAATATTACCCAAGTAGTCATGAATTTACCCAAAGATGCTGCAGAGTTTCTTGGTTTGTTTCTTATAACCTTCTTCCATAGCGTTTATTCTCAAGTGTTATTTAAAGGGGTTTAAATGACTATTTTTCTTATTTTATTTAAATTGATGAGGTGGACTTTTCTGCAGTTCCATTATTGAGATATGACTTAACCAAATCACTTTTGTGGAAAAGGAAAATACATTTCATCCTAAAATACACTTCTTGGGAAAATGAGGCATCATTATTCATGACTCAAAGGGTTCCTTTAACATGCATTGCTGAAAGTAAGATCTTTCACTGAGTCTTCCCTGATAATTTATTTGGTATGTAGTATTATTGTGTATGATCTTTAATTTTTAACTTCCTTCTAAAGATGTAGAGTAGAAATGCGGTCTCTAAGTTGTACAGGGATCGAAATATTGAACTTAAATTGGTAGGTTTGTTTCACCTGGGTCTCAAACTATATGATGTATTGTAGAACTGACCCATCAAAGTCGTTATTACATGATATAATTGTTTTATGCACTTTAACAAAGGGACTTGGTACAAGATGTATCCATCTTCTCGTCTATCAAATTGATGAAGTGACTCAGTGACCAATATCTCTCAATATTCATTATACTAGAGATGCATCCTCATCTGATTTAAGAAAACTTTCTCCCCTGTTCTTTTTTTTTTTTTTTGAGTGAAACATTGTTCTCAAACTTTTTAACATTTTTATGTGCAAGAATTGCAGTTTAGTTTGTCGAAGTTAAACATTTAGTAACTTGGTTATATATATAATAATGCTTTGCTCCAATCTGTTGAGCCAAAACAAATATTACCATTCAGACTGTTTTCGGGGCATCTTTCGGAAGAGACCTCAGGATATTGGTGGCACATTTCCAAAAATTCATGTATATGGATTCTCCAAGTCGGACAATCCTGAATTTGATTTTCATGAGGTCAGTCTTTAACTGCTTACCAGAGCAAGTGCTTTAGAGTTCTATAGATCACATCTTTGTCATTTATGAACAACACATATATGCATCTTTATTTGGTTAAATCTACTTTGTTTTCATCTTCAGCGTATAAACATGGCTCTCTGTGAGACTGTGGAGGAAGTAGAAATGCATCGAGTCAGGCTGGTTGCACCAGGAAAATGGATGCTATGCACATCATTCATTCTTCCTCAAACTGTTGCTTTGGCAAAAACTTAAACAGGGCAATGAGGGGATGCAGAAGGGACGTGCAGCCAATATGGTGCATATGATTTTATTAAGCCTTATTCAGGAAAACACAAATTCGTTTTTAAATCTCAGAAGCTTAGACATGGATCTGTATTCAACAGTGGAAATGAGTCTAGAGTTATGCATAGAAGGATAAACCATGTTATAGGTATGCAAGTTTAAAGCCTTTCTTGTATCCACATTATTATCATTATATATATATATATATATATATATATATATATATATATATATATATATATATATATATATATATATATATATATATATATATATATTCCATTTGCTTACTATTGTGACTATTAATTATTTATTTTTGAGCATGCTCTTTGTGCAGCAGAGGGTACCGGAGGCCTTGAGCAACTTTGAGTTGGCACTGGCACTTGCACTGGTAAAAGCTTATGTAATTAAAGCCAAAACTTTAAGCACACCCCCACTGTAAAAGCTGATAGCATCACCTGCCAAGGCTATAAGACTGCAGCAGGTTATAATTTGTTTTACTTGCTTGTATTTGTTTGATTAATATTTTTTGTTAATTAATTATTGTATTATTGTAAGAGTACGTGAGTTGAGATACATGAGACAGACAATCTTTTGTCGATCCATTTGTTTCTCATGTTTCCTGCTTCCATTCCATTCTGTCCATTTCAAAAGGCCAGCGTCCCTTTTTCCAGATTAAGCACTGTCATAGTGGAGGCCGTTTCCACTCTCCTTTGCTTTGTCACAGTGGAGGCCCACTGGGGTGGTCCCCTCCTATCTGTACTGTACTGGAACTGGAAGAAAAGAAGCAGCAGCGGCAGCAGCGGGAGCAGGTGAGTTTTTTTTGGGGCCATTAGCCCTCTCGATTGTCCTATTGCAATGGTCCTAATCATTCTAAGGTGAGCAGGATCCTAGTCGCCAGCCCTACAGTATCCACCATGTCGGCCTCCATGAGGTAACAAATTAAATGGCTACAAAATAAAGTTTATAATATTTGCTGCAATAATATTTTTTCGAAATGATATTGGTCAAGTTAGTAAATATTAAGTGGGAGGGGGTCATGAGAGAAGATGAGCAGCCATGCGCAAAGGGGGGCGCGCCCCCTGCAGCAGCCGCCACCGTGGATCACATGTTGTGTGATCCTAGAGTAAATAATGTTAGTTTAATTAAGAAGGATTAGTGACGGTCTATTCTATTGATCTGAACAAGGAATCTATGGTGGTCTTATTCTAACCAACTCCCTTTCCCCAAACAAGCCCTACAGAATCATTACAGATCTTCCAAAAATAGTGGATTATCTTTGCGTTTCGGGTAACTTATCATGCCATTACCTCCTCGTCAACCTCGGCAACATCAAGTTTTGCCTAGGCGTTGCTTAGCACATGACCCTACTCTATCGCATAGTCCCACTGGATTAGTTGCTCTTCCTAAGTCCATCTTTGTCTAAGTACCTTTAAATCCTATTGAATATGCAAAAACTTTGGCAAATTACCACAAGATATATATATATATATATATATATATATATATATATATATATATATATATAAAGAGAGAGAGAGTATGGGAAATTCAACGACAGTGAAGGGACTCCTTTCACTGCCGCTTAGGTGACCCAATACAATTATACACGTGGTGCCATTTAAGCTAACAAATAGAAGAATTCTTTTAGCTTCTTTGAGTGACACCACGTGTAATAATTGTATTGAGTCATCTAAGTGGCCCGGTGAAATTTCCGTGTATATATATATATATATATATATATATATATATATATATACATATATATATATATATGTATATATATATATATATATATATATATATAGAGGGCAGAACCTAGCAGGTCACTGATAAGCTGAATAAATGACAAAAAAATGTGAAAGGAAATGGATGAGGAGATGTTTTATCCAAATAAATACAAAGGGATTAACATGCTCAAAAATCCCTCATCTCTTAATTAACATGCACAAGATTGATTAATTATTAATTGGCCTATCAAGAAGCAAAAGGGGAGGAGTGGGAGCAAAAATAAGTGGGTCCCATCCATAGCCCGTACGTCGACACGTTTTAGTTGTCCTTGCTGGCGGGGACCACTCATGACTTGGATTTAAAAATCCACAAGCAAGGGATGCCCTAAAACCCCTCTCCATGTATAAATACCCTCCTCTCTTGTTCCTTCGTCCCCCGTCTCTGTCTCTATCTACAGCAAGCTAACAACTCCTTCCTCTCCTCTCTTTTCAATGGCATCCCCAGCTGTCTTCTGGTGGTCTCAGCCTTCTTCAACCTCACCAGCCCAAACACTAGAGCCCACCCCACCTCTCCCTCTGGATCCTGCACCACCAGAGCCCAAGCCGACCTCTCCAGCTCCAAAGCCAAAGCCCAAAAAGAACCCAAAAGCCTCCTCTTCCTCCTCCTCATCAGCCAAGAGAAACCCACAGCGGGGCCTGGGAGTGGCCCAGCTCGAGCGGATCCGCCTCCAGGACCGCCTCAAGAACATCGCCGGCGAAGAGATCCAACAGTTCCCGGCCTCCCTACCGTCGATCTACGAGCAGGAGTCTCTAGTCGCGGCGTCGTCGTGTCCAATCCACGTTGGTGGTGGTTCTCCATTCACTTACGCCACCGGCGCCTCGTCGGGAGCAATCTGCTACGTACCGGCGCAGTACCGGGTCGGGTGCGGGTACAGTGGTGGGCCTGCGTCGGCGATCCGGTCGGTGCTGCACGAGCAGTACGCGATGGATCGGGTCCGGATCGGGTCGGGAAGTGTCGTCATGCAACCAACGTCGCCGGAGCTTCCTTCAAACCAAAGGCCGGCTGCCGTTTGCATCTTCGATCAGTGCGAGTTCTGCCTAAGGGTAAGTTGGTTACACCTTTAACTAAGCTTCTAGAAGTTTCAAGTTCTCGCTATTGCTAAGTTTTTTTTTTTTTCCCTCTTTTTAATGATGAAGAAGCGGATCATGAGCGAGTTCAGCTGCGGGAACGGAGTAGATCACTGCTTTGTGATGGATGAGATGGTACTGCTTCATTTGATTTGTTCATGCATTTTTCTTTCTGATACTTTTAATAATATTTTTTACTTTTTTTTTTTAATTTATAAAATTTCGTTGGGTTTGTTAAAATGTAGGAGAGGAGAAGCTTTGTGAGGGAGAGGGAGATCAAGGAGTACGAATTTTTCCCGCACAGCTCTTCCGCCAAATCCAACGGCGGAGGAGATTTGGGGTTGGGAGGTGAGCCTGCCGCCGCCGCCGCTGCTTCGTCGTCTGCCACGTCGCCGGGTGCTTCTAACTTTGTAGATTTGTCCCTTAAGCTCTTCTAATTGGTAGTAATGTGGTTTACTAATTATAGTTTGTTTTGTAGCTACATGCTAATATGACATATAAGTTGGTAGAAAAGGGGAAAAAAAATATACTAATTAGTAGTAGGCTTTTATGAGTAGTGTGGTATACTAAAAACGTGTATCTGGGATTTCGTTCCGATTTTGCGACTTAATCTTAGTAATTATGTTGGGCCAAAATACATTGATTAACCAGAGACTATAACCTAGAGCTAACTTTTGAAAATTACTTGTATCCTTTATCTGTTTATTTTAATTTTTAAAATATTTTTCTAATTTAATTTAGTGTTATCATGGAAAATGAGCACAATAGTTGTTGGCGCTCTGGATTTGTAGTTTCTATTAAAAAGATAAAAACTAAACTTGTTTCTGCTTCTGATAACATAATAGTAATAATTATAACAACAACAACAACAGTAGTAAGTTGAAATTCTTTGTTAACGAAATAATTAGGCAGTATTTCTTCAGCAATTAGTTTGTTTTCATTTCTTTCTTTGATTTTTTTTTAAAAAAAAAATTATAATTGAGCGTATTGTTTCTGTTTCTCGATCGGTTGTATTTTAATTGAATGCTACTTACAACTTCAGAGATTATTTTGCATACGTTACAAAATGATAGTCCAAAGAGAGTAGTAGATTTGTAGAGAAAGAAGAGAGACACAAATGGAACGAGCCCGTAGAGTTCATTAATTCTTCGGGCCGGGCTTGTATATTTGATGCGGTTGAGAGTCTTGAGTAGCAATGGGAAATAGGAAAGTGAGTGAGATTATTTTAGAACGAGAGGAAGGGAAATGGGCAGGATGCATAGAGAAAAGGCAATACTAAAACTTGCCTACATTTCTACTATTTTCCCCCTTTTCTTGTTATCACTTTCTTTCATACCTGGGTGTGTGAGTTCCTTTCCAGTTCTCAGAGAGAGAGAGAGAGAGAGAGAGAGAGAGAGAGAGCTTATACATCTATGATGAGTAGTGACGATATTAATACTTGCAGAAATAATTGATTCTTTAATAAATCAATATAGCTTGTGCTCTATCGGTGCCTGTCGTTTTCGCATCTCTATATATATTTTATGTAATATATGAGCGAGTCAGAGAGCATAGAGACTAGAGAGGACTCAGTGCTGGTCCCCTCTCAAACAAAGCCTCTTAATCTGTACTCGTACTAATACTACTACGTAGTCGCTCTCTCTCATGTTCATCATTTCCCTACAACAATAATATCCTACTATTTTACTTCCTCTGGTTCTCGTCTTAGGAATAATCCCAAACTCGATAACTTTTATTCCTTTTATCTAAAGAGAAATAAAATTTCAATTATTTCCTGTTCCTGTTCTCTTGTTTGGGAAGAACCTCTTTGCTACTGTTCATTTGTGATGACTTAAGAGCGAAACAAAAATACCTTCTTAAAATGTCATTTTGTAATTTGAGACTCAAAACATTAATTTCAAAGCACTTCCTTCAGCATGCATGCATGTCCTGGTATTGATCAATTGCATGGTGCATTATTGTTTGTTTTCAAAAATCTTTTGCTTTATTATTACTTACAAGTAAAAGCATGCTAGTTTAGTTGGTCGTTAACCCAAACCCAGTTCAGTTCTTCGGCTCGCAAACCCTACCCTATGTATTCAGTAATCAAGTAAAGTCGAGGTCAGATATTTTATGCGCATACTTGGTCGAGCAATTAGTGCATGATAATATAATTAGTTTTTTCTACAAGATGAAATCGGTTAATTCGTACTGTATATATTCATAATATAATTAGTCACTATTTATCCAGTTGTAGTGTATTATACTTCCCATTCGATAAGCTTATATATACTGAAATTAATGTTGTTAATTTTTAAAAGTAACGTTTTTCTTGCTCATAAACAAAATCTGCGACATAAATATGTGCTCTCTATTGAGAATTATCACGAATTAACAAGGTAATTAATAGTAATCATAAAGATCCTGGTCCAATTTTATTCTAATCCAGTAGAATAAATGGTTCCAATCCTAAGTTGAAGACAAATAAAATAAACAAAATAAAAAAAAGAGAGGGAAAAAGAAAATACAAGCTTTGGAGCTTAACTTAGTTAAATAAGCAAAAGCAAAGCAACAAAACAATAAATTATATTCATCGAAGCATGGACGCATTTGCAGACAGGCCAAACAATCACAGAACAAACACAACCATCATAATTTAGATGCATGAAGCCAGATAGAAACAGCTTCCACAATACAACTTGGATGCTTCTCAATTCGAGCTCAACAGCTCTACAACTCGATAATATTACTGGACAACAAAGGCCATTTCTTTTGCCTGACTCACCCGGAGGTCACCAGCCTCAACTGCGGCATGCACTCAAAATCCACTGGGCATGAGAATCACTACCTTGATCAGCATGGCATGTTCCCGAGCCACCACACACAACATAAATCCCAATCTTCTAGGATTTCTGCCCTGATTGGGCTGGAGCGACCAGAGGCTCTGACTGGCCATCATCAAGGGGGTTCCATGAGTGATTGCTACCCTTCGATGTTCTATCCATGGTTGGCATCAAAGAAGGCTTACGGAGAGACAAATCTTTGCTCCCTTCTCCAAAACTAGCGACGCATATGGTGTCACCCCTGCCATGCCAGACACCGTCTTGGACATTGTTCATCTCCAGCGTCCTGGACTCCTGCACAATCAAAACCAGGACCGTCATTTTTAGGTTGTCATAATCCCAGGAAAGGATGTTGAAAACTAGACTTCCGTCTCGTAAGTTTTGAATCATAAGATGTGGCAGAATTTGGTAGCAACCTGGCACAACGAGCAGCATGGGCAAAAGACATGGTAGACACAGTCATCTATAGAACTGTAGTTCCCCTGCAGGAAGACATGTAAAAATTCATCATGTTATAAGTACACATCCACAATGAAAACTGATATAATTCGTAAAATATGAAACAGATGTCAATGGATTTGCACTCAGTGTGAATTTTCAACATCAATCTAAACCTTTACTATAATGTGGTCAGCTCCGAAGAAACCAGCTCAAGGAAGTTTCAATGATGAGAATGTTTATATGAACCATATTATAGACTCTCATCATTGCCCTGAGGGGACCTCCTTGCCAGGACAACCAGATAGAAGAACTGAAGAACAATTGGCAAGGAGGTGCCCCTAACTTACTGGCAGTTAGTGGCAGAAAACCATGCAACCCAAACTCATCTATACTACAAAGTTCAGACAAGGCATGCCCTCAGATAAAGGGAGAAAACTGGCAGTGTTTGTTATATGAGATTTCACGTCATTTACAAGGCATGAGCTTGAAGCTAAAAAGGATGAAAAAACCTAATACTAAATGGGAAACCATCATTTTGTTGCATGATTTCACAAAATCACACGTCAAAGGTGCAATTACTGTGGCAAATGAAGTCGAAAGAGACTAAGCAAATGAAGATGATCTAAGAAGTGCAGGATCATGACAATAAAAAGTGCAGAGAGATGCTCACCCCAATGTTGAACTGCTTTCTGATCCTTGTACGAAAATAACCTGAATATAATCCAAATGACACTGCAAAGACAACACCCATATATGCGTAGCAATGCTGCTTGGTGACTCCAAAAGCAATGAAGTTGAATAGAACAGCCACTACAAGGAGAAAATAAATAGAACCCTAGACAGGGAGGATAAAAAGAAGAGATTATTCAAGATGCCAAATGCCAATAATACTAAATTCTGGTTAAAAGGCACCGAACTTTACAAGAAATAAAAAACATTAAGCTTGCACAAAACTCGGATATTTTCTTTTTTTAATGGAGAAGAGTACAAAACTCTAAATAATCAAGTGATAATCAATCAACATAATAGTCATCACAATATGTTCTTGTTTTCTTTTGAAATGTCTTATAAAAGGAATAAATAGAATTTGATGCCCAAAAAGTATTTTTAGATACTACGTTAAACCTTGACGTTACATTTAGAAAATGAAAAGTAAAGAAATCAAATAGAAATAATGATCGAATAAGAAAATTTTAGCATGTATATAAAAATATTAGCACAGGTAAACCACATTTCACCAAGCCATCACTGAATAGCTACGACATCACGCCTAAACCAAACAAAATGGAGGAGTTCTACAATTACCCAGATGATCACAACGTGAACAAACTGATGTATACCTACATCAAATAAAACAGGATTGCTTGTTTGCTATTATTCTCGACCAATGACAACTGCCTAATTTGGTCAGACATTGATTTACGAGCCTAAATACATCATTACAGAATCATTTACCTCGAAAAACACTGACAGAATCATTCAGAAGAGAAAGAAATGACAACAATACAAAATATTAATTCCAGTAAAGGGAAATCAGGAAAATCCAAATTAATATATTTGTAACTCCATGCAGTAATCTTCAACTGCATTAAAAAAAGGTGGCTCACCTGAAGAGAGCATGGTCCAAGTTTGGCCCTTCTCATGTTCTTCCCAAATCGATAGCATGGACAGCTGCAAACATCAGAATTCTACCATTAAACAGAGCATAATTGAATCATAAATCATATACTGCAGTAATTCCAAATGCAAAAAAAATGTGCCTTTTTTCAACCCAAACTTTCAACTATTTCTGTTTGGAAAAAACCTATAACTATTCCAAAAATTTTTAAACCCTTATCCTATTTCCACTCAACATCAATTAAATCTAATACACTTTAAATTTCAGAAGGAATAAGAGACAATCCCAGAATATAGAGCAGCAGGAAAGTTCAAAACAAAACAAAGTTTATGTTTTTATTAATTTATCTTTAAACACTTGATATTTCCAATCAAGCTCCTCGAATTAGGCTTGTAACCAGCCTCAAAAAACACAATTCAGATCAACTGCTCAAAAATGTTTGCCAAAAGATCCAAACTTTAACAACTAAAAGTACAAATAAGGGAAAAAAAAAATAAAAATAATCGAACATAAAAACTATAAATTTACCAACAAAGTTCCTCCAATTAAACTTCACCTACCCAAAAAAACATAATTCAAATCAATAACCCTAAACCCTTCGACAAAGATGCCAGCTTTATCAAATTAAACCCCATGAAGCAACAAAACCTTCAAGAATCAGAGACTCACCAGGCGGTTTCGACTGCCATCCTCCGATCATCGAGGCAATCGAGAACCTCCCCTTCCCACATCCTCTGAACCCCCCCTACTCCTCCCCCAAAATCCCCTTCCTCAAATTCGTCCTCTTTCGTGCTCTTATCCCTTGAGACCCCTTGCGTCTGAAGCGCCACGGTGGCACATAGCACGTCGAAATCGATCACCGCCATTCCTTCTTCAGGAACCTCCTCAGTCTCCTCCCCCTCCCCTTGCTTCGACTCCGCCATGGATTCAATTTAAGGTTTGTTAGGGTTTGGGCCTCTTCCCTGTTCTGATTTTGTGTAAATTCACCCTTTTTGGTAGCATAGTCTTGGGGTTGGGGGAAAGAAGCAAACCCTAAATTTAATGGATGCTCGGTTTCGAAAGAGAGGGAGGGAGAAGGTCGATGAGTTGGGTGGGGCCTGGCGAGGTGGGCCCCCAACCAGCGGTTGTTTAATTACCTTTTTTGGAGTTTTGGCGGGGACAACACTTTGGTCGGCCGTCCAATTTCCACGTCTGCATCAAGCAATCATTCTCGCGCCCCGCCCGAAAGTTTATACTTATTAAAGACTGATCTGCACGCACAAAAAAAAAAAAAAAAAAAATTATACATTTCAATTTCAAGAAACTACTTCTGTATACATATTGAAATATTTATATTTGTAATTTAGTTTGATTATGGAAGATTATAGAAATATTATATTTGTAATTTAGTTGAATTCTTGAGAGTATAGGAATATTTAGATTTGTAACTCAGTTGAATTCTTGAAGATTTTAGTCCCAGATTGGGCTTTGGCAAGAAATTTTTTTTTAAATGAGAATGCAGAGCCACAACAAATGCGCAGGTAAGAATCTCATGTCATATTGATGCTTGTTCAATTGACGCGCTTTTAAGGTGTGGAGGTTCTTTGCTAATGGCATATTATTAGATTACAGGAGGTGGTATCCCATGGCTAAGTGAGTCTCCAAAAGGTGTGAGAGCCACTGGATGGCGCATGACCGATTGTACCCTCAGTGTATGTTGCAACATGCGAATCGTCTATATTCTTATCTACCAGATACTACGATCTAGTACCACTCCAAGACCTTGAGCAGACACCATATCGAGACCATTTAAGAATCCAAGATCCATCCTGTGTAGGATTATATATATATATATATATATATATATATATATATATATATATATATATATATATCATCATGTGAGTTTCCTAATTACATTCCAATATCATAACCCTGAAACATCATAACCCTGCAGCTCCCTCGTACTATGAAAACGGAGAAAACAGACTGCACAACAAACTGGAGCATTTTCTCAGGCATCTCAACTTTCTGATATATCAAGTCACTCATAAATTTTTTCGTCTATTAAACAAAACAAAGTAGCCAAAGACATTTGAGGGCACAACTCTAATTCGTCAAGTTTTTGCAGCAGGTCTCACAAGGCCCAAGCCTGAACCACTCCCCAAATGTTTAAAGTCAGTCGCCTGTAAATGATCCCCGTGGCCGGAGAACCCGGTCCCTCCTTTCTCCAGTGGGACCAAGCTCCTCTCCTTGCATGCCTTGTTGCATACCAAACAAATCTTATCCGCTGCCACGAACCGGTCCGCACACTTCTTGCAGAAGACATGGCCACAAGTGCTGACAGCTACTAGTGCGAGGGTGTTGGTGAGAGTGACCTTGCAGCTAGGGCAGATGTAATTGGTTTCCAGTGACTTGGCCTTCCCCTGCGTGCTGCTGTCTTCGGTGAAGTGGATCGGGAAGAGGGATTTTAACTTCAGCTTCTCTCTACCTTCAGGGCATGTTGTGCTGGTGGATGGAGCATCTACTTTGACTGGGGCTTCAGGAGTGGCAGAAGGCAGCCAAAAGGCTTTCATTGTGCGAAGGGCTTCCTCTTCGTAAGAAGTCACCTTCACGCTGTTGGCCCCATGGAAGCCATTCTTTCCATTGGAATGGTTCCTGTCACTGTACTGTGGTACGGCTCCATGGTTCTGCTGATCAAAAGAATCAAGTTCACGGGCCCTCTGCAGTGCCATCTTCTCTTCTTCCTCCTCTTTCTCCTGCTTCTGTTGAGCAACATGGGCTGCTAACTTCCTGTTACACACCAAAAAAGACTTGAGAAAGATTTTAGTTTTTAATTTAATTTTTAGTTTTTCAAAAGAGAAAAATCATTAAGCATTCCGCAAGAAGCCCTGTAACATGTATCAGACCCCACAGAAACGGATGACTTTTGTGAAAAGAGGGTCACACAGTAGCCTCCTGTAAACTCAAAAAAGCAAAGAAAGTACATTAAATCCACTAGGCAATCTGTACATTGTTTTTCCTTGATTATTAAAACCAAACCTCTCTCCTATGCTCCTCTTTTGCATTTTAACCACTGCCCTAAGCTGAGAATTCCCTTTCTCATACATCGCATGGATACAGAGACACCAACACACAAACAAACTGTCATGTGACAAAATATCTTAAAAATACATACAAAACAATAATGACACGTCCAATGTGTTCTCTGACACTTAACGATTTCAAAATAGAAGTCCATGCTTCCTAGATTTTCTCCTCGTTCAGTTTCTCCAGTGAAGGTCTTGTTGGGACTGCTCAATGGGTCAAAAAACCCTTTGGTTACAGACATGTTATATTGATTACAAATCTACATGCATCCCAAAAAACAATGGATATGTACCTACATATGCATCAGTTTTCTACCTAAACCTGACATAAGTAGATCCAGATAAACAATGTTCCATGAGCTGCTTTAATCAAAGGGCTTCTCTTTGGAATAGGAGCAATGCAGAAATTTCTTATCATTTCTGAAAGAAATCACAGATATGCAATCATACTTCTCCGACTGGTATGAAAGCCGAAGTCATCCCTCTAAACTGATGCAGAACATCTCGCCAAGAAAATTGTGAACACTGCATAAATCCTAAAAGACTCTAATCTGTATGCCAGGATACAGGTACACCCTCCAACATGGACAAGAAACAAAATGTTATAGATGGCAACCCTCCAATAACAGACCCAAGGACACTGCTATATATGCACATTTTTAAAATAATGTATATTAACTCCTACAAATATATTATATAAATACTAGGTAGTCATTCACAAAGGAAAGAAGATAAATCATAAAATAGTAAAATAAAACTATTTAAGTCTATCGAAAGGGTGGCATAGCATACTCCATCTTTACATATTTTTGAGGTGCAGGGTTTAAATATCAGTTAAGTGTCATGGTGGATAAGGCTGTTGCATCCAATACATATTCAAAATGGATGGACACAAGTAATATCAGACAAGGCAATTTGAAGTTGGCAACATTTCCTACATATCATGGCTAAAAGAACAACTGGTAGGTAGGAAAACCTGCTCTATCACTCACATAGCTAAGGCTAATTAGATCAAGGAGCAGTCCTTTATAATTCACCTAAACTCTAGAAGAAGGGCTTAAAATGACAAACTTGTTACAGGGCATAGACTTTAACTTCTGGACTAGATATATCCAGAAGACCAAATCAGAAGCATTACAGGAAAAACACTCTATGCTGCCTTTAAGCCTAGGAAAAAAAAAAAAGAAGCCTTGAAGGTAACTTTCAATATGAAGAGAAAGAAGACGACCATTGCATGATTTTTTTCAATTTGTTTACAGGATTTTGGAAGGAAATGCATCTAAAAAAGTATCTTCCACTACTTCTGTTGCTTGCTTAGTGCTGCTAAAGAAGCATTTGATGCGCCTTTAGTTTAATTCTCAATGCGCACACACATATAGTATTAAAGAAGAGGAAGAAAGTTAGAAATACAATCATAAAATTTTAAAAAGAAATTACATTGGAATAAAATAAGTTGGAAAACAATAATTATAATAAATATCAAATTAACTAAAATAATAAGTATTTCCTTTTATAAATTAATGCGACTGAATGACATATTTTGATATTTGTTCAATTCGTTAAAACTAAAGAACTCCACAATATATGAAAACCAAGAAGTGAAAATATTACACAGTTGCCTGAGCTGGGAATTCCAATTCTTGTGAATTGTAATCACATCAACATTCATAGGACCACAACCGAAACTGCAAAACAATGTCGATTGAGGGGTTGCATGATAAGTTAATTAACCAATAACATGGAGCCATCACTGCTTTCCTATAATTAGGCCTTTCCTGAGGTCTGAGCCTAATTCTAATACAACATCCTCCTCCCAAGGCCATTCATTATGTAACCTTGGCTAGAACAAAAGTAACACAACAACTTTAAATTTGATAAGAGAAAGCTGCATCAAGCAAAAGTTAGCAAGTTAATGGAGATTCAACATGTAAACTTGGCCAGATCAATAATCTTATACTAACATATTACACCAACCATAAATTTGATCAGGGAGCTGCCATCGAGCATAAATTCAGTCAGTTCTATGAAACTAAATCATGCTTCAGTTCACAATTCAAATAGAGGGACATCTGCTATTTGGGTTCACAAGAAACACCAGCTGCATTCAGTTAAAAGTTGAATTCTTCGCCAAGTAAATACACATTAGCAGAATAATAAAGTCACATTTATTTTCAGCAATGTCTTCAATTTCTCAATTCAACCAAAGTAAAGTAGAACCACACCACAGAACATAGAACATTTTTTGGGCCAAATAGAATCATAACTAAAAAACTAAAGAAATAACTTTTACTTCGTATTGCAATCAAACTAACCAAACCCAGATCAACTAGCAACACATATAAAATCATTCTACAGGGAAAAAACCCCCTTTAAAATAAGGATTCAAAATCCAATATTTTTAACAACACAGAGCCTCAAACACGAATAAATAAAGAAAATCAAAGTTTGAACATGGAAATTACCTTTGGATGTCCTTCTTTTGGGAGAGGAGGCACTCGAGGATGCACTCTTTGCAAAAGATGTGGCCTTTGTGGCAGCAGAGAGGATCGATAAAGGGCTTGAGGCAGAGGCAGCAGGCATCAAACGGCTTGATCGAATCCTTGCCGAGCCTCTCCTTTTGGGTCCCGTACCCTAACTTTCGCTTCTCATCGTACGTGAAGAACGCGAGGTCGTTGTTGTTCTTCGAGTGCCGCTGCGGCATCTCCTCCTCCTTCTGGATCAATCGATCGCAACCCCAGGCCTAGAGAGAGAGCGAGAGCGGCAGTGAGGAACAAATGAAACCCTAACCCTAGAATTTGAGAGCTAATGTAAGCCTAGAAATAATTGGAGAGGACGACGAATAGGGGGAGTTTCTAGATGGGCACAAGAAATTTCCTAGTGAGCCCACTTTAAAAGTTTCGTTTTTACAATTTTGCCATTATATTTTTAGGTCAAAAATACCCTTTCTCTCATCTCCACTCTCCACTCTCCGCTCCTCTCTCCTCCTACGATTCTTCCCCAAATTCTCTCCTTTCTCTCCACGGCCTAACTCCCTAAAACTCAACAGATTCCGAGCGAGAGAGAGAGAGAGGTGCTGCAGAGGAGAAAAAGAGGGAAAAAGAAAAAAAAAAAAAAAAAAAAAAATTCATTTATCAAAATCACTGTTTCATACGAAAATTAAATTCCATTTCTCAAAAAAAATTCCATTACCTAACCCTAGAAAAAAGAAAATAAAATTATCTGTCCGGATATCCAGCCCGGACAGAAAATCTCTGTCCGGGGTATCCAGCCCGGACAGAAACCCTGTCCGGACTTGATACCCCGGACGGGAGGGCCAAAATTGGAAAATTTTCATCCGGGCTAGCCAGTCCGGACTTCGTGTCTCTGTCCGTGTTTACAGTCCCGGATAGGCTATAATTTATCCAGTTATGTAAACCCGAATGACTGATATGGTTATAGAAACTCAGTGATACGGTGTGTCGAACAACAACTTGGCATCATAGACTAGTAGAACAATATATGAGGGTAAAACATATGAGGGTGAGGTTAGAAATATGAGAGTTTTTGCTCGTTAAGTGCAAAAGAAACTATATATGTTAACTGTAACATTAATGAAGACACTATGCTAGAAGATTTGAGAGGAAATGTTTGAGGCAAGGCCTAAAAACAAATAAATCAATAATATGAAACACAAACTAAATTGAGAAGGCTCCAGTGATGATTGACTTGAACCTAAATGGATACAGACTACCAAGACCTCAGACCAGTCGTCTACCAAAAAGAACCCAGTTTAAAGTTCTGTACAGGCTATAATTAAAAGAAATGCAATATAATGAAATCAAATCAGAAATTCTGTTATTAACCTTGGGAAGTTCAGCTGAAGTTTTTGTAGTCTACGCTTCACACCTTCCTCACAAAGAATGATTCTACACTCGCCAAGTTTACAGCTGTACAAGGATATAAGAGTGGAAAATATTTTAATTCCTCAATCAAATCAAAGAAGGTTCCGTAACAAAGCAAAAAAGATTGCTCCAACAAGCACTTAAATGACTGCAAAGTTTCTTATAATGGTCCAGAAAACATGTAACCAGGCAGCAAACAATGATCATATTCAATCAAGTTTGACCCAACATGACAAAAGAATTGGCATTTTCTGTCTGTCATGATACTTGCCAGCATAACAAACAGGAAAAGTAACATATTCCTAAATATTTAGATTGTCCAGCGATCTCTCAGTGACTTCGGTGCAAATAACAAATCATGATATCACTTTCAAAATGAGTTTGAGCCTCATTAAAAAACAATGGCAATTACAATTTGATATATATAACATATTCGTTGAGTACAACTTCATTTAAAAAGAACGACAAACTAAAAGGAATATTTGTTCCAAGCTAACAACTGTTTTTTTGAATTTGCGACTAATATTAAAAAATAACAACAAATTCTAGATTTTTCGAGACTTCCGAGCGGGTTGCTTCCTTGGACGATCGGTGGGGGAATGCGCAACGGGCTGTGCTAATGTATCAATATCAGTTTGTGTGCACCCAGTTAGAACTGATTTGATCTTCATGAGGACATTATAGAGCAAACTTGATGGAGATCAGGATTAGATCATGATTAGATTAGATTTGATTTGATTTGATTAGGATTTGGATTGTATTAGATATTTGATTTGATTAGGAGTTTGGATTTTATTAGGATTCTGTTTGTTAGGGTTTCCCTATATATAGGGGTTGTATGGAGTATTGAAGTGATGAATAATATTTTGAGAAAAATTCTTGAGAAATTTCTGGCGTGGATTTCGCTGAATTAAATCTTTCCTTATGAATTCGTGGAGAGTGGGCGTGGGCCTGGGTGGATTCCCAAATCCCAAAAGTTTTTCCAATCTATTATTTCTTTCCCAATTCCTCTAGAAAACCCTAATTTTCAAAACCCTAACCCTAATCCCGCTTCCGTCCTGCGTCAAATTGGTATCAGAGTCTAAAATTATTTTCTCCTCCTCTACCTGATCCTCCTCCACCTGACCTAGCCACCCTCATCCTCACCCTCCATCAACCAAAAAGAGAGAGAGAGAGAGAAAAAAAAAACTCTCTGATAGATCAGAGAAAAAAAAAAAAAATCTGATCTGTACAAAAAAAAAGAAAAAAAAAAAAATTCTCTTTCTCCCTCAAATCCTCTCGACCCTCTCCCTCTTCCTTCTTTTCCACCCGACCAAAAACCCCCCAAAATTCAAGAAACCCAAAATCCTAAAACCCCAAATCCAACAACTCCCACCATCTCCCAGCAAACCCACCCCCATCTAACCACCCGAACCTCCCCAATAGCTCCACCCGATCCCCTAGCCGCCACCCACCCCGACGTCGTCCTCCACCGCAGCCGCCGACGTCCTCCACTTTTGTCCGCCGACGTCCTCCACCTCCGTCCGCCGACATCCATCCACAGCGGCCCCGCCGACGTCCTCTGCTCCGCCCACCGCCGACATCCAGCGACGCCGCCGACATCCAGCGACGCCGCCGACATCCAGTTACGCCGCCGACATCCAGCGACCGCCGCCCACTGCTTCCCTGCCAGCAACTCCACTGTCTCCGCCCGCCAGCGCCGCCCGCCGCCTACCTCCGCTGCCTCCGCCCGCTGTCCGCCGCCCTATTGGCAGTGAAAATTTCTAAGTTAAAAGGATTTTCCACAACAGAACGCGGAGCCAATTCAATAGCCCCGCGTTTGGTTACATTAACCCTGCGTTTGAATAAAACGCGGAGATGTTTAATAGCTCCGCGTTGATTCCGCAGTCTGGCTTGTATTAGCCTCGCGTTTGAGTAAAATGCGGAGATGATCAATAGCTCCGCGTTAGCTCCGCATTTTGGTTATTTAGCATCGCGTTTTGATGCGATTAAAGCTCCGCGTAAGCAGATAACCAGAATCTCAAATTGATTGAGATTATGATTCTGGGCCTATCCAAATACCCGAATCAAGTCTAATCAGAATTCCATCAAAACTAAGATTGATTGGAATCCTTGATGAATGCGAGTTCTATTTAGATAGAAACTCTTGCATTAACCTGGGGCTATAAATACCTTCCTAGTGAAACCCTAGGGTCTTCTTTTTGGCATTGGAAGTCTCCTATCGATCCTTTGGCAATTCAAGTACGCGAGAGAGCCTTGAAGCCTTTGCTGATCATCTTCTGAAATCTTGGAGAATTCAAGTTACGCACAGAGCCTTGAGTTCATGAAGATCAGAGAAAACCACCATCTTCTTTCTGGGGTTCTTAGAGAATTCAAGTACGCGAGAGAGCCTTGAGTTCGGGAAAGACCAGAGAAGATCGTCTACCATCGGTCGATATCTTTAAAAGAGAAGATCTCAACGTACCGATAGTCCAAAGGAACTACTGCAGATCCCATCGCCACAGATCCCACGAAACTATTGTAAAAGAGAGAGATTGAATTATAAAATCCTCTCGTTTGTTCTCTTTATATCTTGTTCACTTCTATTGTAATTTAAGTTAATTCAATAGGAGGAAGCGAAGCAACTTTTGCGACGAACACGCCCGCCTCCCGCCAGCAACCCCACCGCCGTCCTGCCTTCACTTCGACAGCGACCAACCCCTCTTCTTCCCCTCCTCAACGACAGCGAGAAAGAAAGAAGGACATAAAGTTATTGGGTTTGATTTGGTTAAAGTTTGGGTTTGCATTGAATCAGATCCAACCCGCAGATCCAGATCCATTCTACTTTTGGTTCAGATCAGTAAAGCAGTACCCGCAGATCCGACCCGCAGATCCCACTAACAGTGCAGACCCACACCTGCTGACAGTGCAGACCCGTTAAGAAAAAAAAAGTGGTGATTCAAAGTTTTTTTGGACGTGAACTACTCATCTCTCGAGGTGATACTTAACTTGAACTGAATTTCAACTACAAAATTCTTTACAAATATTATTGGATTGCAATAATTTGTGACGGAATGGTTAATTGTTTCTATCTAGTGATCTCATATTCATTTGCATTTAGTAATTAATTTATTGGGAGAAATTAATTTAATGCATGCATTTGGGTTGTCTGAGTCTTAGATTTTGCACTATCATCTGTATACTTGACTAATTTGCATTGCATGATCCATTCCTTATATTAAGCATGTCTCATTTTACAACACGATCTAGTCGCCACTCGGAGTCAAAGAGATTCCATTATATTTATGATCTGCGTGCTGCTAGAGAAATAATAGATGAAAAATTCTGGTATAAAGATCCTGTATTTGATGGGTATTCCTCTACTCATGACTTTATTGATTGGTTAGTGATTATGGAATGTTACTTTGACTGTTATGAAATGTCTAGCAAACGTAAATTTTAATTTGCTAAGAGACGAATAGTGGGACAAGCCAGAAATTTTTGGTTTTCAGTAGAGATAGATAGTGAGGAATGTTATAGGAATCCTATAAACTCGTGGGAAGAGATGAAAGATATTTTTATTGAGGAGTATCTTCCTACGTATTATAGGACTCGTCTTTTAGATAAATTGGAAAATAGATTCACTCTAAAAGTTAGAACACAGTGTCCTAAATGCGACAAATATGGACACTCTGCCTTTCAATGTACCATGACCAAGTGTTCTAAGTGTCGCATATCTTGGCATTACGATTATGAGTGTCCCCTCAAGAGTGTACCCATAGATATCATGCCCCTAATTACGTTGACGATTCAGAAGTTATTGAGGTTCATGTTTCTAAGGAAAGTACTGTAGTTGAATCACAATTGGAATCGAACATGTCTATTCTTATTGCCGATACTCATATTCCTTTTATACTTAATGATGATATTATTAATGAGGCACAAGAGTCTAATATACAGATTCATATTCCTATTGAAATCCATGCTACTGTAGAGAATACAACTGATACTACTGATGCTCAGAATGTTTTGGTAGAGTCTAGTACACCCCCACATGATACTGAATCTTCAATTTTGGAGTCAAATGTAGATGAAGAGACCGAGTATGAAATAGTTGACACTAATATTGCTACCGGTAAGTCTTTGAGCATCATTCCCATATTTTGGCAGATTAATCCTAATATATTATTTTCTAGAGATCGTTTAGAGTTTCCTTTCGAGATTCATCAAATTCCCACACAGTGTAGTGATGTTATATCATTTGCGGTGATTGATGTATGTCATTTTAGGAAACCAATATATCTGTTTTTTGGAGTTGTACCACTTGAGTCTGTTGCATTGCATTTGCCTGATATGCATGTTATGCATGATGAGATTTCTAGACAGATAGCAATTTGCAATGATGAGTACAAATTTGTTGTATATCTACATAATATTTTGCAGGAATTTGTACTTGATAATGAAGTGAAAGTTTTGGTTCTTCCTGAGAGATGTGATGCACGAGCTATGGTTCCTCGACCACCACCATGGCCTAATTGGGATAATTCGTGGATGCCGATCAGTTCAACCCGGACATATTTATCATTACTTATCTCCACATTCATCGGGGATGAATGCTTTGAAGCCGGGGAGAATTGATGGAGATCAGGATTAGATCAGGATTAGATTAGATTAGATTTGATTTGATTAGGATTTGGATTGTATTAGATATTTGATTTGATTAGGAGTTTGGATTTTATTAGGATTCTGTTTGTTAGGGTTTCCCTATATATAGGGGTTGTATGGAGTATTGAAGTGATGAATAATATTTTGAGAAAAATTCTTGAGAAATTTCTGGCGTGGATTTCGCTGAATTAAATCTTTCCTAATGGATTCGTGGAGAGTAGGCGTGGGCTTGGGTGGATTCCCAAATCCCAAAAGTTTTCTCAATCTATTATTTCTTCTCCAATTCCTCTAGAAAACCCTAGTTTTCAAAACCCTAACCCTAATCCTGCTTTCGTCCTGCGTCAAAACTCTTCTCACTTGTGGTCTCGCCTTACTCTAAGAAGGGATCAATAATTGTTATAGGTTCTTGAATTCTCTGCATATATTATGGTAAAAATATATATAAGTTCGATTAAACTTGATTAATTTACAAAGAATAAAAAAACCGAATATTATGAAGTAGATAGATATCTGGAAGCACGGATACAGGTATGATACGGATACATCTATATGGCAAATTTAGAAAAATAGGAAACTAGTACTGCAAGGGTATGACAAAAATTTTATGTGAACATCATTACACACATATATACATTCACATAATAAATATCCCCATTTGAAAATGGATAAGTTAATTCTAAAATATTTAGGATTCAAAAACATGTGAATTACTAAATTACAAATGTTTTAAGATAATGTTTATTATCTAGGTACACGAAATATTTTTGAGCTATCTAAGCTAAATAATTGTATGTGCAATCATATTATTTCAAATTAACCTAAACAACTTATATAAACATAATGCCTCTAAAGTTCTCAATATATCATTGATATACTCGAGTTTTAATATTGTAGTATCATTTACAATTATAATATGCCTCTAAAGATCTCAATAAACAGTTCTATCCAAAATTTGAAGCAAGATCACCAACATGACTGACATGTGCATAAATGTAAGGTGACCACTAATAACAAATATGAGTAAGCACATAACTGACAGTAAATAGAGGCTTGAGCGATGTTTGGCCTAAAATTGGATACAATATAGCCCTTACGCTTAAGCATAGAGCAGAAAACCAGAGCCATATATTATAGAATTTGCTCAAGAAAGTTGCTGCCTTGGAAGATAAGGAGACAACCAGCTGAGATGATCAACTAATAAACAAAAAGAAATAAGTGGATGGTTCTGGTACAAAAAAGTCTCACATTTTTAGTCCCCTGGGAATTTGCAAATGATATGAATGCTGAATAACAAGAAGAAGAAGAAAAGAGGAAAAAGTAGAAATGAAGTATTCCTGCAGAGAATAAAAACATGGACTAGAACAATGCTCGCACAAAGGTTGCAGATATCTAAACCCCAGTAAGACAAGTAAAGGTACATTGCTATTGTCAAGAGCTGTCAGTCATGTTACTTAATGCAATTGATCGGCCTGTTTGTATAGCAAGAATACCAGTTAATGCATGATCACCAAAACAAAATTTTTTGGTAGCAGCATAGGCTGCTCAGTCTCAGTCTAAAAAAAAAAAAAAACACCAACAACAACAACTCCTGCATACTAAATACCCAACTCCTTAATCTCAGTCTAAAAAACACCAACAACAACACCAACAACAACTTAATACTAAATACCATACTAAAAAACACCAACAACAACCAAAAAAAAAAAAAAAAAAAAACACCAACAACAACAACTCCTGCATACTAAATACCCAACTCCTTAATCTCAGTCTAAAAAACACCAATAACAACACCAACAACAACTTAATACTAAATACCATACTAAAAAACACCAACAACAACCAAAAAAAAAAAAAAAAAAAACACTAACAACAACAACTTAATCTCAGTCTAAAATCATACTAAATACCTTACTTCTTAATGCTCCTGCACTTCTGGAGTCGAGCTTGCGTTCTGTGGCGAGAGCGCGTCAGGGGGAGAGCGCGAGCGTCGGCGAAGTGGTAGCATCCGCGTGAGCGTCGGCAAGACTGCGAGCGGCGGCGAGACCGCGACCGTCGACGAGAGAGAGGGGAAGCGATGTTTGATTCGTCGGCGAGAGAGAGGGTTGATTACGATTTGGGAATGGGTTTGGGTTTGGGATCGGTTTGGGAGAGAAAGAGGGGGAGATGTGAGGGCAATCTGGGTATTTAGGTGTGCTCACTAGGAAAAAACTGGGTTTTTGAAATTATAAGATGTGCGCACTAGGAAAAGTGGGCTCACTAGGAAAAAAGTGGGCTCACTAGGAAAAATACTGTGCCCATCTAGAAATTCCCCGAATAGGAGAAAGAAAAGGAATTGTTTTTTATTTAATCCGAGAGGGGAAAGTCTAAATGAGCACACCAGTTGACTTAGAGAGCGGAGTTTCCAAATGAGGACCGGTCAAATATCATAGTTTTCCATAGGGAGTTTCCAAATGAGTTTCCAAATGAGGACCGGTCAAATATCATAGTTTTCCATAGGGAGTTTCCAAATGAGGACGCCAGGACATTCGGTTGACTCTGATCGGTCAAATATTAGAGTTTTCCGATTAGATTTGGTTGGTAGAAGCTTTTGATTATTGCTAGAAAATTTTTCCAATCGAACTCTTATCGATTTCGGTCAGAGTTGGTTTCGATCAGAGCCAGACAAAGTCATCGGAGTCGACGGTAGAGTTTGTTTTGAATGTTTAGTTGGTCGATCGGTTAAAAATCAAAATTCTCTAATTAAATAGAAAACTCCTACTACCACCAAAAATTTTTTACGACTAAACTTCAAACTATTTCGTTCGATCGAAGTCGGATAAAGTGCTGGAGTTGGCGATCTATCCACCCCTAGAGGACACCATTTTTCCTGATCTAGGAAAAATGGTATGCTCATTCAGAAACTCCCCATGTGGTGCTCACCAATTTTTTACATATTAACACCTACCAAACCAATTTATTGCATATTAAGTCCTCGGTGTCTAAAATTGTAATTTTTGCATATCATTTCCCCTTGATTAAACAAACTTTTGGACATATTAATTCTCGAAAATTTGTGCATGAATGAATTGAGCTGGTAGAATTTCCAAGAATAAGACTTTTGGATCTCATGTTCAGTGATAAGAGTATTAAGGAAAATATTGAGGAAGATCAAATAGATATCTACAACTAATCTGAAGTTATCTTTATTCGTTCTATTCGGACAATAAAACTACTAATGAATCGATTTTTCTTATACCCAAAAAAGTTACTGGGTTCGATCTTCATCAGTGTTAATTTGAAGATTTAATTAGGGTTAATTACAGTCAGACTCTTGTAGTATTGGGGGTATATAACTTAATACCCTGAAGTTTGAAACTCTGAAAAAAAAAAAACTCATGCACTGTTAACACTGTTAGTGAAAATTAGTTATTTTCACTCTTCTTTTTTTTTTTTTATTAAAGTACACTATTATCTCTCAAATTCCTATTCTACTCTCATCCCTCTCTTTAACCAGCTCTCTCCTCTCTCTCTCTCTCTCTCTCTCTCTCTCTCCTCTCTCTCTCTATCCCTCTTTCTCAGTCACTCACGCTCCCTCTCTCACGCTTCCTCTCTGACTGAGAGAGAGGGATAGAGAGAGAGTGACTGATAGAGAGGGAGAGAGAGAGGAGAGAGAAAGAGAGAGGGAGTATGCTGCTTAAAAGGAGGGATGAGAGTATAATAGAAATTTGAGGGATATGATTGCACATTAGTAAAAAAAAAAAGGAGAGTGAAAATAACTAACCCTTACTAACAGTGCTAATAGCTCAGGGGTTTTTTTTGAGAGTTTCAAACTTCAGGGGTGTTAACTTACATACCCCAAATACTACAGGGGTCTGACTGTAATTAACCCATTTAATTATATAATTAATTAGGCTATAATCTTCTTCTAAAGCAAAAAAAAAAAAAAAAAAAAAAAAAGAGGAGAAGTAAATAAGCCACCTCTATTTATTCATTAAGAAAAATCCCTCTATTTTCATGAGAATTCACACTCCAAAACAGAAAATAAAAAATTAGCTCAGGAGAAGGAAAAGGAAAAAAAAAAAAGGGAGAAAATCTTATCTCCCCCACTAACTAAAGGTAATTAAAAGCAAACACAATCTCATTCAGCATCACTCACTAGTTATTACTACCAAGTAAAAAAGAAAAAGAAAGAAAAGTCGATACATGCTGCCAGTACGAACAACACATTTCTGCAACTGTTGTAAATAATAGCATCTAGCAATCAAGCCACATAATGGAAATTCTAGAGCCCAACAACAACAACAACTAAGCCTTTTACCCCAAGTATTTGGGGTAGGCTACATGAACCAAAAAAGAATCACGCCGGATCGATCACTTTGATATTCCTTTTCCATTCATTTCTATCAAGTAATATCTCCTTATTTAAACCTCTAGACTCCATATCTTTACGTATCACCTCCATCCATATTTTCTTTGGTCTTTCCTTTGTTCTTTTAATTTGTCCTACATCGATAAACTTCATTCTTCGAACTTATGCACTTGTAAGCCTACGTTGCACATGACCAAACCATCGTAAGCGATTTTCTCGCATCTTCAATGCAAATTCTAGAGCCCAGTAACCAGAAAAGAGTATCGAGAAGTTGATTAAGGGAATAAACTACAGCCTTATTATCAAAAAAAAAAAGAAAAAAGAAAAATATTGGGTGAACACACAATTTTCAATATATGCAACATATGCAAGTATGCTAATTTCATATACGAAGTTACATAAAAGAAGAATATAACTCTCTAAGTTTATAAAACTTAAAAAAATAGAGCACCAAATCTGACACAACTTGCAGGTATTGAAAATTTATGTAGCACGTACCCAATATTTTCCAGAAAATAGAACGTAGCCACCCAATGAACTTAACTCCGATTTTGTATAATTTGTTACTAATATCTGATTCACAGACAAACTGACATATGTTTATATAATCAGGCAATATGCACACGATCAGTATACTTGTTATCGAAAAGTATTTTTGACAAATGATAATATTTCACTCAATTCACAGACTTTAATCTAAACTTCTCTTTATTTAATCAACCAATATTCCATAACATCCCAAATATAATTTATAACTCTCAAACTTATGCAACTTGTAATATCTATACAAGTTTTAAAGTTCAATATAGCATACTGTAATAGGGATAGCTTACTAGAAGTAGAGAAGACCTCCAGTTTCTGACCTCTGAGAAAGCATTGTATCACTGGAGACTACGATCAAGAGAGAGCTCCGAGTAGAAAGCTAAGCTCCCTGGTTTATCTGCAAGTGCTTGAAGAGATCTTGGAACAGGAGGCACATTCACTTCGAGAACACCCTCCAGAATCTGAACCACCTGCCCCATTGATGGCCTCGAGTCCTCATCATCCTGAATGCACCAACAAGCAACCTTGCAAGCTCTAACGACCTCCTCCAAGTTAGCATCACCCTCCAGTCTGCTGTCGAGCAAGCTGATGATATCTCCTTCGATAAGTTTACTGGCGGCCAGAGTAGGGAAAAACTCAAGCTCATCATCATCTTCAGTCTGCTTCGTGTTCCTCTTCCCTGAAATAATTTCAAAGAGCATCATACCATAGCTATAGACATCAGCCTTGGCTGTGATAGCCACACCGGCGATCCATTCAGGAGCAAGATACCCTCGGGTTCCTCTCATTGTAGTTTGAACACGGCTGAATTCCCGACCAATGAGCTTAGCTAAGCCGAAATCTGCTATTTTTGCAACAAAAGAAGCATCTAAAAGTATGTTCTCTGGCTTGATGTCACAATGGATGATGCAATCTCTACACTGCTCATGGAGATAAGCCAGACCTTGAGCTGTCCCAAGGGCAATTTGGTACCTCATCTGCCAGCGTAAAGCTTTACCAGAATCATTATTCAGGAATAATTGAGTGTCTAAAGAACCATTCGGCATATATTCATAGACCAGAAGCTTGTGGTCTCCTTCAGAGCAATACCCACGAAGTCGGACAAGATTGACATGCTGAACGATCCCAATTGTTCTCACCTCAGTCCGGAATTGCTTCTCTCCTTGCCGAAGCCCTTCAAGCCTCTTCACAGCTATCTCGGTGGAGTCAGGCAGGACACCCTTGAACACTGAACCGAAACCTCCTCCCCCCAATTTCTCAGAGAATTTTTTCGTCATATGCTGCAGATCACCATATCTGAATGTAACCAAACCTCCCTCCACCACCTTTAATTTACCTGAAACTCCGCTTCTCTTCCTCCTATGCCGAATAAGCAACCACACCATAGCCAACAGAACTGAAGAACCAGCAACACTGCCGACAACAGCCTTGATAAGAACTCCCTTCTTGCTTTCAGAAATTGGAAGCTCTGAAGCAGCGACACGAATGAAAATATTTCCTCCATCAAATCTGCTATACTGGTCTTGGAGATTAAGCAAGTCGCCGTACCAAACTGAGCAACCACTGCTGTTATAAGAGTAGGCTGTACAAGAACAATTGTTTAAGCAGCCTAACTTGCAATCTGAAGCACTCAAGACAGGTATACTTTGAGCATTATCAGGCATTCTCACGTTAGACAGGGTATAAAACCCATCTTTCTCTGCCCCGATCAAGCTATTCTTACCGCACTGCAAGGGAGCATTCCTAACACACCCCCCCGTTCGATCACTCAAATCCCAATCAGACGGCGACTTCTCATGGAAACCTTTGATGCAGTTGCAGAAGGGCAGGGCTTTCTCATTGCAGCTGCCGAAAGGACCGCAGAGAGCATGCACTTGGCATTGTTGTTTTGGTTCCGTCCAAAATAGGAGCCACTCTTTGCTGTAGTCCACCCATGTACGCTGCGTAATCTGGCCAGAGACATCCACTATGAACCTGGAGAAGATATCGCCCGCAATTGCATAAGTGAAGTAATTTTCTTTAGCATTAGAGACATATTGGAAGCTATATGCAGATTTGTTTGGATCCACGCTGTAGGCTGTCATCTCTGGAACCGAGGTAAAGATTTGCCCGTTCCATGTACCACTAATCCAGTACCTGTAAGAATTATTCCAGAGTATCAAGAATTGGCTGATCCCAGCTGGATCTATCTCAAGAGAAAAGATCCCAGGTGCAGGATCATCTATGTTCTTCCACGAGATTAACCGTTGGAAATTCCCACTGACTTTGTTCAATCCAACCCTAGCACCAGGGAGCCATGTGTCTGTTTGGTGATCGAAGCTCTGCCATAATGTTATGTTGGGGTTCGAGCTCTCTCTCAATACAAGATTTCCAGAGTCCAAAAGAACAATAACTGTGGAATTGGATGTTAAAGTGGTGTTCGTGGACCATATTTGTGGATTGGACTGGTTTGAGAGGACTAGATTGCCATCATCGGCGATCTTAAGCTCTGCTGTTGTTGGGTCAGTGATTGGGGTCTCTCTGTTGGCCACCCAAACTGAGGTAAACTGAGAGACCTTGTTAAGATTGTACCAGATGCCTATGTAGTAGTAGGAAGAGTTACCTGGTCGGAAGAAGCCTAGCACAAAGTTGCCATTTTCAGAGGTTAGCTTCTGTGTTCCGGAGAGAGACTGGTTGTGATAGATGGAGTTTGCTGCATAAGAGAGGTTGACAGACACGAGCACAATGAATAGGAGAGGGAACGAGGAGGCACGATGGAATAGGGTCAGAGATTTTAGAGTGCTCATGACTGAAACACGAAGAGCTGAGGCTCAGAATGAAAGACGAGAAGAAATAACTGATGTTTGGAAGGGAACTTGACAATTAGTGAATACTTTCACCGAGTTCATTTACACGACTACATGTCTATATAAAGGGAGATGAAGGAAACACAGGGTGAAGACCCTTCAGAATACAGCCACGATTCAATTTACTTCCGACAATAAAACACATATCTCTAGTCCTCAATTGACTCTAAGAAGATTATACGGGTCACACACCTAACCACACGTAAACTTCTATGTTTCGCAATTTCAGGAGTTGAAATGTCACATAGCTTCGGTTATTCTGTTCATCCTATCAGCATCCAGTCAATGCACGTCTGCGACTGGGGAATTTCTAGATGGGCACAGGATTTTTCCTAGTGAGCCCACTTTTCCTAGTGAGCACACCCTTTTTTTTTGAAAAAAAAGTATTTTTCCTAGTGAGCCCACCAATATTACCTAAATACCCTCGTCTCCTTCTCTCCCTCATCTCCTCCTCTCTCCCACGTTCCCAAGAAAAACCCATCATTTTTTAACCCAAAAATCCATCACTTTTTAACCCAAAAACCCATCTAAAAAAAAAAAAAAAAGAAGAAGGAACCGCTCTCCCATATCCACTTCCGGTTTCGCTCCGCCCCGCCCCCACTCCCCTTCTCCCTCGCCGCCCGGTCTTGATCCGGGCTGTCCAGCCCGGATCAAGCTTTCCGATCCGAGCTGTTCAGCACGGATCAAGAGTCTTGATCCAGGCTGAACAGTCCGGATCGGAAAGCTTGATCCGGGCTGAATAGCCGGGATCAAAGGCCGGCGGTGAGGGAGCGGGGTAGTGGGGGCCGGGCGGAGCGGGGGCAGAGCGCGGAGGACGGGAGATCTCGAATGGAATTCGTGCATTCTGTGAGCTCGCTAGGGTTTCGTCTCTAAGGGCGGAGGGCATCCCAGCGAACAGTGGATAGAGGCCATAGAGATGGAGGAGAGGAGAAGAAGAAGACAGGATATTTTGATCCAAAATTTATAATGACAAGATTGTAATAAAATAGAAGTTTTAAGTGGGCTCACTAGGAAAAAAGTTGTGCCCATCTAGAAACTCCCCTGCGACTGGCATTGCATGGACAAAAAACTAACGACCCAAGCAACTGAAATAAAAAGTCTAGGACTGCAATCGGATTGGATCACATAACCAAATTTCATAAGAAAAGAAAGATCCAGATGAATTCAGTATTGCATTGCCTGAGTTGACCTGATCTAATCTAATCCCATCAAAGTGGATATACGTTCTAGCTATTATATATATATATCATGCGAGTTTCCTAATTACATTCCAATATCATAACCCTGCAGCTCCCCCGTACTATGAAAACGGAGAAAACAGACTGCACAACATACTGGAGCATTTTCTCAGGCATCTCAACTTTCTGATATATCAAGTCACTCATAAATTTTTTTGTCTATTAAACAAAACAAAGTAGCCAAAGACACTTGAGGGCACAACTCTAATTCGTCAAGTTTTTGCAGCAGGTCTCACAAGGCCCAAGCCTGAACCACTCCCCAAATGTTTAAAGTCAGTCGCCTGTAAATGATCCCCGTGGCCGGAGAACCCGGTCCCTCCTTTCTCCAGTGGGACCAAGCTCCTCTCCTTGCATGCCTTGTTGCATACCAAACAAATCTTATCCGCTGCCACGAACCGGTCCGCACACTTCTTGCAGAAGACATGGCCACAAGTGCTGACAGCTACTAGTGCGAGGGTGTTGGTGAGAGTGACCTTGCAGCTAGGGCAGATGTAATTGGTTTCCAATGACTTGGCCTTCCCCTGCGTGCTGCTGTCTTCGGTGAAGTGGATCGGGAAGAGGGATTTTAACTTCAGCTTCTCTCTACCTTCAGGGCATGTTGTGCTGGTGGATGGAGCATCTACTTTGACTGGGGCTTCAGGAGTGGCAGAAGGCAGCCAAAAGGCTTTCATTGTGCGAAGGGCTTCCTCTTCGTAAGAAGTCACCTTCACGCTGTTGGCCCCATGGAAGCCATTCTTTCCATTGGAATGGTTCCTGTCACTGTACTGTGGAACGGCTCCATGGTTCTGCTGATCAAAAGAATCAAGTTCACAGGCCCTCTGCAGTGCCATCTTCTCTTCTTCCTCCTCTTTCTCCTGCTTCTGTTGAGCAACATGGGCTGCTAACTTCCTGTTACACACCAAAAAAGACTTGAGAAAGATTTTAGTTTTTAATTCAATTTTTAGTTTTCAAAAGAGAAAAATCATTAAGCATTCCGCAAGAAGCCCTGTAACATGTATCAGACCCCACAGAAACGGATGACTTTTGTGATCAGCCATGAAAAGAGGGTCACACAGTAGCCTCCTGTAAACTCAAAAAAGCAAAGAAAGTACATTAAATCCACTAGGCAATCTGTACATTGTTTTTCCTTGATTATTAAAACCAAACCTCTCTCCTATGCTCCTCTTTTGCATTTTAACCACTGCCCTAAGCTGAGAATTCCCTTTCTCATACATCGCATGGATACAGAGACACCAACACACAAACAAACTGTCATGTGACAAAATATATTAAAAATACATACAAAACAATAATGACACGTCCACTGTGTTGTCTGACCCTTAACGATTTCAAAATAGAAGCCCATGCTTCCTAGATTTTCTCCTCGTTCAGTTTCTCCAGTGAAGGTCTTGTTGGGACTGCTCAATGGGTCAACAAACCCTTTGGTTACAGACATGTTATATTGATTACAAATCTACATGTATCCCAAAAAACAATGGACATGTACCTACATATGCATCAGTTTTCTACCTAAACCTGACATAAGTAGATCCAGATAAACAATGTTCCATGAGCTGCTTTAATCAAAGGGCTTCTCTTCGGAATAGGAGCAATGCAGAAATTTCTTATCATTTCTGAAAAAAATCACAGATATGCAATCATACTTCTCCGACTGGTATGAAAGCCGAAGTCATCCCTATAAACTGATGCAGAACATCTCGTCAAGAAAATTGTGAACACTGCATAAATCCTAAAAGACTCTAATCTGTATGCCAGGATACAGGTACACCCTCCAACATGGACAAGAAACAAAATGTTATAGATGGCAACCCTCCAATAACAGACCCAAGGACACTGCTATATATGCACATTTTTAAAATAATGTATATTAACTCCTACAAATATATTATATAAATACTAGGTAGTCATTCACAAAGGAAAGAAGATAAATCATAAAATAGTAAAATAAAACTATTTAAGTCTATCAAAAAGTTGGCATAGCATACTCCATCTTTACATATTTTTGAGGTGCAGGGTTTAAATATCAGTTAAGTGTCATGGTGGATAAGGCTGTTGCATCCAATACATATTCAAAATGGATGGACACAAGTAACATCAGACAAGGCAATTTGAAGTTGGCAAAATTTCCTACATATCATGGCTAAAAGAACAGCTGGTAGGTAGGAAAACCTGCTCTATCACTCACATAGCTAAGGCTAATTAGATCAAGGAGCAGTCCTTTATAATTCACCTAAACTCTAGAAGAAGGGCTTAAAATGACAAACTTGTTAACAGGGAATAGACTTTAACTTCTGGACTAGATATATCCAGAAGACCAAATCAGAAGCATTACAGGAAAAACACTCTATGCTGCCTTTAAGCCTAGGAAAAAAAAAAAAAGAGACCTTGAAGGTAACTTTCAATATGAAGAGAAAGAAGACGACCATTGCATGATTTTATTCAATTTGTTTACAGGATTTTGGAAGGAAATGCATCTAAAAAAGTATCTTCCACGACTTCTGTTGCTTGCTTAGTGCTGCTAAAGAAGCATTTGATGCACCTTTAGTTTAATTCTCAATGCGCACACACATATAGTATTAAAGAAGAGGAAGAAAGTTTAGAGCTGCTTACTGGACCGGGCAGCCCGTTGGGCACGCCTGGCCCGGCAAGTGCCCGGCAACTCGGCTCGGGCCAGCTGAGGCCGGCCGTGCCGGGCCGTGCCAGGCACGTGCAAGGCACAGGCCGGCACGGCCGTAATTTTTTTTTTAAAATTTAGCCGTTGGGGGTGTTTAGGGGGGTTTTTGCAATTTTTTTCAAATAGCCCCCCAACGGCTATTTTTATAGCCGTTGGAGGGTTTCTTGCAAAAAAAATTGCAGATTTTTCACCCAACGGTCAAAATAGCCGTTGGGGGGGTTTTTTGTAATTTTTTTTTGCAAATTAAAACCTTTTTTCTATAAATACCTCATTATCTCCTCTATTACTATTCATCATTCTTATATACCAAATTCATTCTCAAAAATCTTCTAAAATCTTTAATTATCAAGAAGTCTCAAGCAAATCAAGTAGCAAGTTTCAATCAAGTGATCAAGAAGTATCAAGCAAGCAAGTCTCCCAAACAAGTTCCAAGCAAGTTTTCTCATTGAAGCAAGATTTTCTTCGCTATTTCGGTTTCCAGCTTCATCTCTCTAGCAAGATATTTCACTCTCTCTCTCAAATAGTTCAGCGGTTAACAGGTATTTATAATTTAAAGTTTTTTTGATAATTTTAATTTGTTTTTTTCGGAATTTTATTAAAATGGATCCACACTCGTCTGGCACTTCTTGCTATCAAACCACGGGTTCTTTTACTCCATTTTTAACTGATGAAGAATATCAAAATCTATGTCAATCCTTAGAACAACCTCCTTAAGTACCATTTTCTGTATCTCAGGAATAACCAACTGATACAAACATATCCGAAACACCAACTACCATATCTACTAGGGCTGTTAGATCGGACATATGGAAACATTTTAAAAAAAATAATAGAAAATAATGTTAGGAAAGCTAAGTGTAAACACTGTCATAAAATTTATTCGTTTCCTTTAGGTAGCGGAATGGGTCATCTTAAAAGACACCTAGAACAAAATCACTCACCAAATGTACCACATCAAAAACAAATAAGCACATTTGGTAGATCATTAGGTATACGTAAATATGATCCAATTAAAACAAGAGAACATTTAGCAAAATTTATAATACATGACGAACAATCATTTACTTTTTCGGAAAATCGCAAACATATACATCCGACATGTTCAAACTATATAAAGAGCAGAGGGACATTTTAATATCTATTTTTACTTCTTTAATTTTTAGAGTTACTATAACTGAAGATTGTTGGGAAGCTAAAAATATGACTAATTATTTATGCGTAACGCCACACTATATAGATCATGAATGGTGCATACAGAAAAGAATAATAGGGTTTAGGGTATTTGAATTTTCTCACAATGCACATAATTTATCACAATCCCTTCTAAGTATTTTTTCAGATTTTGGAATAGATAAAAAAATACTTACCATTTCTTTGGATAATACTTCTGAAAATACGGCCGCAATTAGAATTCTTAAAAGTATGACAAAACCAATTCTAGATGGAAAATTATTCCACTTTAGGTGTATTTGGCATATACTAAACTTATGCGTTCAAGATGGATTAAAAATAGTAAATGATTCACTAATGAAACTTAGGTATACATTACTTTTTATTAAAGATAGTGGCCAAGAAGGCAAGCATTTAAACAAATATGTAAAAATATGAAAATATCATCTAGAATTGTACTTATAGATATTAGAACAAGATGGAATTCTACATATAAAATGTTAAATATAGCTATTCAGTATAAAAATGTAATAAATACTTTTAATGAAATGAAGTCACCAATGTATAGTTTAGATAATAATGAATGGCACCAATTGCATTGCATTTCTAAGTTTTTAGGCAAATTTGAAAATGCATCTAGAGTACTGTTAGGAACTTATTACCCAACTACACACATTGCATTATATTATCTAACCGAAATCAGTTCGGTTTTTAATGAATGTAGAAATCACTCTATACTTGAAAGTATTGTTAAACCTATGGAAATTAAATTTAATAAATATTTTAAAAATTTTCCATACTTATTATATTTTGCAACTGTTGTAGATCCCCGTTGCAAGTTAGATGGACTTGAAATATTAATAGATTTATTTTATACAAATATGTCTTATGAAAATAATGTGAGGGATTTACTTAATGATATTAAAACATGTTTAGATATTATATATAAAACATATGAAGATATGTATGGTGTGCCAACACAAACTACAAAAGAACCATCTACTAGGAAAATTCGTAATTCAATAATATCATCTGTATTTCACAGAAAAAAGCCAAGACAAACTAGTACATATTTTAATGAATTATATTATTATTTAGAGAGAGCTAACTATGAAGATAACGCATCTCCTGAAAATTATGAATCCTTTGATATTTTGGCATGGTGGAAATCACAGGAAAAAACATATCCCGTGCTTTCCAACATGGCCCGTGATCTACTAACTCCTCCAGTCTCTACTGTAGCATCGGAGTCTGCTTTTAGCGCAGGTGGTAGAGTGCTCACGGACTTGAGAATCTCAATGGCGTCGGACACATTAGAGATGTGTATCTGCTTGAAGGATTGGTACGACGCAGAGGATAGGAAATAAGACTTGACTAATGAAGATGTACTAGAGACCTTAGGCTTACCAGAAGAAAATGAAGCTTGATTAAAAGTATTTAAATTTGTAAGGATATTCATATATTTTTAATTTTTTTTAATTTTTAACTTATAAATCTCTTAGAAAATATATTAAGAACAAGTTGAGGGTAACGGTTAGGGTCCTCTCCCGTCTCTTCGGGCTTTGTATAACTTCTAAAGAGATTTATAGAGCAATTATATGAATGTAATAAGATTAAATATAATATAATATTTATTTTTATTGTTATTATAATGTGTTAAATCTCCTCTTTATTTTTTTTTTTATTATTTTTTTTTTGTTTTTAAAATAACCCGGGCCGGCCTGGGCACGGGTCTGCCGTGCCGTGCCGTGCCGGCCGAGCCCGGGCCTAGGCCCGAGCAACCGTGCCGTGCCGGCGGCACAGGCCGTGCCCGGGCCCGGCCCGGCTGTCAAGTCTAAGAAAGTTAGGAATACAATCATAAAATTTTAAAAAGAAATTACATTGGAATAAAATAAGTTGGAAAACAATAATTATAATAAATATTAAATTAACTAAAATAATAAGTATTTCCTTTTATAAATTAATGCGACTGAATGACATATTTTGATATTTGTTCAATTCGTTAAAACTAAAGAACTCCACAATATATGAAAACCAAGTGAAAATATTACACAGTTGCCTGAGCTAGGAATTCCAATTCTTGTGAATTGTAATCACATCAACATTCATAGGACCACAACCGAAACTGCAAAACAATGTCGATTGAGGGGTTGCATGATAAGTTAATTAACCATAACATGGAGCCATCACTGCTTTCCTATAATTAGGCCTTTCCTGAGGTCTGAGCCTAATTCTAATACAGCATCCTCCTCCCAAGGCCATTCATTATGTAACCTTGGCTAGAACAAAAGTAACACAACTTTAAATTTGATAAGAGAAGCTGCATCAAGCAAAAGTTAGCAAGTTAATGGAGATTCAACATGTAAACTTGGCCAGATCAATAATCTTATACTAACATATTGCACCAACCATAAATTTGATCAGGGAGCTGCCATCGAGCATAAATTCAGTCAGTTCTATGAAACTAAATCATGCTTCAGTTCACAATTCAAATAGAGGGACATCTGCTATTTGGGTTCACAAGAAACACCAGCTGCATTCAGTTAAAAGTTGAATTCTTCGCCAAGTAAATACACATTAGCAGAATAATAAAGTCACATTTATTTTCAGCAATGTCTTCAATTTCTCAATTCAACCAAAGTAAAGTAGAACCACACCACAGAACATAGAACGTTTTTTGGGCCAAATAGAATCATAACTAAAAAACTAAAGAAATAATTTTTACTTCGTATTGCAATCAAACTAACCAAACCCGGATCAACTAGCAACACATATAAAATAATTCTACAGGGAAAAAACCCCCTTTAAAATAAGGATTCAAAATCCAATATTTTTAACAACACAGAGCCTCAAACACGAATACATAAAGAAAATCAAAGTTTGAACATGGAAATTACCTTTGGATGTCCTTCTTTTGGGAGAGGAGGCACTCGAGGATGCACTCTTTGCAAAAGATGTGGCCTTTGTGGCAGCAGAGAGGATCGATAAAGGGCTTGAGGCAGAGGCAGCAGGCATCAAACGGCTTGATCGAATCCTTGCCAAGCCTCTCCTTTTGGGTCCCGTACCCTAACTTTCGCTTCTCATCGTACGTGAAGAACGCGAGGTCGTTGTTGTTCTTCGAGTGCCGCTGCGGCATCTCCTCCTCCTTCTGGATCAATCGATCGCAACCCTAGGCCTAGAGAGAGAGCGAGAGCGGCAGTGAGGAACAAATGAAACCCTAACCCTAGAATTTGAGAGCTAATGTAAGCCTGGAAATAATTGGAGAGGACGACGAATAGGAGAAGGAAAAGGAATTGTTTTTTATTTAATCGGAGAGGGTAAAGACTAAATGAGCACACCAGTTGACTTAGAGAGCGGAGTTTCCAAATGAGGACGCTAGGACGTTCGGCTGACTACTATCGCTCAAATATTAGAGTTTTCGATGGGGAGTTTCCAAATGAGGACCCTAGGACGTTCGGTTGACTCTGATCGGTCAAATATCAGAGTTTTCTGATCAGATTTGGTTGGTAGAAGGTTCTGATTATTACTGAAAATTTTTTCCGATCGAACTCTTATCGATTTCGGTCAGAGTTGGTTTCGATCAGAGTCGGACAAAGTCACCGGAATCGACGGTAGAGTTTGTTTTGGATGTTTAGTTGGTCGATCAGTCGAAAATCAAAATTCTCTAATTGAATAGAAAACTCCAACTACTATCGAAATTTTTTTACGACCAAACTTCAACCTATTTTAATCGAAATCGGATAAAGCTGCTGGAGTTAGCGATCTATCCACCCCTAGAGGACACCATCTTTCCTCAGTTGTAGATTCTCTAATTGCATATCATTTCCCCTTGATTAAACAAACTTTTGGACATATTAATTCTCGAAAATTTGTGCATGCATGAATTGAGCTGGTAGAATTTCCAAGAATAAGACTTTTGGATCTCATGTTCAGTGATAAGAGTATTAAGGAAAATATTGAGGAAGATCAAATAGATATCTACAACTAATCTGGAGTTATCTTTATTCGTTCTATTCGGACAATAAAACTACTAATGAATCGATTTTTCTTATACCCAAAAAAGTTACTGGGTTCGATCTTCATCAGTGTTAATTTGAAGATTTAATTAGGGTTAATTACAGTCAGACTCTTGTAGTATTGGGGGTATATAACTTAATACCCTGAAGTTTGAAACTCTGAAAAAAAAAAACTCATGCACTGTTAACACTGTTAGTGAAAATTAGTTATTTTCACTCTTCTTTTTTTTTTTTTATTAAAGTACACTATTATCTCTCAAATTCCTATTCTACTCTCATCCCTCTCTTTAACCAGCTCTCTCCCCCCCCTCTCTCTCTCTCTCTCTCTCTCCTCTCTCTCTCTATCCCTCTTTCTCAGTCACTCACGCTCCCTCTCTCACGCTTCCTCTCTGACTGAGAGAGAGGGATAGAGAGAGAGTGACTGATAGAGAGGGAGAGAGAGAGGAGAGAGAAAGAGAGAGGGAGTATGCTGCTTAAAAGGAAGGATGAGAGTATAATAGAAATTTGAGGGATATGATTGCACATTAGTAAAAAAAAAAAGGAGAGTGAAAATAACTAACCCTTACTAACAGTGCTAATAGCTCAGGGGTTTTTTTTGAGAGTTTCAAACTTCAGGGGTGTTAACTTACATACCCCAAATACTACAGGGGTCTGACTGTAATTAACCCATTTAATTATATAATTAATTAGGCTATAATCTTCTTCTAAAGCAAAAAAAAAAAAAAAAAAAAAAAAAAGAGGAGAAGTAAATAAGCCACCTCTATTTATTCATTAAGAAAAATCCCTCTATTTTCATGAGAATTCACACTCCAAAACAGAAAATAAAAAATTAGCTCAGGAGAAGGAAAAGGAAAAAAAAAAAGGGAGAAAATCTTATCTCCCCCACTAACTAAAGGTAATTAAAAGCAAACACAATCTCATTCAGCATCACTCACTAGTTATTACTACCAAGTAAAAAAGAAAAAGAAAGAAAAGTTGATACATGCTGCCAGTACAAACAACACATTTCTGCAACTGTTGTAAATAATAGCATCTAGCAATCAAGCCACATAATGGAAATTCTAGAGCCCAACAACAACAACAACTAAGCCTTTTACCCCAAGTATTTGGGGTAGGCTACATGAACCAAAAAAGAATCACGCCGGATCGATCACTTTGATATTCCTTTTCCATTCATTTCTATCAAGTAATATCTCCTTATTTAAACCTCTAGACTCCATATCTTTACGTATCACCTCCATCCATATTTTCTTTGGTCTTTCCTTTGTTCTTTTAATTTGTCCTACATCGATAAACTTCAATCTTCGAACTTATGCACTTGTAAGTCTACGTTGCACATGACCAAACCATCGTAAGCGATTTTCTCGCATCTTCAATGCAAATTCTAGAGCCCAGTAACCAGAAAAGAGTATCGAGAAGTTGATTAAGGGAATAAACTACAGCCTTATTATCAAAAAAAAAAAAAAAAAAGAAAAATATTGGGTGAACACACAATTTTCAATATATGCAACATATGCAAGTATGCTAATTTCATATACGAAGTTACATAAAAGAAGAATATAACTCTCTAAGTTAATAAAACCTAAAAAAATAGAGCACCAAATCTATCACAACGTGCAGGTATTGAAAATTTATGTAGCACGTACCCAATTTTTTCCAGAAAATAGAACGTAGCCACCCAATGAACTTAACTCCGATTTTGTATAATTTGTTACTAATATCTGATTCACAGACAAACTGACATATGTTTATACAATCAGGCAATATGCACACGATCAGTATACTTGTTATCGAAAAGTATTTTCGACAAATGAAATATTTCACTCAATTCACAGACTTTAATCTAAACTTCTCTTTATTTAATCAACCAATATTCCATAACATCCCAAATATAATTTATTACTCTCAAACTTATGCAACTTGTAATATCTATACAAGTTTTAAAGTTCAATATAGCATACTGTAATAGGGATAGCTTACTAGAAGTAGAGAAGACCTCCAGTTTCTGACCTCTGAGAAAGCATTGTATCACTGGAGACTACGATCAAGAGAGAGCTCCGAGTAGAAAGCTAAGCTCCCTGGTTTATCTGCAAGTGCTTGAAGAGATCTTGGAACAGGAGGCACATTCACTTCGAGAACACCCTCCAGAATCTGAACCACCTGCCCCATTGATGGCCTCGAGTCCTCATCATCCTGAATGCACCAACAAGCAACCTTGCAAGCTCTAACGACCTCCTCCAGGTTAGCATCACCCTCCAGTCTGCTGTCGAGCAAGCTGATGATATCTCCTTCGATAAGTTTACTGGCGGCCAGAGTAGGGAAAAACTCAAGCTCATCATCATCTTCAGTCTGCTTGGTGTTCCTCTTCCCTGAAATAATTTCAAAGAGCATCATACCATAGCTATAGACATCGGCCTTGGCTGTGATAGCCACACCGGCGATCCATTCAGGAGCAAGATACCCTAGGGTTCCTCTCATTGTAGTTAGAACACGGCTGAATTCCCGACCAATGAGCTTAGCTAAGCCGAAATCTGCTATTTTTGGAACAAAAGAAGCATCTAAAAGTATGTTCTCTGGCTTGATGTCACAATGGATGATGCAATCTCTACACTGCTCATGGAGATAAGCCAGACCTTGAGCTGTCCCAAGGGCAATTTGGTACCTCATCTGCCAGCGTAAAGCTTTACCAGAATCATTATTCAGGAATAATTGAGTGTCTAAAGAACCATTCGGCATATATTCATAGACCAGAAGCTTGTGGTCTCCTTCAGAGCAATACCCACGAAGTCGGACAAGATTGACATGCTGAACGATCCCAATTGTTCTCACCTCAGTCCGGAATTGCTTCTCTCCTTGCCGAAGCCCTTCAAGCCTCTTCACAGCTATCTCGGTGGAGTCAGGCAGGACACCCTTGAACACTGAACCGAAACCTCCTCCCCCCAATTTCTCAGAGAATTTTTTCGTCATATGCTGCAGATCACCATATCTGAATGTAACCAAACCTCCCTCCACCACCTTTAATTTACCTGAAACTCCGCTTCTCTTCCTCCTATGCCGAATAAGCAACCACACCATAGCCAACAGAACTGAAGAACCAGCAACACCGCCGACAACAGCCTTGATAAGAACTCCCTTCTTGCTTTCAGAAATTGGAAGCTCTGAAGCAGCGACACGAATGAAAATATTTCCTCCATCAAATCTGCTATACTGGTCTTGGAGATTAAGCAAGTCGCCGTACCAAACTGAGCAACCACTGCTGTTATAAGAGTAGGCTGTACAAGAACAATTGTTTAAGCAGCCTAACTTGCAATCTGAAGCACTCAAGACAGGTATACTTTGAGCATTATCAGGCATTCTCACGTTAGACAGGGTATAAAACCCATCTTTCTCTGCCCCGATCAAGCTATTCTTACCGCACTGCAAGGGAGCATTCCTAACACACCCCCCCGTTCGATCACTCAAATCCCAATCAGACGGCGACTTCTCATGGAAACCTTTGATGCAGTTGCAGAAGGGCAGGGCTTTCTCATTGCAGCTGCCGAAAGGACCGCAGAGAGCGTGCACTTGGCATTGTTGTTTTGGTTCCGTCCAAAATAGGAGCCACTCTTTGCTGTAGTCCACCCATGTAAGCTGCGTAATCTGGCCAGAGACATCCACTATGAACCTGGAGAAGATATCGCCCGCAATTGCATAAGTGAAGTAATGTTCTTTAGCATTAGAGACATATTGGAAGCTATATGCAGATATGTTTGGATCCACGCTGTAGGCTGTCATCTCTGGAACCGAGGTAAAGATTTGCCCGTTCCATGTACCACTAATCCAGTACCTGTAAGAATTATTCCAGAGTATCAAGAATTGGCTGATCCCAGCTGGATCCATCTCAAGAGAAAAGATCCCAGGTGCAGGATCATCTATGTTCTTCCACGAGATTAACCGTTGGAAATTCCCAGTGACTTTGTTCAATCCAACCCTAGCACCAGGGAGCCATGTGTCCGTTGGGTGATCGAAGCTCTGCCATAATGTTATGTTGGGGTTCGAGCTCTCTCTCAATACAAGATTTCCAGAGTCCAAAAGAACAATAACTGTGGAATTGGATGTTAAAGTGGTGTTCGTGGACCATATTTGTGGATTGGACTGGTTTGAGAGGACTAGATTGCCATCATCGGAGATCTTAAGCTCTGCTGTTGTTGGGTCAGTGATTGGGGTCTCTCTGTTGGCCACCCAAACTGAGGTAAACTGAGAGACCTTGTTAAGATTGTACCAGATGCCTATGTAGTAGTAGGAAGAGTTACCTGGTCGGAAGAAGCCTAGCACAAAGTTGCCATTTTCAGAGGTTAGCTTCTGTGTTCCTGAGAGAGACTGGTTGTGATAGATGGAGTTTGCTGCATAAGAGAGGTTGACAGACACGAGCACAATGAATAGGAGAGGGAACGAGGAGGCACGATGGAATAGGGTCAGAGATTTTAGAGTGCTCATGACTGAAACACGAAGAGCTGAGGCTCAGAATGAAAGACGAGAAGAAATAACTGATGTTTGGAAGGGAACTTGACAATTAGTGAATACTTTCACCGAGTTCATTTACACGACTACATGTCTATATAAAGGGAGATGAAGGAAACACAGGGTGAAGACCCTTCAGAATACAGCCACGATTCAATTTACTTCCGACAATAAAACACATATCTCTAGTCCTCAATTGACTCTAAGAAGATTATACGGGTCACACACCTAACCACACGTAAACTTCTATGTTTCGCAATTTCAGGAGTTGAAATGTCACATAGTTTCGGTTATTCTGTTCATCCTATCAACATACAGTCAATGCACGTCTGCGACTGGGGAATTTCTAGATGGGCACAGGATTTTTCCTAGTGAGCCCACTTTTCCTAATGAGCACACCCTTTCTTTTGAAAAGAGAGAATTTTTCCTAGTGAGTCCATCAATATTACCTAAATACCATCGTCTCCTTCTCTCCCTCATCTCCTCCTCTCTCTCACACGTTCTCAAGAAAAACCCATCACTTTTTAATCCAAAAACCCATCTAAAAAAAAAAAATGAAGGAACCGCTCTCCCATATCCACCCCCGGTTTCGCTCCGCCCCCGCTCCGCCCCGCCCCCACTCCCCTTCTCCCTCGCCGCCCGGCCTTGATCCGGTCTGGATAGCCAAGATCAAAGGCCGGCGGTGAGGGAGCAGAGGAGTGGGGGCCGGGCGGAGCGGGGGCGGAGGGCGGGAGATCTCGAATGGGATTCGTGCATCCTGTGAGCTCGCTAGGGTTTCGTCTCTAAGGGCGGAGGGCGGAGGGCATCCCAGCGAACAGTGGATAGAGGCCATGGAGATGGAGGAGATGAGAAGAAGAAGACAGGATATTCTGATCCAAAATTTATAATGGCAAGATTGTAATAAAATAGAAGTTTTAAGTGGGCTCACTAGGAAAAAAGTTGTGCCCATCTAGAAACTCCACTGCGGGGAATTTCTAGATGGGCACAGGATTTTTCTTAGTGAGCCCACTTTTCCTAGTGAGCACACCCTTTCTTTTGAAAAGAGAGGGTTTTTCCTAGTGAGTCCACCAATATCACCTAAATACCCTCGTCTCCTTCTCTCCCTCATCTCCTCCTCTCTCCCACACGTTCTCAAGAAAAACCCATCACTTTTTAACCCAAAAACCCATCTAAAAAAAAAAAAAATGAAGGAACCGCTCTCCCATATCCACCCCCGGTTTCGCTCCGCCCCCGCTCCGCCCCGCCCCCACTCCCCTTCTCCCTCGCCGCCCGGCCTTGATCCGGGCTGGACAGCCCGGATCAAAGGCCGACGGTGAGGGAGCAGAGGAGTGGGGGCCGGGCGGAGCAGGGGCAGAGGGCGGGAGATCTCGAATGGGATTCGTGCATCCTGTGAGCTCGCTAGGGTTTCGTCTCTAAGGGCGGAGGGCGGAGGGCATCCCAACGAACAGTGGATAGAGGCCATGGAGATGGAGGAGAGGAGAAGAAGAAGACAGGATATTCTGATCCAAAATTTATAATGGCAAGATTGTAATAAAATAGAAGTTTTAAGTGGGCTCACTAGGAAAAAAGTTGTGCCCATCTAGAAACTCCCCTGCGACTGGCATTGCATGGACAAAAAACTAACGACCCAAGCAACTGAAATAAAAAGTCTAGGACTGCAATCGGATTGGATCACATAACCAAATTTCATAAGAAAAGAAAGATCCAGATGAATTCAGTATTGCATTGCCTGAGTTGACCTGATCTAATCTAATCCCATCAAAGTGGATATACGTTCTAGCTATTAGCTATTAAACTATCAGTTGTTACGCTAACTCACTGAAACTACATCGGCCTATCATCTGATATATGTTTTCAATCTCCTTCTCCCTCTGAGTCATAAGAGTGAGTCTGTGAGTCTCAACTCTTATTGCTTTACGTATGAAATCTTCTTTTAAGCCAAAATCGCCAAATCAATAATATTTATAGTCCTACAGGCAATGACATTAACGAGAAATGAAATTGTAGGCATGTAGAAGAATCATAAACTAATAGAACAGAAACAAACAAATTATAGGTATTATTATTATTATTATTATTATTATTATTATTTTAACTGAACAGAATATTTCATTCATTTCACTTCAAACAGTCAAATTTAACTGACTTCTCTAGACATCAAGATTCAAATTTGGTACATGATACATCTTAATAACTAAAATATAATAGATATTTAACCAACAGCAGTCATATATGAAATAGCACAACATCGAAGAAATCATACAAGTCATAGCTTTTAAGCTCGAGTACGTAATATTGCGGGGAGCTTACTCGACGGGACTGAGATATTCGCAGGACTTTCCCCCATTTCTAATCTTCAGAACTCACAGAAGAGTTTTTTAGCATCAGAACGTGGGGCTATATTTTAAGATAATTCTGGTAAAAAGGCTGTGGCTCCTGGGTTCTCCGAAAATATCTGAAGCACTCGTGGAATAGGGGGCATGTTAACTTCAAGAGCCCCTTCGAGAATCTGAACCACCTGCCCCATCATAGGTAGGGATGAGAACGGGCCGGGCTGCATCGGGCCGGGCCGGATTCATTTAATATTCAAACTAAAATTTTGGATTTGGACTGATCCAAAACCCAAATCGACCATTTTTTTAAAAAGTCCAACTCGGCCCTGTGAACTTCGGGCAACTCATGGGCTTTTTGGATCTGTCCATATCAAAATTAAAAAAAAAATTAGTAGTGTATTGTGCTCCTTTGACTGCTACATCTCTCTCTCTCTGTTTTTTTTTTTTAACCGATAGATTTTCTAGTATACCTAAAAAATTTCAAGTATCACAATTCAAGAACAAAATCCAGTAAAATTACTGATAAGTTCTGGGTAAATATTTTAATTTTAGAAATTGTGATGAAACTGCTCCTTTGTTATTATCCAATTAAATTCACATATTTGAAATAGTACAGCTAGAGATGAGAGATGTCTGTATTATTAATAAACTTTCTATTTCCATCATTTGAGTAACCAAACCACACCCCCCTCTCTCTCTCTCTCTCTGCAAACAACAATGGCAACACTAACTGCATTGAGCCCAAAAATCTCCTTCTCCCACGACATCGACCTCTCTCTCCCCGCCCCCAACGACTCCCCCCACCACCACCTCAACGACGCCTCCTCCTCCTTAGCAATCATCGACGACAACGACTTCGTCTTCAACATCAGCCTCGACGCCTTCTCCATCCACGACTCCTCTCCTGTGGACTGCCACGTGGCTTCGGTGAAGGAGATCGTGAACTCCTGGGTTCCGTCGGGCTTGGTCTTGGCCTCGAGATCGACCTTCTCGAACATCCCGCAGGAGGCTAGGGTTTCAAGTTCCACCTGGAGCTGATTCTTGGTGTAGATCCCGCCGGGCCGGAGGGAGACCATATCGAAGAAGGAGTCGTCCGTTATTTTTTGGGAATAAATTTGGTATGTTTGGATTATTCTTTGGGCTGGAATTTGGGAATTTCTAGATGGGCACGGTTTTTTTCCTAGTGAGCCCATTTTTCCTAGTGACACACTCTCTCTTTTAAAAAGAGAGGGTTTTCCTAGTGAGCACATCAAAATTCCTAATCTACCTCTCTCTCATTTCTGCTGCTTCTTCTTCTTCATCCAGAGAATTGAACTTTGGTCAATTCCATGGGAGGGAAGTATGATACCACTACACCAGTTGCACATATTATGAAAATTTATTATTATTTTTATTTCTCATCCCTCATCCGGGCTAACCAACCCGGACTTATGCTCCCTGTCCGAGGCTGATAGCCCGGATGGGAAGGCTTCATCCAGGCTGGTTAGCCCGGATCAGACTTCTAGATTTCTGATCAAGGAGGAAGGGTATTTTTGACCCAAAAAAATAATGGCAAAGTGATAAATAAAACGATCTTTTTAAGTGGGCTCACTAGGAAATATGCTGTGCCTATCTAGAAACTCCCTGGATTTTTGTTCGTTTGGGTTATTTTTTGGGCAGATTTGGACATGTCCAAACCCAGCCCGACGATTGAATAACTGAAATATTTGGTACCCAATTCGATCCACTTGCAAAATGGGCGAATTTAAACCTAACCTTTTCGGACTGGCCCGATTAGGCTTTGGGCAGGCCCGAACCCATTAGCATCCCTAATCATAGGTCTATAATTCTCATCGTCCTGAATGCACCGACAGGCAACCTTACAAACTCTAGTGACCTCCTCCAACTTCGCACCCCCCTCCAATTTGTGATCCAACAAGCCAACTACATCCCCTTCTGCAGGTTTACTGGCTGCAAAAGCAGGAAAAAAAATCCAGGTTTTTCAGCTTCAGATGGTTCCAGGTTTCTGTTTCTCTTCCCCGAAATAATCTCAAAGAGCACAATCCCGTAGCTATAGACATTTGCCTTAGCTGTTATGGCTGAACCTGAAATCCATTCAGTTGCAAGATACCCTATAGTTCCTCTTACTGTAGTTAGAACCCGGCTGAGGCAGTGTCTCAGAAGCATAGTGTTGGGAAACAATAGTAAAAATCCCTACTTATATGTAAACAATAAGTAAGTTATAAGCAAATCAACAAGCCACAGATGAGCGAATTCAACTATACCAGATAAATAGTACAACCTTCCGAGTCTTGTCCAGAGAACTCGGGAATATACAGAAAATAGAGAGTGATACAATGTTACCTCCAACACGAAAGAACCCTGCAATCTTATTAGAGAACTGTAGTCTGCAGTAGAAGCACCAGACTAACACCGTGATGGATATCACCCGAATAGCACACCGAGCTTCTTCTCTCTTCTCTTCCTTTCTCTATCTTCTCTTCACTCTTCTCTTGAATGGATGCTTGGTGATTTTGGTGTGTGGAATGAAGGTAAATGAGAGTATCTATTTATAGGCTTCATTGTGGTACTATTCAACCAACCGGCACTATTCCACCTACCGGCACTATTCCACCTAATTACTCTCACCTAATCATTCTTTTCATCTAATCTATTTTTTTTGGGTTTGATTAACTCTAACAATCTCCCCCTCTAACCCAAAAAAGAAAGGGAATGAGTTAGAACTCTTACTTAGAGTCCATACCGGCTACCTTCCGACAGAAATTCTGCTTCTCTCTAGATAACCCTTTCGTCATCATATCTGCTCCATTTTTGTTGTGTGAATTTTCTCAAGCTGCAATAACTTTTCATCAAGTATATTTCTAATCCAGTGATACCTCACATCGATGTGCTTGGATTTAGAATGAAAACTTGGATTTTTGCTGAGATGAATAGCACTCTGACTATCACAATAGACTGTATAGGTATTTTGTGACATACCTATTTCTTGCAAAAAAATGTTTCATCCACAACATCTCTTTGCAAGCTTCTGTAATAGCAATGTACTCAGCCTCTGTAGTTGACAAGCCAACACACTTTTGCAACCTGGATTGCCAAGACACAGCTCCCCCTGCAAAAGTAATCAAATAACCAGATGTAGACTTTCTTGAGTTAATATCTCCTGCCATATCTGCATCAGTGTAACCTGTTAGTACCGACTTACCTCCTGTAAAGCAAATACTTATTTTGGAAGTTCCTCTTAGATACCTTAATATCCACTTAACTGCAGCCCAATGCTGTTTACCTGGATTTGCAAGGAACCGACTAACAACACCAACTGCATATGCTATATCTGGTCTAGTACATACCATTACATACATTAAACTACCGACTGTTGAAGCATATGGAATTCTTCTCATTTCTTCTTTTTCCATCTCGTTTTTGGGATATTGCTCGGAGCTTAATTTGAAGTGTCCTGCAAGTGGAGTGCCAACTGGATTTGCTCTGTCCATGTTGAACCTTTTTAGTATTTTATTGATGTAGGTCTCCTGCGACAACCATAACCTTTTGGCGTTCCTGTCACGAGATATGTGTATCCCCAAAATTTGTTGTGCTGCTCCCAAGTCCTTCATGGCAAATGATTTGCTTAAATCCTTCTTAAGCTTGTCAATCTTGGACATGTTTTGACCTACAATCAACATATCATCAACATAGAGCAACAGTACAATGAAATCACCATCATACCTTTTGACATAAACACAATGATCTAAAACTGTTCTCTTATAGCCATGATCCACCATAAAAGAGTCAAATTTCTTGTACCATTGTCGATGTGCTTGTTTTAATCCATACAAGCTCTTTCTCAACTTGCAGACCATATCTTCTTTACCTTTAACTGTGAAACCTTCGGACTTCTCCATGTAGATCTCTTCCTCTAGATCGCCATGAAGAAAAGCTGTCTTCACGTCCATTTGTTCGATCTCCAAGTCCATACTTGCAGCCATTCCAAGAACGAGACGAATTGATGACACTTTTACCATCGGAGAGAAAATTTCTTCAAAATCAACTCCTTGCTTTTGGCCAAAACTCTTCACAACTAACCTTGCCTTGTATCTTGGTTGTGAGCTCTTCTCTTCGGTCTTTATCTTGAACACCCACTTGTTCTTTAATGCCTTCCTTCCATTTGGTAATTTTACCAAATCATAGGTATGGTTCTTGTGCAAAGAATCAATTTTCTGTTTCATAGCTTTTAACCACTCAGTTTTCTGACTGCCTTCTTGCATTTCTTGGTAACTTTCTGGTTCACCTGCATCAGTAACCAGGACATACTCATTAGTTAGATACATGCTAGAAGGATAACGGTCTCTGTCAGACCGCCTTAACTGAGGCGCTATTGATGGTTGTGTTGTAGTGGACTGCTCTCCCTCTTCTTCTTGAATAGGAGTATCAATATCTGCTTGATGTTCTTGCACTTCTTCTCCTTCATCGTTTGTGACTGAAGAAGGAACTTGATCTAGATCTACAACTTCACTTGTAGAAAACTGCACTGTTTCTTCCTTCTTGAAATCTTCAATGGTCTGATCTTCAAGAAAAATCACATCTCTACTTCTTATTACCTTTTTGTCTTCTGGATCCCATAACCGGTAGCCAAACTTTTCATCTGCATAGCCAAGAAAAATACATTGTTTTGTCTTACCATCAAGTTTTGATCTTTCATATTTAGGAATGTGAACGAATGCACGACAGCCGAATACTCTTAAGTGTTTGTAGGAGACTTTCTTTCCTGTCCACACTTTCTTTGGTACATCACCCTTTAAAGGAGCTGAGGGTGATAAATTGATTAGGTCTATCGCAGTCCTTAATGCCTCCCCTCAAAAGGGTTTGGACAATTTGGAATGTGATAGCATACACCTAATCCTTTCAATGATAGTGCGATTCATTCTTTCTGCCACACCATTTTGTTCAGGAGTTTTCGGAATGATCCTCTCATGTCGAATTCCCTTGCTCTTGCAATATTCGTCGACTGGCCCGATATACTCGCCACCATTGTCTGATCGAATACATTTGAGGGACTTCCCTGTTTCTCTCTCCATTTTGGCATGAAATTCTCTAAAGACATCTACAACTTGATTTTTAGTTTTTAAAGTATAAGCCCAAACTTTTCTGGAATAATCATCTATGAAAGTTACAAAATAGAGAGCACCACCAAATGTTTTAACTTTCATAGGACCACAAACATCTGAGTGTATCAAATCTAATATGTGAGTCTTTCTATTTGATCTACTTTACCAGCTATGCAATGCACACAAGTATCAAGATGTGTACCTTTCATATTTGGCAGGTGTTTTTCATTAGTAAGAATCTGCATTCCCTTCTCACTCATGTGGCCAAGCCTCTTGTGCCACAACTCTAGAGAAGAATCTTGCTCAACTGTATTCACCTCACATTTGCACAGTTTTGCCTGCGTCTTATAAAGAGTGCAGCATTTCTTTCCTCTTGCCATGATAAGAGAAGCTTTTGTAAGCTTCCAATGCCCATTGTAAAAGGTGCTGCCAAAACCATCTTCATCTAACTTTCCTGCAGATATTAGATTCAAGCGAAGATCTGGAACGTAATTTACATCTTTGAGCACCAATTTACAACCGAGACTGGTCTCAAGATGTATATCTCCCATGCCTTTAATTTGAGCAGTGTCTTTGTTACCCATCTTTACAACACCAAAGTCTCCACTTTGATAAGTTGTGAAGAAATTGCTATGTGGAGTAGCATGATACGAGGCTCCCGTATCGATTACCCAATCTGCATCTTGACATGTAATACAAAGACATAAATCATTACTTTCAGATACAACTAAATCACCTTCAACTGTAGCTGTAGTATTTTCATGGGCTTCAGACTTTCCTTCACGCTTTATTTTTTCTTCTCTTATCCGAATTTTGCAGTCCTTTTTTATGTGACCTTTCTTATGGCAAAAGTAACAAGTAATATCCTTCTTTGATTTGGATTTACTTTTGGATCTGGAGTAGTTACTTCTATCTTTTGATGCTGGTCTTCCTCGATTCTCCAACACAAGTGCTTCAGACTGTGATGTGCCCAAATTTTTTCGTCTGAGTTCTTCATTAAGCAAACTGCTTGTAGCCAAACTTATAGAAACTACGCCTTCTGGTGCAGAGTTACTTAGAGACACCACCAATGTCTCCCAACTCTCCGGTAGTGAACTGAGCAACAATAAAACCTGCAACTCATCATCAAGCACCATTTTCATAGAAGAAAGCTAATTAATAATACTTTGAATTTCATTCAAATGTTCAGCAATTGAAGAACCATCTTTATATTTTGAGCTAACTAACTTTCTAATCAAGAAAGTTTTGTTGCCTGTAGTTTTTCTCTCATACAGACTCTCCAGTTTCTTCCAAAGAGAGTGAGATGTACTCTCAATGGAGACATGATGAAACACGGTATCATCCAACCATTGTCGAATGAAACCAATAGCTTTTCTATCAAGTTTTTTCCAATCATCATCACTTATGTCTTTTGGTTTAGACACATCACCTTCTAAAGGTGCATGAAGATCTTTACAATATAAAAAATCTTCCATTCTTGGCTTTCAGATCATCCAATTAGATCCATTAAGAGTAATCATGCGACTTGTTATACTTTCCATTGTTTACATACAATAGCTAATAACTGGCTCTGATACCACTGTTGGGAAACAATAGTAAAAATCCCGACTTATATGTAAACAATAAGTAAGCTATAAGCAAATCAACAAGCCACAGATGACACACAATATTTACGTGGAAACCCTTACGGGAAAAACCACGGGACAATCAGAGAGCGAATTCAACTATACCAGATAAATAGTACAACCTTCCGAGTCTTGTCCAGAGAACTCGGGAATATACAGAAAATAAAGAGTGATACAATGTTACCTCCAACACGAAAGAACCCTGCAAGCTTGTTAGAGAACTGTAGTCTGCAGTAGAAGCACCAGACTAACACCGTGATGGATATCACCCGAATAGCACACCGAGCTTCTTCTCTCTTATCTTCCTTTCTCTATCTTCTCTTCACTCTTCTCTTGAATGGATGCTTGGTGATTTTGGTGTGTGGAATGAAGGCAAATGAGAGCATCTATTTATAGGCTTCATTGTGGCACTATTCCACCAACTGGCAATATTCCACCTACCGGTACTATTCCACCAACCGGCACTATTCCACCTAATTACTCTCACCTAATCATTCTTTACACCTAATCTATTTTTTTTGGGTTTGATTAACTCTAACACATAGAACCACTCTTGGAACAAAAGAAGTATCCAGGAGTACATTCTCAGGCTTGATATCACAATGGATGATGCAATCTCTACAGTGCTCTTGAGGATACGTAAGACCTCGAGCAATGCTAAGGGCAACTTGGTACTTCTGTTCCTATTCTAGAACATTGTTACTGATGCTTTGAAACAACTGAGTGTCTAGTGATCCATTGGGCATGTACTCATACACTAGTAATTTGTTCTTCCCTTCCGAGCACAATCTATGAAGCCGAACAAGGTTAACATGCCCAATTGTGCTCGCCTCAGAATGGAATTGGTTTTCTCCTTGGTGGAATCCTTCAAGCTTCTTCATAGCCATAGGTGTGGAGTATGGCAGAAGACCCTTACCAAAGCCGCCACCTCCCAATTTTTCAGAGAAATTGTTGCTCACATGCTGCCAATAGCTGTATCTAAATGCTATCAAGCCATCCTCTGCCACTTTTGGCACACCCATCATTCCTATTCTTTTCCTTCTCTGAGTCACCAAAGAAATGACGGCGAATAAAACCAAAATACCAACGCTCCCACCAATTATGCCTCCGATAACAACTCGTTTATTGGATTTAAAACTTGGAAACTCTGATGCAGAGAGATGCAGGAAAAGTGTTCCTCCACCTGATCCCTTATATTGTTCCTGGAGATTAAGCAACTCACCATGCCAGATTGAGCAATCGCCATTACTGTAAGAATATGCATTGCAAGAACAATTGTGCAGACAAGCTAATTGCAAGAACAATTGTGACCACCGCTAGTAGAAACTTTTGGATGTTGTTTTGCTTTGTATTCTGCCCTCTTTATTTGGGTCTTTTGTTCTAAGACCGAATTATCCTTCCTTTATTTGGCTTTTTTATTATGACATTTGATGTAAAATAGGTGTTCTGTTATTTCTCATTAATAGAATGCGGAGGGCAATTGCTCACCGTTACAATCTCAAAAAAAAAGAAAAAAAAGAACAATTGTGACCGGTGTGCCTCTGTTGTCTACCAAGATTGGGGTTAGCTTCCGTGCTCCAGAGAGAGATTGGTTCGTGGAAATGGAATTTGAAGCAGATGAGAGTTGGTCAGAAAGGAGGAAGAGGAGGAGGAAGAGGGAGAGAGCCATATGGTAAAATAGGAGGGAAGATTTTAGAGGAACCATGAATAGTGCATGAAGAGAAAGGAAGACATAAATGAAAGAGTTATCAGCATATAGAGCTTCAGTAGCAGTAAATGGTGGGAGATAATTTTAATCAGACTGTCCTTTGTTGTTTCCTTTAGGAGCTTGACATCTAGATAATGTTAAATAGTGAGTAACACAGATGCACAAACATATTACGCGAGCAATAAAAATCGTTTTTTAGGATAGAACGTTGGGTAGTCAGTTCACATTGTTAAATATACAAATTTCAATTTAAAATCCTTTTCATTTAGCTTTGGTCTAGCAGTTCTGCTATCATTCTGTAGATTTCAGTTTGGATACTTAACTCTCTTTTTTTTTAATTAAATCACTTTATTTTACAGAATAATAAGAGAACAAAACTATTCCACCTGCAATGGTATATGCTAAAATCTGACGAGAGCAGCTACCCAATTCTATGCAAACCTGTGCTTAGATCAACATATGGTTAAAAGGTCCTCAAATACAGGATACTTTCCACGATCGTTACTTAGATCAACATAAAACGATTTGGTTATCATGAGTGCTTCATGCGCAAAACAAACTTAACAACAAACCAGAACCTTTTACTTATCAGTAAAGAAAGAGACTAGAAAAAGAATTTACCTCTCAAGTTGCAAGTAGATTTTCCATACTTTGAACAGCCGATAAATGTGAGTGTCACGATTGGATGTGAAGCCTGAGACAGAGAAGACGCTTCTATCCTTCACGTTATCCCTAGAAGACAAAAAGCAAAGGCAAAATAACTTAAGCTGTTCAATGAAGCTGATGTGCATGCTTAGCACAATAGAGCCTAAACCCATCACAACCTACCACAACACCCTGCCACCAAAAATGTATTCAACAATGGACAATGAAGATGTATAGTGGTTCAAACTAACAAATTAATGGACATTGAAGATCAACACTGTTCATGGCTAACATATTAGTGGACATTGAAGATTAATGCTATTAATGCCTAACAAATCAATGGACATTGAAGAAAAAAACCTTTCTAGTTAACAAATTTGCAGACTTTAAAGGTCAGCTCTGTCATGCTAACAAAAGTAAGAAATGAATTATTCTGTTTTGTTTTGGCTCCTCTATTCTGACATTGCATTCTTCATTCTCCAATGACACTTTAATGAGATCTATCAGGCATGAAAGGAGAATTCTAGGACGAAAACCTCCCATAATTAATATCAAAGATTGATATTTTGAAAAGCTTTGAGATGATGAATACTATGGAGAGGTTTATCTAAAAATAATCATTTTCACAAACACTCAAGGTATATATAGGCAAAATATCGGCAATAAGCAAGATATGAACAGATTTTATAGGGCTTACAATGTATCGGGTACCTCAAAATCTGATGCAGTTTTCGTAATACATTATCAGCTTCGGCTGATATATAAAACCTTGCTAACGCTACTAGGACACCATATCGAGACCATTTAAGAATCCAAGATCCATCCTGTGTAGGATTATATATATATATATATATATATATATATATATATATATATATATATATATATATATATATATATATCATGCGAGTTTCCTAATTACATTCCAATATCATAACCCTGCAGCTCCCCCGTACTATGAAAACGGAGAAAACAGACTGCACAACATACTGGAGCATTTTCTCAGGCATCTCAACTTTCTGATATATCAAGTCACTCATAAATTTTTTTGTCTATTAAACAAAACAAAGTAGCCAAAGACACTTGAGGGCACAACTCTAATTCGTCAAGTTTTTGCAGCAGGTCTCACAAGGCCCAAGCCTGAACCACTCCCCAAATGTTTAAAGTCAGTCGCCTGTAAATGATCCCCGTGGCCGGAGAACCCGGTCCCTCCTTTCTCCAGTGGGACCAAGCTCCTCTCCTTGCATGCCTTGTTGCATACCAAACAAATCTTATCCGCTGCCACGAACCGGTCCGCACACTTCTTGCAGAAGACATGGCCACAAGTGCTGACAGCTACTAGTGCGAGGGTGTTGGTGAGAGTGACCTTGCAGCTAGGGCAGATGTAATTGGTTTCCAATGACTTGGCCTTCCCCTGCGTGCTGCTGTCTTCGGTGAAGTGGATCGGGAAGAGGGATTTTAACTTCAGCTTCTCTCTACCTTCAGGGCATGTTGTGCTGGTGGATGGAGCATCTACTTTGACTGGGGCTTCAGGAGTGGCAGAAGGCAGCCAAAAGGCTTTCATTGTGCGAAGGGCTTCCTCTTCGTAAGAAGTCACCTTCACGCTGTTGGCCCCATGGAAGCCATTCTTTCCATTGGAATGGTTCCTGTCACTGTACTGTGGAACGGCTCCATGGTTCTGCTGATCAAAAGAATCAAGTTCACAGGCCCTCTGCAGTGCCATCTTCTCTTCTTCCTCCTCTTTCTCCTGCTTCTGTTGAGCAACATGGGCTGCTAACTTCCTGTTACACACCAAAAAAGACTTGAGAAAGATTTTAGTTTTTAATTCAATTTTTAGTTTTCAAAAGAGAAAAATCATTAAGCATTCCGCAAGAAGCCCTGTAACATGTATCAGACCCCACAGAAACGGATGACTTTTGTGATCAGCCATGAAAAGAGGGTCACACAGTAGCCTCCTGTAAACTCAAAAAAGCAAAGAAAGTACATTAAATCCACTAGGCAATCTGTACATTGTTTTTCCTTGATTATTAAAACCAAACCTCTCTCCTATGCTCCTCTTTTGCATTTTAACCACTGCCCTAAGCTGAGAATTCCCTTTCTCATACATCGCATGGATACAGAGACACCAACACACAAACAAACTGTCATGTGACAAAATATATTAAAAATACATACAAAACAATAATGACACGTCCACTGTGTTGTCTGACCCTTAACGATTTCAAAATAGAAGCCCATGCTTCCTAGATTTTCTCCTCGTTCAGTTTCTCCAGTGAAGGTCTTGTTGGGACTGCTCAATGGGTCAACAAACCCTTTGGTTACAGACATGTTATATTGATTACAAATCTACATGTATCCCAAAAAACAATGGACATGTACCTACATATGCATCAGTTTTCTACCTAAACCTGACATAAGTAGATCCAGATAAACAATGTTCCATGAGCTGCTTTAATCAAAGGGCTTCTCTTCGGAATAGGAGCAATGCAGAAATTTCTTATCATTTCTGAAAAAAATCACAGATATGCAATCATACTTCTCCGACTGGTATGAAAGCCGAAGTCATCCCTATAAACTGATGCAGAACATCTCGTCAAGAAAATTGTGAACACTGCATAAATCCTAAAAGACTCTAATCTGTATGCCAGGATACAGGTACACCCTCCAACATGGACAAGAAACAAAATGTTATAGATGGCAACCCTCCAATAACAGACCCAAGGACACTGCTATATATGCACATTTTTAAAATAATGTATATTAACTCCTACAAATATATTATATAAATACTAGGTAGTCATTCACAAAGGAAAGAAGATAAATCATAAAATAGTAAAATAAAACTATTTAAGTCTATCAAAAAGTTGGCATAGCATACTCCATCTTTACATATTTTTGAGGTGCAGGGTTTAAATATCAGTTAAGTGTCATGGTGGATAAGGCTGTTGCATCCAATACATATTCAAAATGGATGGACACAAGTAACATCAGACAAGGCAATTTGAAGTTGGCAAAATTTCCTACATATCATGGCTAAAAGAACAGCTGGTAGGTAGGAAAACCTGCTCTATCACTCACATAGCTAAGGCTAATTAGATCAAGGAGCAGTCCTTTATAATTCACCTAAACTCTAGAAGAAGGGCTTAAAATGACAAACTTGTTAACAGGGAATAGACTTTAACTTCTGGACTAGATATATCCAGAAGACCAAATCAGAAGCATTACAGGAAAAACACTCTATGCTGCCTTTAAGCCTAGGAAAAAAAAAAAAAGAGACCTTGAAGGTAACTTTCAATATGAAGAGAAAGAAGACGACCATTGCATGATTTTATTCAATTTGTTTACAGGATTTTGGAAGGAAATGCATCTAAAAAAGTATCTTCCACGACTTCTGTTGCTTGCTTAGTGCTGCTAAAGAAGCATTTGATGCACCTTTAGTTTAATTCTCAATGCGCACACACATATAGTATTAAAGAAGAGGAAGAAAGTTTAGAGCTGCTTACTGGACCGGGCAGCCCGTTGGGCACGCCTGGCCCGGCAAGTGCCCGGCAACTCGGCTCGGGCCAGCTGAGGCCGGCCGTGCCGGGCCGTGCCAGGCACGTGCAAGGCACAGGCCGGCACGGCCGTAATTTTTTTTTTAAAATTTAGCCGTTGGGGGTGTTTAGGGGGGTTTTTGCAATTTTTTTCAAATAGCCCCCCAACGGCTATTTTTATAGCCGTTGGAGGGTTTCTTGCAAAAAAAATTGCAGATTTTTCACCCAACGGTCAAAATAGCCGTTGGGGGGGTTTTTTGTAATTTTTTTTTGCAAATTAAAACCTTTTTTCTATAAATACCTCATTATCTCCTCTATTACTATTCATCATTCTTATATACCAAATTCATTCTCAAAAATCTTCTAAAATCTTTAATTATCAAGAAGTCTCAAGCAAATCAAGTAGCAAGTTTCAATCAAGTGATCAAGAAGTATCAAGCAAGCAAGTCTCCCAAACAAGTTCCAAGCAAGTTTTCTCATTGAAGCAAGATTTTCTTCGCTATTTCGGTTTCCAGCTTCATCTCTCTAGCAAGATATTTCACTCTCTCTCTCAAATAGTTCAGCGGTTAACAGGTATTTATAATTTAAAGTTTTTTTGATAATTTTAATTTGTTTTTTTCGGAATTTTATTAAAATGGATCCACACTCGTCTGGCACTTCTTGCTATCAAACCACGGGTTCTTTTACTCCATTTTTAACTGATGAAGAATATCAAAATCTATGTCAATCCTTAGAACAACCTCCTTAAGTACCATTTTCTGTATCTCAGGAATAACCAACTGATACAAACATATCCGAAACACCAACTACCATATCTACTAGGGCTGTTAGATCGGACATATGGAAACATTTTAAAAAAAATAATAGAAAATAATGTTAGGAAAGCTAAGTGTAAACACTGTCATAAAATTTATTCGTTTCCTTTAGGTAGCGGAATGGGTCATCTTAAAAGACACCTAGAACAAAATCACTCACCAAATGTACCACATCAAAAACAAATAAGCACATTTGGTAGATCATTAGGTATACGTAAATATGATCCAATTAAAACAAGAGAACATTTAGCAAAATTTATAATACATGACGAACAATCATTTACTTTTTCGGAAAATCGCAAACATATACATCCGACATGTTCAAACTATATAAAGAGCAGAGGGGCATTTTAATATCTATTTTTACTTCTTTAATTTTTAGAGTTACTATAACTGAAGATTGTTGGGAAGCTAAAAATATGACTAATTATTTATGCGTAACGCCACACTATATAGATCATGAATGGTGCATACAGAAAAGAATAATAGGGTTTAGGGTATTTGAATTTTCTCACAATGCACATAATTTATCACAATCCCTTCTAAGTATTTTTTCAGATTTTGGAATAGATAAAAAAATACTTACCATTTCTTTGGATAATACTTCTGAAAATACGGCCGCAATTAGAATTCTTAAAAGTATGACAAAACCAATTCTAGATGGAAAATTATTCCACTTTAGGTGTATTTGGCATATACTAAACTTATGCGTTCAAGATGGATTAAAAATAGTAAATGATTCACTAATGAAACTTAGGTATACATTACTTTTTATTAAAGATAGTGGCCAAGAAGGCAAGCATTTAAACAAATATGTAAAAATATGAAAATATCATCTAGAATTGTACTTATAGATATTAGAACAAGATGGAATTCTACATATAAAATGTTAAATATAGCTATTCAGTATAAAAATGTAATAAATACTTTTAATGAAATGAAGTCACCAATGTATAGTTTAGATAATAATGAATGGCACCAATTGCATTGCATTTCTAAGTTTTTAGGCAAATTTGAAAATGCATCTAGAGTACTGTTAGGAACTTATTACCCAACTACACACATTGCATTATATTATCTAACCGAAATCAGTTCGGTTTTTAATGAATGTAGAAATCACTCTATACTTGAAAGTATTGTTAAACCTATGGAAATTAAATTTAATAAATATTTTAAAAATTTTCCATACTTATTATATTTTGCAACTGTTGTAGATCCCCGTTGCAAGTTAGATGGACTTGAAATATTAATAGATTTATTTTATACAAATATGTCTTATGAAAATAATGTGAGGGATTTACTTAATGATATTAAAACATGTTTAGATATTATATATAAAACATATGAAGATATGTATGGTGTGCCAACACAAACTACAAAAGAACCATCTACTAGGAAAATTCGTAATTCAATAATATCATCTGTATTTCACAGAAAAAAGCCAAGACAAACTAGTACATATTTTAATGAATTATATTATTATTTAGAGAGAGCTAACTATGAAGATAACGCATCTCCTGAAAATTATGAATCCTTTGATATTTTGGCATGGTGGAAATCACAGGAAAAAACATATCCCGTGCTTTCCAACATGGCCCGTGATCTACTAACTCCTCCAGTCTCTACTGTAGCATCGGAGTCTGCTTTTAGCGCAGGTGGTAGAGTGCTCACGGACTTGAGAATCTCAATGGCGTCGGACACATTAGAGATGTGTATCTGCTTGAAGGATTGGTACGACGCAGAGGATAGGAAATAAGACTTGACTAATGAAGATGTACTAGAGACCTTAGGCTTACCAGAAGAAAATGAAGCTTGATTAAAAGTATTTAAATTTGTAAGGATATTCATATATTTTTAATTTTTTTTAATTTTTAACTTATAAATCTCTTAGAAAATATATTAAGAACAAGTTGAGGGTAACGGTTAGGGTCCTCTCCCGTCTCTTCGGGCTTTGTATAACTTCTAAAGAGATTTATAGAGCAATTATATGAATGTAATAAGATTAAATATAATATAATATTTATTTTTATTGTTATTATAATGTGTTAAATCTCCTCTTTATTTTTTTTTTTATTATTTTTTTTTTGTTTTTAAAATAACCCGGGCCGGCCTGGGCACGGGTCTGCCGTGCCGTGCCGTGCCGGCCGAGCCCGGGCCTAGGCCCGAGCAACCGTGCCGTGCCGGCGGCACAGGCCGTGCCCGGGCCCGGCCCGGCTGTCAAGTCTAAGAAAGTTAGGAATACAATCATAAAATTTTAAAAAGAAATTACATTGGAATAAAATAAGTTGGAAAACAATAATTATAATAAATATTAAATTAACTAAAATAATAAGTATTTCCTTTTATAAATTAATGCGACTGAATGACATATTTTGATATTTGTTCAATTCGTTAAAACTAAAGAACTCCACAATATATGAAAACCAAGTGAAAATATTACACAGTTGCCTGAGCTAGGAATTCCAATTCTTGTGAATTGTAATCACATCAACATTCATAGGACCACAACCGAAACTGCAAAACAATGTCGATTGAGGGGTTGCATGATAAGTTAATTAACCATAACATGGAGCCATCACTGCTTTCCTATAATTAGGCCTTTCCTGAGGTCTGAGCCTAATTCTAATACAGCATCCTCCTCCCAAGGCCATTCATTATGTAACCTTGGCTAGAACAAAAGTAACACAACTTTAAATTTGATAAGAGAAGCTGCATCAAGCAAAAGTTAGCAAGTTAATGGAGATTCAACATGTAAACTTGGCCAGATCAATAATCTTATACTAACATATTGCACCAACCATAAATTTGATCAGGGAGCTGCCATCGAGCATAAATTCAGTCAGTTCTATGAAACTAAATCATGCTTCAGTTCACAATTCAAATAGAGGGACATCTGCTATTTGGGTTCACAAGAAACACCAGCTGCATTCAGTTAAAAGTTGAATTCTTCGCCAAGTAAATACACATTAGCAGAATAATAAAGTCACATTTATTTTCAGCAATGTCTTCAATTTCTCAATTCAACCAAAGTAAAGTAGAACCACACCACAGAACATAGAACGTTTTTTGGGCCAAATAGAATCATAACTAAAAAACTAAAGAAATAATTTTTACTTCGTATTGCAATCAAACTAACCAAACCCGGATCAACTAGCAACACATATAAAATAATTCTACAGGGAAAAAACCCCCTTTAAAATAAGGATTCAAAATCCAATATTTTTAACAACACAGAGCCTCAAACACGAATACATAAAGAAAATCAAAGTTTGAACATGGAAATTACCTTTGGATGTCCTTCTTTTGGGAGAGGAGGCACTCGAGGATGCACTCTTTGCAAAAGATGTGGCCTTTGTGGCAGCAGAGAGGATCGATAAAGGGCTTGAGGCAGAGGCAGCAGGCATCAAACGGCTTGATCGAATCCTTGCCAAGCCTCTCCTTTTGGGTCCCGTACCCTAACTTTCGCTTCTCATCGTACGTGAAGAACGCGAGGTCGTTGTTGTTCTTCGAGTGCCGCTGCGGCATCTCCTCCTCCTTCTGGATCAATCGATCGCAACCCTAGGCCTAGAGAGAGAGCGAGAGCGGCAGTGAGGAACAAATGAAACCCTAACCCTAGAATTTGAGAGCTAATGTAAGCCTGGAAATAATTGGAGAGGACGACGAATAGGAGAAGGAAAAGGAATTGTTTTTTATTTAATCGGAGAGGGTAAAGACTAAATGAGCACACCAGTTGACTTAGAGAGCGGAGTTTCCAAATGAGGACGCTAGGACGTTCGGCTGACTACTATCGCTCAAATATTAGAGTTTTCGATGGGGAGTTTCCAAATGAGGACCCTAGGACGTTCGGTTGACTCTGATCGGTCAAATATCAGAGTTTTCTGATCAGATTTGGTTGGTAGAAGGTTCTGATTATTACTGAAAATTTTTTCCGATCGAACTCTTATCGATTTCGGTCAGAGTTGGTTTCGATCAGAGTCGGACAAAGTCACCGGAATCGACGGTAGAGTTTGTTTTGGATGTTTAGTTGGTCGATCAGTCGAAAATCAAAATTCTCTAATTGAATAGAAAACTCCAACTACTATCGAAATTTTTTTACGACCAAACTTCAACCTATTTTAATCGAAATCGGATAAAGCTGCTGGAGTTAGCGATCTATCCACCCCTAGAGGACACCATCTTTCCTCAGTTGTAGATTCTCTAATTGCATATCATTTCCCCTTGATTAAACAAACTTTTGGACATATTAATTCTCGAAAATTTGTGCATGCATGAATTGAGCTGGTAGAATTTCCAAGAATAAGACTTTTGGATCTCATGTTCAGTGATAAGAGTATTAAGGAAAATATTGAGGAAGATCAAATAGATATCTACAACTAATCTGGAGTTATCTTTATTCGTTCTATTCGGACAATAAAACTACTAATGAATCGATTTTTCTTATACCCAAAAAAGTTACTGGGTTCGATCTTCATCAGTGTTAATTTGAAGATTTAATTAGGGTTAATTACAGTCAGACTCTTGTAGTATTGGGGGTATATAACTTAATACCCTGAAGTTTGAAACTCTGAAAAAAAAAAACTCATGCACTGTTAACACTGTTAGTGAAAATTAGTTATTTTCACTCTTCTTTTTTTTTTTTTATTAAAGTACACTATTATCTCTCAAATTCCTATTCTACTCTCATCCCTCTCTTTAACCAGCTCTCTCCCCCCCCCTCTCTCTCTCTCTCTCTCTCTCCTCTCTCTCTCTATCCCTCTTTCTCAGTCACTCACGCTCCCTCTCTCACGCTTCCTCTCTGACTGAGAGAGAGGGATAGAGAGAGAGTGACTGATAGAGAGGGAGAGAGAGAGGAGAGAGAAAGAGAGAGGGAGTATGCTGCTTAAAAGGAAGGATGAGAGTATAATAGAAATTTGAGGGATATGATTGCACATTAGTAAAAAAAAAAAGGAGAGTGAAAATAACTAACCCTTACTAACAGTGCTAATAGCTCAGGGGTTTTTTTTGAGAGTTTCAAACTTCAGGGGTGTTAACTTACATACCCCAAATACTACAGGGGTCTGACTGTAATTAACCCATTTAATTATATAATTAATTAGGCTATAATCTTCTTCTAAAGCAAAAAAAAAAAAAAAAAAAAAAAAAAGAGGAGAAGTAAATAAGCCACCTCTATTTATTCATTAAGAAAAATCCCTCTATTTTCATGAGAATTCACACTCCAAAACAGAAAATAAAAAATTAGCTCAGGAGAAGGAAAAGGAAAAAAAAAAAGGGAGAAAATCTTATCTCCCCCACTAACTAAAGGTAATTAAAAGCAAACACAATCTCATTCAGCATCACTCACTAGTTATTACTACCAAGTAAAAAAGAAAAAGAAAGAAAAGTTGATACATGCTGCCAGTACAAACAACACATTTCTGCAACTGTTGTAAATAATAGCATCTAGCAATCAAGCCACATAATGGAAATTCTAGAGCCCAACAACAACAACAACTAAGCCTTTTACCCCAAGTATTTGGGGTAGGCTACATGAACCAAAAAAGAATCACGCCGGATCGATCACTTTGATATTCCTTTTCCATTCATTTCTATCAAGTAATATCTCCTTATTTAAACCTCTAGACTCCATATCTTTACGTATCACCTCCATCCATATTTTCTTTGGTCTTTCCTTTGTTCTTTTAATTTGTCCTACATCGATAAACTTCATTCTTCGAACTTATGCACTTGTAAGTCTACGTTGCACATGACCAAACCATCGTAAGCGATTTTCTCGCATCTTCAATGCAAATTCTAGAGCCCAGTAACCAGAAAAGAGTATCGAGAAGTTGATTAAGGGAATAAACTACAGCCTTATTATCAAAAAAAAAAAAAAAAAAGAAAAATATTGGGTGAACACACAATTTTCAATATATGCAACATATGCAAGTATGCTAATTTCATATACGAAGTTACATAAAAGAAGAATATAACTCTCTAAGTTAATAAAACCTAAAAAAATAGAGCACCAAATCTATCACAACGTGCAGGTATTGAAAATTTATGTAGCACGTACCCAATTTTTTCCAGAAAATAGAACGTAGCCACCCAATGAACTTAACTCCGATTTTGTATAATTTGTTACTAATATCTGATTCACAGACAAACTGACATATGTTTATACAATCAGGCAATATGCACACGATCAGTATACTTGTTATCGAAAAGTATTTTCGACAAATGAAATATTTCACTCAATTCACAGACTTTAATCTAAACTTCTCTTTATTTAATCAACCAATATTCCATAACATCCCAAATATAATTTATTACTCTCAAACTTATGCAACTTGTAATATCTATACAAGTTTTAAAGTTCAATATAGCATACTGTAATAGGGATAGCTTACTAGAAGTAGAGAAGACCTCCAGTTTCTGACCTCTGAGAAAGCATTGTATCACTGGAGACTACGATCAAGAGAGAGCTCCGAGTAGAAAGCTAAGCTCCCTGGTTTATCTGCAAGTGCTTGAAGAGATCTTGGAACAGGAGGCACATTCACTTCGAGAACACCCTCCAGAATCTGAACCACCTGCCCCATTGATGGCCTCGAGTCCTCATCATCCTGAATGCACCAACAAGCAACCTTGCAAGCTCTAACGACCTCCTCCAGGTTAGCATCACCCTCCAGTCTGCTGTCGAGCAAGCTGATGATATCTCCTTCGATAAGTTTACTGGCGGCCAGAGTAGGGAAAAACTCAAGCTCATCATCATCTTCAGTCTGCTTGGTGTTCCTCTTCCCTGAAATAATTTCAAAGAGCATCATACCATAGCTATAGACATCGGCCTTGGCTGTGATAGCCACACCGGCGATCCATTCAGGAGCAAGATACCCTAGGGTTCCTCTCATTGTAGTTAGAACACGGCTGAATTCCCGACCAATGAGCTTAGCTAAGCCGAAATCTGCTATTTTTGGAACAAAAGAAGCATCTAAAAGTATGTTCTCTGGCTTGATGTCACAATGGATGATGCAATCTCTACACTGCTCATGGAGATAAGCCAGACCTTGAGCTGTCCCAAGGGCAATTTGGTACCTCATCTGCCAGCGTAAAGCTTTACCAGAATCATTATTCAGGAATAATTGAGTGTCTAAAGAACCATTCGGCATATATTCATAGACCAGAAGCTTGTGGTCTCCTTCAGAGCAATACCCACGAAGTCGGACAAGATTGACATGCTGAACGATCCCAATTGTTCTCACCTCAGTCCGGAATTGCTTCTCTCCTTGCCGAAGCCCTTCAAGCCTCTTCACAGCTATCTCGGTGGAGTCAGGCAGGACACCCTTGAACACTGAACCGAAACCTCCTCCCCCCAATTTCTCAGAGAATTTTTTCGTCATATGCTGCAGATCACCATATCTGAATGTAACCAAACCTCCCTCCACCACCTTTAATTTACCTGAAACTCCGCTTCTCTTCCTCCTATGCCGAATAAGCAACCACACCATAGCCAACAGAACTGAAGAACCAGCAACACCGCCGACAACAGCCTTGATAAGAACTCCCTTCTTGCTTTCAGAAATTGGAAGCTCTGAAGCAGCGACACGAATGAAAATATTTCCTCCATCAAATCTGCTATACTGGTCTTGGAGATTAAGCAAGTCGCCGTACCAAACTGAGCAACCACTGCTGTTATAAGAGTAGGCTGTACAAGAACAATTGTTTAAGCAGCCTAACTTGCAATCTGAAGCACTCAAGACAGGTATACTTTGAGCATTATCAGGCATTCTCACGTTAGACAGGGTATAAAACCCATCTTTCTCTGCCCCGATCAAGCTATTCTTACCGCACTGCAAGGGAGCATTCCTAACACACCCCCCCGTTCGATCACTCAAATCCCAATCAGACGGCGACTTCTCATGGAAACCTTTGATGCAGTTGCAGAAGGGCAGGGCTTTCTCATTGCAGCTGCCGAAAGGACCGCAGAGAGCGTGCACTTGGCATTGTTGTTTTGGTTCCGTCCAAAATAGGAGCCACTCTTTGCTGTAGTCCACCCATGTAAGCTGCGTAATCTGGCCAGAGACATCCACTATGAACCTGGAGAAGATATCGCCCGCAATTGCATAAGTGAAGTAATGTTCTTTAGCATTAGAGACATATTGGAAGCTATATGCAGATATGTTTGGATCCACGCTGTAGGCTGTCATCTCTGGAACCGAGGTAAAGATTTGCCCGTTCCATGTACCACTAATCCAGTACCTGTAAGAATTATTCCAGAGTATCAAGAATTGGCTGATCCCAGCTGGATCCATCTCAAGAGAAAAGATCCCAGGTGCAGGATCATCTATGTTCTTCCACGAGATTAACCGTTGGAAATTCCCAGTGACTTTGTTCAATCCAACCCTAGCACCAGGGAGCCATGTGTCCGTTGGGTGATCGAAGCTCTGCCATAATGTTATGTTGGGGTTCGAGCTCTCTCTCAATACAAGATTTCCAGAGTCCAAAAGAACAATAACTGTGGAATTGGATGTTAAAGTGGTGTTCGTGGACCATATTTGTGGATTGGACTGGTTTGAGAGGACTAGATTGCCATCATCGGAGATCTTAAGCTCTGCTGTTGTTGGGTCAGTGATTGGGGTCTCTCTGTTGGCCACCCAAACTGAGGTAAACTGAGAGACCTTGTTAAGATTGTACCAGATGCCTATGTAGTAGTAGGAAGAGTTACCTGGTCGGAAGAAGCCTAGCACAAAGTTGCCATTTTCAGAGGTTAGCTTCTGTGTTCCTGAGAGAGACTGGTTGTGATAGATGGAGTTTGCTGCATAAGAGAGGTTGACAGACACGAGCACAATGAATAGGAGAGGGAACGAGGAGGCACGATGGAATAGGGTCAGAGATTTTAGAGTGCTCATGACTGAAACACGAAGAGCTGAGGCTCAGAATGAAAGACGAGAAGAAATAACTGATGTTTGGAAGGGAACTTGACAATTAGTGAATACTTTCACCGAGTTCATTTACACGACTACATGTCTATATAAAGGGAGATGAAGGAAACACAGGGTGAAGACCCTTCAGAATACAGCCACGATTCAATTTACTTCCGACAATAAAACACATATCTCTAGTCCTCAATTGACTCTAAGAAGATTATACGGGTCACACACCTAACCACACGTAAACTTCTATGTTTCGCAATTTCAGGAGTTGAAATGTCACATAGTTTCGGTTATTCTGTTCATCCTATCAACATACAGTCAATGCACGTCTGCGACTGGGGAATTTCTAGATGGGCACAGGATTTTTCCTAGTGAGCCCACTTTTCCTAATGAGCACACCCTTTCTTTTGAAAAGAGAGAATTTTTCCTAGTGAGTCCATCAATATTACCTAAATACCATCGTCTCCTTCTCTCCCTCATCTCCTCCTCTCTCTCACACGTTCTCAAGAAAAACCCATCACTTTTTAATCCAAAAACCCATCTAAAAAAAAAAAATGAAGGAACCGCTCTCCCATATCCACCCCCGGTTTCGCTCCGCCCCCGCTCCGCCCCGCCCCCACTCCCCTTCTCCCTCGCCGCCCGGCCTTGATCCGGTCTGGATAGCCAAGATCAAAGGCCGGCGGTGAGGGAGCAGAGGAGTGGGGGCCGGGCGGAGCGGGGGCGGAGGGCGGGAGATCTCGAATGGGATTCGTGCATCCTGTGAGCTCGCTAGGGTTTCGTCTCTAAGGGCGGAGGGCGGAGGGCATCCCAGCGAACAGTGGATAGAGGCCATGGAGATGGAGGAGATGAGAAGAAGAAGACAGGATATTCTGATCCAAAATTTATAATGGCAAGATTGTAATAAAATAGAAGTTTTAAGTGGGCTCACTAGGAAAAAAGTTGTGCCCATCTAGAAACTCCACTGCGGGGAATTTCTAGATGGGCACAGGATTTTTCTTAGTGAGCCCACTTTTCCTAGTGAGCACACCCTTTCTTTTGAAAAGAGAGGGTTTTTCCTAGTGAGTCCACCAATATCACCTAAATACCCTCGTCTCCTTCTCTCCCTCATCTCCTCCTCTCTCCCACACGTTCTCAAGAAAAACCCATCACTTTTTAACCCAAAAACCCATCTAAAAAAAAAAAAAATGAAGGAACCGCTCTCCCATATCCACCCCCGGTTTCGCTCCGCCCCCGCTCCGCCCCGCCCCCACTCCCCTTCTCCCTCGCCGCCCGGCCTTGATCCGGGCTGGACAGCCCGGATCAAAGGCCGACGGTGAGGGAGCAGAGGAGTGGGGGCCGGGCGGAGCAGGGGCAGAGGGCGGGAGATCTCGAATGGGATTCGTGCATCCTGTGAGCTCGCTAGGGTTTCGTCTCTAAGGGCGGAGGGCGGAGGGCATCCCAACGAACAGTGGATAGAGGCCATGGAGATGGAGGAGAGGAGAAGAAGAAGACAGGATATTCTGATCCAAAATTTATAATGGCAAGATTGTAATAAAATAGAAGTTTTAAGTGGGCTCACTAGGAAAAAAGTTGTGCCCATCTAGAAACTCCCCTGCGACTGGCATTGCATGGACAAAAAACTAACGACCCAAGCAACTGAAATAAAAAGTCTAGGACTGCAATCGGATTGGATCACATAACCAAATTTCATAAGAAAAGAAAGATCCAGATGAATTCAGTATTGCATTGCCTGAGTTGACCTGATCTAATCTAATCCCATCAAAGTGGATATACGTTCTAGCTATTAGCTATTAAACTATCAGTTGTTACGCTAACTCACTGAAACTACATCGGCCTATCATCTGATATATGTTTTCAATCTCCTTCTCCCTCTGAGTCATAAGAGTGAGTCTGTGAGTCTCAACTCTTATTGCTTTACGTATGAAATCTTCTTTTAAGCCAAAATCGCCAAATCAATAATATTTATAGTCCTACAGGCAATGACATTAACGAGAAATGAAATTGTAGGCATGTAGAAGAATCATAAACTAATAGAACAGAAACAAACAAATTATAGGTATTATTATTATTATTATTATTATTATTATTATTTTAACTGAACAGAATATTTCATTCATTTCACTTCAAACAGTCAAATTTAACTGACTTCTCTAGACATCAAGATTCAAATTTGGTACATGATACATCTTAATAACTAAAATATAATAGATATTTAACCAACAGCAGTCATATATGAAATAGCACAACATCGAAGAAATCATACAAGTCATAGCTTTTAAGCTCGAGTACGTAATATTGCGGGGAGCTTACTCGACGGGACTGAGATATTCGCAGGACTTTCCCCCATTTCTAATCTTCAGAACTCACAGAAGAGTTTTTTAGCATCAGAACGTGGGGCTATATTTTAAGATAATTCTGGTAAAAAGGCTGTGGCTCCTGGGTTCTCCGAAAATATCTGAAGCACTCGTGGAATAGGGGGCATGTTAACTTCAAGAGCCCCTTCGAGAATCTGAACCACCTGCCCCATCATATTCATAGGTCTATAATTCTCATCGTCCTGAATGCACCGACAGGCAACCTTACAAACTCTAGTGACCTCCTCCAACTTCGCACCCCCCTCCAATTTGTGATCCAACAAGCCAACTACATCCCCTTCTGCAGGTTTACTGGCTGCAAAAGCAGGAAAAAAAAATCCAGGTTTTCCAGCTTCAGATGGTTCCAGGTTTCTGTTTCTCTTCCCCGAAATAATCTCAAAGAGCACCATCCCGTAGCTATAGACATCTGCCTTAGCTGTTATGGCTGAACCTGAAATCCATTCAGTTGCAAGATACCCTATAGTTCCTCTTACTGTAGTTAGAACCCGGCTGAGGTAGTGTCTCAGAAGCATAGAACCACTCTTGGAACAAAAGAAGTATCCAGGAGTACATTCTCAGGCTTGATATCACAATGGATGATGCAATCTCTACAGTGCTCCTGAGGGTACGTAAGACCTCGAGCAATGCTAAGGGCAACTTGGTACCTCTGTTCCTATTCTAGAACATTGTTACTGATGCTTTGAAACAACTGAGTGTCTAGTGATCCATTGGGCATGTACTCATACACTAGTAATTTGTTCTTCCCTTCCGAGCACAATCTATGAAGCCGAACAAGGTTAACATGCCCAATTGTGCTCGCCTCAGAATGGAATTGGTTTTCTCCTTGGTGGAATCCTTCAAGCTTCTTCATAGCCATAGGTGTGGAGTATGGCAGAAGACCCTTACCAAAGCCGCCACCTCCCAATTTTTCAGAGAAATTGTTGCTCACATGCTGCCAATAGCTGTATCTAAATGCTATCAAACCATCCTCTGCCACTTTTGGCACACCCATCATTCCTATTCTTTTCCTTCTCTGAGTCACCAAAGAAATGACAGCGAATAAAACCAAAATACCAACGCTCCCACCAATTATGCCTCCGATAACAACTCGTTTATTGGATTTAAAACTTGGAAACTCTGATGCAGAGAGATGCAGGAAAAGTGTTCCTCCACCTGATCCCTTATACTGTTCCTGGAGATTAAGCAACTCACCATACCAGATTGAGCAATCGCTATTACTGTAAGAATATGCATTGCAAGAACAATTGTGCAGACAAGCTAATTGCAAGAACAATTGTGACCACCGCTAGTAGAAACTTTTGGATGTTATTTTGCTTTGTATTCTGCCCTCTTTATTTGGGTCTGTTGTTCTAAGGCCGAATTATCGATACCCATGGGTGTCAGGGCTTCCTTTATTTGGCTTTTTTGTTATGATATTTGATGTAAAACAGGTGTTCTGTTATTTCTCATTAATAGAACGCGGAGGGCAATTGCTCACCGTTACAACCTCAAAAAAAAAAAAAAAAAGAACAATTGTGACCAGTGTGCCTCTGTTGTCTACAAAGATTGGGGTTAGCTTCCGTGCTCCAGAGAGAGATTGGCTCGTGGAAATGGAATTTGAAGCAGATGAGAGTTGGTCAGAAAGGAGGAAGAGGAGGAGGAAGAGGGAGAAAGCCATATGGTAAAATAGGAGGGAAGATTTTAGAGGAGCCATGAATAGTGCATGAAGAGAAAGGAAGACATAAATGGAAGAGTTATCAGCATATAGAGCTTCAGTAGCAGTAAATGGTGGGAGCTAATTTTAATCAGACTGTCCTTTGTTGTTTCCTTTAGGAGCTTGACATCTAGATAATGTTAAATAGTGAATAATACAGATGCACAAACATATTACGCGAGCAATAAACATTGTTTTTTAGGATAGAACGTTGGGTAGTCAGTTCACATTGTTAAATATACAAATTTCAATTTAAAATCCTTTTCATTTAGCTTTGGTCTAGCAGTTCTGCTATCATTCTGTAGATTTCAGTTTGGATACTTAACTCTCTTTTTTTTTAATTAAATCACTTTATTTTACAGAATAATAAGAGAACAAAACTATTCCACCTGCAATGGTATATGCTAAAATCTGACAAGAGCAGCTACCCAATTCTATGCAAACCTGTGCTTAGATCAACATATGGTTAAAAGGTCCTCAAATACAGGATACTTTCCACGATCGTTACTTAGATCAACATAAAACGATTTGGTTATCATGAGTGCTTCATGCGCAAAACAAACTTAACAACAAACCAGAACCTTTTACTTATCAGTAAAGAAAGAGACTAGAAAAAGAATTTACCTCTCAAGTTGCAAGTAGATTTTCCATACTTTGAACAGCCGATAAATGTGAGTGTCACGATTGGATGTGAAGCCTGAGACAGAGAAGACGCTTCTATCCTTCACGTTATCCCTAGAAAACAAAAGCAAAGGCAAAATAACTTAAGCTGTTCAATGAAGCTGATGTGCATGCTTAGCACAATAGAGCCTAAACCCATCACAACCTACCACAACACCCTGCCACCAAAAATGTATTCAACAATGGACAATGAAGATGTATAGTGGTTCAAACTAACAAATTAATGGACATTGAAGATCAACACTGTTCATGGCTAACATATTAGTGGACATTGAAGATTAATGCTATTCATGCCTAACAAATCAATGGACATTGAAGAAAAATACCTTTCAAGTTAACAAATTTGCAGACTTTAAAGGTCAGCTCTGTCATGCTAACAAAAGTAAGAAATGAATTATTCTGTTTTGGCTCCTCTATTCTGACATTGCATTCTTCATTCTCCAATGACACTTTAATGAGATCTATCAGGCATGAAAGGAGAATTCTAGGACGAAAACCTCCCATAATTAATATCAAAGATTGATATTTTGAAAAGCTTTGAGATGATGAATACTATGGAGAGGTTTATCTAAAAATAATCATTTTCACAAACACTCAAGGTATATATAGGCAAAATATCGGCAATAAGCAAGATATGAACAGATTTTATAGGACTTACAATGTATCGGGTACCTCAAAATCTGATGCAGTTTTCGTAATACATTATCAGCTTCGGCTGATATATAAAACCTTGCTAACGCTACTAGGACACCATATCGAGACCATTTAAGAATCCAAGATCCATCCTGTGTAGGATTATATATATATATATATATATATATATATATATATATATATATATATATATATATATATCATGCGAGTTTCCTAATTACATTCCAATATCATAACCCTGAAACATCATAACCCTGCAGCTCCCCCGTACTATGAAAACGGAGAAAACAGACTGCACAACAAACTGGAGCATTTTCTCAGGCATCTCAACTTTCTGATATATCAAGTCACTCATAAATTTTTTTGTCTATTAAACAAAACAAAGTAGCCAAAGACACTTGAGGGCACAACTCTAATTCGTCAAGTTTTTGCAGCAGGTCTCACAAGGCCCAAGCCTGAACCACTCCCCAAATGTTTAAAGTCAGTCGCCTGTAAATGATCCCCGTGGCCGGAGAACCCGGTCCCTCCTTTCTCCAGTGGGACCAAGCTCCTCTCCTTGCATGCCTTGTTGCATACCAAACAAATCTTATCCGCTGCCACGAACCGGTCCGCACACTTCTTGCAGAAGACATGGCCACAAGTGCTGACAGCTACTAGTGCGAGGGTGTTGGTGAGAGTGACCTTGCAGCTAGGGCAGATGTAATTGGTTTCCAATGACTTGGCCTTCCCCTGCGTGCTGCTGTCTTCGGTGAAGTGGATCGGGAAGAGGGATTTTAACTTCAGCTTCTCTCTACCTTCAGGGCATGTTGTGCTGGTGGATGGAGCATCTACTTTGACTGGGGCTTCAGGAGTGGCAGAAGGCAGCCAAAAGGCTTTCATTGTGCGAAGGGCTTCCTCTTCGTAAGAAGTCACCTTCACGCTGTTGGCCCCATGGAAGCCATTCTTTCCATTGGAATGGTTCCTGTCACTGTACTGTGGAACGGCTCCATGGTTCTGCTGATCAAAAGAATCAAGTTCACAGGCCCTCTGCAGTGCCATCTTCTCTTCTTCCTCCTCTTTCTCCTGCTTCTGTTGAGCAACATGAGCTGCTAACTTCCTGTTACACACCAAAAAAGACTTGAGAAAGATTTTAGTTTTTAATTCAATTTTTAGTTTTCAAAAGAGAAAAATCATTAAGCATTCCGCAAGAAGCCCTGTAACATGTATCAGACCCCACAGAAACGGATGACTTTTGTGATCAGCCATGAAAAGAGGGTCACACAGTAGCCTCCTGTAAACTCAAAAAAGCAAAGAAAGTACATTAAATCCACTAGGCAATCTGTACATTGTTTTTCCTTGATTATTAAAACCAAACCTCTCTCCTATGCTCCTCTTTTGCATTTTAACCACTGCCCTAAGCTGAGAATTCCCTTTCTCATACATCGCATGGATACAGAGACACCAACACACAAACAAACTGTCATGTGACAAAATATATTAAAAATACATACAAAACAATAATGACACGTCCACTGTGTTGTCTGACCCTTAACGATTTCAAAATAGAAGCCCATGCTTCCTAGATTTTCTCCTCGTTCAGTTTCTCCAGTGAAGGTCTTGTTGGGACTGCTCAATGGGTCAACAAACCCTTTGGTTACAGACATGTTATATTGATTACAAATCTACATGTATCCCAAAAAACAATGGACATGTACCTACATATGCATCAGTTTTCTACCTAAACCTGACATAAGTAGATCCAGATAAACAATGTTCCATGAGCTGCTTTAATCAAAGGGCTTCTCTTCGGAATAGGAGCAATGCAGAAATTTCTTATCATTTCTGAAAAAAATCACAGATATGCAATCATACTTCTCCGACTGGTATGAAAGCCGAAGTCATCCCTATAAACTGATGCAGAACATCTCGTCAAGAAAATTGTGAACACTGCATAAATCCTAAAAGACTCTAATCTGTATGCCAGGATACAGGTACACCCTCCAACATGGACAAGAAACAAAATGTTATAGATGGCAACCCTCCAATAACAGACCCAAGGACACTGCTATATATGCACATTTTTAAAATAATGTATATTAACTCCTACAAATATATTATATAAATACTAGGTAGTCATTCACAAAGGAAAGAAGATAAATCATAAAATAGTAAAATAAAACTATTTAAGTCTATCAAAAGGTTGGCATAGCATACTCCATCTTTACATATTTTTGAGGTGCAGGGTTTAAATATCAGTTAAGTGTCATGGTGGATAAGGCTGTTGCATCCAATACATATTCAAAATGGATGGACACAAGTAACATCAGACAAGGCAATTTGAAGTTGGCAAAATTTCCTACATATCATGGCTAAAAGAACAGCTGGTAGGTAGGAAAACCTGCTCTATCACTCACATAGCTAAGGCTAATTAGATCAAGGAGCAGTCCTTTATAATTCACCTAAACTCTAGAAGAAGGGCTTAAAATGACAAACTTGTTAACAGGGAATAGACTTTAACTTCTGGACTAGATATATCCAGAAGACCAAATCAGAAGCATTACAGGAAAAACACTCTATGCTGCCTTTAAGCCTAGGAAAAAAAAAAAAAGAGACCTTGAAGGTAACTTTCAATATGAAGAGAAAGAAGACGACCATTGCATGATTTTATTCAATTTGTTTACAGGATTTTGGAAGGAAATGCATCTAAAAAAGTATCTTCCACGACTTCTGTTGCTTGCTTAGTGCTGCTAAAGAAGCATTTGATGCACCTTTAGTTTAATTCTCAATGCGCACACACATATAGTATTAAAGAAGAGGAAGAAAGTTTAGAGCTGCTTACTGGACCGGGCAGCCCGTTGGGCACGCCTGGCCCGGCAAGTGCCCGGCAACTCGGCTCGGGCCAGCTGAGGCCGGCCGTGCCGGGCCGTGCCAGGCACGTGCAAGGCACAGGCCGGCACGGCCGTAATTTTTTTTTTAAAATTTAGCCGTTGGGGGTGTTTAGGGGGGTTTTTGCAATTTTTTTTTCAAATAGCCCCCCAACGGCTATTTTTATAGCCGTTGGAAGGTTTCTTGCAAAACAAATTGCAGATTTTTCACCCAACGGTCAAAATAGCCGTTGGGGGGGTTTTTTGTAATTTTTTTTTGCAAATTAAAACCTTTTTTCTATAAATACCTCATTATCTCCTCTATTACTATTCATCATTCTTATATACCAAATTCATTCTCAAAAATCTTCTAAAATCTTTAATTATCAAGAAGTCTCAAGTAAATCAAGTAGCAAGTTTTAATCAAGTGATCAAGAAGTATCAAGCAAACAAGTCTCCCAAACAAGTTCCAAGCAAGTTTTCTCATTGAAGCAAGATTTTCTTCGCTATTTCGGTTTCCAGCTTCATCTCTCTAGCAAGATATTTCACTCTCTCTCTCAAATAGTTCAGCGGTTAACAGGTATTTATAATTTAAAGTTTTTTTGAGAATTTTAATTTGTTTTTTTCGGAATTTTATTAAAATGGATGCACACTCGTCTGGCACTTCTTGCTATCAAACCACGGGTTCTTTTACTCCATTTTTAACTGATGAAGAATATCAAAATCTATGTCAATCCTTAGAACAACCTCCTTAAGTACCATTTTCTGTATCTCAGGAATAACCAACTGATACAAACATATCCGAAACACCAACTACCATATCTACTAGGGCTGTTAGATCGGACATATGGAAACATTTTAAAAAAAATAATAGAAAATAATGTTAGGAAAGCTAAGTGTAAACACTGTCATAAAATTTATTCGTTTCCTTTAGGTAGCGGAATGGGTCATCTTAAAAGACACCTAGAACAAAATCACTCACCAAATGTACCACATCAAAAACAAATAAGCACATTTGGTAGATCATTAGGTATACGTAAATATGATCCAATTAAAACAAGAGAACATTTAGCAAAATTTATAATACATGACGAACAATCATTTACTTTTTCGGAAAATCGCAAACATATACATCCGACATGTTCAAACTATATAAAGAGCAGAGGGACATTTTAATATCTATTTTTACTTCTTTAATTTTTAGAGTTGCTATAACTGAAGATTGTTGGGAAGCTAAAAATATGACTAATTATTTATGCGTAACGCCACACTATATAGATCATGAATGGTGCATACAGAAAAGAATAATAGGGTTTAGGGTATTTGAATTTTCTCACAATGCACATAATTTATCACAATCCCTTCTAAGTATTTTTTCAGATTTTGGAATAGATAAAAAAATATTTACCATTTCTTTGGATAATACTTCTGAAAATACGGCCGCAATTAGAATTCTTAAAAGTATGACAAAACCAATTCTAGATGGAAAATTATTCCACTTTAGGTGTATTTGGCATATACTAAACTTATGCGTTCAAGATGGATTAAAAATAGTAAATGATTCACTAATGAAACTTAGGTATACATTACTTTTTATTAAAGATAGTGGCCAAGAAGGCAAGCATTTAAACAAATATGTAAAAATATGAAAATATCATCTAGAATTGTACTTATAGATATTAGAACAAGATGGAATTCTACATATAAAATGTTAAATATAGCTATTCAGTATAAAAATGTAATAAATACTTTTAATGAAATGAAGTCACCAATGTATAGTTTAGATAATAATGAATGGCACCAATTGCATTGCATTTCTAAGTTTTTAGGCAAATTTGAAAATGCATCTAGAGTACTGTTAGGAACTTATTACCCAACTACACACATTGCATTATATTATCTAACCGAAATCAGTTCGGTTTTTAATGAATGTAGAAATCACTCTATACTTGAAAGTATTGTTAAACCTATGGAAATTAAATTTAATAAATATTTTAAAAATTTTCCATACTTATTATATTTTGCAACTGTTGTAGATCCCCGTTGCAAGTTAGATGGACTTGAAATATTAATAGATTTATTTTATACAAATATGTCTTATGAAAATAATGTGAGGGATTTACTTAATGATATTAAAACATGTTTAGATATTATATATAAAACATATGAAGATATGTATGGTGTGCCAACACAAACTACAAAAGAACCATCTACTAGGAAAATTCGTAATTCAATAATATCATCTGTATTTCACAGAAAAAAGCCAAGACAAACTAGTACATATTTTAATGAATTATATTATTATTTAGAGAGAGCTAACTATGAAGATAACGCATCTCCTGAAAATTATGAATCCTTTGATATTTTGGCATGGTGGAAATCACAGGAAAAAACATATCCCGTGCTTTCCAACATGGCCCGTGATCTACTAACTCCTCCAGTCTCTACTGTAGCATCGGAGTCTGCTTTTAGCGCAGGTGGTAGAGTGCTCACGGACTTGAGAATCTCAATGGCGTCGGACACATTAGAGATGTGTATCTGCTTGAATGATTGGTACGACGCAGAGGATAGGAAATAAGACTTGACTAATGAAGATGTACTAGAGACCTTAGGCTTACCAGAAGAAAATGAAGCTTGATTAAAAGTATTTAAATTTGTAAGGATATTCATATATTTTTAATTTTTTTTAATTTTTAACTTATAAATCTCTTAGAAAATATATTAAGAACAAGTTGAGGGTAACGGTTAGGGTCCTCTCCCGTCTCTTCGGGCTTTGTATAACTTCTAAAGAGATTTATAGAGCAATTATATGAATGTAATAAGATTAAATATAATATAATATTTATTTTTATTGTTATTATAATGTGTTAAATCTCCTCTTTATTTTTTTTTTTATTATTTTTTTTTGTTTTTAAAATAACCCGGGCCGGCCCGGGCACGGCACGGGTCTGCCGTGCCGTGCCGTGCCGTGCCGGCTGGCCGAGCCCGGGCCTAGGCCCGAGCAACCGTGCCGTGCCGGCGGCACAGGCCGTGCCCGGGCCCGGGCCCGGCCCGGCTGTCAAGTCTAAGAAAGTTAGGAATACAATCATAAAATTTTAAAAAGAAATTACATTGGAATAAAATAAGTTGGAAAACAATAATTATAATAAATATTAAATTAACTAAAATAATAAGTATTTCCTTTTATAAATTAATGCGACTGAATGACATATTTTGATATTTGTTCAATTCGTTAAAACTAAAGAACTCCACAATATATGAAAACCAAGTGAAAATATTACACAGTTGCCTGAGCTAGGAATTCCAATTCTTGTGAATTGTAATCACATCAACATTCATAGGACCACAACCGAAACTGCAAAACAATGTCGATTGAGGGGTTGCATGATAAGTTAATTAACCATAACATGGAGCCATCACTGCTTTCCTATAATTAGGCCTTTCCTGAGGTCTGAGCCTAATTCTAATACAGCATCCTCCTCCCAAGGCCATTCATTATGTAACCTTGGCTAGAACAAAAGTAACACAACTTTAAATTTGATAAGAGAAGCTGCATCAAGCAAAAGTTAGCAAGTTAATGGAGATTCAACATGTAAACTTGGCCAGATCAATAATCTTATACTAACATATTGCACCAACCATAAATTTGATCAGGGAGCTGCCATCGAGCATAAATTCAGTCAGTTCTATGAAACTAAATCATGCTTCAGTTCACAATTCAAATAGAGGGACATCTGCTATTTGGGTTCACAAGAAACACCAGCTGCATTCAGTTAAAAGTTGAATTCTTCGCCAAGTAAATACACATTAGCAGAATAATAAAGTCACATTTATTTTCAGCAATGTCTTCAATTTCTCAATTCAACCAAAGTAAAGTAAAACCACACCACAGAACATAGAACGTTTTTTGGGCCAAATAGAATCATAACTAAAAAACTAAAGAAATAATTTTTACTTCGTATTGCAATCAAACTAACCAAACCCGGATCAACTAGCAACACATATAAAATAATTCTACAGGGAAAAAACCCCCTTTAAAATAAGGATTCAAAATCCAATATTTTTAACAACACAGAGCCTCAAACACGAATACATAAAGAAAATCAAAGTTTGAACATGGAAATTACCTTTGGATGTCCTTCTTTTGGGAGAGGAGGCACTCGAGGATGCACTCTTTGCAAAAGATGTGGCCTTTGTGGCAGCAGAGAGGATCGATAAAGGGCTTGAGGCAGAGGCAGCAGGCATCAAACGGCTTGATCGAATCCTTGCCAAGCCTCTCCTTTTGGGTCCCGTACCCTAACTTTCGCTTCTCATCGTACGTGAAGAACGCGAGGTCGTTGTTGTTCTTCGAGTGCCGCTGCGGCATCTCCTCCTCCTTCTGGATCAATCGATCGCAACCCTAGGCCTAGAGAGAGAGCGAGAGCGGCAGTGAGGAACAAATGAAACCCTAACCCTAGAATTTGAGAGCTAATGTAAGCCTGGAAATAATTGGAGAGGACGACGAATAGGAGAAGGAAAAGGAATTGTTTTTTATTTAATCGGAGAGGGTAAAGACTAAATGAGCACACCAGTTGACTTACAGAGCGGAGTTTCCAAATGAGGACGCTAGGACGTTCGGCTGACTACTATCGCTCAAATATTAGAGTTTTCGATGGGGAGTTTCCAAATGAGGACCCTAGGACGTTCGGTTGACTCTGATCGGTCAAATATCAGAGTTTTCTGATCAGATTTGGTTGGTAGAAGGTTCTGATTATTACTGAAATTTTTTTCCGATCGAACTCTTATCGATTTCGGTCAGAGTTGGTTTCGATCAGAGTCGGACAAAGTCACCGGAATCGACGTAGAGTTTGTTTTGGATGTTTAGTTGGTCGATCAGTCGAAAATCAAAATTATCTAATTGAATAGAAAACTCCAACTACTATCGAAATTTTTTTACGACCAAACTTCAACCTATTTTAATCGAAATCGGATAAAGCTGCTGGAGTTAGCGATCTATCCACCCCTAGAGGACACCATCTTTCCTAGCTCACTAAGAAAAATGGTATGCTCATTAAGGGGCTCCCCATGTGGTGCTCACCAATTTTTTACATATTAACACCTACCAAACCAATTTATTGCATATTAAGTCCTCAGTGTCTAAAATTGTAATTTTTGCATATCATTTCCCCTTGATTAAACAAACTTTTGGACATATTAATTCTCGAAAATTTGTGCATGCATGAATTGAGCTGGTAGAATTTCCAAGAATAAGACTTTTGGATCTCATGTTCAGTGATAAGAGTATTAAGGAAAATATTGAGGAAGATCAAATAGATATCTACAACTAATCTGGAGTTATCTTTATTCGTTCTATTCGGACAATAAAACTACTAATGAATCGATTTTTCTTATACCCAAAAAAGTTACTGGGTTCGATCTTCATCAGTGTTAATTTGAAGATTTAATTAGGATTAATTACAGTCAGACTCTTGTAGTATTGGGGGTATATAACTTAATACCCTGAAGTTTGAAACTCTGAAAAAAAAAAACTTATGCACTGTTAACACTGTTAGTGAAAATTAGTTATTTTCACTTTTCTTTTTTTTATTTATTAAAGTACACTATTATCTCTCAAATTCCTATTCTACTCTCATCCCTCTCTTTAACCAGCTCTCTCCCTCTCTCTCTCTCTCTCTCTCTCTCTCTCCTCTCTCTCTCTATCCCTCTTTCTCAGTCACTCACGCTCCCTCTCTCACGCTTCCTCTCTGACTGAGAGAGAGGGATAGAGAGAGAGTGACTGATAGAGAGGGAGAGAGAGAGGAGAGAGAAAGAGAGAGGGAGTATGCTGCTTAAAAGGAGGGATGGGAGTATAATAGAAATTTGAGGGATATGATTGCACATTAGTAAAAAAAAAAAGGAGAGTGAAAATAACTAACCCTTACTAACAGTGCTAATAGCTCAGGGGTTTTTTTTGAGAGTTTCAAACTTCAGGGGTGTTAACTTACATACCCCAAATACTACAGGGGTCTGACTGTAATTAACCCATTTAATTATATAATTAATTAGGCTATAATCTTCTTCTAAAGCAAAAAAAAAAAAAAAAAAAAAAAAAAAAAAAAAAAAAGAAGAGGAGAAGTAAATAAGCCACCTCTATTTATTCATTAAGAAAAATCCCTCTATTTTCATGAGAATTCACACTCCAAAACAGAAAATAAAATATTAGCTCAGGAGAAGGAAAAGGAAAAAAAAAAAGGGAGAAAATCTTATCTCCTCCACTAACTAAAGGTAATTAAAAGCAAACACAATCTCATTCAGCATCACTCACTAGTTATTACTACCAAGTAAAAAAGAAAAAGAAAGAAAAGTTGATACATGCTGCCAGTACGAACAACACATTTCTGCAACTGTTGTAAATAATAGCATTTAGCAATCAAGCCACATAATGCAAATTCTAGAGCCCAACAACAACAACAACTACGCCTTTTATCCCAAGTATTTGGGGTAGGCTACATGAAAAAAAAAAGAATCACGCCGGATCGATCACTTTGATATTCCTTCTCCATTCATTTCTATCAAGTAATATCTCCTTATTTAAACCTCTAGACTCCATATCTTTACGTATTACCTCCATCCATATTTTCTTTGGTCTTTCCTTTGTTCTTATAATTTGTCCTACATTGATAAACTTCATTCTTTGAACTGGTGCACTTGTAAGCCTACGTTGCACATGACCAAACCATCGTAAGCGATTTTCTCGCATCTTCAATGTAAATTCTAGAGCCCAATAACTGGAAAAGAGTATCGAGAAGTTGATTAAGGGAATAAACTACGGCCTTATTATCAAAAAAAAGAAAAGAAAAATATTGGGTGTCAAACACACAATTTTCAATATATGCAACATATGCAAGTATGCTAATTTCATATACGAAGTTACATAAAAGAAGAATATAACTCTCTAAGTTAATAAAACCTAAAAAAATAGAGCACCAAATCTATCACAACGTGCAGGTATTGAAAAGTTATGTAGCACGTACCCAATATTTTCCAGAAAATAGAACGTAGCCACCCAATGAACTTAACTCCGATTTTGTATAATTTGTTACTAATATCTGATTCACAGACAAACTGACATATGTTTATATAATCAGGCAATATGCACACGATCAGTATACTTGTTATCGAAAAGTATTTTTGACAAATGATAATATTTCACTCAATTCACAGACTTTAATCTAAACTTCTCTTTATTTAATCAACCAATATTCCATAACATCCCAAATATAATTTATAACTCTCAAACTTATGCAACTTGTAATATCTATACAAGTTTTAAAGTTCAATATAGCATACTGTAATAGGGATAACTTACTAGAAGTAGAGAAGACCTCCAGTTTCTGACCTCTGAGAAAGCATTGTATCACTGGAGACTACGATCAAGAGAGAGGTCCGGGTAGAAAGCTAAGCTCCCTGGTTTATCTGCAAGTGCTTGAAGAGATCTTGGAACAGGAGGCACATTCACTTCGAGAACACCCTCCAGAATCTGAACCACCTGCCCCATTGATGGCCTCGAGTCCTCATCATCCTGAATGCACCAACAAGCAACCTTGCAAGCTCTAACGACCTCCTCCAGGTTAGCATCACGCTCCAGTCTGCTGTCGAGCAAGCTGATGATATCTCCTTCGATAAGTTTACTGGCGGCCAGAGTAGGGAAAAACTCAAGCTCATCATCATCTTCAGTCTGCTTGGTGTTCCTCTTCCCTGAAATAATTTCAAAGAGCATCATACCATAGCTATAGACATCGGCCTTGGCTGTGATAGCCACACCGGCGATCCATTCAGGAGCAAGATACCCTAGGGTTCCTCTCATTGTAGTTAGAACACGGCTGAATTCCCGACCAATGAGCTTAGCTAAGCCGAAATCTGCTATTTTTGGAACAAAAGAAGCATCTAAAAGTATGTTCTCTGGCTTGATGTCACAATGGATGATGCAATCTCTACACTGCTCATGGAGATAAGCCAGACCTTGAGCTGTCCCAAGGGCAATTTGGTACCTCATTTGCCAGCGTAAAGCTTTACCAGAATCATTATTCAGGAATAATTGAGTGTCTAAAGAACCATTCGGCATATATTCATAGACCAGAAGCTTGTGGTCTCCTTCAGAGCAATACCCACGAAGTCGGACAAGATTGACATGCTGAACGATCCCAATTGTTCTCACCTCAGTCCGGAATTGCTTCTCTCCTTGCCGAAGCCCTTCAAGCCTCTTCACAGCTATCTCGGTGGAGTCAGGCAGGACACCCTTGAACACTGAACCGAAACCTCCTCCCCCCAATTTCTCAGAGAATTTTTTTGTCATATGCTGCAAATCACCATATCTGAATGTAACCAAACCTCCCTCCACCGTCTTTAATTTACCTGAAACTCTGCTTCTCTTCCTCCAGTGCCAAATAAGAAACCACACCATAGCCAACAGAACTGAAGAACCAGCAACACCGCCGACAACAGCCTTGATAAGAACTCCCTTCTTGCTTTCAGAAATTGGAAGCTCTGAAGCAGCGACACGAATGAAAATATTTCCTCCATCAAATCTGCTATACTGGTCTTGGAGATTAAGCAAGTCGCCGTACCAAACTGAGCAACCACTGCTGTTATAAGAGTAGGCTGTACAAGAACAATTGTTTAAGCAGCCTAACTTGCAATCTGAAGCACTCAAGACAGGTATACTTTGAGCATTATCAGGCATTCTCACGTTAGACAGAGTATAAAACCCATCTTTCTCTGCCCCGATCAAGCTATTCTTACCGCACTGCAAGGGAGCATTCCTAACACACCCCCCCGTTCGATCACTCAAATCCCAATCAGACGGCGACTTCTCATGGAAACCTTTGATGCAGTTGCAGAAGGGCAGGGCTTTCTCATTGCAGCTGCCGAAAGGACCGCAGAGAGCATGCACTTGGCATTGTTGTTTTGGTTCCGTCCAAAATAGGAGCCACTCTTTGTTGTTGTCCACCCATGTACACTGCTTAATCTGGCCAGAGACATCCACTATGAACCTGGAGAAGATATCGCCCGCAACTGCATAAGTGAAGTAATTTTCTTTAGCATTAGAGACATATTGGAAGCTATATGCAGATATGTTTGGATCCATGCTGTAGGCTGTCATCTCTGGAACCGAGGTAAAGATTTTCCCGTTCCATGTACCACTAATCCAGTACCTGTAAGAATTATTCCAGAGTATCAAGAATTGGCTGATCCCAGCTGGATCTATCTCATAAGAAAAGATCCCAGGTGCAGGATCATCTATGTTCTTCCATGAGATTAACCGTTGGAAATTCCCAGTGACTTTGTTCAATCCAACCCTAGCACCAGGGAGGGATGTGTCTGTTGGGTGATCGAAGCTCTGCCATAATGTTATGTTGGGGTTCGAGCTCTCTCTCAATACAAGATTTCCAGAGTCCAAAAGAACAATAACTGTGGAATTGGATGTTAAAGTTGTGTTCGTGGACCATATTTGTGGATTGGACTGGTTTGAGAGGACTAGATTGCCATCATCGGAGATCTTAAGCTCTGCTGTTGTTGGGTCAGTGATTGGGGTCTCTCTGTTGGCCACCCAAACTGAGGTAAACTGAGAGACCTTGTTTAGATTGTACCAGATGCCTATGTAGTAGTAGGAAGAGTTACCTGGTCGGAAGAAGCCTAGCACAAAGTTGCCATTTTCAGAGGTTAGCTTCTGTGTTCCTGAGAGAGACTGGTTGTGATAGATGGAGTTTGCTGCATAAGAGAGGTTGACAGACACGAGCACAATGAATAGGAGAGGGAACGAGGAGGCACGATGGAATAGGGTCAGAGATTTTAGAGTGCTCATGACTGAAACACGAAGAGCTGAGGCTCAGAATGAAAGACGAGAAGAAATAACTGATGTTTGGAAGGGAACTTGACAATTAGTGAATACTTTCACCGAGTTCATTTACACGACTACATGTCTATATAAAGGGAGATGAAGGAAACACAGGGTGAAGACCCTTCAGAATACAGCCACGATTCAATTTACTTCCTACAATAAAACACATATCTCTAGTCCTCAATTGACTCTAAGAAGATTATACGGGTCACACACCTAACCACACGTAAACTTCTATGTTTCGCAATTTCAGGAGTTGAAATGTCACATAGTTTCGGTTATTCTGTCATCCTATCAACATCCAGTCAATGCACGTCTGCGACGGGCATTGCATGGACAAAAAATTAACGACCCAAGCAACTGAAATAAAAAGTCTAGGACCGAAATCGGATTGGATCACATAACCAAATTTCATAAGAAAAGAAAGATCCAGATGAATTCAGTATTGCATTGCCTGAGTTGACCTGATCTAATCTAATCCCATCAAACTGGATATATGTTCTAGCTATTAGCTATTAAACTATCAGTTGTTACGCTAACTCACTGAAACTACATCGGCCTATCATCTGATATATGTTTTCAATCTCCTTCTCCCTCTGAGTCATAAGAGTGAGTCTGTGAGTCTCAACTCTTATTGCTTTACGTATGAAATCTTCTTTTAAGCCAAAATCGCCAAATCAATAATATTTATGGTCATAAACTGGGTAAAGAAAATAAGATAGCATTCTGGCATGACAGATAGTGTTCGCAACTCTCTCTGAAAACATTATATCCAGACGTCTTTCTAAAAGCCAATAATAAGAATGCCAGGGTTTGTGACTATTGGGGTCGATCAAGATGGAGATGGAACTCAACGGCATTAGCTGACCAGGATTTTGTCAATTTAAGAATACTGAAACAACACCTACTCAATTTAGCTCCATCTCCACTAGAAGAAGATAGACCAATTTGAAGATGGGAGAAGAATGATAACTTCACATTGAACTCCACATACCGACATTTCATAAACGGTGGAATCATATATGCAAATACTGCATGGGTATGAAGAGCTAAATGTCCTCAGAAAGTCAGACTTTTTCTCTGGTTAATTTGCAAATATGCTCTCTTGACCTGACCAAAATTACAAAAAAGAGGCTGGATTGGCCCCAATATATGTTTATTATGCAAAAGGGATGCGGAATCAACCGAACACATCATATGTAAGTGTTCGTTCTCTAAAAGCACATGGGAGGCATGTGTCAGGGCACTAGGCTTGAACACCGGTACGATCATAGACGAGTCTACTTGGAAGAGTCTGGATAAGGGAGAATCTGCTAGCCAGAGGCTTAGAAGTGGGATTGCGGCATTTTACTGGAACATGTGGAGAGAACGAAATGATAGATTATTTAATGATAAATATCATTCGATTGACTACTGTGTGCGATTCATTGTTCATGATTTTATCATTTGGGCAGGTGTGCTTTCAGATGAGGAGCGACTTCACTTATCCAGTGGCGTTTCGGGAGATGATATGGAGGTCACTTAGTTAGAGGAGAAGTAGGGACCTACTTCAGAGGCACGAGAACGGATGGGCTGAGCATGAAACGACCCTTTTGCTAGATATATGTAGTTTTATTTTAATCTGTTTATTTTATTTACTTGCTTTGTAAACTTATTGTTGGGTCACTTTACTTGTAGATCCTGAATACTTCTGTTCTGTTATTTTCTCTTTAGTGGAATGCGGAGGGAAAACATCCCGTCGTTTAATGTCAAAAAAAAAAAATATTTATGGTCCTACAGGCAATGAGACTAACGAGAAATGAAATTGTAGGCATGTAGAAGAATCATAAACTAATAGAACAGAAACAAACAAATTATAGGTATTATTATTATTATTATTATTATTATTATTATTTTGACTGAACAGAATATTTCATTCATTTCACTTCAAACAGTCAAATTTAACGGACTTCTCTAAACATCGAGATTCAAATTTGGTACATGACACATCTTAATAACTAAAATAGAATAGATATTTAACCAACAGCAGTCATATATGAAATAGCACAACATCGAAGAAATCATATAAGTCATAGCTTTTAAGCTCGAGTATGTAATATTGCGGGGAGCCTACTCGACGGGACTGAGATATTCGCAGGACTTTCCCCCATTTCTAATCTTTTAGAACTCACAGAAGAGTTTTTTAGCATCAGAACGTGGGGCTATATTTTAAGATAATTCTGGGAAAAAGGCTGTGGCTCCTGGGTTCTCCGAAAATATCTGAAGCAGTCGTGGAATAGGGGGCATGTTAACTTCAAGAGCCCCTTCGAGAATCTGAACCACCTGCCCCATCATATTCATAGGTCTATAATTCTCATCGTCCTGAATGCACCGACAGGCAACCTTACAAACTCTAGTGACCTCCTCCAACTTCGCATCCCCCTCCAATTTGTGATCCAACAAGCCAACTACATCCCCTTCTGCAGGTTTACTGGCTGCAAAAGCAGGAAAAAAAAATCCAGGTTTTCCAGCTTCAGATGGTTCCAGGTTTCTGTTTCTCTTCCCCGAAATAATCTCAAAGAGCACCATCCCGTAGCTATAGACATCTGCCTTAGCTGTTATGGCTGAACCTGAAATCCATTCAGTTGCAAGATACCCTATAGTTCCTCTTACTGTAGTTAGAACCCGGCTGAGGTAGTGTCTCAGAAGCATAGAACCACTCTTGGAACAAAAGAAGTATCCAGGAGTACATTCTCAGGCTTGATATCACAATGGATGATGCAATCTCTACAGTGCTCCTGAGGATACGTAAGACCTCGAGCAATGCTAAGGGCAACTTGGTACCTCTGTTCCTATTCTAGAACATTGTTACTGATGCTTTGAAGCAACTGAGTGTCTAGTGATCCATTGGGCATGTACTCATACACTAGTAATTTGTTCTTCCCTTCCGAGCACAATCTATGAAGCCGAACAAGGTTAACATGCCCAATTGTGCTCGCCTCAGAATGGAATTGGTTTTCTCCTTGGTGGAATCCTTCAAGCTTCTTCATAGCCATAGGTGTGGAGTATGGCAGAAGACCCTTACCAAAGCCGCCACCTCCCAATTTTTCAGAGAAATTGTTGCTCACATGCTGCCAATAGCTGTATCTAAATGCTGTCAAACCATCCTCTGCCACTTTTGGCACACCCATCATTCCTATTCTTTTCCTTCTCTGAGTCACCAAAGAAATGACGGCGAATAAAACCAAAATACCAATGCTCCCACCAATTATGCCCCCGATAACAACTCATTTATTAATATTTTTAATTGTGCGCCTGATGATGTATTAATTGATTTAGCACATACTTGTGATATTGAGTTGGGGGTAGGAAGCACTGACCAACTACACACTCTCACGATGTTAAAAAACCTAGAGGCTGTGTCTCTGGAAGACCAGAAGGAGGCCATGTTGCCTTAGTGCACAGGGTAGGGTCGTTCATGGTTTTGATGAATTGCATCTTTTGGAATGTTAGAGGGTTGGGGAACCCGATCAAACGGCGAATGGTGGCGGAAGTAATACGCACCAATAAGATTGATATTGTATGTATGGAGGAGACAAAACTAGCTAATCCTGATTCTCGGGTTTTGGGTTCAATTGCTTCTAAGAAATTCTACAATTTTTGCACGTTGGACGCAAGGGGAGCATCAGGTGGGATTATAATTGGGATCAATAAAAAATATCAGATTCTGAACTCATGGTTGGGAGAGTATTCTTTGACAGTTAGGGTAAGGATACTGACGGATGGGTGGATTCAGATGGTAACGGCAGTGTACGGACTGAATGAGAAAGATTTGCGCACGCATTTCTGGAAGGAACTAACAACAATCAGAAACATCTACGATGACCCGTGGATTTTAGGAGGGGATTTCAATATTACTAGATTTGCTAGTGAAAGGAAAGGCGAAGACCGATCACGCAAAGATAGATAGGAGTTCAATAACATCATTAGCCAATTACACCTCATAGATTTACCACTATCGGATCGGCTTTTCACATGGTCAAACATGAGGCTTAATCCAGTTCTGGCTAAGTTGGATAGGGTACTAGTTTCGGATACTTGGGAAGCGAAATTTTCCCTTGCAGAGATTTGCTCCCTTCCGCGATCGACCTCAGATCACACTCCAATTATGCTTACTAGTGGGGAGAAAGTACATAAAATTCATAAGCGTTTCCATTTAGAGAAATGATGGTTTGAATATCAGGAAGTACACGGCCTGATTAGAGAGAGTTGGGGTCATGATACAGGAGCAAGAGATGCAGCAGCAAACATTTGTATTAAACTGCGGCGTTTACGGAAGGTATTATGGAGATGGAAAAGGCGCCTCCGAAGAGAAGGGAGGAGCGAGAAGGAGGACATTTTGAAGAAGATGGACACTTTAGAAAAACTAGAAGAAATCCACAACTTATCATTGGACGAGAACAGAAGACAACTAAGTCTAAGAAGAAAACTTGAAGAATTATATAAGAGGGAGGAATTAAGATGGAGACAGAGAGCTCATGCTACTTGGTTGAAGGAAGGAGATGCAAATACTGCCTTTTTTCATAGATGGGCAAATATGAGACATAGAATGAACAACATACATCAGCCAACGGTAAAGGATAGACATGTCAGCGGGGTTGCGCTGTAGGATCATGTGTATCATCATTTTAAGCAACTGTTTGGTAGGGCGAACACATTTCGTGTTCAGATGAAAGAAGAGGGTTGGGATAAGGAGGTGGAGCTCTCAGACCTCGAAGAAGAGTTCCGGGAGGAGGAGATTAAAAGCGCGGTATGGGAACTAGGCCAGGATAAGGCACCAGGTCCTGATGGATTTCCGCTATTTTTTTTTAAATTATTTTGGGAAGACGTCAAGAGTGATCTAGTTTGGCTAATGGAAGAGGTATTTCAGGGGATAAGTAGATTGGATAGAATCAACTACTCGGTTATTACCCTAATACCAAAAAAATGTTCGCCGGGTCAAATTGGGGATTACAGACCAATTGCAGTATTGAATAGCTCTATTAAGATAGTGTCAAAAGTACTGACTAATAGATTAGTACCGAAATTACAGTTTATGGTAAAAGACTATCAAACGGGTTTTATTGCAGGCAGAAACATCTTAGAAGGGGTGGCTACGACATATGAAGTAATCCACCAATACAAGAAATCCAAAATTGATGGTTTTATGTTGAATCTTGACTTTGAAAAAGCATATGATATGGTGAATTGGGACTGCTTGATGGAGACGCTCAGACATAGGGGTTTTGGAGAGAAATGGAGAATATAGATTGAAGCTTGATTATATTCCGGAAAAACACAGATAAATGTAAACGACACAGTGGGAAAAGAAATTCTTCTGAAAAGGGGCCTGAGGCAAGGTGATCCCCTCTCTCCGCTATTATTAGTTTTGATAGCAGATGGTTTAAATCATATGCTTCAGAAATTAAAGAAGAAGGGAGAGATAGCACGCCTCCCAGGGGCTCCCAACATACCTTTTGTCAACTTACAATATGCAGATGATACGCTGGTTTTTGGAAGGGGTAACATGCTAGAGGTTATAACCTTAAAATGGGCCCTTTGCTGTTATGAGGCGTGGTCGGGACTAAAGATAAACTTTGCCAAGAGTTCGTTAATTTGTTTGGGAATGAGAAACTTGACAATGCAACTAATTAGGAAGGTATTTTGCTGTAAGGAGGAGCATCTCCCGATCACATACCTAGGAATACCGGTGAAGTCTATAAAACCTTTGATAAAGGATTGGCTCCCCCTCTTGGATTGCTTTGAGAAGAAATTGGAAGGGTGGAAAGAAAAATACCTGTCACTGGGTGGGAAGATTGTAATGCTCAACGCGGTACTCTCATCACTTCCATTATATTTAATGTCATTTTTTATAATGCCAAGATGGGTGCGAGAGAAAATTGACCGGATAAGAAAGAGATTTCTTTGGAATGGAGTTGATGCTTCATATAACAAATTTCACCTAATTAAATGGGGACAGGTGTGTAGGCCAAAAGAGGCAGGAGATTTAGGGGTCGTTGATCTCAAGACTTTCAACATGTCCCTGATGACCAAATGGTGGTGGCATTTAATTACAAGGAATCAGGGCTCGCTTCAGAAGTTATTAATCAGCAAGTACGACCCAAAGGGAGGCACGTTATATGGGGAAGTAAAGAAAAAGCATAATATATCGGCTTTCTGGAAAGGGTTGTTAAGCGTAAGACACCTAATTTGCCACAGTCTGGAATACAAGTTGGGAAAGGGGAACAAGATAACCTTTTGGCATGATAGATGGTGCTCGTAACTCCCTCTAAAGACATTATATCCAGACCTCTATCAAAAAGCCAATGATAAAAGCGCCAAGGTGTATGAATATTGGGGTCGCTCTAGATGAAGATGGAATTCAACGGCATTATCTGGACAGGATTTTCTTAGAATAAGACTGCTTAAACAATTCTTGAGCGAGATAACCCTTTCTTCATCAGAAGAGGATAAACCGATCTGGAGATGGGAGAAGAATGGTAACTTTACGGTAAGAGCTACATACCGACATTTCATAAACGGTGGAATCATCTGTACAAATACTGCATGGATTTGGAGAGCTAAATGCCCTCAGAAGGTCAGACTGTTTCTTTGATTAGCTTGTAAAGATGCTCTCCTGACCTGGCCAAAATTACAGAAAAGAGCTTGGTGTGGCCCCAACATATGTGTATTATGCAAGAGGGATGCAGAATCAGGCGAACACATTATACGTAATTGCTCTTTTTCTAAAAATATATGGAAGGAATGTACTAGGGCATTGGGATTGTACATCGGTATTGCCTTAGATGAAAATATCTGGAGGAGACTTGATAGGAGAAACAATGATAGCCAGAGGCTTAGAAGTGTGATTGCGGCATTTTGCTGGAATATATGGAGAGAGCGAAATAATAGATTATTTAATGATGAAGTTCATTCTGTTGAGTATTGTGCAAGACTCACCGCTCATAATTTCATTATTTGGACAGGTGTTCTCTCGGACGAGGAGGACTTCACTTATCCAGTGGTTCTTCAGGAAATGATACTGATGACACTCCGCCAGATGAGGAGTAGGGGCCTATTCCAGAGACGCGAAAGATGATAGACTGATCATAGCACGTCGCCTTGGCTAGAGCCCTATAGTTTTATTTTGTTTTGTTTCTTTCCTTGTTAGTACTTTTTTAATTTTTGCATTGTAAGCTTATTTTTGGGCCACTCCATTTGTGGACCCTTGTTCTATTATTTTCTCTTTAATGGAACGCGGAGGGCTACATCGCGCCGTTTAACGTCAAAAAAAAAAAAAAAAAAACAACAACTCGTTTATTGGATTTAAAACCTGGAAACTCTGATGCAGAGAGATGCAGGAAAAGTGTTCCTCCACCTGATCCCTTATACTGTTCCTGGAGATTAAGCAACTCACCATACCAGATTGAGCAATCGCCATTACTGTAAGAATATGCATTGCAAGAACAATTGTGCAGACAAGTTAATTGCAAGAACAATTGTGACCACCGCTAGTAGAAACTTTTGGATGTTGTTTTGCTTTGTATTCTGCCCTCTTTATTTGGGTCTGTTGTTCTAAGGCCGAATTATCGATACCCATGGGTGTCAGGGCTTCCTTTATTTGGCTTTTTTGTTATGACATTTGATGTAAAATAGGTGTTCTGTTATTTCTCATTAATAGAATGCGGAGGGCAATTGCTCACCGTTACAACCTCAAAAAAAAAAAAAAAAAAAAAGAACAATTGTGACCGGTGTGCCTCTGTTGTCTACCAAGATTGGGGTTAGCTTCCGTGCTCCAGAGAGAGATTGGTTCGTGGAAATGGAATTTGAAGCAGATGAGAGTTGGTCAGAAAGGAGGAAGAGGAGGAGGAAGAGGGAGAGAGCCATATGGTAAAATAGGAGGGAAGATTTTAGAGGAACCATGAATAGTGCATGAAGAGAAAGGAAGACATAAATGAAAGAGTTATCAGCATATAGAGCTTCAGTAGCACTAAATGGTGGGAGATAATTTTAATCAGACTGTCCTTTGTTGTTTCCTTTAGGAGCTTGACATCTAGATAATGTTAAATAGTGAGTAACACAGATGCACAAACATATTACGCGAGCAATAAACATCGTTTTTTAGGATAGAACGTTGGGTAGTCAGTTCACATTGTTAAATATACAAATTTCAATTTAAAATCCTTTTCATTTAGCTTTGGTCTAGCAGTTCTTCTATCATTCTGTAGATTTCAGTTTGGATACTTAACTCTCTTCTTTTAATTAAATCACTTTCTTTTACAACATAATAAGAGAACAAAACTATTCCACCAGCAATGGTATATGCTAAAATCTGACAAGAGCAGCTACCCAATTCTATGCAAACCTGTGCTTAGATCAACATATGGTTAAAAGGTCCTCAAATACAGGATACTTTCCACGATCGTTACTTAGATCAACATAAAATGATTTGGTTATCATGAGTGCTTCATGTGCAAAACAAACTTAACAACAAACCAGAACCTTTTACTTATCAGTAAAGCTAGAAAAAGAATTTACCTCTCAAGTTGCAAGTAGATTTTCCATACTTTGAACAGCCGATAAATGTGAGTGTCACGTTTGGATGTGAAGCCTGAGACAGAGAAGACGCTTCTATCCTTCACGTTATCCCTAGAAAACAAAAGCAAAGGCAAAATAACTTAAGCTGTTCAATGAAGCTGATGTGCATGCTTAGCACAATAGAGCCTAAACCCATCACAACCTACCACAACACCCTGCCACCAAAAATGTATTCAACAATGGACAATGAAGATGTATAGTGGTTCAAACTAACAAATTAATGGACATTGAAGATCAACACTGTTCATGGCTAACATATTAGTGGACATTGAAGATTAATGCTATTAATGCCTAACAAATCAATGGACATTGAAGAAAAATACCTTTCAAGTTAACAAATTTGCAGACTTTAAAGGTCAGCTCTGTCATGCTAACAAAAGTAAGAAATGAATTATTCTGTTTTGGCTCCTCTATTCTGACATTGTACTTCATTCTCCAATGACACTTTAATGAGATCTATCAGGCATGAAAGGAGAATTCTAGGACGAAAACCTCCCATAATTAATATCAAAGATTGATATTTTGAAAAGCTTTGAGATGATGAATACTATGGAGAGGTTTATCTAAAAATAATCATTTTCACAAACACTCAAGGTATATATAGGCAAAATATCGTCAATAAGCAAGATATGAACAGATTTTATAGGGCTTACAATGTATCGGGTACCTCAAAATCCGATGCAGTTTTCGTGATACATTATCAGCTTCGGCTGATATATAAAACCTTGCTAACGCTACTAGGAATCATATTTTTTTATTCAAGGATGTATAAATCTACTTGGTAAGGATGTACAAATGCTGTAAAAGAGGATGTAAAGATGCTCCGCTTTTTTGGCGGAGGTGAAAATTATTCAACTTCCACTACCCCGAGAAGGAGTACCTTTTAGCTTACTCTCTTCTAAGTTGTAGTTGGCTTATTTATTCTGCCAACCTCCAAAAACTTTCGTATACAAAGCGAAAAGGAAGGTAACAACTTGTGGAAGGTTTATTATTATTATTATTTTGATTAAACCTTACGGCGGATCGTAAGAGATCATCCGAGTTCAATTAATAAGCTACATATCAATTGCAAAATCCAAAAAAAAAAAAAAAAAAAAAAAACTACAGATAGTGAAAAAAAAAATAGTACAGTAGTCCAGGTTACAAAATGAAAGCTACATATATGAGAAGCAGAATGCCATGAAATAAAAGCAATGGTCTGAACTACTACAGGACATCTCTAAGACATGCCTGTGTAGCCCGCCTCAAGGTATGGCGCAATGACTACTCTCCCATCCTCTAGCTCCTCTCCACATCTTCTGTAGATCCAGCTTCGTTAGTCTCCTATGCATCCTCCACTTGGATATGCAGCCGCTCCTCGTCTATAAGCATTCCTATCCAAAAGGCAACATCAATAATAACCAATCTTACACACATGTCTATTGTATTATGCAAATTTCTAAATAATCTATAATTCCGTTCTCTCTAAATATGCCAACATATTGCCGTGACTATTGTATTGGTGATTGTGAACGAGCCACTAGAGGTAAGCCTTCTCCATATGTTATCCCCCCTTACCATATCCATCTCCAAGTTAGTAAGCACTACACTTTAGCCAGAGCTGCAAAGAGTATTCGCAGCTTAACATTAAATACTCAATGCCCTCACCCGTCCGCTTACACAGACAACAAATATTAGGTCCTGACCAACCCCTGATTTGAAGGTTAGGCCAAGTGAGAAATGCTCCCTTATTGATCAATCACATAAAAATTTTGGTCTTTGGAGGGCTTTTGAAATTCCAAATGAATTTAGCATGTTCAGATCTGGGATCACTATCAATCAATTTGCCATATAGAGATTTTATAGAGTATTGCCCGCTACAGTTCCATTTTCATTCTGGAGCATTCTCAACCTGATTTAACACCACCAATCCTTCCAGTAACTGCAGAAGTTTGAATTTTTCTATATTGCTTCGCCTGTTGACCCATGAATTTGCACTGATCTTCCATCCATTACTCTGCTAGAACTTGGATACCACAGCCTCCTAACTTGTGGAAGGTTTAAAACATGCACGCCAAGTTTCAATATTCCTGGTGCATCCTATCGAGAGGCGGGCCTGGGCCTTATAGAGGAAACGAGTTATGATAATAGTCAACATATTCAACTGTTCAAGTTTTATATAGAAATGAGATTTTGATTTTATCTCATAAAGAAAATCTAATAAAATTGGAAATTAGCTTCATAAAATTTTTAAGAACAAAGAATGATAAGCTAATGTCTACTTACTAGTTTCTTTTTCTTCTAAATTTGACTTTAAACTTCTAAATGTGGTAATGTGAGAAGGTTTGAAAGTTCTACATAAGTAATGTGTGCAAAATTTGCTAGTATGTTCAAAGTATATTGTTCATGATGAAATTGGTCACAATTTTCATTTTTTATTTACTTAGTTGTTTAGTCCTACAAAAGTTTCACACAAATTCAGAGCTTAAATAAGATAAAAAAGTCCCTTATGATTCGGATGCTTATTAGTAAATAAGCCGAGTATATGTACTAAAAAACACAGTGCAGATTTCATTCAGATTCCAGCATTGTTCAAGAAGAAGTCACCTAGCCACTATTACACATCCAACAACAATCTAAAACATTGAGATCCAAAGTCCCTTTTGAAACATCTAAAAGACGAAATGTGCGAGCATCAGAACTCGAGTCATCATAATTTTTCCTTTGGAGACTAGAAACTATAAGCTAGTGAAATCCAACCCATAAAATTGCCATATTATGTTAAACAGTCTAACAATGTTATAGAACTTGCATCATCAGATGGTGATAGATGACATAAAGTCCTTTGCTACATTTAGTTATATTGTTACTGCAGACTCTACAGAAAACTAGTTTTCAGAGTCAGCCCGAGTTTGTATACAAGAGTGGGTTTTGGGGAGAAGAGGGCTTTCTTTCTTTCCCATAAACTAATGAGGTCGGTATTTGGAGGAAGAACGCTCTAGTTTTCAGTAAAGACAAACTAACATTTGTGCAGTCATTAGGCAATATGTGACTGATCAGTGACAATTGGAATTAGCACTAATCTTTTTGACAGAGGAGAATATTTTGTGCGACTTTTACCAATAAAGTAACTTTAAACTCCTCCAAATGTCAATCTTGACGCTTGGATTACGTTACACATTTAATAACCATGGATGGATAATTAACAAACATTAAGACAGTATGCCAACTAAGACGCAACTCTCAGTCATATGCAAGTCATAGGATATATGTACGTTGAAGCTGTTGTGTTACAGTTCAAGCTAAGATATCCTAAAAGGCTTCCCTAATTAGGATGATATATTCCAAATTCCCGACTGCCCCTACTCTCTAGAACTCAACAGAAGAAGATGTTTAGTTTCATACTTGCTAGAAGTACCATGTGACGGGGGACTGCGATCAGAAGATTACACCATGAAGAATACTATGCTCCCTGGGCTATCAGCAAACATTTGAAGTGCTTTGGGAATGGGAGGCATATTCACTTCGATGACACCCTCTAGAATCTGAACCACCTGCGCCATTGACGGCCTGGAATTTTCATCATCATGAATGCACCGGCAAGCAGCCTTACAAGCTATAGTTACCTCCTTCAAGTTAGGACCACCCTCCAATCTCTGATCCACCAAGCTGAGGGCATCCCCTTCAATAAGTTTCCTAGCTGCCAGAGTTGGAAAGAGCATCATTCCAAAGCTGTAGACATCAGCCTTGGCCGTGATAGCCATACCAGATATCCATTCAGGAGCGAGATACCCTCTGGTTCCTCTGATTGTAGTGAGAGCTCGGCTGAAGTCATGTCCAATGAGCTTAGCTAAGCCAGAGTCTGCTACTTTGGGAACAAAAGAAGCATCCAAGAGAATGTTTTCTGGCTTGATGTCACAGTGGACGATGCAATCTCTGCATTGTGCATGCAGATAAGTGAGACCTCGAGCAGTCCCCAGGGCAAGTAAGTGAGACCTCGAGCAGTCCCCAGGGCAAGTTTTCCAGTCTAAAACTTTACCAGGTTCCTTTGAAACAGCTGAGCGTCTAAAGAACCATTAGGCATAAATTCGTAAACTAGCAAGTCTATTGACCCCTTCGGAGCAAAACCCACGAAGCTGGACAAGATTAACATGCTGAATTGTCTCAATAGTACTCACCTCAGTTCGGAACTGCTTCTCTCCCTGACAAAGTCCTTCAAGCTTCTTCACAGCTATCTCCATGGAGTCACCTAGGACTCCTTTGAACACTGAGCCAAAACCTCCCCCTCCCAATTTTTTCAGAGAAGTTCTTCGTTACAAGCTGCAAATCACAGTATCTAAATGCAAACCCACCATCCAGTACTTCTGATCTACCCAACCATTCCTCTTCTCCTCCTCCAAACAAGAAACTAGATAATAAGCAATAAGATTAAGGAACCAGGGAAACAACCTACTACGGTCGCAGTAATGGCTCCCTTGCTGGTTCGGGAGTCTGGAAGCTCCGAAGCAGCAAAGGCGGAGGAAAATAATAGTTCCTCCATCTGATGCGGTGTAGTATTGTTCTTGGATATTAAGCAAGTCCCCATACCAAAATGAGCAACCACCACCACTATGAGAGTAGGCAGTACAAGAACAATTACTCAAACAGTGGAACTCGCAATCTGAACACCGCCACCTTGCGAATTCTGAGGATTATCAGGCAGTCTTACATCAGACATGGTGTAAAATCTATCTCTCTCTGATTGTCCTGATCTGTTTTGACTGCACTGCAATGGAGTATTTCTCACACAACCCCCCATCGGATCGCTCAAATCCCAGTCGGACGGTGACTTCTCTCTGAACCCTTTGATGCAGCAGCAGACTGGAATGGCATTCTGACGGCGGACAGAGTCGATTTAGGGATTGTGGTGGGGAATTGGGGAAGAACTTAGGGTTTTGGAGGATAAATTAGGGTTTTGGACCTCACGTACAGGCGAATCACACGCCCACTCTCTCACGAATCACTCGAGGAAAGATTTGAAAAAGCAAATCACATGCTCTTAAAAGAAATAATATTTCACTTTATCTTCAAATTAGGGTTTTACAAGCCATATATATAGAGAATTCAAAAGTAACAAAATACCAAATCTATCCAAATCTCTAATCAAATCTAATCAAATCCTAATCCAATAAGATAATACCAAATCTAACTAAATGCTAATCAAATCTCTATCAATTCTTCCCCGCTTGGAAACATTTACCACCGGTGAATGGCAACTGGAAGAAGATCAAGTACATCGGATGAAGTCGAACAAGCGTTCCAAAATCCGGAAAAACTTTCCACCATGTCAAATATGTATAAATCAGACATATTCGAAACCAAATATCAGCTTTCGTGCTTATCCATGGAGGTGGAACTCGTGGATGTGGAAGAAGTGGAGCGGGCTGAAAATCTGATGCCGTGAAGAATGTCGCGCATAAAGCAGAAGCTCGATGATCTTCTAGAGCAGAGCACCAGGGCACACGTGAAACCATCACGATTGAGCGAAAATCAAGGGCTGTTGGAACATTCAACTCCAAAGAAAGCATAACAAACTTCCGTAAAAACCTGAAAGAGTTCGTACGTTGGGTATGAAAGGGCTATACATTCCCAAAAGGGAAACTCGTAGGTGGAAGTCTAATCTACACGGATCCAGCTAGAAATACCTGCACTCTATCAAGTATATCTGCAATAAACTTGTAAATAACATTGCTAAATATAATTTCCCTATGGAGATTCACACACAAACAATGCAAAAGTGGTGCAAGTGAATCTATAGGTGGATCAGACTTGTCAAGTGATATGGATCTCTATGTGATAGGCTCAGGATTTTTATGCACAAAATGAAGCAATTTATCATCTTGAGTTAGTATTATTAACCCATTCTTTTTATTTTTAGATGGACTCTTGGGTGGAGAAGGAGTCAACACAATTTTCTTTCCATTACACACAAATACATAGGTGTTGGACTTTCCATAATTCTTAACATCGAGGTCAAATAATCATGGTCTACCGAGTAAAATATGTGCAGCATCCATGTGTAAAACATCACACCAAATATGATCACTATAACTTGAAAATTGAATAGGCACAAGACAACGCTGAATAATAGCATGACAACTCTTATCAACCCAGGTTATATTATACGGTTGAGGGTGTGATTCAGTTTTGAGGCCCATCTTGTCAACAGCCGATTTAGAAATTTTATTTACACAACTACCTTCATCTATCATGACTTTATAACTCTTACTGTTGTGTGTGATATATGTGTGAAACAAATTAGATCTACGCCAGTCCTCATTTCTTGATACAGAATGCAAACACCTAACAACGTGTAAAGATGTATTCATTAGGTCATCTTCAACATCACTAAAATTTCCTTGAGGTTTGTAAATTTCTTCTTCAGTCTCACTATCATTTGTATTATGATTCTTATTTATTAACAAATTTCTTGTAGGTCATTAATAAGCAAAGTGACCAAAACTATGACACTTGAAGCACTCAAATTGTTTTATGGCTGGTTTTGATGACTCACTAGAGACTGATTTACCTTTCGTATCCTTAGGGACAGTATTAGTACTAATGTCAGATTGTCGCTTGGTATACTCTGTGGTTCTGAAAGTGGACTTTTTTGTCAAAGGGTGTGCGCAAATATGTCTCATAGTTAAGAGCGCACTGAAATGCATCCTCAACAGAATCTAAAGAGTGTGTAAGCACTTCTCGTTTGAGTTCGGGTGTAAGTCCAGTGCGAAATCGTGAAAGAGTTAAACGACTGTCTTCTTGAATATCACATCGCACTAAGAGTTCATCGAATTTGTGCATATATTCAGTCACACTCATGTTTTCCTGTTTCAGATTAGACAGCCGGTCAAGAAGGCGATCCTTAAAAGTTGGAGGGAGATATTTCTTTCTAAGTTCTTCTTTCATTTCAAACCATGTTTCAATTGGTTATTGTCGCTCTCTTGCTAACCGTCTCTCAACTGACATCCAATAGATTTTAGCTGACCCTTGTAATTTTAATTTAGTGAAACGGACTCTTCGGGCTTCAGACATCCCATACCATTCAAAAAGATGGTCCATATCCGCTAACCAATCACAAAAACGTTGGGGGTCATAAGTGCCATCAAAAGAGGGAACATCTACTTTAACTTTACGTGTGATATCATCGTGTGGATGTTCATCCTCAAAATTATTATTTCTTCCAATATTATGATATCTTCCTTGTCTACTTTCATTCCTCTGATTATTTTCAGCAGGTTTTTGCTCATTGACTTGTGTTTCTAGATTATCTAAACGTGTATTTATTACATCTAAACCACTTTGAAGTTTTTTATTAGTGTCCATTATTTCATTTAATTTATTTAAAACCTCAGTAAGATCCATGACTTCTCTAAAATTTTTGCCACTACGAAGCATGCAATAATTATCTATATGCAGTTGCAATAAAGCACACAGATGAATATGCAAAATCCTAGACACAAACTAAATGCGTGACTATATGATCAAATAAGATATTCTAATGTCCGAAAGTTGCTATATGTGAGGAAATGCACTTCCTATTTATGCAATATAATATAGAACACAAATAAATCTCGTGGCAAATTATAAGTAACAATAAATTTTCCAAGTCTATGCAAATAACAAGATTGGGGTGCAAGATGTTACTAACTGAATCGACAGTGTAATTAGAAGTTATCTCGATGTAGAGCAAATCACACTTAGGCACGAATTTCCTTCTCAGATTGTTGGGAATTTTGCACAGACTCTGGAGTAGAAATCTCACAAATCAGCTCAAGAATTAGTGCAGAATTATCCGGCTCGAACTGGGAGCAAATCGGGCTCAAAATGACTTCAAAATCACAAAAAACCCTTAACGGGTCCGGATTCCTTCTAACGGGTCTGCACTATAGCTGTTCGGGTCGGGTCTGATGGACTGAACCCAATATGAAAATTGGGTTGGATCTGGAGCTTGCAGGTCGGGTCCAAAATAAATCCAACCTTCTTTTCTTTTGAATGTGGATCTATGAAATCAAATGGGTCCAACTCAAACCCAATTCAACCAAACCCAATAACAATTAAATCCAAAACCCAATAACTTTCCTCTCCTTTCTTTCGTTCTGCAGGTGACTGCGGTTGAGGGGGGGACCGGAAAAGGAGTGCTCGGTGGGGAGGAGGTTGGAAGGATGATCGGCGAGTGGTGCTGCTGTGGAGGGCGGCGGGCGAGGATGAAGGCGGCGGTGGCGAACCTGGATGGAGAGGAGAGGGCAGACTGGTGGGGGTTTTCTCTTTCTCTCTCTCTCTCTCTCTCTCTCGGGAGGATGCGGTTCAGGGTTGGGAGGAGGGAAAGAGGATGAGGGTTTTTTTTTTTTTTCTCTCTCTCTCTCTCGGGAGGATGCGGGTCAGGGTTGGGAGGAGGGAAAGAGGATGAGGGTTTTTTTTTTTCCTGCTGCTTCTCTTTTTCTGTTTTTTTTTTCTACTGCTTTTTTTTTCTCTCTCTTTCTCTACAGATCTGATCTTTTTTTTTTTTTTTTTTACAGATCTGATTTTTTTTTTCAAAAATAAAATAAAACTAAAAAGAGAAGTAGGATGGAGATGTGGAAGACGAAGAGGGTGATGGAGAAGAGAATTTAGGCTCTGATACCAATTTGATGGCGGACGGAGTCGATTTAGAGTTTGTGGTGGGGAATTGGGGAAGAACTTAGGGTTTTGGACCTCACGTCCAGGCGAATCACATGCCCACTCTCTCACGAATTACTCGAGGAAAGATTTGAAAAAGCAAATCACATGCTCTCAAAAGAAATAATATTTCACTCTATCTTCAAATTAGGGTTTTACAAGCCATATATATAGAGAATTCTAAAGTAATCTCTAATCAAATCTAATCAAATCCTAATGCAACAAGATAATACTAAATCTAACTAAATTCTAATCAAATCTCTATCACATTCACATTGCAGCTGCCAAATGACCCGCAGAGAGCATGAACTTGGCAATGTGCTTTCGGCACAGACCAAAACATGACCCACTGTTGGCTCTCCTCCACCCATAACAACTGCTGGACTTGCCTGTCATCTCTGGAACCAAGCTAAAGATCTGCCCATTCCACATACCACTACTCCAGTACTTGTAGGAATTACTCCAAAGCATGAAGCATTGGCTAGTCCCATTTGGATCTATCTCAAGAGAAAAGATCCCGGGAGCAGGATCATCTTGGTTCTTCCATGAAACCAATCGTTGAAGCTCTCCAGTGACTTTATTCAATCCAAGTTTCCCACCAGGGAGCCATGTGTTCATCGGGTGATCAAAGCTCTGCCACAAAGTGATGTTTGGGTTTGACCCATCTCCCAACACAAGGTTTCCAGTGTCGAGGAGGACAGCAATGGTGGGCTTAGAGGCTATATATGGTTATGTTGGTGGACCAAATGAAGGAATTGGATAGGTTTGAGAGCACTAGATTGCCGTCACTAGAGATTTTGAGTACGTTCATGGTGTGATCAGCTAACGGTGTCTCTCTATTGGCAATCCAAACTGAGGTGAGCTGGGAGACCTTGTTGAGGCTGTAGCAAATGCCAAAGTAGCAGTACGATGAGTTACCTGGTCGGAAGAAGCCCAGGTCAAAGAAACCACCATCAGAGATCAGCTTCTGCGTTCCGGAGAGAATTTGGTTACGGGGCCATTGAGTTTGATGCAGAGGAGAGATGGGATGAGAAGAAGAGCACGAAGAGGAGGAGAAGGAAGAGCCATGTCTGAAACATGCACCATGAAGCTGAAAAGAAATGTCAAAGAGCTTCTGAAATCAACGGTTTCTTGCAACTTTTGGCGATGAATGCCATAGTCTTGTTGGAAAAATAACTTAACACGTTGTCATTTCTTCTTGAGGGTTGGAATGCTTGTCTTTTTGTCTACACTAAATCCGTTGTTTTTTTTTTTTGCTTTTTTACCTCCAAATTAATGAGAAATCTAATTTCACATAGATTCATGTTTAATTTTAATTTAATAATAGGAAATTTTACAATTTCTGCATTTTGAACGCAAAGGGAGCATCGGGTGGGATTCTAATTGGGGTCCATAAAAACTTTCAGATTCTGAATTCCTGGACAGGAGATTTTTCATTGTCAGTCAGGATAAGGAGACCATTGGATAGATGGGTCTAGGTGGTAACGGCGGTATACGGACCAAATGAAAAAGAGTTGCTGGGGCAGTTTTGGAAGGAGCTTTCTACGATCAGAACCATGTACGACGATCCGTGAATTGTAGGGGGGGTTTTTAATATCACTAGATTTGTATGTGAGAGGAGAGGGGAAGACCGATCACAGAAAGATAGGCAGGAGTTCAATAACGTTATTAACCATCTGGATCTCATCGATTTACCACTATCAGACCGTCTATTCACATGGTCAAATATGAGACTCAACCCATCATTAGCTAAGCTGGATAGGGTACTAGTCTCGAATGCTTGGGAAGCAAAATTTCCAATGGCAGAGATATGCTCCCTTTCGCGACCAACTTCAGACCACACACCAATCATGCTCAATGTTGGAGAGACGAAACAGAAATCATAGAAGCGTTTTCACTGAGAGTTGGTGGCTAGAATATAAGGAAGTTCACGACCTGATTAAAGAAAGTTGGGGTCAATAGACAGGGGCTAGAGATGCAGCAGATAATATATGTAGCAAACTGCGTCGTCAACGGAAGGTATTATGGAGATGAGAAAGTCGCCTTCGAAGAGAAGGGAGGAGCGAGAAAGATGACATTCTGCAAGAGATGGATAGCTTACAAAAATTGGAAGAGAGCCGCAATTTGTCTTTAGAGGAGAACAGGAGATGTTTACATTTAAGAAGAAAAATTGAAGAAATATATAAAAAAGAGGAGTTACGATGGAGACAGAGAGCTCATGTTATCTGGCTGAAGGAGGGAGATGCAAATACGGCCTTTTTCCATAGATGGGCAAACATGCGACATAGAATGAACAAAATACACCAATTAACGATGAATGATAGGAAAGTTAAGGGGGAGGAGCTGCGGGAACATGTATATCAACATTTTAAACAATTGCTTGGCAAGGCAAATATATTTCGTGTTCATTTGAAGGAAGAAGCATGGGATAAGGATGTGGATCTCTCAGACCTTGAAGAAGAGTTCAGGGAGGAGGAGATTAAAAGAGCAGTTTGGGAATTAGGTCAGGATAAGGCGCCAGGTCCTGACGGATTTCCATTGTTTTTTTTCAAGAGATTTTGGGAGGACATCAAGGGGGATTTAGTGTGGTTAATGGAGGAGGTATTCCGGGGGACAAGTAGACTGGATAAAATCAAGTATTCGGTCATTTCCCTAATACCGAAGAAGGACTCGCCAGGACAAATTGGCGACTACAGGCCAATAGCATTATTGAATAGCTCTATTAAGATAATGTCAAAAGTATTGGCTAACAGATTAGTACCGAAGCTCCAGTTATTGGTAAAGGATTACTAAACAGGTTTTATTGCCGGCAGAAATATTCTAAAAGGAGTGACAACAACATATGAAGTCATACACCAATGTAAGAAATCTGGAATAAATGGTTTTTTGCTGAAACTAGATTTTGAAAAAGCATATGACATGGTGGATTGGAACTGCCTGTTGAAAACCCTCAGACATAGGGGGTTTGGAGCGAAATGGAGACTTTGTATTGGAACTTGGTTGTATTTCGGAAAAACACAGATCAGGATAAACGACACAGTGGGAAAGGAAATACACCTGAAAAGGGGTCTAAGGCAAGGTGATCCTCTCTCACCGCTATTATTTGTCCTGATAGCAGACGGTCTGAATGTTATGCTTCAGAAATTGAAGAAGAGGGAAGAGATAACAGGTCTCCCAGGGACCCCGAACATGTCATTTGTTAATTTACAAAATGCAGACGACACGTTGATATTTGGAAAGAGTAACATACGAGAGGCTTTAACTATAAAGTGGGCTCTCTGTTGTTACGAAGCTTGGTCGGGACTAAAAATAAACTTTGCCAAGAGTGCTCTGATCTGTTTGGGAGAAAGAAACTTGTCCATGCAACTCATTAAGGAGGTATTTCGCTGTAAGGAGAAGAAGTTTTCGATCACATACTTAGGTATACCGGTGACATTAAGAAAACCTTCAAAAAAGGACTGGCTCCCCCTTTTGGATTGTTTTGAGAAAAAGTTGAATAGTTGGAAAGGAAAATATCTGCCATTAGGAGGGAAGGTGGTGATGCTCAATGCGGTATTATCTCACTCCCGCTGTATTTAATGTCCTTCTTCATTATACCAAGATGAGTACGAGAGAAAATCGACCGCATCAGGAGAAGATTTCTTTGGAATGGTAGTGATACTTCCTCTTCCCTGGGGACAGGTATGTAGGTCAAAAGAAGAGGGAGGCTTAGGGGTCATTGATCTTAGGACTTTTAACTTGTCCCTTATGACCAAATGGTGGTGGCACCTAATTTCGAGAAGCCAGGGTTCACTTCAGAATTTTTACTTAACAAGTATGGCCCGAAGGGAGGAACATTGCATGGGGAAATAAAGAAAAAATATAATACTTCGGCATTTTGGAAGGGATGTTGGTAGTAAGGCATTTATTCTATCACAGTCTAGAATACAAACTGGGAAATGTGAACAAGATAGCATTTTGGCACGACAGATGGTGTTCACTACTTCCTCTAAAGACATTATACCCAGCTGTCTTTCAAAAAGCCAGTAATAAAAATGTCAGGGTCTGTGACTGCTGGGGGCGCTCAAGGTGGAGATGGAATTCCACGGCATTAACGGGACAGGATTTTGCCCAAATAAGACTACTTAAACAATCCCTGAGTGACATAACCCCCTCGCCATCAGAAGAGGATATACCAATTTGGAGATGGGAGAAGAATGGTAACTTTACAGTGAAATCCACATACCGACATTTCGTCAACGGATGAATCATATCCGCAAATACTGCATGGATTTGGAGAATTAAATGCCCTGAGAGGGTCAGGCTCTTTCTGTGGCTAATCTGTAAAGACGCCATACTAACCTGGCCAAATTTACAAAAAAGAGGTTGGAGTGGCCCTAACATCTGTTTACTATGTAAGAGGGATGCGGAATCAAGCGAACACATCTTGTGCCATTGCTCATTTTCTAAAAATACATGGCAGGCAAGTATCAGGACATTGGGTTTGCACACCGGAATGGCACTAGATGACAACATTTGGAGGAATCTCGAGAGGGGGGGCAATGAGAGTCATAGGACTAGAAGCGTTATTGCGGCATTTTGCTGGAATATATGGAGAGAACGCAATGATAGATTATTCAATGATAAATATCATTCTATTGTGTACTGTGAGAGACTCATTGTTCATGATTTCATTACTTGGGCAGGTGTTCCATCAGATGAGGAGAGGCTTCACTTTTCAAGTGGAGGTTCGGGAGATGATATGGAGGTCACTCTGCCAGAGGAGGAGTAGAGATATCGTTCAGAGGCGCAAGGGCAGATGGACTGACTGTAAAATGTACCTCTTGTTGGAAAAATATATTTTTATTTTGGCTATGTTTCTGTTTCTTTGTAGTGTTTTTTTAAGAATTTTTGCTTTGTAAGCTTTTGTTTGGGTCTCTCCACTTATGGACCCGGATTTTTATATTCTGTTATCTTCTCTTTAATGGAACGCGGAGAGATATATCTCGCCGTTTATCGTCAAATTTTTTTTTTTTTATTTAATAAACTCTAATTCAATGTGAGTTACTTTTAATTTGAAATTAGCTATTAAACATACTCATTTACTCTCTGTTTCTTTTTTTTTAATACAGATCTGATATGGATTTATACTTAACTTTAATTTAACAAATTTTAATTAGACATGGATGGAGTCGAAGTATAAATAAAGAAAGCATTCAGTTGATGATTATATCAAACAATTAATCAGCTATTTTATAATTTCTCCAACATAACAGCTTCTTATTAGCATATATGACACCACAAGAAACTATATGCACTATCCAACAATGACAATGTCAAATTAAATCAAATAGCTCCCAACTCTCCATAATGCAGAATGCTGTTTAAACTAAGAATATGCAGATAGCTCCCAAGTTGGATGCAGATACATTTGCAAGTGTCCCTCTAGCTTTGCACTGGCAGAAGTTGTTGCAAACTTGCAATACTATAAGTTGGCAGAGAATTTAGAGAAGGAACCTTCGTTTCCTGATGGGCCTGCAAGTATGTGAAGGATTCTTGGAACGGGAGGCATGTTAACATCACGAGTCTTCTCTAAAATCTGTACTACTTGTCCCATTGTCGGCCGAGAACTCTCACTATCCTGGATGCACCAGCAAGCAACCTTGCAAGCTCTAATAACCTCCTCCAAGTTAGCATCACCATCTATTCTGCTATCCAGCAAGCTGATTGTATCCCCTTCCAGAAGTTTGCTGACGGCCAAACAAGGGAAAAAGCCAGCTTTACTTCCGTCGGTTCGTTCCAGATTTCTCCTCCCGGAAATAATCTCAAAGAGCATCATCCCGTAGCTATAGACATCGGCCTTGGCTGTGATAGCCCCACCTGAAATCCATTCAGGCGCAAGATACCCTATGGTTCCTCTCATTGTAGTTAGAACTCTGCTGAAGTCCCGGCCAATGATCTTGGCTAAGCCAAAATCGGCCAGTTTTGGAACAAATGAAGCATCCAAGAGAATGTTCTCTGGCTTGATGTCACAATGAACAATGCAATCTCTGCATAGTTCATGGAGATAAGTAAGACCTCGAGCAATCCCCAGGGCTACTTGGTATCTCGTTTTCCAGTCTAAAACTTTACCGGAGTCATTCTGAAACAGCTGAGTGTCGAGAGAGCCATTGGGCATATACTCGTAAACCAGTAGCTTGTGGACTCCCTCAGAGCAAAACCCATGAAGTCGGACAAGATTAACATGCTGTATCGTCCCAATGGTACTCACCTCTGACCGGAACTGTTTCTCTCCCTGCTGAACCCCTTCAAGCTTCTTCACAGCTATCTCGGTGGAGTCAGATAGGACGCCTTTGAACACGGAGCCAAAACCTCCTCCTCCCAATTTCTGAGAGAAATTCTTCGTTACCCGCTGCATATCAGAATATCTAAATGCCATTAGACTGCCCTCTAGCACCTCTGATTTACCTGTCAATCCTCTTCGTCGCCTCCACCGAATAAGAACGCACGCACTAAACAGCAAGGCTAAGGAACCAGTGAAACCACATACTGCAGGCACAATAATGAGTTTCTTACGGTTTTGAGAGTCTGGCAGCTCTGAAGCAGCGAGGCGGATGAAAAGCGTCCCAGCATCCGTTCCATTGTACTGTTCTTGGAGATTACGCAAGACCTTGTACCAAAACGAGCAACTGCTGTTACTATAAGAGTAGGCAATACAAGAGCAATTATTCAAGCAGCCTGACTCGCAATCTGAAGCACTCACAGCCTGTGAGATCTGGGCATTATCAGGCAATCGCACATTGGGCATAGTATAAAATCTATCTTTATCTACTGCTGTTAGGCCTGATCTATTCCGACTACACTGCAATGGGGTATTCCTCACACAACCCCCGGTTGGATCATTCAAACCCTGATCAGATAGTGACTTTTCTCTGAACCCTTTGATGCAGTTGCAGAAGGGCATGGCATTCCCGTTGCAGCTACTAAAATCCCCGCAAAAATCATGCACTTGGCATTGTGCTCTCGGCCGAGACCAAAACATGACCCATCGTTGGCTCTCCTCCACCCACAATAACTGCTTGACTTGCCCAGAGACATCCAATATGAGCCTAGAAATGATTTCTTCCTTGCCCTCGATAAAATATGTGAAGTAGTTTTCACTAGCATCGGATACATACTGGAATCTGAAGCCGTTTTTCCCTGTCATCTCTGGAACTGAGCTAAAAATATGCCCATCCCAGATCCCACTACTCCAGTACTTGAAAGAATTGTTCCAAAGTAGGAAGTATTGTCTAGTTTCATTAGGATCTGCCTCAAGAGAGAAGATCCCAGGCGAAGGATCATCCTCGTTCTTCCACGAGATTAAGCGTTGGATTTCTCCAGTGACTTTGTTCAACCCAACCTTAGCACCAGGGAGCCATGTGTGTGATGGGTGATCAAAGCTCTGCCACAGAGTAATATTTGACCTATCTCTCAACACAAGGTTTCCAGTGTCGAGCAAGACAGCCACTATGGAATTAGATGTTGCAGTTGAGTTGGTAGACCAGATTAGTGGATTGGACTCGTTTGAGAGGATTAGATTGCCATCACCAGAGATTTTGAGTTCGTTCTTCGAATGATCAGCTAGTGGTGTCTCTCTATTGGCAATCCAAACTGGGGTGAGCTGACAGACCTTTTCCAAACTGTAGAAAATGCCTAAGTAGTAGAATGAAGAGTTACCCAGTCGGAAGAAGCCCAGGTTGAACTTGCCACCATCAGAGGTTAACATGTGCGTTCCGGAGAGAGTTTGGTGGGGAATGATGGAGTTTGATGCAGAAGAGAGATGGAAGGAGAATAGTAAGAGGAGGAAATGGGATTTATAGAAAGGAACCATGCTAGAAACAGGGCTGGAGCTGAGGAGAAAGGAAAGGAGAAGAGAAGGCTAAAGAGCTTTCGAAATAGATGGCTTTATGCAGGTCTTGGCAATGAATGACACAGTTTTGTTGGATGTTGCTTAGTGCCGTGTTTTCTAGTTTTGTCTATGACTGGAATGCTCATTTACATTCAAAGAAGGTGTTTTTTTTTGGGTTGACCATCGAGAAGGAAGTGATCAAAGAGATCCCATCCTAAACAAATATTATGTTCCTTCAAATGGTTTCTGTTATGCAGTCAATCCCACTGACTTCAACAGTTTGTACAAGGACCCTCTCGTTAACTCTCATTTTCCTTTAATTTCACTATTTTGTCTCATGGTATGGCATGTCCAATTGATTTGGGTCAAGTTTTGACCATGGCATACTTGCAATATGAGGAGTGCTTGGAGAAGCACAATACCACCATGTACTTCTCTTTGGTACTAGTATAAGATAAGCCTAAACCCCTCACTCTATTTCATCTTATCCTCTGTCTTCTTCATCTCAGCCTCTTTCCATTCAAGCTTCAAGCTTTAGCTCCAGGAGAGCCCTTTTTAGGCAAAATCTTCCATCAAAGTCCCTTCTTCAAAACTTTGTATTTTTAGACGATCATCTACCATATTTTAGCCTATCAAGACTTTGAAATAGAGCTTTTCTCTATAACTCACGAGGGTTTTTATTCTCTAACTCACCCGAGCTCCGAGAACTCACCTTTTTGGTTAGAACAAAGTAAGAAATCACTCTTCATAGCATTCATGGATCCTTAGCAAGTAATCATGTTATTTAGCACACAAGTGCTCATCGTCATATTTTTTGAAACGCAAGTCCAACTAAGTTGATTCTTATTTTATGTGAAAGATGATTTAAATCCCTACAACTTTTATTTATATTGTTTTCTCAAATTCCAACAATAAACTATACGAAACTGACTTAAAGTTGTTGGTTGTCCAAAACGAGAGGGTGTTGTCATATAGATATTCGTTCAATATTTTGAGCATAACTTTTAATCTAAAACTCCAAATGAGGTAATTCCCATTTTATTTGAAAGAAAATTCAATTTCCTATAATTTTTGCATTTTATAATTTTCTAATTATGACTAAAAAAACACCAAAAACTAGATCAAAATTGACGCTCGCACAAAAACGGTGAGAATCTTGCAACAGTTCCAGCAAAACCTCTATTACTTTTGATTCCAAACTCCAATTGATCTGATCTTGGACCGGTTCAAAACATAATTCAAATATCTATAACTTCTCTTTATAATTTTTTGCTATTCTCACTTAATCCTTATCAAAATAGAACCCGAAGTTAGGGTTACTATACAGCTGAGATTTGCTAACCGGATACATTAATCCCATCGTAATTTTTTCTTTCAAACTCCAATTAAGCCCCTCTTAGCCTCTTGGAAAGATAACTCAGCAATCTATAATTTCTATTTTGGAATCTTCCTCAATTCATTCATTATCCCTACAATAACCGAGCATGAAGTCAATATTACTAGATATCTTCATCAATGTTTAAAATAGCGATAACGGTAACGTAACGTTTTGCCTTTATTAGGTTATGTCGCATATAGTGTAATGCATAATGTAGGTTACGCAATTTACTATTTATTTAATAAAAATAAATATAAAACTATATAAAATAATCTTTATAAATTGAAAAATAAATTAAAAATTCAAAAAAGAATATATAACCATTTTGTAATACATAATCTATTCTCAATTTTTATTAAATATTACAATAATTTTCACATTTATCTTTATAAATTATTTAAGTCCGCAATCGTAATTCCAGTCATCACCTAAATAAAAAAAATAAGATTACAATTCTTTATTTCAATTCCAATTATTATCATTATTATAATTTATATTTTCAAATATTCAATTTATCCTATTTATAATTATTGATTTCAATTCAGTTAAAAATTCAATAGAATCAACAAATATAATATTTCAGCAACCGTATAGGAACTACAACAAGCGAATAATGAAACAATTGCTAATTAGCAAGTTAGTAATTTCATAAGCTAATAGCTCATTTACGCGAAGCTAATAGCTACGCGTTTCGGAGAACAACTGATTATTAGTTGCTCCGATTTTCGTGCCGAATATCAAGAGGCAATTTTCTTCATTTAAATGGAGTCTCTTCTTTTTTCTTCCTTATTTCATTCGAAGAGATTTCAAGAACTCAAGCGACTAGAGCTCAGGCGACTCAGGCGACCCGATCCATTTCGACTGAATTTCCATCGATTTCTCCAAGATTTCTAAAAAATCAATGGCACCCAAGACCCGTGCTTCTTCACGCGCAGCCTCGCCGTCGGCGACTGGCGCAAGCAGCTGTGGCAGTAGCCGTGGAAGTGGCCGCAGCGGCGAGCCAGTCCACGCCTCGCCCATCGGAGGTAAGAACCTCTACTTTGGGGCTTTTTAGAATATTTAGAGAGTGATTTGGCTCGGTTTTAACCGGCCAATCACTTCTTTTACCGGTGAGATCGCCGTACTCCGGCCAAATAGCTTGGAGAAGAAGGAAAAGATCTCTGATCTTCCTCCACGTGAAGCTATCGCGTTATCTCCGCGTTTTAAACGCGAAGTTATTTTTGCTAACTATCGCGTTCTTTACGCGAGGGTATGATTTAGGTTCGCGTTTGTAAACGCGAAGTTATCCTCCTTAGCTTCACGTTCGTAAACGCGAAGTTATTTCATTTAACCTCGCGCGGAGTTATCCTTAGCTCCGCGTTTTCACACTTAGACAATTTTTCTAATTTCGTAAGAATCTTTTTCTGATTATTTGATTCTCTTCTTGCAGTTGGCTACTCAGTGGATCCAATCTCCCAAGGGCATCACTTCGACTATGGCGGGGGTGTAGACTCAGTCACCCAATTTCGCTTCACCACTGTTCTTGCTTCCTACAAGCCTGGTTTGAGAGAGCGCAAGGAAAAGTTGATCAGATACAGCCCTGCTACTGCACGGAAAATCATAACGGATGCTCCTTTTGAAGCCACGAACCGGGAAGCTTTGGAGAAACCAGCGTTTCTTTTTGGAGATGCAATGGGGCAATCAGACCAGATTCTCTTTGAAGAGGAGTGTATGTGGCTTTACCAATCTGGTGACTTGCTAATATTTCTGCCCAGCATGGAGCGTAGCTACCCCTAGTCTATCTTCAAAAGCTAGCCATGCACCATGAATTAGAGTGGGGGCTGAGTCAGGAATACGATTGTGTCCCTACAGGCAAATTGGGCACACACGGGGCTTACCAAGATGGTCCCATAAGATGTATCACTGGGTTGCTTCCTGGAAGAATCACTAAGGAGCACCCAGTAGGAGAGGTCCCAATTCGCGTACGAACTTTTCTAAGCGAGTTTATGGCGCAAGAAGGCCAATACCCAGCTAATGATTTCAGGATGCCTAGTTGGGTCTACTCTTCTGGCAATATGTGGTGGGCCCACCTTGTCCAATACATGCTAGATTCCCATGAGCCAGTTCTGAGAGAAATTGGTTTATACAAAGCTATCAGAAACGTTCAATTCGGGCTTCCTCAGAGTTCCTATCACTTTTTTGGTCTCCCGGAGATGTACAACCCTGAAACTGGCACTTTCTTTACACCAGTGGATGAGCTGGGACTTGCTCTCCACGAGATGTTTGAAGTGTCCGGGTTGTCAATAGGCGAAGTCCCATATGAAGAGTATATTCCCACCACCGAAGAGCTGAATATGCTAAAGGTGAGGGACGAGCGCATCTACACCACTTACTGGGAGATGATGTGTCATTACAGCATTTGTGCCGACATGGCAGGTGTGCGTAATCAGTGTATTTGTCACAAGAAATGGGCCGATTCCCTTTTTGCCAACCTAAACTCCAAAGATAGTTCGGCAATAGTTCTTGGCTATGCCCCTGTTGATGTCAAGGAGATCGATCGCCGTATTGCTAAAACTTGTGTTATATTTTATACAGCTGAATCCAACGAAGGCGCATTCAACCCTGGTATTGTCTTCAAGAGTTTCCACTACCAAGCTCAGTTCCCAATATCCAACAGAGGTCTCATTGCTAGGTTCTTGATGCTATGGTTAAAGAGATGCGTCGTGCCGTCTTTGCCGAAGGAGGCAATTGCAATGAATGTGGTATATCCCACAGTTCTTCTCGCATATGGCCGACCCTTCGGACTTCTTCCCGCGATGGTATGCAACCTACAAAGGGGGCTACGAGCGCTCTGTAATGATTTTATTTCTGCCGACAAGGGAAAAGGGCAAGGAAAAGGCAAGGAAAAGGAGACTGCCAAGTCGAAGGCTCCAAACCCCAGGGTGGAGATGCCTTACACTTACTTGATGCTGTGGCTCGTCATGCACTGCCCTTCTTTAATGAGTGCGGCCGAACACCCCTCTACTGACAAGCCTTTCCTTGTGGAGCTATATGAACGCTCGACATGGAAAAGTCATTATATGTCGCAAATCCAAAAGACGCTCCGCCATCATCAAAATTACGAGATATTCCGATATTTTCCAGATTTTCCTGGTGGGGAATCGGGTCAAAGTTCAAGGATATTTTGGGAGCGGACAATTTTACCGTCTTATCTTCAGGAGTGTTTTGGTGGCTCCTTAATATCCGACCCAGGCACTTGGTGTATCGTCAAGACACCAAGTGTCATATTGAACCGTACACTCCGAGCCGCTTCGCTCCCCAGTTTGGATATTCCCAACTTAATGTGGGTAACCCGAACAAGAATCTGGATTATGAAGGGAATTTGTACGAGAGCGCCGGCGGCTGGTTCCACTTTGTAGCTGGTGGAACCGAAGCTGAATTCCTCTTGCCTCAGAAGTTGCCAGAGTTAGCAATGACTCTTAGCTGTTGCAAATGCTAACGTGCCTAACTTTTCCATCAATTGGAGTTGTTGTAAGGAAATAGAGGCCTTCTATTTCAGCCGCAAGGGGACTAAAAGAATAAGGGTAAAAGGAATGGACGAATTTCTTGGCGCAGCGATCGATCCATCAGATGTTGACGACTCTGATGATGATGACAATGATGGTGATGAGGATGACGCTGATGCTGGCGGTACTCCTCAAGAATTGGTTCCCTGTCCCCGGAGTCCGACCGAAAAATACCGCGGGATCTCGCAAGAGGGGCCTGTCCAGAAGAAGAATAAATTGGCCCCAGGGTCAATAGTAGTCCCTCAAGAGGTGGCGGTAAAGTTTGCTTTAGATTTGTTGGCTTCAACTCTGCCTTCGGCACCGGCAGAGGAGAGTAGATCTGCTGAAGCTCTAAGAGCTACTGAGGTCCTGACTTCCCTAACTGCAGAATCTGTTGATCATTCCGTGACGCAACCCCTGCGTAGCGAAACGGGTGCGCTCCTGGAAACAACGATGGCTTCCCCTTCCAGTCCGACCACTGGGCTTGTTTCTCCTGGTATGGCTCTTATATTCCATCTTCTGTTCGTTATTCTATGTAACACTATATGTTTGCTTTATGCAGGTGGTCAACCCCACTCGCCGATGCATTCGACTACCAGGGGAGAGTCTGAGGAGAAGGTGGATTATTCTGGCACAACTGGCTCAGCGGGTGGATTAGGAAGTTCTGCAAATGAGTTTGACGCAGACTACTTTATGACAACTCCTCCCTCTATTTCTTCTTCAGTTCCCCCAATTGATGAACTCGGGAGTGATGATAGGACAGAGGTGGTTGTTGCGGCCGCAGCGAAAGAGGCTACCCCATCTCCAAGTCTGCCATCTCCGACACCCAGGGTCTGCTCTGAAGAAACCTTTCCGGTAATCGTTGGCGTGCCCTCTACTCCTCAACCAGCAATATCAATGCCATCTACCATTATGGCTGTTGAGCTGTTGGTGACTCCTCCAGCCCCGAGTCCTCCGTCAACAGGAGATGAAGAAAATTTGAAGTTCTCATTCGAAGCCACTTCTGCCACAGCAGGAGCGTCGGGTGAAGACACACCATCGTCTACCCCTGCTGTTGGCGCTGCCGGAGTGATCTGTACTAATGATGCTTCTCCTCGGGTTTCCAGTTCCGCTAAGTCCATATTGGCTTTACTGGCCTCGCATGTTATGAATCTAATACAGGGACGGGCTTCTTCTTCCTCGGCCCCAACGGACGCCACTCCTCCCTAAGCAACATCATCTTTAGCGCTGCCTACCTTAAATACAGACACTGTGGACCCTCTTGAAGAATTCTTCAACCACAGTGTTAATGACTTTATGCGGTTGCTAAGGAGATGTATCGGGATGATCCTTGACGGAAGAGATTTCTTTAATCTTGGACGTCTAATGTTGTCCAGCTATCTGGATAACATTAAAAGAATTGGGGGACGAGACCGAGCAGCTCCTTACCGGGCCCGACTCGAAGCTTTAGAAGATCAGGTGAATACGCTAAACACAGTTCGCCAAGCGGATGTGGAAGCGATTACTGAATCGAGTCGGTGCATCTTTGGACAGAGATGGTGGCTCGTCAAGAGGAACTGAGGTGCCAAGAGGAAGTTTGGTCTCGGGAGTTAGCAGAACTACGAGCCAGTCAAGAATCAATCCTCAGGGGGTTAGAGATAGTGGACTTTGAGATTGAGGGGAGTCAGGCCGCCATTCTTAGAGCCAGAGGGACCATTGCTAAGGCTTGAGCTATTCTGAAAACCAGTGAGTCTCGGTTAGGAAAATCCGTTAAGAAACGGGAAAAGCTGATTCTTCAAAGGGGACAGCTCGAACAGGAAGGCATAATGAGGAGCCGTACTATTGAAGAATCTCATTAGCAAATGGCCTAGCAACTGGCAATAAACGAAGATGATTTACACCGGCAGGCCCAACGCTCCGTGGAGGAAACTCGTCGTCGAGTGATTGACAAGACGACAAATAAATTGAGACTTCTAGGAGATCCATAACTTTCTTTCATTCTATTCTTTTATTCTTTTTGTAATAAGAACTTGTAATAGAAGAAAGAACTTTACCGATTCTCGGAATTCTTTTGTAAATTCATTCTTTTTGAATAAAGATAACTCTTTTGATTTTTTTTACCTGTCGGCTACAAAATTTGTTTGCACAACAGATAACTTGTCATCAAAATGACTTAGTTGTTTAGGTAAAACAGTCCAAGGCTCATTTGCGTAGCTTAGACTGCTAATACCGAGGTAATCGGGTAAGGATCACTACCTTTCGACAGAGGCGCCTAATTGCGCATGCCTAGAGTTCGATTGGAGGCGGTTCAAAACTCTCATGCGTAACTTGAACTGCACATACTAAGATGATCGGGTCAGGATCATCAGATTTCGGCAGAGGCGCCTAATTGCGCGTGCCTAAGAAGTTCAAGTGCTCATCTGCGTCACTCGAACAAGTGGAGGTGGTTCAAGGCTCTCATGCGTAACTTGAACTGCTCATACCAAGATGATCGGGTCAGGATCATCAGATTTCGGCAGAGGTGCCTAATTGCGCATGCCTAAGTAAGAAGTTCAAGTGCTCATCTGCGTAACTCGAACAAGTGGAGGCGGTTCAAGGCTTTCATGCGTAACTTGAACTGCTCATACCAAGATGATCGGGCCAGGATCATCCGATTTCGGCAGAGGCGCAAAATTGCGCATGCCTAGTTCTTTAAGAAAGAAGTCCAAGTGCTCATCTGCGTAACTCGAACAAGTGGAGGCGGTTCAAGGCTCTCATGCGTAATTTGAACTGCTCATACCAAGATGATCGGGTCAGGATCATCAGATTTCTGCAGAGGCGCCTAATTGCGCATGCCTAGCAAGAAAGAAGTTCAAGTGCTCATCTGCGTAACTTGAACAAGTGGAGGCAGTTCAAGGCTCTCATGCGTAACTTGAACTGCGCACACCAAGATGATCGGGTTAGGATCATCAGATTTCGGCAGAGGCGCTAAATTGCGCATGCCTAGTTTTTTAAGAAAGAAGTCCAAGTGCTCATCTGCGTAATTCGAACAAGTGGGGGGCGGTTCAAGGCTCTCATGCGTAACTTGAACTGCACATACCATGATGATCGGGTCAGGATCATCAAATTTCTGTAGAGGCACCTAATTGCGCATGCCAAGCAAGAAAGAAGTTCAAGTGCTCATCTGCGTAACTTGAATAAGTGGAGGCAGTTCAAGGCTCTCATGCGTAAGTTGAACTGCGCACACCAAGATGATCAGCTTAGGATCATCGGATTTCGGCAGAGGCGCTACATTGTGCATGCCTAGTAAGAAAGAAGTTCAAGTGCTCATCTGCGTAACTTGAACAAGTGGAGGCGGTTCAAGGCTCTCATGCATAACTTGAACTGCTCATACTAAGATGATCGGGTCAGGATCATCGATTTTGGCAGAGGCGCCTAATTGCGCATGCCTAGCAAGAAAGAAGTTCAAGTGCTCATCTGCGTAACTTGAACAAGTGGAGGAGGTTCAAGCCTCCCATGCGTAACTTGAACTGTGCACACCAAGATGACCGGGTTAGGATCATCAGATTTCAGCAAAGGCGCTAAGTTGCGCATGCCTAGTTTTTTAAGAAAGAAGTCCAAGTGCTCATTTGCGTAACTCGAACAAGTGGGGGCGGTTCAAGGCTCTCATGCGTAACTTGAACTGCACATACCAAGATGATCGGGTCAGGATCATCAGATTTCGGCAGAGGCGCCTAATTGCGCATGCCTAGCAAGAAAGAAGTTCAAGTGCTCATCTGCGTAGCTTGAACAAGTGGAGGCGGTTCAAGGCTCTCATGCATAACTTGAATTGCGCACACCAAGATGATCGGGTTAGGATTATCGGATTTCGACAGAGGCGCTAAATTGCGCATGCCCAGCAAGAAAGAAGTTCAAGTGCTCATATGTGTAACTTGAACAAGTGGAGGCGGTTCAAGACTCTCATGCGTAACTTGAACTGTGCACACCAAGATGATCGGGTCAAGATCATTAGATTTCGGCAGAGGCGCCTAATTGCGCATGCCTAGCTTTAAGGAAGAAGTTCAAGTGCTCATCTGCGTAACTTGAACAAGTGGATAGTTATACTCCTTGGGATCTGAACCAGATATGACAGTTACACTGTCATCATTCTGGTTTTGTTTAAGCATAGTATTTCTTCATAAATTTATCGTTGATCGGTATCATCATTCTATCGCCGTTCTGATTCATTAAGCGATAGGCTCTACTCGAGTATACCGTCTCCACAACGAACGGTCCTTCCCACTTGGGTTCAAATTTACCCTTAGTCTTATGGGTTAGAATCATTGGCTTTTTAATAGCCAGAACCAAGTCTCCTTATTGAAAGGTTCTTGGTTTAACGTTCTTATTGAACGTTTGCAAGATTCGGGCTTGATACATCTCAATTTGTTGTTGAGCCCTGAGACGTTTTTCATCTAACGCCTCTAGTTCTTACAATCTTTGTTGATGGCGCTCTTCTGTCGTCATCATTGTGGCTAGGACCACTCTCAATGATGGTATCTGGATTTCAAGAGGCAAGATGGCCTCACTTCCGTAAACCAAAGAGAATGGAGTAGGTTTTGTTGGGGTGCGAACGGTGGTGCGATAAGCCCACAAGCACTCTCCTAACTTTTCGTCCCAGTCTCGTTTATTGGAAGAGCCAAACTTTCGAAGGAGTTTAATGATCATTTTGTTGAAAGTTTCGGCCAACGCATTTGCCGCGGGATTATATGGTGTTGAAGTTACATCTTTGATTCTGAACTTATCACAGAATCTTGAGAATCCCTGGCTAATGAATTGCTGTCCATTATCATGAATGATCTTTCGGGGGACGCCAAAACGGTAAATGACATGATGCTTGATGAACTTAATCACATTTGTCGTTTTCACCTCTCTCATGGCACGGCTTCAGCCCATCTAGAAAAATAATCGGTTATTGTAAGAATAAACCGATGTCCTCTGGATGACGGGGGAGTTATTGGTCCCATGATATCCATTACATATGACTCAAATGGCCAACTAGCAACGGTATTGTGCAAGTACTCTGGGGATTGATGAATAAAATTGGCATGTACTTGGCATGCATGGCACTGTTTAGCGTATGCCATTGCCTCTGTAATCATCTTCAGCCAGTAGTATCCCAGCCTTCTTATACGGTCCCCAAGTTTTGGACCAGGCTGATGAGCTCTACATACTCCATCATGTATTTCCTTCAGCACTTCATCTGCTTCTGCTTTTGATATGCAGCGTAGTAGCAGACCATCGTTTGACTTTTTGTATAAAACTTGAAGTGTACGATCAAAGTAGAATCTTGGGGCCTTCCTCTTTATCGAGGTGGCTTCCTTTGGATCGTCTGGTAGTATCCCATATAAGGCGTAATCTATAAATGGAAATAGCCAATCATGGGGTTCCAAAATTAAGCTAGTCTGGCACACCTCTTTGGTTTGGAATACCGTGTCTGGGTGGAGGAGTTCTCTGCTACCAATAGTGATGATTTTAGCTTCACCCGGTGGGATTGCCAATGTTGCAGCTAACGCAGCAAGAGCATCTGCATAGATGTTCTCATTCCGAGATATATGATAGATATAAAACTGTTCAAAATATCCCGCTAGCTCAATGGCTAGCTGATGATAGGGGATGGTGGCTTCATGTCTGACTTCATACTCACCCGTCATCTGGTTAACGATGAGCTTAGAGTCTCCATATGCCTCTAGATAGTTCACCCCCAGTTGCAGAACCATTTTTAAGCCGATAATGAGCGCGTTGTATTCCGCCACATTATTCGTGCACGGTTCTGTTAATGAGTAACCATTAGGCAGTATATGTTTATATGGGGATATTAGCACAATCCCCACTCCAGCAGTAGATCGCCTGGCAGCACCATCAAAGAACATTTGTCATGGTTGTTCTTTGCTAACTGTGTTGACCTCTGTCGGCTGTTTGGATTTGGACCAGATTGGATGATCTGCTAGGAAATCGGCGATTGCTTGTCCCTTCATGGTTTTTTGAGGGACGAAGTGTATATCATATGGCGATAGCAATAATGCCCATTTCGCCAATCGGCCGTTTAAGGATCCTGGTTTTGTCATTAGGATTTTCAAGGGGTTAACCTGTGATATGATATGTATCGCTTACCCTAAAAGATAGTATCGCATTTTCTGAACAGTGAACACTAGGGCTAAACATTCTTTTTCTATCGGAGTATATCGACGCTCGGCTCCGATCATTGTCCTGCTTAAGTAATAAAGGGTGCGTTCATGGCCATACTCATTATACTGAGTAAGTAATGCTCCTAAAGCATCATCCATGGCCCTTACATATATAAGAAATGGCTGCCTAGGGATCAGTGCCATAAGAACATGAGGTTTAGTAAGGTATTCTTTGAGATCGTCAAACGCTTGTTGACATGCCTCATCCCATACGAAAGAAACCCCTTTTTTCATGAGTCTAGAGAATGGCTGGCATCTCCCTGATAGATTGGAGATGAAGCACCGGATGTAGGCTAACTTTCCTTGTAACCCCCTTAATTCCTTAAGATTGCCGGGCGGTGGCATTTCATTAATTGCTTTCACCTTTTCGGGATCAAGGAAAATTCCTTTTGAGGTTATTGTGAATCCAAGGAATTTTCTGCTGGACACCCCCATATAAGACTTAGTGGGATTCATCTTTTATCTTCACGAAAATAGCGTTGCTGGTCCGCTTTTTCTTTTGACCCCCTGCGGAAGTCCACTGTTCATCCTGTAGTAAATCAGGATGGACTCACATGATTTTCCTTTTTGAGTTGTTCCGGGGACAAGTCCTTCTTGAGCCTTATTGTGCGGGTTATGGTTTTTCGTAACCAGCTTCCCCCTTGGAATTGGGGTCACCCCTGCGGGGAACTCATGGGTTCCAACCACTATGGTTGCCATATTGGCAGTGATCTTCTTTTGTTTCTCTTTAAGCGTCAGAACTCCAGCTTCTATCAGTGCTTGGATTTTGTTCTTTAGAGAGTAACAATCTCTAGTAGGGTGCCCAATATTCCGGTGGTAGAGACAATAGTTGGAGCCGTTGGTCTTACCAGCGTCCTCCAATTTTCTATTCTCCGGAAGTTTCAACATTCCCTTCCTAAGGTGGAGGTGAAAGAGAGTAGGCGTCTGTTCCGCCTTGAAAGTATAGGTCCTCTCCTATTGAGGCCTATTTTGCCTTACGCCTTTTTGATTTTGGGGCTTTGGGCTCAACGGATTTGTCTTTTGTGGAGCTGCCTCTGATACCATTGCCGCTTTACCTTTATTTTTATTGTTATTTTGGACATATGGCCTACTACTTCCAGTACTTCTTGATCCACGATACTCTTCAACTCGACGAATCAAATCTTCAGCTTGCTCTCCTTGCCTAAGCAAATCTTTACATGTCTTAGACTCTACGACCCCCATTTTTAGGAGCACATTAGTCTTCAAATTATATCGACATGTCTCGACTAGAGTTTCCTGGACCATTCCGTATTTACAATGTACGGACTTCTCCCGAAACCTTTCTATGAAATCTTTTACTGTTTCTTGTTCCCCTTGTTTAGTTGCAAGGAGGGAATGAACCGTAATTTCGGAATCATCCTCAAAGAAATGCGAGAGAAATAGTTTCTCAATATTAAACCAGGTATTAATAGTACCTGGGGGCAGTTGCATAAACCAAGTAAAGGCAAGCCCTCGCAAGGTACTTGCGAATACCTTGGTCATTATTGGGTCATTGCCCATCAAATTCCTGCTTGGTATAAGAAATAGTAAATATGTTGACTGGGAGACCCTTTCCCGTCATACAGCTCAAGTTTGAGCGGTTTATATTTATGAGGGTATGGTACCATATCCCATTCGGGTGGATATGGTCTTAAGACCCCCGATTCTTTCAACTCCTTTTTGTGCATTAGCGCTTCAAGTTGATTTTGCAATTTCTCAATTTTCTCTTCATGTGGATCATGAAAAGAATATTTGTCCTCCTCCTCATGTGTTGAGTGGGCTCTTTCATCTTTATCTTCCTCGTTCTGTTTGTTGAACAAGGTTTCTTTTTTTTTCTTAGCATTATCCTTGTTAGCGGTGAAAATTTCTAAGTAAAATAGGATTTTCCACAACATAACGCGGAGATAATCTATAACTCCGCGTCTGGCTATTTTTAGCCTCGCGTTGAGTAAAACGCGGAGATGATCAATAGCTCCGCATTAGCTCAGTATTTTGGTTATTTAGCGCCGCATTTTGATGCGATTAAAGCTCCGCGTGAGCAGATAACCAGAATCTCAAATTGATTGAGATTATAATTTGGGCTTATCCAAATACCAAAATCAAGTCCAATCAGAATTCTAAATCAAGAAATTTAAATCAATATTAAATATTTGATTGGAATCCTTGATGAGAGCAAATTCTATTTAGATAGAAACTCTCAAATCTTCCTGGGGCTATAAATACCATCCTGGTGAAACCCTAGGGGTCTTTTTCCTTTTTTTGGATTCGGCAAGTCTTATTTTTGATCCTTAGGCAATTCAAGTACGCGAGAGAGCCTTGAAGCCTTTGGTGATCATCTTCTTTTCTGCATCTTAGAGAATTCAAGTTACGCATAGAGCCTTGAGTTCGAGAAAGACCAGAGAAGACCGTCTACAGTCGGCCGATATCTTCAAGAGAGAAGAGCTTGACATTCGATCATTCAAAGGAGCTGCTTGACAGATCCCACGCCACAGATCCCACACATATTGTAAAAGAGAGAGATTGAAATATAAAATCCTCTCATTTGTTCTTATTTATATCTTGTTCACTTTCTTTGTAATCCAAGCTGTATTCGATGGAAGGAAGCAAAGAAACTTTTGCGGCAAACAAACTGGCGACCACAGTGGGAGCCATCTCTTTCACTGATGAAGAGATTGTGGCGCAATCGGACGTTGGCATGATCGGATCCGAAGTAGACACGCTGATCGTTGAAATCGACCAGCAGAAGTATGAGGAGTTCCTCACTTCTGAATCAGGTAACTTGGATGAGACACGACACTATCGTCGCATGTACTCCAATACCCGAGAAACGGGTAGAAAGGTATCCACCGAGATATAGGGATCCTTGGAGACTGCGGCTATAGGGCTGGAGTTCACACAAGAAATCCTAGTAGAAGATGAGCTTCCGACTGCCGAAGAAGACCTGGGGACTGGATTGACCAGAACCCAACTCCGAAACAGGAATCGGAGAGCGAGGCGCAAAGCCCTCAAAGCCCACCTTGGACGTGGAGCTAACACCAGAGGACGCGAGGCTATGGTCCCTCGCAAACTGGCTTGCGCTAATCGCTAGACCAGTCGCTATTGCGTTAAACGCGAAGTTATAACTTGCCTTAAAACAAGGAAAAGTCAGCATGTGATATTCCATGCGAGGCTATAGCCGAGCTTAGCGAGAGATGCGAAGCTAGCGAAGTTTGCGTTAGTCGCAAAATATCTGACACTCGCAAAAGACGAGAGTATAATAATTCTTTAAAGCCAGCGTGTGATTTTCCAAGCGGGACTAATACTAAGCCAAGCGAGAGACGCGAGGCTACTTGTGAGAAACGCAAGACTTCTGACACTCGCGAGAAACGCGAGTATAAAAGTTCTTTAAACCCAGCGTATGATTCTCCGCGCGAGGCTGATACTGAGCCAAGTAAGAAACGCGAAGCCAGTAATACTTGCGAGAAACGCAAGATATCTAATACTCGCGAGGAACGCGAAGATGATTGGCAAATTGTTGTCAGTCGAAGAAATCGCACGAGATGCGAAATTATGACTTGTGATAACCACAAGAGTAAGCCACTGTATAGAAATTTTATTCCACGTGAGGCTAAGATTACAGAAGAGAAACTTCTAAAAACACGCCAAGCCAGCATAAAATGCGAGGCTAGCATAGTTGAACGCAGAGCTACTCTTCAGGCCCGTAATACAAAATGCGGGGCTATCTCTAAGCTTCGCGTAGATCAACCTGACTGGAGAATAAGAGCCGATCCTCGCATCATTAGATCAGAACTGGACTCCGGTAGTCCTAAGAAGCTTCAGTGGGTTCCTAGACCCTCTCAAAAGTTGGATGGGTCTCACGACTCCATGGCTAAAGGTGCTGATCTCAGGGAGTATCTGTCCAAGAAGAGAGGCATCGACCAACTTCAAGCTGAACCTGCCTATCATTGCCAGCAGCTTATGACGGCAGTATTTGCTATGATAGACAACTGCACCTGCAGCAAGAGCAGGGTATCTGTGTTTGATCGATTAACCGAGTCAGACAAGAACCCTACTAAAAGGCCAAAGATGCTTCCCTAAAACAATGGAGAGCTGTAGCCTCTAATATGGTGGGAAAAGGGAAGAAAATTGTAGAGACGGATGATGATTCAGAATCAAGTGATGAAGAACCTTATCATCTCACTCGACTAAAATCAGGAGCCGTCCCGCCTCGAAATTATAAGAGGCTTGCAAAGGGTTCTTACGACGAGAACAGTGATAATTCAGCCATAGCCTCGCCTCGTTCCTCCGCGTTGTCTCGACTACAGAAGTCAGTATCGCACATGGTGGATAAGTCTGACGACATCAATCAGAGATTTGAAGCTCAAGAAAGAATGATTCGCTAGCAACAAAAGACGATTGAAGACCTTAAAGTCATGCTATCGAGATTTGTTGAGGATAATGCCAAAAAGGGCAAAGAAACTCCAAACGAAGAAGAACAGGAGGAGAAAGCCCACTCGATGCACGAGGACGAGGATAGATTCTCTTTTCATGATCCACATGGAGAAAAGATAGAAAAATTACAGAGTCAACTCGAAGCGCTGATGCATAAAAAGGAGTTGAAAGAAGCAGGGGTCTCAAGACCGTATCCTCCTGAATGGGATATGGTATCTTACCCACAGAAGTATAAGCCGCTCAAGTTAGAGCCGTATGACGGGAAGGGATCACCCAGTCAGCACATATATTACTTCTTGTCCCAAGCAAGACATTTGATGGGTAATGACCCAATCATGACCAAAGTATTTGCAAGTACTTTGAGAGGGCCTGCCTTTACTTGGTTCATGCAGTTGCCCCCAGGTACTATTAATACCTGGTTAGATATAGAGAAATTATTTCTCTCACGTTTCTTCGAGGATGATACCGAGATTACGGTTCATTCCCTCCTTGCAACTAGACAAGGGGAACAGGAAACGGTAAAAGAATTTATAGAAAGGTTCCGAGAGAAGTCCGTGCATTGCAAACACGGAATGGTCCAGGAAACTCTTATCGGAACTTGTCAACACAATCTTAAGACCAATGTGCTCCTAAAAATGGGGGCCGTAGAGTCTAAGACATGGAGGGATTTGCTCAAACAAGGAGAGCAAGCTGAGGACTTGATTCGTCGAGTCGAAAAATCTCGTGGATCAAGAAGTGCTGGGGGTAGTAAGTCAAATACCCAAAATAGCAGCAATAAGAATAAAGGAAAAGTAGTGATGGCATCAGAAGCTGCTCCTCAGAAGTCAAATCCTCCACCAAAGCCAAAGCCCCAAAATCAGTAGGGCTCAAGGCAAAATAGACCACTGCAGGAGAGAAATTATACTTTCAAGACGGAACAGACGCCTATCCTCTTTTACCTACTACAGAAGAAGGGAATGTTAAAACTTCCGGAGAATAAGAAGCCAGAAGACGCTGGCAAGACCAAAGATCCCAACTACTGTCTCTATCACCGGAATGTTGGGCACCCTAATAGGGATTGTTTTTCCCTTAAGAACAGAATCCAAGCAGTAATAGAAGCTGGAGTTCTGACGCTTAAGGAAGAGCAGAAGAAGGTCACTGCCAATATGACAACCATAGTAGTTGGAACCCATGAGTTCCCTGCAGGAGCGACCCCAATCCCAAAAGGTAAGATGGTTACGAAGAACCTTGATTCTCACAACAAAGCCCAAGAAGGACTTGTCCTTGTAACAACCCAAAAGGGGAAAGTTATAAGGGTTCATCCCGATTTGTTAGAAGATGAATAGTGGACTAATACAGGGGGTCAGGGGAAGAAGCGGACTGTTAATGCCATTTCCGCAGAAGTAAAGGAAGAATATATGGCTTCGGAAGCCTTCACAGTTTCTGAAAAAGAGCCCGAAACTATGGACACTCATCAAGATGGGGCAGGCCCTTCCGATACTTAGTTTGGGAAGACATATCTCAAGGACTACACCAGAGTAGATCCAAAAGACATATATGCGGAACTTGCAAAACCCGCAAAGTTAAAAGGATTTCGTTTCCAGAAGAATCCTATTAGAGAGGAAGGAGCCAAGGAGACTACCTTCAAATTTTACATAATTGCTCAGCTGGCCAACATTCCGGCAAGAGTAACGCTTTATGAATTGTTGAGATTATCAAAATCAACACGCGAAGCGTTAAGAGAGGCCTTGGCAGACTCTGAGTCATTCTTAGCTCAGATAGTCGAGCCGGCCAATGAAGAACATGACTCTTGCCCCTGTTGTCACCAAGTGAGGAGGCAGGTCCCACAAATTATTTTCTCTCCAGAAGATATGCAGGTGAGGAATATAAAGCATAACAGGCCTTTATATTTCACCGGATATGTCAGATCCACGAAGGTGGACCGAATTCAGATCGATCAGGGTTCTGTGCTAAGTGTCGTACCTAGAAGGTTGATGCAACTGTTAGAGATTTCCCTCCATCGTCTGACACCAACCAATACAATGATATACAGGTTTAATACCAATAATAGCCGTCCCCTCGGAAAAATCCGACTCCGATGTCAAATCGGGGATTTAAGGACAGAGGCTACATGCTATGTTATTGATGCAGATACCTCCTACAACATTTTATTGGGACGACCTTGGATCCATGCTTACATGATAGTTCCTTCAACTCTCCACCAATGCATAAAGTATTGCGATAAAGAAGGAGAGGTCTGGACACTAGTTGCAGATAAGCAACCATTCAAAGGGTTGGAGAATCACTTCACAGATGCTGCACTTTATAAACCAGCCCATGAAGTCTCCAATGACAATCCTAGCGAACCTCCAAAGCCCGATGACAGTGGCAATGAAGCCGACACTGAATACGAGCTTCCTGGAGAAGATGATAGGGGTGATTATGAAATCAACCCTCACTTAGATTTTAGTTTGAGTCTTGATAATATAGTGGATGCAATAGAGAGTGAATGTGTTATTAATGACGATATAAAGTTAGTCTACGAGCATGCTGTAGCTACTGAGTCTGAACCCTCTTGTACTTCCACTGAAGTGGATGACCCATCCGAACTTGAAGTTCTGGCGGCATACCATTTGCCCCTTAGGTTATCCCTCCTCTCCCAAACAAGGATAGCTGAGGAACAAGGACACTTCTTTGAAGTACCTCTTCGACAGAAGTCTCAAAGGCCAATTATGTTCGGCAGGGTAATTACGTCACCCTGACGAAGATAAAGCAGTGAAAGTGATGAACAAACATCACCCCAATTTCACTTGTATGAACAGAAATCCTGGCAAATGATGGAGAAGATGGGTTATAATTTTACCCAGAAACTGGAATTAAACTTTGGGAAAGGACGACGGAATCTTATACCCTAGTTCAGACCGAGAGAAAAGAGCCCTGATTATTATCAGAAGACCCGTAGGGGGTTGGGCTATGTATCTACTCCTCCCTCATCACCCTCTGGACAAGAAAAGAGTTCTTCGGCCAAGGAAGATACATCTTCACCCAATCATGACTCAGATATAAGTATCGGTGCCTGGTTTCAGTCCTTGACGGCCAATATGGTTTCAGCCGCACCAGAAAGTGACGAGGAACCAATATATGTCCAAGATGATTCCTGGGCTAAGCATATGGATACTATCTAGGATGTCTGCTTTGAACAGCGTGACCCGCCCATGGAAGATAAATTGATACAAGTCAACATGGGAACGGAAGAAAATCCGAAATCCATCTTCATAAGCGACACGCTAACCCCATTGGAAAAGGAGGAACTTATATCTCTTATTAAAGAATATATAGACGTGTTCGCATGGAATTATGAAGACATGCCTGGGCTTGACCCTCAAATTGCCACATACCGGTTAAATATAAAAGAAGATTCCAAACCTGTTAAATAACAACAGAGGCGTTTTCGACCGGAATTGATGGAGGCAATAGTTGCTGAGGTCAACAAGCTTATAAAGTCAGGATTTATCCGTGAGGAACAACATCCTGACTGGGTGGCTAATATAGTGCCGGTTCGCAAGAAGAACGGCAAAATCCGGATATGCATCGATTTTAGAGATCTGAACGCTGCATGTCCTAAGGACAAATTTCCACTCCCCATCACCGACGTAATGATAGACAATACTTGTGGTTATGAGAGGATGTCCTTTATGGATGGTTTCTCAGGATATAACCAAATTAAGATGCACCCGGATGGTGAAAAGCATACAGCTTTTAGAACATCGCTGGGGGTATACTGCTACACGGTGATGCCATTTGGGCTGAAGAATGTCGGTGCTACCTACCAACGTGCGATGAGCACTATATTCAAAGAACATCCATGCAAAATGGTAGAATGTTACGTGGATGACTTGGCGGTCAAAAATAAAAATAAAGAGGACCATCTTCAGGACTTAAGAATGATCTTCGATCTCATGAGGAAATATCATTTGAAGATGAATCCCACTAAGTCATTTATGGGGGTGTCAAGTGGGAAATTCCTTGGGTTCATAATAACTTCAAAAGGAATTTTCCTCGACCCTGAAAAGGTAAAAGCCATTAGCGAGATGCGGCGTCCCTGCAACCTTAAAGAATTGAGGGGGTTACAAGGAAAGCTCGCCTATATTCAGCGCTTCATTTCCAACTTATCTGGGCGATGCCAGCCGTTCTCTCGACTCATGAAGAAGGGAGTTTCTTTTGTATGGGATGAGGCATGTTAACAGGCCTTTGATGACCTCAAAGAATACCTCACCAAACCTCCCGTTCTTATGGCACCAGTCCCTGGGCAGCCCTTCCTTATTTATGTAAGGGCCATGGATAATGCCTTAGGAGCATTACTTGCTCAATATAATGAGCACGGCCATGAACATACCCTCTATTATTTAAGCCGAACAATGATCGGGGCCAAACAGCGGCATACCCCAATTGAAAAGGAATGTTTAGCCCTAGTGTTCGCTGTTCAGAAAATGCGACACTATCTTTCGGGGCAAACAATTCATGTCATATCACGGGTTAATCCCCTGAAAATTCTGATGACAAAGCCGGGATCCTTAAATGGCCGGTTCGCGAAATGGGCATTATTGCTATCGCCATATGATATGCATTTCGCCCCTCAAAAGCCACGAAGGAACAAGCAATCGCCGATTTTCTTGCAGACCATCCAATTTGGTCCAATACCAAACAGACGTCAGAGGTCAACACAGTTAGCAAGGAACAACCATGGCAGATGTTCTTTGATGGTGCTGCTAGACGATCTGCTGCTGGAGTGGGGGTTGTGCTGATATCTCCACATAAACATATATTGCCTAACGGTTACTCATTAACAGAACCGTGCACGAATAATGTCGCTGAATACAATGCGCTCATTATCGGCTTGAAAATGGCTCTACAACTGGGGGTGAACTATTTAGAGGCATATGGAGACTCTAAACTCATCGTCAATCAGATGACGGGCGAGTATAAAGTCAGACATGAAGCCCTCATCCCCTATCATCAGCTAGCCACTGAACTAGCAGGGTACTTTGAGCAATTTTATATCTCTCATATATCTCGGAATGAGAATGTATATGCAGATGCCCTTTCCGCATTAGCAGCAATATTGGCGATCCCGCCAGGTGAAGCTAAAAGCATCACCATTGGAAGCAGAGAGCTCCTCCATCTAGACACTGTTCTTCAAAATAAAGAAATATGCCAGACAGGCTTAATTCTGGAGCCCCGTGATTGGCGATTTTCGCTTGTGAATTATGCTTTACATGGGATATTACCAGAAGATCCAAAGGAAGCCACCTCGATAAAGAGGAAGGCCCAGAGATTTTATTATGACCATAAACTTCAGACTTTATATAGAAAGTTGAGAGATGGTCTGCTGCTACGCTGCATATCAAAAGCAGAAGCAGAAGAAGTACTGAAAGAGACACATGATGGAGTATGTAGAGCTCATCCGCCCGGTCCAAAACTCGGAGACCGCATAAGAAGGCTGGGATACTACTGGCGGAACATGATTACGAAAGCAATGACATACGCTAAACGGTGCCATGCATGCCAAGTACATGCCAATTTTATTCATCAACCCCCAGAATACTTGCACAATACTGTTGTTAGTTGGCCATTTGAGGCATGGAGAATGGATATTGTGGGGCCTATAACTCCCCCGTCATCCAGAGGACATCGGTTTATTCTTGCAATAACCGATTATTTTTCAAAATGGGCCGAAGCTGTGCCCATGAAAGAGGTGAAAATAACAGATGTGATCAAGTTCATCAAGCATCATGTCATTTACCGTTTTGGTATCCCCCGACGAATCATTCGTGATAATGGTCCGCATTTCATCAGTCAGGGATTCTCCAGGTTCTGCAATAAGTTCAGAATCAAAGATATTGCTTCAACACCATATAACCCCACAGCTAATGGGTTGGCCGAAGCCTTCAACAAGACGATTATTAAACTCCTTCGGAAGTTCGTCTCTTCTAATAAACGAGATTGGGATGAAAAGCTAGGAGAGTGCCTGTCGGCTTATCGCACCACTGTTCGCACCCCTACAAAAGCTACCCCATTCTCTTTGGTCTATGGAAGTGAGGCCGTCTTGCATCTCGAAATCTAGATACCTTCATTAAGGGTGGCTTTAGCCACAAAGATGATGACAGAAGAGCGCCACCAACAAAGATTGAAAGAACTAGAGGCGTTGAATGAAAAGCGTCTCAGGGCTCAACAACAAATTGAGTTGTATCAAGCCCGAATCTCACAAACGTTCAATAAGAACGTTAAACCAAGGACGTTTAAACAAGGAGATTTGGTTCTGGCCGTTAAAAGGCCAATGGTGCTAACCCACAAGACTAAGGGTAAATTTGAACCCAAGTGGGAAGGACCGTTTGTTGTGGAGACAGTATACTCCAGTAGAGCCTATCGCTTAATGAATCAAAATGGCGACAAGATGATGATGCCGATCAATGGTAAATTTTTGAAGAAATACTATTCTTAGTATCCCTGGAGGTACGCGTCTCCCTTCTCTTAGGAATGCGCAGTTGAGCGCCTCTGACCTAAAACCTGGTGTGCCCAGTTTTCAAGTTTGAACAGCCTCCAGTCTTTTCTTAGGCATGCACAGTTGAGTGCCTCTGACCTAAACCTGGTGTGCCCAGTTCTCAAGTTTGAACAGCCTCCAGTCTTTTCTTAGGCATGCGCAGTTGAGCACCTCTGACCTAAAACCTGGTGTGTCTGGTTCTCAAGTTTGAACCGCCTTCAATCTTTTCTTAGGCATGCGCAGTTGAGCGCCTCTGACCTAAAACCTGGTATGCCCAGTTCTCAAGTTTGAACAGCCTCCAATCTTTTCTTAGGCATGCGCAGTTGAGCGCCTCTAGCCTAAACCTGGTGTTCCCAGTTCTCAAGTTTGAACAGCCTCCAGTCTTTTCTTAGGCATGCGCAGTTGAGCGCCTCTGACCTAGACCTGGTGTGCCCAGTTCAAGTTACGCGAGAGAGGCTTGAACCGCCTCCAATCATTCTCTTAGGCATGCACAGTTGAGCGCCTCTGACCTAAAACCTGGTGTGCCCAGTTCTCAAGTTTGAACAGCCTCCAGTATTCTTTTAGGCATGCACAATTGAGCGTCTCTGACCTAAATTTGGTGTGCCCAGTTCAAGTTACGTGAGAGAGCCTTGAACCACCTCCAATCTTCTTCTTAGGCATGCGCAGTTGAGCGCCTCTGACCTAAACCTGGTGTGCCCAGTTCTCAAGTTTGAACTGCCTCCAGTGTTTTCTTAGGCATGTGCAGTTGAGCGCCTCTGACCTAAATCTGATGAATTACCCAGCGCCGACTAGGCAATGGGGAAAGAACCAGTTTCTCACCAACCCCTTCATACTGGGGGTAAAAAGTATGAATTACCCAACGCTGATAAGGCAAAGGGAAGAAGAAAAATTTGGCATGTAAGCCCAAACAAAATTCTCGATAATTCACCATGTTGAGGGGATAACGTGGCTAGCCCAACTCAAACGGTAGTTGGTAAAGGCTAATCAAATCCGTTGATAGCTGGGGGTTTGCTAAAAATTCCATAAACCCTATTGATAAGTATCATATATTGTATTTTTCCTCCCATACTTTATCTATTTTTGTATATAAATAAATGCTATTTGGGTATTTTTAGTATCTTTTTCAGGTAATCCGATTCGTACAAGGAGAGGGCATGAAATCAGAGTTGGAGTCGAAAATCAGAATTCGAAAAGTTTCTAAAGTGGGCAAGACTACGAGACTACGATGCTACAGAGACCAAAAGACGAATACAGTCAAGAATAATAAATATAAAAGACAAGAGATCGACTTTGAAAAAGCTTCACAAAATTTGGACCAAGTTTGATCGCTATTTATCGGTTTGACCAGCTAATTGGCGGCTCAATATGGGCCCCATCCGCCGAGATTTTTCTCGTGGCTTCGTTGTAATTTTTTAGTTTTCCATTTGTGCTAGAATTAGGGTTTCATTTCCGAAGCCTATATATTGGCCTATCCTTGTATTCTAAAAAGGGGATCCTGAAGTTTTGTACTCGTTTTTCATTAATAAAATTAAGGTTTTGCTGAAGGGATGGTGGCCACAATACCGTGCTCCAGAGGTAAACCATTACTTTTAGTTATTTATTGCTTTCTAGATTAGATTTATTTGCTTTCATGAATAAATATTTGATTGTGCTTATTAGGAATACGAGTAGCTAATTTTCTTTAGCCCTAGGATATAGATGAAGTTAGTTTAATAGATCTAATATGGATTTATCTCATCTTCTTCCTAAAAAGAAATAAAATTATGATTTTTCTATAAATAAATAAAAGATGGAGTTCACAAATCATAATTCTTTGATAGATTATGCTTAATTAATATTTTGATAATCTATGCTTAGATGAAGTTTGGAATTCTTATTCTTTGTTTGCTTTTAGAATTTTCAATAGAGATTTTTCTATTAATAAATTGACTTGAATAAACTTGTAAATCTTATTTCTTTGATAGGTTATACTTGAATTAGGTTTCTTGATAGCCTATGCTTAGATTAGGGTTTGAAGTTTATTTCTTTTCTTTTGTTTATGAGATTTTCTACTTGATATGATTTGTTTTTAAGAAAAGCGTTTTCTTTGATGGTCTATACTTGCACATCACTTGATAGGTCATACTTAGGGGCACTCGATTAAAATCAAATTAAAAAGATCACCTTTTTAATATGTTGCTTAACCGTGCATAATTAAAAAGATAGGAAGAAAGAGATAATTCTCTGTTAGGCTATTATTCTAATGGATTCGAAACCCTAGGCTAATCTTTAGAACTTAGAACTAATCTTCTCTCAAATTTAGAAACTCTTAGTTAATCCACTAGAACTGAAGAAATAGTGAGAAAACGCAAAACACCCTAGATCCCTGTGGGACGACCTGTACAGCGCTACACCGATACTGTGCGCTTGCAGTAAATATATCACATCACCTGTCATGTTAAACTCTTACCTCTGATAGTATAATTCGGAAAACTGTACCTAAACAACTAAATCATTTTGATGACAAGTTATCTGTTATGCAAACAAATTCTGTAGCCAGCAGGTAAAAGAATCAAATGATTATCTTTATTTTCATCAAGAAAAGAATGAAGCTATAAAAATTCTTTCTTTTATTACAAGTTGTTATTACAAACAAAATGAAGAATAAAAAAAATAGAAGAAAAACTATGGATCTCCTAGATGCTTCAGCTTATTCATTGCCTCGTCGATCACCCGATGACGAGTTGCTTCTATGGAGTGTTGAGCCTGCTGAAGTAAGACATCGTCATTTATTGTAAGTTGATGAGACAGACGTTGACGAGAGTCTTCTATAGCACGGCTTCTTATTCCCTCCTCCTGCTCAACCTGCCCCCGTTGAAGAATTAGTGCTTCCTGCTTCTTAACGGATTCCCCTAATTTAAGCTCGTTGGCTACTACAACCGTCCGAGCTTTAGCAATGGTCTCCTGGGCTCTAAGGATTTCGGCCTGACTTCCCCTAATTTCAGAGTCCACTGTCTCCAAACTTTTAAAGAATGGACTCCCGACTAGCTTGAAGCTCTGCCAACTCCTGAGACCATACTTCTTTCTGTTGTATCAGCTCTTCTCGACGCGTCGTCAATTCCACCCAAAGCCGCGCCATCTCTATTGCAGTAATCGCTTCCATGTCTGCTTGGCGAACATTATTTAGCGTGTTCACATGCTCTTCTAAGGCATTAAAGCGGGCCCGGTAGGGAGCTGCTCGGTCCTGTCCCCCGACTCTTTCAATATTGTCTAAATAGATAGATAACATTGGACGACCGAGACTGAAGAAATCCGTGCCGTCAGAGATCATCTCGATGCATCTTCTGAGCAACCACATAAAGTCATTAACGCTATAGTTGAAGAGCTCCTCAAAATGATTCACGGCGCCTGTATTCAAAACAGGCAGCGTTAAAGAGGATGTCGCTGGAGGAAGAGCGGTACCCACTGGAATTGAAGAAGAAGAAGCTTGTCTCTGCACCAGGTTCATGATATGTGGAGCTAGTAAGGCCAATGCAGATCTGGTAGAGCTGGGAACCTGAGGAGAAGCAGCGCTAGAACAGATCACCTGGGTAGCGCCACCGACAGGAGAAGAGGAGGGAGTATTTCCACCAGAAGCTCCTCCAGTGGCAGAAGTAGCTTCAAATGAGAACCTCAAGTTTTCCTCATCCCCTGCAGGAAGACTTGGGGCAGGAGGAGTTGCAGATGTCTCAGTAGCCACGATAACAGATGATGTTAGAATCGCTGACTGAGGAGCAGAAGGTGCACCAAGGACCACTGAAAAGGTCTCAGTGGAACAGACCGGTGGTGTTGGAGACAGCATACTTGGAGACGGTGTGGCCTCTTTTGCAGCGGCCGCAATAACAACTTCTGTTCTTTCATCACTCCCAAGTTCATCAATGGGAGGAATTGATGAGGGAACTGGACATGTGGTCGGCGTGAAATAATCAGTGTCGAACTCGCCGGCAGAGCTATCCAAACCGCCCACTGAGCCAGTAGCGCCCGAATAGTCCACCCTGTCATCGGACTCCACCTGGGTAGTCGAGTGCATTGGCGAGAGGAGCTGACCGCCTGCATCAAGAAACAAGCAAATGGTGTTATGCATAATGATAGAATAAAATAACAGACAAAAGACAGAATATTAAGAGTCATATCTGGAGATACAAGTCCAGTTGTCGGACTTGAAGGGGGAGCTGCCATCGTTTCCAACAGCGTACCCGTCTCGTTACCAAGCGGTTGCGCCACAGGTTGTACAAGGGGTTCTACGGTCGGAGGAGCCGGAACCTCGGGAACACTTGGAGCTCCAACAGGTCCACTCTCCCCTGCCGACGCTGGAGGTAGAGCTGAAGCTAGCAGGTCTGAAGCAAGTTTGATAGCCACTTCTTGGGGGGCTATTAAAGTTCCCGGAGCCAGCTTCTGCCTCTTGGCAGGCCTTTTCTTTAAGGTACCGGGGCATTTGAGAGTCGGGCTCTGGGGACGAATGACAACAGGTTGGGGAGCATCGCCAACATCAGGGTTGTCATCATTATTATTATCATCATCATCGCCAGACTCGCTGACGTCTGACGGTTCGGCTGCAGCGCCAAGAATTCTTCCATTCCTTTTATCCTTACTCTTGAAGCACCCTGGTAGCTAATGTAGAAAGCCTCAATCTCCTTGCAACAGTTTCGATTGATGGAGAAGTGAGGCACGTCTGCATTTGCAATGCGATACCATGTGCAAAAGCTGAGAGTTATAACCAGTTCTGGCAACTTCTGGGACAGGGTGAATTCAGCTCCGGTCCCGCCAGCTGCGAAATGAAACCAGCCGTGGGCACCCTCGTACAAATTCCCCTCATAGGCAAAACTCCTACTTGGATTACCCACATAGAGTTGGGAATATCCAAATTGGCAAGCAAAACGACTCGGGATGTACGGTTCGATAAGACATTTACTGTCTTGACGGTATACCAGATGCTCGGGCCGAATATTGAGAAGCCACCAGAAAGCTCCTGAGGATAAGGTAGTAAAATTGTTTGCTCCTGCAATATCGTTCAATTTCAATCCGTATCCTCCACCAGAAAAGTCAGGGAAGCACCTGAAAATCTCATAGTTCTGGTGTTGCCAGAGAGTCTTACGGATTTGAGACATGTAGTAGTGCTTCCATGAAGAGCGCTCGTACAGCTCCACGAAGAAGCACTTGTCACCTGAGCGACGTGAAGCAACACTAATTAGAGAAGGGCAGTGCATTATGAGCCATGCCATAAGATAAGTGTAAGGAAGCTCCACCCTAGGGTTCAGAGTCTTCACTTGAGCGATCTCCTTCGACTTGCCTTTCCCTTTCCTTTGCCCTTATCGGCAGGGATAAAGTCATTGCAAAGTATTCGCAATCCATGCTGTAGATTGCACACCATAGCGGGAAGAAGTCCGAAAGGTCGGCCATATGCGAGGAGAACTGCAGGATATACCACAGTCATTGCAATTGCCTCTTTTGGCAATGACGGCACGACACATCTCTTTAGCCACAGCGTTAAGAATCCAACAATAAGGCCCCTGTTGGACACCAGGGACTGGGCCTGATAATGGTAACTCTTGAAAGAGATACCAGGACCAAATCCACCTTCATTGGATTCAGTGGTATAAAATAATGCCGGGTCTTGGCAATACGACGCTCAATCTCTGTGATGTAGACAGGAGTGTGGCCATGGACAGTCGTTGAACTATCCTTAGAATTCAAATTGGCGAAGAGGTAATCATCCCAGTTCTTGTAGCCGATACCTTGATTACGCACACCTGCTAAGTCAGCACAGATGCGGTAGTGGCACATCATCTCCCAGTATGTGGCATAGATGCGCTCATCCTTCGCCAGTAGCATGTTCAACTCCTCAGTGGTGGGGATATACTCCTCATAGGGGACTTCGCCCATTGAGAGCCCAGAGACTTCAAACATCTTGTGGAGAGCAAACCCTAGATCACCCACTAGTGTAAAAAGAGTGCAGGTTTCGGGATTGTACATCTCCAGAAAGCAGAAGAAATGATAAGCACTCTGAGGGAACCCAAATTGAACGTTTCTGATGGCCTTATACAAGCCAATCTCCTTCAGAATGGGTTCATGGGAATCCAATATGTACTGAACGAGGCGGGCCCACCACATGTTGCCAGAAGAATAAACCCAGCCAGGCATCCTGAAGTTGCTAGCCGGTTACTGACCATCTTTCTCTAGGAACTCACTTAAGAAAGTTCTTGCACGGATGGGAACTTCTCCTACTGGGAGCTCCTTGCCTAAACGGCCTGGATGCAAACCAGTAATGCATCTGGAGGGACCATCTTGATAAATCCCTTGTGCACCAAATTTGCCCGTTGGGACGCCATCTTGCTCTTGAGTTAGTCCCCACTTTAACTCCAGAGGCATTGCCAGCCTCTGAAGATAGATCAAGGGATAGTTACGATCCATTCCAGGCAGAAACATTAAAGCTTCGCCAGAGTTATATAGCCACATGCAATCCTCTTCAAATAGAATCGCGTCTGATTGCCCCATCTGGTCCCCAAAGAGAAACGTAGGCTTCTCTGTTCACATCCTCGAAAGTTGTGTCAGTAATAATCTCGCGTGCAGTAGTAGGATGATATTTGATCAATTTTTCCCTACGGTCTCTCAGGTTAGGGTTATATGCAGCCAGAATGGTGGTGAAGCGAAATTGAGCTGATAGATCAGAACCACCAGCAAAACCAAAGTAATGCTTATGGGGAAGAGCTTCTGCTGAATACCATACTGCAGAAAGAAGCACCAAGATTAGAAAAGTCTCTATAAGATAGAAAATTTTTCTAAGTATGGAAGCTCGAAGCTAAAAATTAGAATGCGCAGAAGTCAAAAAGAGCCTCACGTTTCCACGCGACTGCTATAAAAAAAAAGCCTCGCGCTTCATTTCGACTGCTAAATAAAATAGCCTCGCGTTTCATCGCGACTGCTAAATAAAATAGCCTCGCGTTTCATCACGACTGCTAAATCAAATAGCCTCGCGTTTCAGCACGACTGCTACTTAAAAGAGCCTTGCGTTTCAACGCGACTGCTATTCAAAATAGCCCCACGCTTCAAAACGCGAGGATGATGCGATAACTTCGCGTAAGAAGAAAGCCAGAGACTTTTCTTCTCCTCCAAGCTTTACAGCCGGAGTATGGTGATCTCGCCGAAGAAAGAGATGATTGATCAGTTAAAATCAAGCTAAACCACTCTAAAAACGTTCTAAGGAGTCTCGATAGAAAGATTCTTACCCCCAATAGGCGAAACATTGGCTGGCACGTCGCTGCCATGGCCACTGCCACCACTGCTTGAGCCAGTCGCCGATGATGGAGCTGCACGAGAAGTAGCACGAGTTTTGGGTGTCATTGCTTGAAACTTGAGGAAAATCGACGAGAAATGGGAAGAAAATCGGTTGGAGAAAGCTCGGGTCTCCTGAACTCTGATCGCCTGAATCTCTGGGGTTTCTGGAAAATTCTCAAGTGAAGTGAGAAGAAAAGAAATGGGAATTTCGTTTAAATAAAGGAAACCGCTTCTTGGAGTTCGGTGTGAAATTCGGTGAAAATGACTGATCAGTTACTCTCCAGAAACGCGAAGCTATTAGCCTCGCGTGACGATGGAAAATGCAAAATTGATAACTCCGCACAACTCCGCCAAACGCAAGGATAACTTGGTATTCTATCTTCGCGTTCCTATGAAGAACTTGGATTTCTGGCTAAGTTAAGATGGTCATTATCCGATCATTTCAGGTATTAATGATCTAAGTTACGTAAATGAGCCTTAGATTATTTTACCAAAATTATAAACCATCTATTTGTTGAGCAAGCAAGATTCTTGAAGCTGACAGATAGAGAGGAAAATAATTTGCTTTTATTCATAAAGGAAAAGATTATAAAAGCAGGAGTTATAACTCTCCCAAAAGTTTCAACATATTCATCGACTCATCAATAACCTAACGACGAGCTTCCTCCGCGGGGTGTTGAAGTTCAATTCCAGGATTCAAATACAAGAAATCTCCTCTGCAAATGTCAACTATGATCTGTCATCTGAAATGAAGCACAAGTTGAATTTGGAGTGCTGCAAGCCCTTAGATGATCATCTCTATCACTTTGGAAAGCAACAGAGATTGTCATCTAACAGAAATGATCCTCAAGAAAACTTAATGGGCTGCCGCAGAGTTCTTGTAACTCCTTCAAAAGGAGCCAGAGCTTGAAAACTGCAACTATATTGTAAAGCATATGCTTCTGGCTTCCTCAGAGTTACTTTTACTGATGAAGATCGGTGCACAGCCAGCTTCTGAAGATATATCAGGGAAAATCTACACTCCACGCTGGCTAGAGATATCAGCAAGTCATTAAACTGAATCTGGTTCACTGCAAAAGAAGAATCAGGAGTTCCACAAAAGTTGGAAAAAATCTTCTAAGTATAAGAACGCGGAGCTAAGTTAACTTTGCGTGCAGATAAAATAGCCCCGCATTTTTAATGCAGAGGATTACGCGATAACTTCGCGTAACAGAGTTTCTCTCTGCCTTTTCCTTCTCTTTAATAGCCTCGCGATTAAAACGCGGCTGCTAATTAAGATAGCCTCACGTTTTAAAACGTAGAGGATGACGAGATAACTTCGCGTAGAGAAAGATCAGAGTTCCTCTCTGACTTCTTCTCCTTCAAGCCTTACGGCTAGAGAACAATGGCGATCTCATCGGTGAAGTAAACAGTTGGCCGGTTAAAACTGAGCCAAAACATCCCAGAATGATTCTAACAAGATCAAAAGTTAAGGTTTTTACCTTCAAGAGACGCTGCTTTGACTGGTTCGCCACTGCTTCTACTTCCACGGCCGCTGCCATTAACGCCGGCCAACGTGCATAAAGCCAAACTCTTCTGGAGAGACATCCTAATGATGAAAATCTATGACATCCACTTGGTTATAGGAGTTGAGAACTCTTCAAAATCTCCGAATGAAGAAAAAGATGAGCCGAGAGCTCTATTTAAATAGGATTTCCGCCGCTTGGTATTCGGCGCAGAAATTCAAAGTAATTAATGAAATAATTACTCATTTCACTAAAAATGAAGTGAAGCTGATTAGCTCCGTGTAAGCGAGCATAACGCGAGATAGACTTGGTATTCTAACTCCGCGTTTCAGTTTAAGTATCCAAAGTATTTCAAAATTTGCTAAGTTCTAAGCCATTTTGAAAACTTTGGAGGGGGTTCTATTAGCGGTGAAAATTTCTAAGTAAAATAGGATTTTCCACAACAGAACGCGGAGATAATCTATAACTCCGCGTATGGCTATTTTTAGCCTCGCGTTGAGTAAAACACAGAGATGATCAATAGCTCCGTGTTAGCTCTGCATTCTGGTTATTTAGCGCCGCGTTTTGATGCGATTAAAGCTCCGCATGAGCAGATATCCAGAATCTCAAATTGATTGAGATTATGATTTGGGCTTATCTAAATATCCAAATCAAGTCCAATCAGAATTCTAAATCAAGAGATTTAAATCAATATTAAATATTTGATTGGAATCCTTGATGAGAAAATTCTATTTAGATAGAAACTCTCAAATCTTCCTGGGGCTATAAATACCATCCTGGTGAAACCCTAGGGGTCTTTTTCCTTTTTTCGGATTCGGCAAGTCTTCTTTTTGATCTTTTGGCAATTCAAGTACGCGAGAGAGCCTTGAAGCCTTTGGTGATCCTCTTCTTTTCTGCATCTTAGAGAATTCAAGTTACGCACAGAGCCTTGAGTTCAGGAAAGACCAGAGAAGACCGTTTACAGTCGGCCGATATCTTCAAGAGAGAAGAGCTTGACGTTCGATCGTCCAAAGGAGCTGCTTGACAGATCCCATCGCCACAGATCCCACACATATTATAAAAAAGAGAGATTGAAATATAAAATCCTCTCGTTTGTTCTTCTTTATATCTTGTTCACTTTCGTTGTAATCTAAGCTCTATTCGATGGAAGGAAGCAAAGAAAATTTTGCGGCGAACAATCCTCAACAATCTTCTGAGTATTTTCGACCACTTTTGAAAGCATTATTCTGAGATCTTCAATTGTCTTTTGTTGTTCTCGAATCATCTTTTCCTGAGCTTCAAATCTTTGATCGATGTCATCTAATTTATCCGCCATGTGTGATGCTGATCTCTGTAGTCGAGATGATGCGGAGGAATGAGGTAAAGCTATAGTCGAATTATTGTTGTCGTCGTATTAAGAACCTTTTGCAAGTTTCTTATAGTTTCGAGGCGGGACAGCTCCTGACTTAAGTCGGGTGTTGTGATGGGGTTCTTCATCACTTGATTCTGAATCATTATACATCTCTACAACCTTATTCCCTTTTCCGACCATATTGGAGGTTACAACTCTCCATTCTTTTCGGGGAGTAGCTTTCGTTTTCTTAGCAGGTTTTTGTCCGATTCGGTTAATCGATCGAACGCCGATACCCTATTCTTGTTGCAGCAACAATTATCTACTACAGCGGATACCGCTATCATAAGTTGTTGGCAATGACAAGAAGATTCGGATTGAACTTGTTCTATACTTCTCTTCTTGGTTAGGTATTCCCTGAGGTCGGTGACTTTAGTCATGGAGTCGTGGGGTCCACTCATCTGCTGAGAGGGTCGAGGAGCCAACTGAAGCTTCTTGAGATTACTGGAGTCGAGTTCTGATCCACTGTTGTAACGATCAGTCCTGATTTTATCTTCAGGTTGATTTACGCGGAGCTGAGAGACAGCTTGGCATTCTAGAGCGCGGAGCTGAAAGTTAGCTTCGCGTTTTGTGTCACGGGCCTGAAGAGTAGCTCCGCATTTTGCTACGTTAGCCTCGCGTTTTATGCTGGCTTGGCGTTTCTTCAGAAGTTTCTCTTCTGGAATCTTAGTCTCACGTGGAGGAAAATTTCTCCACGCTGGCTTTACTCTTGCGATTAATGCAAGTTAAAACTTCGCGTCTACGCGGAGCTGAGGCAACTTGCATTTCTCGCAAGTACTACTGGCTTCACATTTCTCGCTAAGCTCAGTATTAGCCTCGTGTGGAGAATCACACGCTGGTTGTAGGGAATTTTGATCCTCGCGTTCCTCGCGAGTATCAAAAATCTTGCTTTTCTCGCAAGTTGTTCTGGCTTTGCGTTTATCGCTAAGTCCAGTAATAGCCTCGCGTGAAGAATCACACGCTGGCTGTAAGGAATTTTTATACTCTTGTTCCTCGCGAGTGTAAGAAATCTTGCATTTATTACAAGTACTACTAGATTTGCGTTTCTTGCTAAGCACAGTAGTAGCCTCGCATGGAATATCACATGCTGGCTTTAAGGAATTTTTATACTCGCATTTCTCGAGAGTGTCAGAATTTTTGCGATTAACGCAAATTTTACTGGCTTTGCATTTCTCGCTAAGCTCAGCAATAGCCTCGCATGGAATATCACACGCTGGCTTTTCCTTGCGATCAACGCAAATTGAGACTTCGTGTTTAACGTGATATTGACTGGTCTCGCGATTAGCGCGAGCCAGTTTGCGATGGACCATAGTCTCGCGTTCTATGGCGTTAGCCTCGCGTCCAAGGCGGGCTTTGAGGGCTTTCCGCCTAGCTCTCTGATTTCTATTTCGGAGTTGGGTTCTAGTCAATCCAGTTCCCAGGTCTTCTTCGATAGTAGAGGGGCCATCCTCTACTAGGATTTCCTGCCCGAACACCGGCTCTATGGCTGCGGTCTCCAAGGATCCCCGTTTCTCGATGGATACCTTTTTACCCATTGCTCGGGTATTGGAGCGCACGCGACGATAGTGTCGTGTGTCATTCAAGTTACCTGGTGATTCAGAGGAGAGGTACTCCTCATACTTCTGTTGGTCGATTTCAACGACGAGCATGTCTACGTCGGATCCGATCATATCGACAATCTCTTCTTTAGTGAAAGAGACGGCTCCCACTGTGATTGCCAGTTTGTTCGCAGCGGAATTTCTTCGTCTTCCTTCCATTGAATAAACTCGAATTACAACGGAAGAAAACAAAAGAAAAAAAAAGAGAAGGAATAAACGAGAGGATTTTATATCTCAATCGCTCTCTTTTACAATAAATTGTGGGATCTGTAGCGATGGGATCTGTCAAGCAGCTTCTTTGGACGATCAGGCGTAGAACTCTTCTCTCTTGAAGATGACGGCCGACTGTAGACGATCTTCTCTGGTCTTTCACGAACTCACGGCTCTATGCGTAACTTGAATTCTCCAAGATGCCGAAAAGAAGAAAAGAAGGCCGAAAAAAAGAACCCTAGGGCTTTCCCAAGAGGGTATTTATAGCCTTAGGATTATATGAGAGTTTCTATTTAAATAGAATTTGTTCTCATCAAGAATTCCAATCACATATCTTAATTTTGATTTAAATCTCTTGATTTAGAGTTCTGATCGGACTTAATTTTGGTATTTGGATAAGCCTAAATCATAATCTCAATTAATTTGAGATTCTGGTTATCTGCTCACGCGGAGTTAAACTCATCAAAACGCGGAGCTAAGAACCAGAGCGCGGAACTAATGCGGAGCTAATGAATAGCTCCGCGTTTTGTTCAAACGCGAGGCTAAAATAGCCAAACACGGAGCTACTGAGTTAGCTCTGTGTTCTGTTGTGGAAAACTCTATTTACTTAGAAATTTTCACTGCCAACAAAGACTACTTGGCTCTCGAATCAATTTCCACACATGTAATACAATTTCGATATAAGAGCTATATCATAAAATATAAAAGTATTCTATATAAAACAGATATGCTCGTGGATTGGTGAACCTTCTATGCTGGTGAATGCCTCCCCGAGCCCTCTTCCTATGATCATGGTGTCTAATGTCTTCGAAGAAGTCGTCCTCTGAAAGACGAATCCGTTCTTCAGCTTATAAGAGCCACGTCCAAGAGATTACATCTGAGTGAATAAGCAATGCACAACAGTCACATGAAGAATTTATATCTATAAAAATTCTCTTATTTTTTTCTTTTCAAATATTCCATCACACTGCTATGACCACTATAGCATGTAATTCTCTCCTCTCTCTCGCCGAAAGGATTCGGTTCCATATGTTATGAGTTGGGGAGGAATTTTCCGTCAGGGCCACTTGTTGTGCATACCTTGCCCAGAGTAGACCAAATATGCACACTTTGTCATGATGTGCAGAACAGTCTCCTCAGACGATCCGCATAGAACATATATTTTTGGACTCGACCATACCCTCTTCTATAGGTTATTTCAATTGAGGATTGCATCACAAATTAATTTGAGCAAAAGAGAAGCTCTTGTTCCTCTTGGGCCAAATATATTTGTGAAGGGACAACCGTCTCTTTTTGGCGAAACCCAGTCTACAGTATATGATACTGAGCTGTACTAGAAAAACCAAAGAAGTTTCAAATTCTCAAAGAAGCAATATGCAGAGTTGATCGGATCGAGGATTGTTGAGTTATCGTTTTCTTCTCAGCATAAGTTTGTAGAGTTTCTCACTGAGACAAGCAAGGAAATGCCACCTGAAAAATTAATACAATGATCCGTTCAAGAAACTGAAGGAAAAATAATAGAGGAATACAAGAAGATATCCAGGAGTACACACTCATATCTATTGCAGAGAGCAAATATCTTACCTACACAAATATGCACCAAAAATAGTATCACACAAGAACTAATAATAGAGAATAAAAAAACTAATACAAAGAAGAGAAGACACAAAATTTAACGAGATTTGGTAAATATTATCTACGTTCTCGACAGCCAATGATCAATCCACTATCACTAAAGTTTCAAGAATAGGAGAATTTTCCCAAAATACAAAAATTCAAAATTACAACTTAGAATTTTTTAAATTTGAAAACTTTCCAAATAAAACCTGGTTTCTCAAAATAGTTTTATAAAACAACTAATTGTTTTTAGGATAATCAAAACCAAAGATACAAAGCCTTATTTTTAGGACTCATGAAGGGTGTCTCCTTAGCTCCTAACTGATGTGGTACTAAAAGAACCACACCCAAATTCAACAATATCCAGCTTAGCGAATAAGGCTCACATCGTCAGCGCCTCCAAACTAAGATCTTCAAACTGCCAAAATATTGACCAAATCTAAACAATGCTTGAATTTGGTCGAAGTCACCATCTTAGTCATCATATCAGCGGGATTTTTTACAGTTCCAATTTTATGAATTAGTATATTCTCATCTTCAATGATTTTCCGCACAAAGTAATAGCTAACGTCGATATGCTTTGTCCGTGAATGATAGACTTAGTTCTTTGCTAAATAAATTACACTCTGGCTGTCACAATGCACAGTAATTTGTTTCTGAATAACCCCCAAGTCTTCAAGCAATCCTTATAGCCAAATTGTCTCCTTTACAGTCTCTGTAACTGCCATATACTCTGCTTCTGTTATAAACAGAGCAACCATGGACTGCAAAGTACACCTCCAACTCACGGGTGCTTTAGCTAGAGTAAACACATAACTAGTAGTTGATCAACATTTATCCAAATCACCTATATAGTCAGAATCAACATATCCAACTACACACTGACCAAGAGTATTATCATGCTCAAATACCAAACTAACATCTACGGTATTTTGAAGATATTGTAGAATCCATTTCACAACTTATCAATATTTTTTTCTAGGATTATGCATATACCTGCTCACAACGTTAACTACCTGTGAAATGTTAGGTCTCGTACATACCATAACATGTATTAAGCTACCAACTGCATTTAAATAAGGAACTCTCAAGATATACTCACATTCCTCATCAATGTTAGGAGATAAAATTGTACTTAACTTGAAATGAGAAGCATGTGGGATACTCACAGATTTTGATTGTTCTGCCATACCAAAATGTTATAGCATCTTCTTCAGATATTTTTTCTGAGACAACCAAATCTTGTCTCTCTTTCGATCTCTACTTATCTCCATGCCGAGAATCTTTTTAGTTTCACCCAAATCTTTCATTTCAAACTCTTGATTCAACTGAGCTTTCAACTTTTCAATCTCTTCTTGGTTCTTTGAAGCTATCAGCATATCATCACATACGAGAGTAGATAAATAAAAGACTCATTATGTAGCTTGCGAAAATACACACAGTGATTAAATTTGCTTCAGTGTACTTTAACCCTATCATAAACTGATCAAATCGCTTGTACCACTGCCTCGGAGATTACTTCAATCCATACAACGATTTCTTCAATTTGCAAACACAATTTTCTTTTCCAGTAACAATGAATCCATTTGGCTGAGTCATATAGATTTTCTCTTTTAAATCACCATATAAAAATGCAGTTTTCACATCAAGTTGAACTAGTTCCAAATTAAACTGTGCTACTAAGGCTAACAGAATCCGAATGGAAGAATATTTAACGACTAGAGAAAATATCTCATTATAATCAACTTCTTCCTTCTGAGCGTAGCCTTTCGCCACTAATATTGCCTTATAGTGGACATTATTCTTATATGGAAATCATTGTTTCTTTGCAAATACCCATTTGCATCTAATTGCCTTCTTACCTTTAGGTAGTTGAGCTTAATCGCAAGTTTGATTTTTCTGAAAACACTGCATCTCTTCATTCATTGCTCTCTTTCACTCCTCATCTACTGAACTTCTAATTGCTTCCCTATAGGTGGAAGGAATATCATCTACAATTGGAAGTGCAAAGGTTACTACTATATCAAGGAAACGAACATGTTTCTTAATTTCTCAACGTGACTTGTAATGTGCAATTGAGCTTGGTTACTGTGGAGATTTTTGGGTTAAAACCTTTTCCTTTTTTTTTTCGACATCCTCCTCTGCCACTAGACTGTCAATATAAACTGGGCTAAATTTGGCTTTTTAAACTCCAGCTGTTGCGGAGCACTCTCCAGCTATTGCTGAATATTACTGGTCTTTTTCTCTTTTCCAGAATTACTAAGTGTCATTTTTTTCAATATGGTAGATTCATCAAAGGTAACATTCCTGCTAAAAATAATTTTCTTCGAATTTGGACACCAAAGGCGATATCCTTTTACACCTGAGCTTATTTCCATAAACAATGCTTTATTGGCTCTTGGATCCAACTTAAACTCATTTACATAATAATAAGCAGTGAAACCAAACACATGTAAAGAATCATAATCATAAGTAGGTTTTCCAAAGCATACCTCAATCGGTGTCTTGCCTTCAATCGCAGTCGATGGTAATCGATTAATGTGATGACACGCATAAGTCATTGTCTCAACCCAAAATCCCTTACTTAACCCAGCATTAAGCAATATACACCGAATCTTCTCCAGCAAATTTTGGTTCATGCGTTTTGTCACCCCATTTTGCTATAGCGAATCTGTATTGGTGAAATGTCGAACAATACCTTTATCTTGGCAAACTTTCAGAAACGGATCACTTTTCACTCACCGCCATTGTTTGATCTGAGCTTCTTTATTTTTCTGCCTGTTTGAGTCTCAATCATTTTTTTCCATTTCAAAAAAATTCTCAACAGTTCATCTTTAGTCTTCATCAGATACACCCAAACTCCTAGAGGAATAATCAACAAAAGTAACAAAGTAATACATACCTCACAAAAAATGTGTTCTAATAGGACCCCAAATATCAGAGTAAATATAATCCAAAATACCTTTAGTATTATGGATAGCGGCGCCAAACTTTACTCATGTCTTCTTTCTCATGACACAATACTCACAGCAATCCAATTTATAAGTTTTTGCACATTTTAGTAAGCTTTTCTTCAATAAATTCTGCAAATCTCTTATACTTGCATGACCAAGTCACATGTGCTACAACATGATTATTTTTGCATCTGCATCATCGTCAGAAACTGTAGCCGCTGGATCCAATAACTGTACTACCCTGCAAATAATACAAGTTATTCTTCCTCGTACCTTTCATCACTACAAATGCACCTGAAGTGACTCTAAAAACTCCATCTCGAATAGATATAGTGAATTTTTTTGCTTCTAACTCTTCCAAAGAGATAAGATTTTTCTTCAAATCTGGTACATAACGAACATCTGTCAAAACTTTGGTTGATCCATCATGATTCTTTAAATGGATTGAATCTATCCCAGCTGTCGTTGCCAGAGTTGTCGTTGCCCATGAAAACAGCTCCTCTATCAAACTTTTCAAAATTGAAGAAGCACTCCTTGTGAGGACACATATGATAGGTGCATTCAGAATCCAAAATCATTCATCAGAATGAAAAACTGAAGGTAGACCAACCAATGCAAAATCCGAGTCATCGTTTTCACACTTGGCTACATATGCATCAGAGTAAGGCTTGCCTTTATTTTTCTTTTTTAACTTTCGACAATATTCCTTCCAATGCCATTTCTTATAACAAAAAACATATTCATCTTTATCAGGTCTGCTTCTTGAATGAGATCGGCCTCTCTGATTGGATTTACGATTTTGAGATCGGTCTCTGGCAGCATACACCTTAGTTATATTGTACCCATACTCTTTCTGATCTTTCTTTCTGATTTCAAAATTGTACAATGCATTGTATAATTAATCAAAAGTCATTTTATCCTTACCACGAAAGAGAGTAGTGATAAGGTAATTGTACTCATCAGGAAGATATATCATCAATAATAAAACTTTATTTTCATCTTCAACAGTCTCATCCAAAATTAACAAATCTGCTATTAATTTATTAAAGCAGCAATGTGATCGTTGATGGATGTACCTGGTTGATACTAGAAGCGGAACACTTTCTTCTTCAAATAGAGCCGATTGTCACTACTCTTTTTTTATAAATTTGTTTTCTAACTCATTTCACATCTTACTTGCAGACGTTTCTTTCATGAAAGGATATTTCTGTTCTCTTGTGAGATAAGATCGAATAGTATTACATACTTGGCGATTGTTTTTTTTCCATTTTTTATCAGTCATCTTCTCTGGTTTCTCGTTTTCCATAGCAACATCTAACTCTTACTGATAAAAAATATCCAAAGCCTGCATTGCCACTTGTCGAATTTGTTACGGCTATCAAACTTCTCAACTTCAAACTTTATATTAGTCACAGTAATTTTAGCCGGTGTAGACGAAGAAGTTTCTACCATTTTTTAATAATTTGCCAATGTCGAACTTTCGGCTCTGATACCACTTGTTGCGGAAAGCAAATATCTTAACCACACAAATAGGTACCTAAAATAGTGTCACATAAGAATTAATGATAAATAATAAAGAAATTAATGCAAATAATATAAGACACAAAATTTAACGAGAATCGACAAATATCTCTAACAAATTGGAAAGTTTCCCAAAAATAATAGAATTTTTCCAAAACCCAAAAATCCAAAATTACAACTTGAAATTTTTCAAATTTGAAAACGTCCCAAAATAAAACATGTTTTCTCATAACATTTTATAAAACAACTAATTATTTTTTGGATACTCAAAACCAAAGAGCTAGGCCCTATTTATAGGACCCGTAGGTATCTCCTTAGCTCCTATCTGATGTGAGACTAAAAGAGCCACACTCAAATTCAACAATATCCACAACAAACTTGAGAATAATGGTAAAGAGAATTAAAAAAAAAAAAAAAATTTTTATTGTCACTTTATCTCGATGCAAAATCTAGCAGCTATCACTGGTGAAATACTAATAAGATTACAGGTGAAATGCAAAATCTAGCAGAAATTATTACAGATACCGCAAAAAGATACATGTGTAGAGAGTACCAGGCAATGCTACTCTTTTCCCAGCAAAATACTGAACTTATGCTTTGGTTTCGTGCCTCTTTCTGTCTAAAACTTTCCATCTTAAAATAGAGTCCATAATTTTGTTTGTGAAAGAAATGGCGACACGGTTGAAGCTTGAAACAGGCACCGGCAAAATATGATTCAACAGCAAGAATACAAGTTAAAGAAACATTATTAAGACAAAGCTCAAGCTTGTACATAATATGCAAGCATTTTACATTCTTGCCCGACATCTCCAAAGTTAAGCTTGACGATATTTTAAACAGCATTCTCCTTTAAAAGATATTTAAGCCTTTTTACACAACTATAAATTAATCACCGCAGGGATCTTACAACTTGGAAGCGGGAGCTAACACACATATATAGTTTCAAGTTTGCTCCACAAATTTAAATATAAGAGTAGGCATATGGGCTTACGACCCAAGAGAGAGATCTTTCAATCCTCAGAACTTCCAGAAGACGTGTTTTCCTTTTGAGAAGTAGGAGAAGCACTGGTTTGGGTCTGGGAGGCACGACTCTCGGATAACTCCGAGAAGAAGACTATGTTCCCAGGGTTATCTGCAAGTATCTGAAGCGCTCTCGGAATTGGAGGCATGTTCACCTCCAGCACACCCTCTAGAATCTGAACCACCTGCCCCATCGACGGCCTAGAATTCTCGTCATCCTGAATGCACCAGCAAGCAACCTTACAAGCCCTAATCACCTCTTCGACGTTAGCATCGCCTGCCAATCTTGTATCCAACAAGCTGATAGCATCGCCTTCCATGAGTTTAGTCGCCGCCAGAGTAGGGAAATACCCACAACTATTCCCTTCAGAATGTTCGGAGTTCCTCTTCCCCGAAATAATCTCAAACAGCATCATCCCGTAGCTGTACACATCGGCCTTGGCCGTGATAGCCACACCAGAAAGCCATTCGGGAGCGAGATACCCTCTGGTTCCTCTCATTGTAGTGAGAACTCGGCTGAAGTCCCGGCCAATGAGCTTGGCCAAGCCAAAGTCCGCCAGTTTCGGAACAAATGAAGCATCCAACAGTATGTTGTCCGGCTTGATGTCACAATGTATGATGCAATCCCTGCACTGCTCGTGGAGATAAGCCAGTCCTCGAGCCGTGCCAAGAGCAATCTGGTACCTCTTCCTCCACTCCAAAGCTTTACCAGGCTCGTAATCGAACAGCTGAGTGTCGAGAGAGCCATTGGGCATATACTCATACACGAGCAGCTTGTGGATTCCTTCGGAGCAGAATCCACGGAGCCGAACAAGATTGACATGCTGAATCGTGCCGATAGTGCTCACCTCTGTCCTGAACTGCTTCTCTCCCTGCCGAAGCCCTTCAAGCTTCTTCACGGCTATCTCGGTGGTGTCAGGCAACACACCTCTGAACACGGAACCGAAAGCTCCTCCCCCGAGTTTTACAGAGAAATTCTTGGTCACACGCTGCAAGTCCCCGTATCTGAATGCGACCAGACCACCTTCCACCGCCTTCGACTTGCTGGACATTTCTATCCTTCTCTTCCTCCTCCTCTGACAAATCAGCAGCCACACGATGACCAACATGCCTAAACCTCCGGCAATGCCAGCGGCAATACCTCCAATGAGAACTCCCTTCTTGCTCTTTGAATCTGGAAACTCCGAAGCAGCAAGACGGAGGAAAAGAGTCCCTCCGCCGGTACCCTGGTACTGATCCTGGAGATTAAGCAAGTCCCCATACCAAACGAAGCACCCGCTGCTGTTATAAGAGTACGCAGTGCAAAAACAGTTGCTCAAGCAGCCCGACTCACACTCCTCCGCACTCCCAACTTGCAAGCTCTCAGTATTGTCAGGCAATCTCATGTTAGTCATGGAATAAAATCGATCATTCTCGACTCGGAAGGAGCTACTTGCATTGCCACCGATTTGGCACCGCAGCTGGGTGTTCCTCCGACACCCTCCGGTCCAATCGCTCAACGCCCAATCCGACGGGGACTTCTCCACGAACCCCTTGATGCAGTTGCAGAATGGCAGCGCGTTGTCGTTGCAGCTTCCGAACGGCCCGCAGAGAGCGTGCACCTGGCAGTTTTGCCTTGGCTGCGACCAGAACTGAAACCACGAGTTAATGTCTTCCATCCACGTCACCTGCTTGATCTGACCGGACACGTCCATTATGAATCTGGAGATGAGCTGGGAGCTGGTCTTGATGGAGTAGGTGAAGTAATTCTCCGTCGCATTCGAAACGTAACTGAAATCGTAAATGTAATTCGCGGTCATCTCCGGCACCAAACTGAAGATTTGCCGGTTCCAGGTCCCACTTGACCAGTAATTGTAGGTGTTGTTCCAGAAGATGAAGTACTGGCTCGACCCGTTGGGGTCGATCTCGAGGGAGAAAATCCCCGGCGAGGGGTCCTCGTCGCTCTTCCACGAGATTAGCCTCTGGAGCTCTCCGGTCACCTTGTTGAGGCCGAGCTTGCCTCCGGGCAGCCAGGTGTTGGTGGGGTGGTCGATGCTCTGCCACAGTATGGTGGAATTTGGGCTGGGCCCGTTTCTGAGAACCAGGTTCCCATTGTCGAGAAGGATGGCGACAGTCGATTCGGAGTCGGAGTTGGAGACGGAGACGTTGGTGGACCAAATTAGAGGGTTGGAATGGTTGGAGAGGACGAGGTTGCCGTCGGGGGAGATTTGGAGGTGGGTGGTTTTGGGGTCGGAGATGGGGGCGGCGCGGTTGGCGACCCAGACGGGGGTGAGCTGGGAGACTTTGGAGAGGCTGTACCAGATGCCGATGTAGGAGTACGGGGATTTTCCGGGGTTGAAGAAGCCCAGCACGAAGTTGCCGCCGGCGGAGACCAGCGTGGCACTGCCAGAGAGGGACTGGTTGGCCGTGATGGTGTCTGATGATGACGCCGCTGCTGAGGAGAGGTGAGGGGAGATCAGCAAGAGGAAGAAGAAGAAGAAGAAGAAGAAGAAGAGAGAGTTGCGTGGAGCCATGAGAATTTTTTGAGGGTTTAGAAATCAAATGTGTGGGCGAGCTCTGCTGAGCTCTGTGGGGGCAAATAACAGCGAATGGCAGGTAGTGGGGAAATTCTAAATGCGCACGACTTTCCTCTCAGTGAACACCACATGCTATATTAAAGATTTTGGCACCGTAAGGGAAAATGGTGCTCACAAATAGGAAAGTGGTGCGCATTAAGAAGTTCCCTGGAAGTGTAATTGAGGAAATGGGAATATTTGGAACCGTCAGCGGTGGAAAAGTCAGCGGTGGACGAAACAGCCACCCAACCACACAAGCTTTTCTAGATGACCAAGATCAGCAGACCTAGCAGAACAGCGTACAGCATTTTTCTGGTCAAGATTGTGTGAGACTAGCATACTGCCACGTCATCTCGAAAAGGCTGAATGGTATCGGGGGATTGTTAGATACGCTGATACTATGTGGAGTGGACCCACTTGAAGGTGTGGGTCCCACTGAGAGCCGTATTAACACACATTTTCCACGGGCCGAAATAATGGCTGAAGCTACCTACCGTTCGGGTCCTGTGGGTTGGGTTGGGTTGGGTCAAGTCAAGTCCAATTCCAAGCAGGCCGGGTACGTATCCTGTGGTAAAATTGACCCGACACCAACCTACTTGTTCTTCGTACGCTGTAGCTTTAGGGCAGATAAGACTTCAAAGAATGCTCGTTAAGGCCTGATTAGTTATTGCAAATGAATTATGAAGGTGCAGCTACGTGTGTCTATAAATATAAGGAGATATTTTCTCCGATCGTTAAATATTCTTCCATTCAGATTCTGTTAGCTTTAGTAGCACAGTTTGATTTGGAACTAGTTCAAATTGATGTGAAAATCGCATTTTTACATGATAATTTGGAAGAAAAAAATTATATAGCTCAGCCAGATGGATTCAAGGTTGCTGGAAAAGAAAATTGAGTTTGCAAATTGAAAAAATCGCTGTATGGATTGAAGTAATCTCTGAGACAGTGGTATAAGTGATTTGATCGGTTTATGATAGGGTTGAAGTACACTAGAAACAAATTTGATCACTGTGTGTATTTTCACAAGCGATATGATGGGTCTTTTATTCATCTAGTTTTTTATATGGATGATATGTTGATAATTTCGAAGAGCCAAGAAGAGACTGAAAAGTTGAAAGCTCAGTTGAATCAAGAGTTGAAATGAAAGATTTGGATGAAACTAAAAAGATTCTTGGTATGGAGATAAGCAGAGTTCGAAAGATAGGTAAGATTTGTTTGTTTCAGAAACAATATTTGAAGAAGGTACTACAACATTTTGACATGACTGAATAATCAAAATCTGTGAGTACCCCACTTGCTCCTCATTTCAAGTTAAGTACAGTTTTATCTCCTAACACTGATGAGAAACATGAGTTGAGGGTTCCTTATTCAAATGCAGATGATAGTTTAATATATGATATGATGTGTATGAGACCCGATATTTCATAGGTAGTTGGCATTGTAAGTAGGTATTTGCATGATCCTAAAAAAAACATTGGCAGGCTGTGAAATAGATTTTACTATATCTTCTGAACATCGTATATATTGGTTTGGTATTTGAGCGTGATGATGCTTTTGGTTAGTATGTGGTTGGATATGTTGATTCTGACTATGTAGGTAATTTAGATAAACGTCGATCAACTACTGATTATGTGTTTACTCTTGCTAAAACAGCATTGAGTTGGAGATTTACTTTACAGTCCACGGTTGCTCTATCTATAACAGAAGCAAAGAATATGACAATTACAGAGGCAGTAAAGGAGACAATTTGGCTACAGGGGTTGCTGGAAGACTTGAGGGTTGTTTAGAAACATATTACTGTATATTGTAATAGCTAGAGTGCAATTTACTTGGCAAAAAACTAAGTCTATCATGCACAGACAAAGCTTATCGATGTCAGGTATTGCTTTGTGCGGGAAATTATTGAAGATGAGAAAATACTACTTCATAAAATTGGAACCGTAGAGAATCCCGCTGATATGATGATCAAGGTGGTGACTGAGATCAAATCCCGCTGATATGATGATCAAGGTGGTGACTGAGATCAAATTCAAATATTGTTTGGATTTGGTCAATATTTTGATAGTTTGAAGATCTTTATTTAAAGGTGATGACGATGTGGGCCTTCTTCACCAAGGTGAAGATTGTTATATTTGTATGTGAATCTAAAGTCCCATATTGATTTGGAACTAAGGAAATATCACCCACGGCCCTATAAATGGATTTTGGGATTTTAGTTTTATTTATCCCAAAAATAATTAGTTTTTCTTTGTTTTATAAAACTGTTTTTTAGAAAACAGTTTTCATTTTGGAAAGTTTTCTAGTTTGAAAAATTCCAAGTTGTAATTTTAGGATTTGAGAAAATTCTCTTATTCTTGGGGAAGTTTCCATTTCGACAGTGGTCGTTGTAATTTGAAACTTGGTGATAGTGAATTGATCGTCGGCACCCGAGGATATAGTTAACATTTACCGAATCTCATTAAATTTTGTATCTTCTCTTTTATTTGCATTTATTTTTTTATTTTCTGCCATCAGTTCCTATTTGGTATTCCGTTTGTTATTGTGTGGCACTATTTTGGGTTCCTATTTGTGTGGGTAAGATACTCACTTTCTGCTACAGAATGTAGTTTGCTATAGTAATATTGCAAAGGAGACTAGAAGGAAGAAGAGGAAGGGTGATATATTGAAATACAATAATTCTGAAGTTTTAGGACTGTGAGAAAAAAGATAAAGGTAAAAAGAGAAGACAAAAAAAGGAGCCACCAAAGCTTAGATGGAGAATAAATGAACAATCATATTTTAAAATTTAGTGTTATGACTTTGAATTTCCCTTTTAATCAAAAAAGACTCCTGGAGTTCTTTCTGAGTAATATGACAAACAAATGTATGACAGATAGTGAGAGATATCCTTGGTTTCAGATCTCAATTGACTTCCCATACATCAGACTTTGAAAAGTATGTCTCCTAGTTTTTAACAGGCAACTAGCCTAAAGCCATGAGATTTGCAATACAAAACACACACAATTTGTTGAATTCTTCATCTATTTATCAACCTCAAATGGTCCAACCAATTCAAGTTGACTTGATTGGCATTGCACGACTAGACCTGACTAACGGGCCGGGCGGCCCGTTGGGTACGCCCGGCCCGGCCCGCCACCTCGGCCCGGGCCGTGGCCGGGCGTGCCGGCGGCACGCCTAGGCCCGGCGTGCCGGGCCGTGCCTGGCACGTGCCAGGCACGGGCCGGCACGCCCAATAATTTTTTTTTTTTGAAAAAATGGCCGTTGGAGTGTTTGGGGGCGTTTTGCATTTTTTTTGGCAAATAACCCCCATAGCTGTTGGGGCATTCTTGCAAAAAAAATTGCAGATTTCTCTCCCAACGGTCAAAATAGCCGTTGAGGGAGTTTGTAAATTTTTTTTTACTAATTAAACCTTTTCTTCATCTATAAATACCTCAATATCTCTTCTATTACCATTCATCATTTTTATACACTAAATTCATTCTAAAAAATCTCCTAAAATCTTTATTTCTCAAGAAGTCTTAAGCAAAAAAAGTAGCAAGTTTCAATCAAGTGATCAAAAAGTCTCAAGCAAGCAAATCTTCCAAACAAGATCCAAGCAAGTTTTCTCATTGAAGCAAGGTTTTTTTCGCTATTTCGGTTTCCAACTTCATCTCTCTAACTAGGTATTTATAATTTAAAGTTTTTTTGAGAATTTTAATTAGTTATTTTTGGGATTTTATTAAAATGGATCCACACTCGTCTGGCGCTTTTTGCTCTCAAGCCACGGGTTCTTTTACTCCCTTTTTAACTGATGAAGGATATCAAAATTTATATCAACCCTTAGAACAACCTCCTCAAGTACCATTTTTTGTATCTCAGGAAGAAACAACTAATACAAGCATACCCGAAACACAAACTACCGCATCTACTAGGGCTGTTAGACCAGACATATGGAAATATTTTGAAAAAATAATAGAAAACAATGTTAGGAAAGCTAAGTGTAAACACTGTCATAAAATTTATTCGTTTCCTGTAAGTAGCGGAACGGGTCATCTTAAAAGACACGTAGAAAAAAATCACCCACCAAATGTACCACATCAAACACAAATAAGCACATTAGGTGGATCATTAGGTATACGTAAATATGATCCAATTAAAACAAGAGAAAATTTAGCAAGATTTATAATAAATGACGAACAATCATTTACTTTTTCGGAAAATCGCAAATTTGAAAGATTTTGTAAATCAACATTTACTGACAAATTTAAAAAAGTCTCACGTTCAACATGTACATCTGATATGTTCAAACTATATAAAGAGCAGAGGGACACTTTAATAGCTATTTTTTCTTCTTTAATTTTTAGAGTTGCAATAACTGCAGATAGTTGGAAAGCTAGAAATATGACTCGTTATTTATGCATAACGGCACACTATATAGATCTAGAATGGTGCATACAGAAAAGAATAATAGAGTTTAGGGTATTTGATTTTCCTCACAATGCACAAAATTTATCACAAACTATGCTAAATGTATTTTCAGCTTTTGGAATAGACAATAAAATATTTACCATTTCTTTGGATAATGCTTCTGAAAATACGGCCGCAATTAGAATTCTTAAAAATTATACAAAACCAATTCCAGATGGAAAATTATTCCACGTTAGGTGTATTTGCCACATACTAAACTTATGCGTTCAAGATGGATTAAAAATAGTAAATGATTCACTAATGAATCTTAGGTATACATTACTTTTTATTAAAGATAGTGGGCCCAGAAGACAAATATTTAAACAAATATGTAAAAATATGAAAATATCACCTATAATTGTACCTATAGATGTTAGAACAAGATGGAATTCTACATATAAAATGTTAAACATAGCTATTCAGTATAAAAATGTAATAAATGCTTTTAATGAAATGGAGACACCAATGTATAGTTTAGATAATAATGAATGGCACCAGTTGCATTGCATTTCTAAATTTTTAGGCAAATTTAAAGATGCATCTAGAGTACTGTCAGGAAGTTATTACCCAACTACACACATTGCATTATATTATTTAACCGAAATTACTTTGGTTTTTAATAAATGTAGAAATCACTCTATACTTAAAAGTATTGTTCGACCTATGGAAATTAAATTTAATAAATATTTTAAAGATTTTCCATACTTAATATATTTTGCAACTGTTATGGATCCCCGTTGCAAGTTAGATGGATTTGAAATATTAATAGATTTATTTTATACAAATATGTCTTATAAAAATAATGTGAGGGATTTACTTAATGATATTAAAACATGTTCAGATATTATGTATAAAACTTATGAAGATATGTATGGTGTGCCAACACAAACTACAAAAGAACCATCTACTAGGGAAATTCGTAATCCAATAATATCATCTCTATTTAACAGAAAAAAGTCAAGACAAAATAGTACATATTTTAATGAATTACATTATTATTTAGAGAGAGCTAGCTATGAAGATAACGCATCTCCTGAAAAGTATGAATCCTTTGATATTTTGGCATTGTGGAAATCACAGGAAAAAACATATCCCGTGCTTTCCAACATGGCCCGTGATCTACTAACTCCTCCAGTGTCTACTGTAGCATCGGAGCCTGCTTTTAGCGCACGTGGTAGAGTGCTCACGTACTTGAGAACCTCAATGGCGTCGGACACATTGGAGATGTGTGTCTGCTTGAAGGATTGGTACGACGCAGAAGACAGGGAACAAGACTTGACTAATGAAGAAGATGTACTAGAGATCTTAGGCTTACCGGAAGAAAATGAAAATTGATTAAAAGTATTTAAATTTGTAAGGATATTCATGTATTTTCAATTTTTTTTAATTTTTAACTTATAAATCTCTTAGAAAATATATTAATAACAAGTTGAGGGTGACGGTTAGGGTCCTCTCCCCTCTCTTCGGGCTTTGTATAATTTCTAAAGAGATTTATAGAGTAATTACATAAATGTAATGAGATTATATATAATATAACATTTGTTTTTATCATATGATATAACTTTCCCCTTTTTTTTTGTTTTTAAAAAAAAACGAGCCGGTCCGCCTCGGCCCGGGGCCGTGCCGTGCCGGCGGGCCGAGGCGGGCCGGCCCCATGGCCTCCGTGCCGGGCCGGGCCGAGCCCGGCCCATTAGTCACGTCTGTGCACGACCCGAGGACCAAAGTCGATTATGCTAAATCACAACTGGGTCATAAAGTTGTCTTTTAGGGGCAACAGTTTTGCTTGCTTAATTGATATATGTCCATGAGACCGGATGCGCGTAGGGGAGGACCAGATCCGACAATGAGCTTCCTAGCCCAGACATGCAGAACTTGACCCAGCCTTGTGGAACTTGACTATATGAGGACGCCAAATCCGGCCATGTGGAGGCCGAATCCGGCCATGAGGAGGCAGCAATGAGGGGAGGGTCGGCTCTCCCATGCCAAGAGCTCATGTCACAAGGTATAGATGATATAATTCCGAGTGATGCATCCCAAGCAGGTAATGTACTCCCTTCCCACCTAAAGCAACCATTTTATGATCTTGTAAATGATCGAGAACTATCGTGCTCTGCCAGTCTCAATGGTATGCCAAAATAAGCTAGAACAATATCTCAATTCCACATTGATCAGTTACGGTTGAGATACTCTTGTGAAATTTTTCTCAAAATGCCAGAAGTTGAAAAGGCATTCGTTTTGGAAGGGCTCAAGTCATTGTTCAAGAATTTCAAGAAGAAGAGGAAGAAGAAAAATATTCTTTTTTTTTTTCTTTTTCCCCAATGTCTTGGGAAATCAGAATTAAAGACAAAAAATTAACAACAAATGAGCAATCCAATTATCACGAAAACAACCCAGCAACCATAAATGTATATAAAAACTTCACTTCAGTTTCTTACCTTCTCTATGTTCATCTCACTGATTGAGACATTTCTTCAAACTTGTTGTGAGCAATTGTTCAAGGATTTAAAGAAGAACAAGATATGTTTTTTAATGTCTTAGCAAGTCATAATTGATAAAAAAAAAAATTAACAAGAAATGAACAATATCATGAAAAGGAGTAGCCAAAAAGAGGGGGAAAAAACTGACCTTTCTCGCTGTAAGACAAACTATATAACCTCTCAACAAGCTCCGTGCACTTGCGCGAATCGAACAGAACCCTGCCACCATAAATAATTTTCAAATTTCACAGATTCCCTCACTTTGAAGACTGCATACCTCTAATTGCTCAGGATTTTTTTTCCCCCCTTAGAATTTCAAGTGATGAAGAAATCTCTTTTGGTGACTGTTAGAGAGGGAGTTGCTAAGGGAGCACATCGCTTTTCGTAGAGGGTCCTGGTTTCAGTGTGGACAGTGGGCTCACTGGGAAACATGGTGTGCTCCTTTGGAAGCTCGAAGAGAGGGTGGTTCCAAAGAAGCACACTATTTTTCCTCGTAAGCTCATTTACGGTGTAATTTTAGTTTGAATTTTCAGTTTGGACTTCCAAACTATTATTCAGTGGAGCTCACTTGTAATTTTGGTTCGAGTTTTGAGTCCAAATTTCCGGACGGTCACTAAGGAAAAAAAAGTGTGCTCCTTTAGAAACTCCCGTAGAGAGGAAGTTTCCGAAGGAGCACACCACGCTTTCTCGCGAGTCCACTTTATATGTAATTTTGGTACCAGCTCAAAGTCTGAATAGTTGTAAAGTGGACCCACTTGGATAAAGGATAAAAGTTGTGCTCCTTTGGAGAACTCAAGTAGAGAAATTTAATGTGTTTTCCCTTCAAATTATAACTTTTAGCGCTCCGAAATGCTGTTAGCGTATTTACTCTTCCGAACTACAACAATTACTTTGTAATTAGCAGATAAGTATTGCTGATACTCTTCCGAACTACAACAATTACTTTGTAATTAGCAGATAAGTATTGCTGATTATATATTCGATAAGTTCATGAAACAAAAATAATTGACTTTGGTTGTCTTCTTCTCAAACAAAAAGAAAAAAGAAATTTAAAAAAAAAAAATATTCCTACAAGTAAAAAATAAAACAAAAGAAGATTATCAAAGGTGCTGAAACTGATTTACAATGATAAAAGGAGTTCGTAACAAAATTTGACAAGATTAAACCATCCGATGCCAAATGAACCGATGAATCACAATGAACACATACAGTCATTAGTATATAATACTCAGATACAGTTATAACACAAGCCTATAATTATTTATTTACAGCATCACTATCCATAGAAAAGAGTCTTTTCAGTAAATTAATCGAGCAACAAGCTATGTCTTAAAACTTCTCTAAACAACATACAAGCTTCATATCTGGGTACATGACACAATAAGCAACTATATAGTACAACAAATTCGAACAGTGGCATGCATCAGATAACACAACAACTCTAGGTGTTAACATCAGTGATGCAATCTAAAGATAGTATATTTTTAAGCTCAGTAGGCTGGCTTACTTAATTCGAATTCAGATATTTCGCAAATAACAATTTTTCAATTGCCAGGCTTTACTTCAGAATTAGTAGAAGGAATATGCATCCGAGGGCTTAGTTCAGAAGAGGATTCAGAGAAGAGATGGACGTTCCCAGATTTGCCTGCAAATAACTGGAGAGTTCTCGGAACAGGAGGCATGCTAACTTCAAGATTACCCTCTAAAATCTGCACCACCAGTCCCATCGTAGGACGAGAATTCTCATCATCCTGCATGCACCAGCAAGCAACCTTACAAACTCTGATCACCTCTTCCAAGCTAGCCTCGCTCGCTATTTCTTCATCCAACAAGCTGATGACATCTCCTTCGACAAGTTTACTGACCGCAACACTAGGAAAATACGCAGCTTTAGGTTCCTTACAAGTATCCAAGTTTCTCCTCCCAGAAACAATTTCAAAGAGCATCATCCCGTAGCTATAGACGTCGGCCTTGGCTGTGATGGCAGCACCTGTGATCCATTCAGGTGCAAGATACCCTATGGTTCCTCTCATTGTTGTGAGAACTCTGCTGAAATCGCGGCCCAGGAGCTTAGCCATGCCAAAATCAGCAATCTTTGGAACAAAAGCAGCATCCAGGACTATGTTCTCTGGCTTGATATCGCAGTGAATGATGCAATCTCTGCACTTCTCATGGAGGTAACTCAGACCTCGAGCTATTCCGATGGAAATTTGGTACCTCGTCGTCCAGTCCAAGGCCTTGGTACTGTTCTTCTTGAATATGTGAGAGTCTAACGAGCCGTTAGGCATGTACTCGTACACCAATAGCTTCTTCATCCCTTCAGAGCAGAAGCCGAGCAGCCTTACAAGGTTAACATGCTGAATCGTCCCGACTGTGCTCACTTCAGACCGAAATTGCTTCTCTCCCTGCTTAAGCCCTTCGAGCCTTTTCACAGCTACCGGAGTGGAGTCTGGCAGAGAGCCTTTGAATACGGAGCCGAAGCCACCCGCTCCCAGTTTCTCGGAGAAATTCTTCGTCAAATGCTGCAAGTCTTTATATCGAAATAATACTAGGCTGCCATCAAGTGCCCTCGCTGCTCTACGTGCAATTCCTCTCCTCCTCCTCCTCATCCAAATCAGGACTGAAACTATAGCAAGCAAGCCGAGGAAAGGCACACCAACACTTAGTACAACTCTAAGAACAACCCCTGCCTTACTTTCAGAGTTGGAGAGCTCCGAAGCAGCGAGTCGGAGGAAAAGAGTTCCTCCACCGGTACCAGTATCCTGTTCTTGAAGATTGAGCAAGTCCCCGTGCCACACTGAGCAACCAGTACCGTTATAAGAATAGGCATTGCAAGAGCAATTGCTTAGGCAAGCTAACTTGCAATCCGAACTAGTGCCAACTTGTACACTCTGAGCATTATCAGGCAACCTCACGTTTGACATAGCATAAAACCCATCTCCATTTGCGTTGGCCGAGCCATTCTTACTGCACTGCAGAGGAGCGTTCCTCACACAGCCTCTCGATCGATCACCCAAATCCCAGTCCAGAGGGGACTTCTTTCTGAACCCTCTGATGCAGCGACAGGAAGGCAAGTCGTTCTCATTGCAGCTACCAAACGGCCCACAAAGAGCGTAGACTTGACACTGTAGTGTTGGCCGGGCGCAAAACAGGCTCCATTGCTTCTCATTCTCCACCCACGTCAGTTGCTTGAGTTGGCCCGAGACATCCAAAATGTATCGAGTGATCTCCGCGTCGCTCTTAAGGGAATAAGTGAAGTAATTTCCCGAGGCATCAGAGACAAGTTGGATGCTGAGATGGTTGACATCGTTCGCTTGCATCTCTGGAACCGATCTAAAACTCTTCCCATTCCAGACACCGCTGGTCCAATACACACGAGCATTCTTCCACTAAAGCAGGGTTTGGTTACACCCGTCAGGATCTATCCCAACATAATATATCCCAGGAGCAGGATCGTCATGGTTCTTCCACGACGACAGGCCTTGTAGCTCTCCAGTGACTTTGTTCAATCCGATCTTGCCACCCGGGAGCCAGGTATCGGTTGGGTGATCGATGCTCTGCCACAACGTCACGTTCCCGTCCCTTAGAACAAGGTTTCCAGTGTCAAGGAGGACAGCAACCGTAGAATTCGACGTTGCAGTGGCATTAGTAGACCATATTTGTGAATCAGATTCATTTGAGAGGACCAGATTGCCATCAGAAGAGAGCTTAAGCTCGGCGGTTGTGGGGTCGGTGATTGGGGTCTCCTTGTTTGCTACCCAGACTGAGGTGAACAGAGAGACCTTGCTGGGGCTGTACCAAATGCCAACATAGTAGTAAGGAGAGTTACCTGGTTGGAAGAATCCGAGCACAAAGTTGTCGCGGTCAGAGGTTAGCGTCTGAGTTGCAGAGAGTGACCGGTTGTGAGAAATATAGTTTGATGCAGAGGAGAAGTCGGCAGAGAAGAGAAGAAGGAAGATAAGGTGTGGTGGGAGACGAGCATCCATGGCTAAAAACACCATGAAACTGCAAAGAAAAAGATTGAGATAAGTATGTGATAAGTGGAGTGGGGAACTTTCGTTCGAATTATGACTCGATGCATATAAATGTCAAAAGATTCGGCCGTAACATGCGGAGGTCTTACTGTGTAGCATGACAAATGTACAGATGCGTGAACAAAATGGAAGTATCAAATATCCTTGTTTTTTAAAGGTCGATATCATGTCTAATCTAACTGCACAAACAGCAGATATTTTGAAAAAAAGTTGCTACTTGCCAAGAAAACATCTTAATCTCATCATCTATTGTCAACTTGCACCAAATGCACGAGCAAGACCGGCACTGCATCAGACAAACAATTGAACAGCTACTCAATTTCATTTGCCCCCTCAAAAAGGCAACAATAGTTTCAAAATGGCAAGTGGTTTTGACCACTTGTAAAGGAAAAAGGGCAGGTGGCGCATTTGGATTTGTATAACAAATTAACTGTTGATAAAAATAAAAACAACAACTGAGCCTTTTATAGTAAGTATTTGGGAATGACTACTTGGCTGTCGAATCAATTTCCACACATGTAAGACAATTTCGATATAAGAACAATATCATAAAATACAAAAGTATTCTACATAAGACAGATATGCTCGTGGATTGGTGAACCTTCTATGCTGGTGAATGCCTCCCCCAGCCCTCTTCCTGTGATCAAGGTGTCTAATATCTTCGAAGAAGTCGTTCTCTAAAAGACGAATCCGTTCTTCATCTTATAAGAGCCACGTCCAAGAGATTATATCTGAGTGAATAAGCAATACACAACAGTCATATGAAGAAGTTATATCTATAAAATTTCTCTTATTTCTTTCTTTTCAAATATTCCATCACACTGCTGCGATCACTATAGCATGTAATTTCCTCCTCTCTCTCTCCGAAAGGGTTCGGTTCCTTATGTTATGAGTTGGGGAGGGATTTGCCGTCAGGCCCACTTGTTGTGCATACCTTGCCCAGACTAGACCAGAATATGCACACTTTGTCATGATGTGCAGAACAGTCTCCTCAGACGATCCACATAGAACATATATTTTCGGACTCGACCATCCCCTCTAGGTTATTTCAATTGAGGATTGCATCACAAATTAATTTGAGCAAAAGAGAATCTCTTGTTCCTCTCGGGCCAAATATATTTGTGAAGGGACAACTGTCTCTTTTTGGCGAAACCCAGCCTACAGTATATGATACTGAGCTGTACTAGAAAAACCAAAGACGTTTCAAATTCTCAAAGAAGCAAGATACAGAATTGATCGGATCGAGGATTGTTGAGTTATCGTTTTCTTCTCCGCATAAGTTTGTAGAGTTTCTCACTGAGACAAGCAAGGAAATGCCACCTGAAAAATTAATACAATGTTCCGTTCGAGAAACTGAAATAATACAATGTTCCGTTCGAGAAATTGAAGGAAAAATAATAGAAGAATACAAGAAGATATCCAGAAGTACACACAAATATCTATTGCAGAAAGTAGATATCTTACCTATACAAATGGGCATCCAAAATAGTATCACACAAGAACTAATAACAGAGAATAAAAAAACTAATACAAATAAGAGAAGACACAAAATTTAACGAGGTTCGATAAATATTACTTACGTTCTTAAAGTTTCAAGAATAGGAGAATTTTCCCAAAACACAAAAATCCAAAATTACAAATTAGAATTTTTTAAATTTAAAAACTTCCCAAAATAGAACATGTTTTCTCAAAATAGTTTTATAAAACAACTAATTGTTTTTGGAATACTCAAAACCAAAAACCCAAGGCCCTATTTATAGGACCTATGAGTGGTGTCTCCTTAACTCCTAACCGATGTGGGACTAAAAGAGCCACACCTAAATTCAACAATGTTCATCTTAGCGAATAAGGCTCACATCATCAGCTCCTTCAGACTAAGATCTTCAAACTGCCAAAACATTGACCAAATCCAAACAATGCATGAATTTGATCGAAATCACCATCTTGGTCGTCATATCAGTCGGATTTTTTACAGTTCCAATTTTATGAAGTAGTATATTCTCATCTTCAATAATTTTCCGCACAAAGTAATGACTGACGTCGATATGCTTTGTCCGTGCATGATAGACTTAGTTCTTTGCTAAGTAAATTGCACTCTGACTGTCACAATACACAGTAACTTGTTTTTGAATAACCCCCAAGTCTTCAAGCAATCCCTGTAGCCAAATTGCCTCCTTTACAGTCTCTGTAACTGCCTTATACTCTGCTTCTGTTGTAGACAGAGCAATAATGAACTGCAAAGTAGACCTCCAACTCACGAGTGCTTTAGTAAGAGTAAACACATAATCAGTAGTTGATCAACATTTATCCAAATAACCTACATAGTCAGAATCAACATATCCAACTACACACTGACCAAGAGTATAATCATGCTCAACTACCAAACTAACATCTACGGTGTTTTGAAGATACCGTAGAATCCATTTCACAGTCTGTCAATGTTATTTTCTAGGATCATGCATATACCTGCTCATAATGTTAACTGCCTGTGAAATGTCAGGTCTCGTACACACCATAGCATACATTAAACTACCAACTGCATTTGAATAAGGAACTATCAAGATATACTCACGTTTCTCATCAGTGTTAGGAGATAAAACTGTACTTAACTTGAAATGAGACGCATGTGGGATACTCATAGGTTTTGATTGGTCTGCCATGCCAAAACGCTGTAGCATCTTCTTCAGATATTTTTTCTGAGACAACCAAATCTTGTCTTTCTTTCGATCTCTACTTATCTCCATACTGAGAATCTTTTTAACTTCACCCAAATCTTTCATTTCAAACTCTTGATTTAACTGAGCTTTCAACTTTTTAGTCTCCTCTTGGCTCTTTGAAACTATCAGCATATCATCCACGTAAAAGAGTAGATAAATGAAAGACTCATTATGTAGCTTGCGAAAATACATACAGTGATCAAATTTGTTTCTAGTATACTTTAACCCTATCATAAACCGATCAAATCGCTTGTACCACTGCGTCGGAGATTGCTTCAATCCATACAATGATTTCTTCAATTTGCAAACCCAATTTTCTTTTCCAGTAACCATGAATCCATCTGGCTGAGTCGTATAGATTTTCTCTTCTAATTCACCGTGTAAAAATGCAGTTTTCACATACGTTTAACTAGTCCAAATCAAACTGTGCTACTAAGGCTAACAGAATCTGAATGGAAGAATATTTAATGACTAGAGAAAATATCTCATTATAATCAACTCCTTCCTTCTGATCGTAGCCTTTCGCCACTAATCTTGTCTTGTAGCGGATATCATTCTTATCAGGAAATCCTTATTTCTTTGCAAATACCTATTTGCACCTAATTGCCTTCTTACCTTTAGGCAGATGAGCTAACTCACAAGTTTAATTTTTTTGAAGTGATTGCATCTCTTCATTCATTGCTCTCTTCCACTCCTCATCTTCTGAACTTCTAATTGCTCCCTATAGGTGGAAGGAACATCATCTACAATTGGAAGTACGTAGGTCACCACTATATCAAGGAAATGAGCATGTTTCTTAATTTCTCGATGTGACCTGTAATGTGCAATTTGTTTTCAATGAAATTTTCTAGTTCTCTTCATTACCACATATTACAATAATCTTCAAAAATTACAATAATCTCAAAATTATAATGGAAAAAAATAGAAAATAAGAAGAGAGATTTATAGATCATGCATCTTTTTACAAAAGTAGTGGGCTCTTCACGTGGCTATGGGACGTAGACCTTGTACCCCGTTGACTACCCGATGGAGATGGGAGCTTGGAAACAGTATGAGGTCACCCTGCCTGCTGGATTTCTGAAACGTGCATATGCACGTTAAATTGACCAGATTAACCGGATTGTACGCACTCAAGAGCTCATTAATTACGCGCTCAAGAGTACGGACCTTGGGTCTCCCCAAAAGGTGCCCTCTACAATGCCTCATGATGTCTATTTATAGGCACAAGTTGGGTAGATCACCTGCCTTACAGATAAGGATGAAAATATACTGTAATCCAATCAAATATTTGATTTAATCTAATCTGATTTGGTTCAATGAATCTGGTCCTGATTTGATCCAGGGGGATTTGGCAGAATCTTTGAGATTTTTAGTTTGATTAGATTATACTTAATTTGGATTTAATTAGATTTGAGATCTCCATCCACTTTGATTCTATTTGGATTATTTGAGATATTGGCAGATGCAGGCCCCCTCCTCATCAATTTTTCCCTGTCAACATAATTGTTCTTGGTTACTGTGGAGGTTCTTAGCTTAAAATCTCTTCCTCTTTTTTTTCGGCATCCTCCTTTGCTACTAGACTGTCAATATAAATTGGGCCAAATTTGGCTTTTTAAACTCTACCTGTTGCGGAGCACTTTCCAGTTGCTGCTAAACATTACTGGTCTTCTTCTCTTTTCAGAATTGCTAAGTGTCACCTTTTTCAAAACGGAAGATTCATCAAAAGTAACTGTTGGCAGTGAAAATTTCTAAGTAACTAGAGTTTTCCACAACAGAACGCGGAGCTAACTCAGTAGCTCCGCATTTGGCTATATTAGCCTCGCGTTTGAGTAAAATGCGGAGATGTTCAATAGCTCCGCGTTAACTCTGCGTTCTGGTTCTTAGCTCCGCGTTTTGATGCGATTAGCTCCACGTGAGCAGATAACCGAATCTCAAATTGATTGAGATTAAGATTTGGGCTTATCCAAATACCCGAATTGAATCCAATCAGAATTCCAAATTAAGAGATTCAAATCAAAATTAAGATATTTGATTGGAATCCTCGATTAGAGCAAATTCTATTTAGATAGAAACTCTCAGATCATCCTAAGGCTATAAATACCCTCTTGAGGAAGCCCTAGGGGTCTTTTTTTTGACTATTCTTTTTCTCTTGGAGAATTCAAGTTACGCACAGAGTCTTAAATTCGTGAAAGACCAGAGAAGATAGTCTACAGTCGGCCACCACCTTCGAGAGAGAAGAGATCGACGCCCGATCGTCCAAAGGAACTGCTATAGATCCCATCGCCACAGATCACACAATATATTGTAAAAGAGAGAGATTGACATATAAAATCCACTCGTTTGTTCTTTTTATCTTGTTCACTTCTATTGTAATCTAAGTTGTATTCAATAGAAGGAAAGCAACAAACTTTTGCAGCGAACAAACTGGCGACTACAGCGGGAGCCATCTCTTTCACTGATGAAGAGATTGTGGTACAATCGGACGTCGATTTGATCGGATCCGACGTAGACATGCTGGTCATTGAAATCGACCAGCAGAAGTACGAGGAGTACCTCTCCTCTGGATCATCAGGTGACCTGAACGACACACAACACTATCGTCGTGTGCGCTCCAATATCCGAGCAACGGGTAAAAAGGAATCCACCGAGAAACGGGGATCCGTGGAGACCGCAGCCGTAGAGCTGGTGTTCGGATAGGAAATCCTAGCAGAGGATGACCTCCCTACTGCCGAAGAAGATCTGGAAATTGGATTGACCAGAACCCAACTCCGAAACAGAAATCGAAGAGCAAGGCGTAAAGCCCTCAAAGCCCGCCTTGGACACGAGGCTAAAGAACGCGAGGCTATGGTCCCTCGCAAATTGGCTCGCGCTAATTGCGAGAACAGTCATTATCGCATTAAACGCGAAGTTACAACTTGTGTTAATCGCAAGGAAAAGTCAGCGTGTGATTTTCTGTGCGAGGCTATTACTGAGCCTAGCGAGAAACGCGAAGCCAGTAAGATTTGCGCTAGTCGCAAAATTTCTGACACTCGCGAGAAACACGAGCATAAAATCTCTTTAAAGGCAGCATGTGATTTTCCATGCGAGGCTACAACTGGGCTTAGAGATAAACGCGAAGCCAGTAGCACTTGCGAGAAACGCAAGACTTTTGACACTCGCGATTAATCGGGAGGATATAATCTCCTTAAAGCCAGCGTGTGATTCTCCACGCGAGGCTACTACTGAGTTTAGCGAGAAACGCGAAACCAGTACAACTTGCGATAAACACAAGTTTTTTGACACTCGCGATTAATCGCGAGGATATAATCTCTTTAAAGCCAGCGTGTGATTCTCCACGCGAGGCTACTACTGAGCTTACCGATAAATGTGAAGCCAGTACAACTTGCGATAAATGCAAGATTTTTGACACTCGCGATTAATCGCGATGATATAATCTCTTTAAAGCCAACGTGTGATTCTCCACGCGAGGCTACTACTGAGCTTACCGATAAACGTGAAGCCAGTACAACTTGCGATAAATGCAAGATTTTTGACACTCGCGATTAATCGCGAGGATATAATCTCTTTAAAGCCAGCGTGTGATTCTCCACGCTAGGCTACTACTGAGCTTAGAGATAAACGCGAAACCAGTACAACTTGCAATAAACGCAAGATTTCTGACGCTCGCGTAAAATGCGAGGATAAACTTCCCTTAGAGCCAGCGTGTGATGGTGATTCTCCATGCGAGGCTAAAATTGATCTTAGCGTTAATCGCAAAGACAACAAAATTTGCGTTAATCGCAAGGACAAGCCAGCGTGTGATTCTCTATGCAAGGCTATTGTATCTGGACTTGAAACCAGAAAAACTCGCGTTAAACGCGAAGATAAAATATTGATAGAGCCAGCATGTGATGGTGATTCTCCACGCGAGGCTAAAACTGATCTTAGCGTTAATCGCAAAGACGGTGAAAATTGCATTAATCGCAAGCTTCTTTACCTTCGCGTAAATCGCGAAGATGGTTGGCAAATTTGCGTTAATCGCAAAAATCACATTAAATGCGAAGTTATGACTTGCGTTAATCATAAGAGTAAGCCAGCGTTCAAGAATATTTTCTTCCACGCGAGGCTAATATTCCAGAAGATAAACTTCTGCAAAAACGTCAAGCCAGTGTAAAACGCGAGGCTATTTCTCAGCCCCACAACACAAAATGCGGAGCTATCTCTTAGCTCCACGCAAATCAACCCGAATACAAAATCAGGACTGATCATCACACTAATGGACCAGAACTGGACTCCAGTGATCTCAAGAAGTTTCAGTGGGCTCCTTTACCCTCTCAACAGATGAATGGGCCCCACAATTCCATATTCATGGTCACTGATCTCAGAGAATACTTAACCAAGAAAAGAGGCATAAATCAAGTTCAATCTGATCCTATTTGTCACTGCGAGCAGCTTATTATAGCAGTATCTGCTGTGATGAATAATTACTGCTGCAGCAAGAACAAAGAAGATCACCTGCATGACTTAAGGACAGTCTTCGATGTTATACAAAAACATCATCTGAAGATGAATCCTACTAAATATTTTATGGGAGTGTCCAGTGAAAAATTCCTTGGGTTCATAATAACCTCAAAAGGAATCTTCCTTGATCCTGAAAAGGTGAAAGTGATTAGTGAAATGCCACCGCCTCGCAATCTTAAGGAATTAAGGGAGTTGAAAGAAAAGTTAGCCTACATCTGACGCTTCATCTCCAATCTATCAGGGCGATGCGAGCCGTTCTCCAGACTCATGAAAAAGGGAGTTTCTTTTGTATGGGATGAGATATGTCAATAGGCGTTTGACGATCTCAAAAGAATATCTCACGAAACCTCCTGTTCTTATGACACCGATCCCTGGACAGCCATTTCTTATATATATGTGAGGGCCATGGATGATGCGTTAGGAGCATTACTTGCTCAGTATAATGAGCACGGCCATGAACACGCCCTCTATTACTTAAGCAGGACAATGATCGGAGCCGAGCGTCGGTATACCCCGATTGAAAAAGAATGTTTAGCCCTAGTATTTGCTGTTTAGAAAATGCGATACTATCTTTCGGGGCAAACCATTCATGTCATATCACGGGTTAATCCCTTAAAGATCCTGATGACAAAATCAGGATCCTTAAACGGCCGGTTGGCGAAATGTGCATTATTACTATTGCACTATGATATACATTTTGTCCATCAAAAAGCCATGAAGGGACAGGCCATCGCCGATTTTCTTGCAGACCATCCAATCTGTCCAAATCCAAGCAGACGTTAGAGGTCAACACAGTTAGCAAAGAACAACCGTGGCAAATGTTCTTTGATGGTGCTTCCAGACGATCTGCTGCTGGAGTGGGGGTTGTGCTAATATCCCCACATAAACATATATTGCCTAACGGTTACTCATTAACAGAACCATGCACGAATAATGTGGCGGAATATAATGCGCTCATTATCAGTTTAAAAATAGCTCTGCAACTGGGGTGAACTATCTAGAGGCATATGGAGACTCTAAGCTCATCGTTAACCAGATGACGGGTGAGTATGAAATCAGACATGAAACCCTCATCCCCTATTATCAGCTAGCCATTGAGCTAGCAGGATATTTTGAACAATTTTATATATATCATATATCTCGGAATGAGAACGTCTATGCAGATGCTCTTGCTGCGTTAGCTGCAACATTGGCGATCCCGCCAGGTGAAGCTAAAAGCATCACTATTGGTAGCAGGAAACTTCTCCACTCAGATACAGTGTTCCAAGCCAAAGAGGTATGCCAGACGGGCTTAATCCTGGAACCCCATGATTGGCGATTTCCAATTATAGATTATGTCCTACATGGGATACTACCAGAGGATCCAAAGGAGGCTGCCTCGATAAAGAGGAAGGCCCTGAGATTCTACTTTGATCGTACACTTCAAACCTTGTACAGAAAATTAAATGATGGTTTGCTGCTACACTGCATATTAAAAGCAGAAGCAGATGAAGTGCTGAGAGAAACACATGATGGAGTGTGTGGAGCTCATCAGCCCGGTCCAAAACTCGGAGACCGCATAAGAAGGTTAGGATATTACTGGCCGAACATAATTACAGAGGCAATGGCATACGCTATACGGTGCCATGCATGTCAAGTACATGCTAACTTCATTCACCAACCCTCAGAATACTTGCACAATACCGTTGCTAGTTGGCCGATTGAGGTATGGGGAATGGATATTGTGGGGCCAATAACTCTCCTGTCATCCAGAGGACATCGGTTTTTTATTGCAATAACTGATTATTTTTCAAGATGGGCTGAAGCCGTGCCCATGAGAGAGGTAAAAACGACAGATGTGATTAAATTCGTTAAGCATTATGTCATTTACCATTTTGGCATCCCCCAAAGGATCATTAATGATAATGAATCTCAATTCATTAGCCAGGGATTCTCAAGATTCTGCGAGAAATTCAGAATCAAAGATATTGCTTCAACCTCATATAACCCCGTGGCTAATGGGTTAACAGAAGCTTTCAACAAGACAATCATTACACTCCTTCGGAAGTTTGTCTCTTCCAACAAAAGGGACTAGGATGAAAAGCTGGGAGAGTGTTTGTGGGCTTATCGCACCACCATTCGTACTCCGACAAAAACTATCCCGTTCTCCTTGGTTTATGGAAGTGAGGCCGTTTTGCCTCTTGAAATCCAGATACCATCTTTGAGAGTGGCCTTAGCCACAAAGATGACGACAGAAGAGCGCCGTCAACAAAGATTGCAAGAACTAGAAGCATTAGATGAAAAACGTCTCAGGGCTCAACAACAGATTGAGTTGTATCAAGCCCGAATCTCGCGAACGTTCAATAAGAACGTTAAACCAAGGACCTTTAAATAAGGAGACTTGGTTCTGGCTATTAAAAGGCCAATGGTTCTAATCCACAAGACCAAGGGTAAATTTGAACCCAAATGGGAAGGACTGTTTGTTGTGGAGACAGTATACTCTAGTGGAGCCTATCGCCTAATGAACCAGGATGACGATAGGATGATGATGCCGATCAACGGCAAATTTATGAAGAAATACTATGCCTAAGCTAAACCAAAACGATGATAGAATAACTATCACATCTGGTGCAGATCACTAAGAGTATAACCATCCACTCGTGTAAATTACGCAGATGCTCACTTGAAACTCTTTCTTACTAGGCATGCACAATTGGGCGCCTCTGCCACAAATTTGATGAATCTTAACTAGATCATCGTGGTGTGTCCAGTTCAAGTTACGCATGAGAGCCTTGGACCGCCTCCACTTCTTTGATGAATCCTGACCCGATCATCGTGGTGTGCCCAGTTCAAGTAACGCATGAGAGCCTTGGACCGCCTCCACTTCTTTGATGAATCCTGACCCGATCATCGTGGTGTGCCCAGCCCAAGTTACCATTGGACCGCCTCCACTTCTTTGATGAATCCTGACCCGATCATCGTGGTGTGCCCAGTTCAACTTACGCATGAGAGCCTTGGACCGCCTCCACTTCTTTAATGAATCCTGACCCGATCATCGTGGTGTGCCCAGCCCAAGTTACCCTTGGACCGCCTCCACTTCTTTGATGAATCCTGACCCGATCATCGTGGTGTGTCCAGTTCAAGTTACGCATGAGAGCCTTGGACCGTCTCCACTTCTTTGATGAATCCTGACTCGATCATCGTGGTGTGCCCATCCCAAGTTACCCTTGGACCGCCTCCGCTTCTTTGATGAATCCTGACCCAATCATCGTGGTGTGCCCAGTTCAAGTTACGCATGAGAGCCTTGGACCGCCTCCACTTCTTTGATGAATCCTGACCCGATCATCGTGGTCCAGCCCAAGTTACCCTTGGACCGCCTCCACTTCTTTGATGAATTCTGACCCGATCATCGTGGTGTGCCCAGTTCAAGTTACGCATGAGAGCCTTGGACCGCCTCCACTTCTTTGATGAATCCTGACCAGATCATCGTGGTGTGCCCAGCCCAAGTTACCCTTGGACCACCTCCACTTCTTTGATGAATCCTGACCCGATCATCGTGGTGTGCCCAGTTCAAGCTTCGCATGAGAGCCTTGGACCACCTCCACTTGTTTGATGAATCTTGACCCGATCATCGTGGTGTGTCCAGTTCAAATTATGCATGAGAGCCTTAGACCGCCTCCACTTCTTTGATGAATCATAACCCGATCATCGTGGTGTGCCCAGCCCAAGTTACCCTTGGACCGCCTCCACTTCTTTGATGAATCTTGACCCGATCATCATGGTGTGCCCAGCCCAAGTTACCCTTGGACCGCCTCCACTTCTTTGATGAATCCTGACCCGATCATCAATGTGTGCCCAGCCCAAGTTACCCTTGGACCGCCTCCACTTCTTTGATGAATCCTGACCCGATCATCGTGATGTGCCCAGTTCAAGCTTCGCATGAGAGTCTTGGACCGCCTCCACTCGTTCAAGTTACGCAGATGAGCACTTGAACTTCTTTGATGAATCCTGACCCGATCATCGTGGTGTGCCCAGTTCAAGTTACGCATGAGAGCCTTGGACCGCCTCCACTTCTTTGATGAATCCTGACCCGATCATCGTGGTCCAGCCCAAGTTACCCTTGGACCGCCTCCACTTCTTTGATGAATTCTGACCTGATCATCGTGGTGTGCCCAGTTCAAGTTACGCATGAGAGCCTTGGACCGCCTCCACTTCTTTAATGAATCCTGACCAGATCATCGTGGTGTGCCCAGCCCAAGTTACCCTTGGACCGCCTCCACTTCTTTGATGAATCCTGACCCGATCATCGTGGTGTGCCCAGTTCAAGCTTCGCATGAGAGCCTTGGACCACCTCCACTTGTTTGATGAATCTTGACCCGATCATCGTGGTGTGTCCAGTTCAAATTATGCATGAGAGCCTTAGACCGCCTCCACTTCTTTGATGAATCCTAACCCGATCATCGTGGTGTGCCCAGCCCAAGTTACCCTTGGACCGCCTCCACTTCTTTGATGAATCTTGACCCGATCATCGTGGTGTGCCCAGCCCAAGTTACCCTTGGACCGCCTCCACTTCTTTGATGAATCCTGACCCGATCATCATTGTGTGCCCAGCCCAAGTTACCCTTGGACCGCCTCCACTTCTTTGATGAATCCTGACCCGATCATCGTGATGTGCCCAGTTCAAGCTTCGCATGAGAGTCTTGGACCGCCTCTACTCGTTCAAGTTACGCAGATGAGCACTTGAACTTCTTTGATGAATCCTGACCCGATCATCGTGGTGTGCCCAGTTCAAGTTACGCATGAGAGCCTTGGACTGCCTCCACTTCTTTGATGAATCCTGACCCGATCATCGTGGTGTGCCCAGCCTAAGTTACCCTTAGACCGCCTCCACTTCTTTGATGAATCCTGACCCGATCATCGTGGTGTGCCCAGCCCAAGTTACCCTTGGACCGCCTCCACTTCTTTGATGAATCCTGACCCGATCATCGTGGTGTGCCCAGTTCAAGCTTCGCATGAGAGTCTTGGACCGCCTCCACTCTTTCAAGTTACGCAGATTAGCACTTGAGCTTCTTTGATGAATCCTAACCAGATCATCTTGGTGTGCCCAGTTCAAGTTACGCTTGAACCGCCTCCAATCAAACTCTAGGCATGCGCAATCAGGTGCCTCTGTCGAAGTTTGGTGAGTCCTAATCGGATCATCTTGGTGTGTCCAATTCAAGTTACGCAGTTGAGACTTGAACCGCCTCCACTTGTTCATGAGAGCATTGAATTGCCCAATGCTGTTATAACAACAGGAAGAGGAGATCAAGCTACTCGCCAATCCTATCATACTGGGGGTAAAAGTATGAAATCAATTGCCCAATGCTGTTATAGCAACAAAAAGAGGAGATTAAGCTCCTCGCCAACCCTATTATGGGAGAGAAAATTAATTTCTCGACAACTCACCATGCTGAGGGGAATAACATAGCTAGCCCAATGCAAACGACAATTAGTAAAGGCTAATCAAATCCATTGATAGTTGGGGGTTTGCTAAAAATCCCATAAAACCTGTCATGTTAAGTCTTTACCTCTAATAGTATGATTTGGATTATTTCCATCTCCGTTCAAGATACGCAAATGAGCCTTGGACCACTTTACTTAAAACAACTAAATTATTTTGATGACAAGTTATCTGTTGTGCAAACAAATTTGGTAGCCAATAGGTAAAAGAATAAAAAAGATTACCTTTATTCATCAATAAAGAATGAAGCTACAAAAAAAAAAGGGTCTCTCTTTATTACAAGTTCTTACAAAAAGAATGAAGGAAAAAGAATAGGAGAAAGTTATGATCTCCTAAAAACTTCAACTGATTCATCGCCTCATCAATTACTCGACGACGAGTCTCCTCCACGGAGTGCCGAGCCTGCCGGCGTAAATCATCGTCATTTATTGTCAGTTGCTGGGCCAACCGCTGACGAGATTCTTTAATAGCACGGCTTCTTATTACGCCTTCATGTTCGAGTTGTTGTCGTTGGAGGATCAACTCTTCACGTTTCTTAACGGATTCTCCTAGCCGAGATTTGCTGGCTTCCAGAACAGCTCGGGCCTTAGCAATAGTATCCCTGGCTCTGAGGATAGTGGCCTGACTCCCCTCAATATCGAAGTCCACTGCCTCTAGCCCCCTGAGGACTGATTCCTGACTAGCTCGTAGTTCTGCCAACTCCTGAGACCAGACTTCCTCTTGGCACCTCAATTCCTCTTGACGAGTCACCAACTCTACCCGAAGACGCGCCCACTCAATCTCAGTAATCGCTTCAACATCTGCTTAGCAAACTATGTTGAGCGTATTCACTTGATCTTCTAAACCTTCGAGACGGGCCCGGTAGGGAGCTGCTCGGTCTTGTCCCCCAATCCTCTCGATATTATCCAGATAGCTGGACAATATTGGACGTCCAAGACTAAAGAAATCTTTTCCGTCAAGAATCATCCCAATACACCTCCTTAGTAGCCGCATAAAATCATTCACACTATGGTTGAAGAATTCTTCAAGAGGGTCCATAGTGTCTGTATTTAAAGCAGGCAGTACTAAGGAAGATGCGCTGGAGGAGGAATAGCGTCCGAGGAAGAAGCCCGTCCCTGTGCTAGATTCATAACATGAGGGGCCAGCAAAACCAAAATGAACTTGGCAGAGTTAGAAACCCGAGGAGAAGCATCATTAGTGCAGGTCACTCGGGCAGTGCTACCAGCAGGGGTAGACAATGGTGTTTCTTCACCCGAAGTTCCTCCCATGACAGAAGTGGCTTCGAATGAGAATTTCAAATTTTCTTCGTCTCCCGCTGGTGGAGGAGTCGGGGCCGGAGGAGTCACCAACGTTTCAACAGCCATAATGGTAGAAGATATTAATATCGCTGGCTAAGGATCGGAGGGTACGCCAACAACTACTAGAAAGGCATCTTCAGAACAGACTCAGGATGTTGGAGACGGCAGACTTGGGGATGGCGTTGCTTCTCTTGCTGCAACTTCGACAACCACCTCTGTCCTATTATCACTCCCAAGTTCATCAATAGGGGAAACTGAAGAGGGAACAGAAGGAGGAGTTGTCGTGAATTAATCTGCATTAAATTCATTTGCAGTACTACCTAATCCACCCGCTGAGCCAGTGGTGCCCGAATAATCCACCCTCTCCTCAGACTCTCCCCTGGTAGTTGAAAGCATCGGCCAGTAGGGTTGACCACCTGTAAAAAGCAAACAAATAGTGTTACTTACAAAGAGGAAATATGGATAAGAGATAGAACACGAAGAGCCATACCAGAAGATACAAGTCCAGTCGTCGGACTTCAAGGGGGAGCCGCCATTGTTTCCGGGAGCGTACCCGTCTCACTAGTGGTTGTGCCGTAGGGTGTTCGACAGATTCTACCGTCGGAGGAGCCGGAACCTCAGAAGCACTTGGAGCTCCAGCAGGTCCACTTCCCCCTGTCGGCGCTAGAGGCAGAGTTGAAGCCAGCAAATCCGAAGCAAACTTGATGGCCGCTTCTTGCGGGGCTATTAGAGTTCCCGGAGCCAACTTCTTCTTCTGTTTGGCAGGCCCTTTCTTTGAGGCACCGCGGCATTTGAGGGTCAGGCTCCAGGGGCAAATGACGACAGGTTGGGGAGCACCTCCAACATCAGTGTTGTCATCATCATTATTATCATCGTCATCGTCAGATTCGCTAATGTCTGATGGTTCGGCCGCTGCACCAAGGAATTCGTCCATTCCTTTTACTCTCACTCTTGTAGCACCTTGGCGGCTAATGTAGAAAGCCTCAATCTCCTTACAACAGTTTCGGTTGATGGAAAAGGCAGGCACGTCAGCATTTGCAATGCTGTACCATGTGCAAAAGCTAAGAGTCATGGCCAGTTCTGGCAACTTCTGTGGCAGGATGAATTCAGCTCCGGTCCCACCAGCAGCAAAATGAAACCAGCCGCGGGCACCCTCGTACAGATTCCCCTCATAGGCAAAATTCTTGTTCGGATTACTCACATAAAGTTAGGAATATCCGAACTGGCGAGCAAAGCGGCTCGGAGTGTACGGTTCGATAAGACATTTACCATCTTGATGATACACCAGGTGCCCGGATCGGATGTTAAGGAGCCACCAGAACGCTCTCGAGGATAAGACAGTGAACTTATTTGCTCCTGCAATATCCTTCAACTTCAACCCATATCTACTACCAGAGAAGTCAGGGAAGCACCGGAAGATCTCATAATTTTGGTGATGCCGGAGAGTCTTCCGGATTTGAGACATATATTGATGCTTCCGTGAAGAGCGCTCGTATAACTCCACAAAGTAGGCCTTGTCACCAGAGCGGTGTGAAGCAGCACTCATCAGAGACGGAAAGTGCATGACAAGCCACGCCATCAGATAGGTGTAAGGCATCTCCACCCTAGGGTTTGGAGTCTTCACCTGGACAATCTCTTTTGACTTGCCTTTCCCTTTCCCCTTGCCCTTATCAGCAGGGATAAAGTCATTACAGAGTGTTCGCAATCCATGCTGTAGATTACACACTATGACGGGAAGAAGTCCAAGAGGTCGGCCATATGCAAGAAGAACTGCTGAAAATACCACAGTCATTGCAATTGGCTCCTTTGGCAAAGACGGCACGACACACCTTTTTAACCACAACATCAAGAACCCAGCAATGAGACCTCTATTGGATATTGGGGATTGAGCTTGATAGTGGTAACTCTTGAAAGAGGTGCTAGGACCGAATCCACCTTCGTTGGATTCAGTAGTATATACATTAGGCGGGTCTTGGCGATGCGGTGATCGATCTTCGTGACGTAGACAAGAGCATGGCCATGGATAGTTGTTGAACTATCCTTAGAGTTCAAATTAGCAATAAGGTATTCGGCCCATTTCTTGTGGCCGATACCCTGATTACGCACACCTGCTATGTCGGCACAGATGCGGTAATGGCACATCATCTCCCAATATGTAGCAAAGATGCGCTCGTCCTTCGCCATCAGAATGTTCAACTCTTCAGTAATGGGGATATACTCTTCATAGGGGACTTCGCCCATGTAAAGCCCAGATACCTCGAACATCTCGTGGAGAGCAAACCCTAACTCACCCACTGGTATAAAAAGGGTGCAGGTCTCGGGGTTGTACATCTCCAGAAAGCAGAAGAAATGAAAAGCACTCTGAGGGAACCCAAATTGAACATTTCTGATGGCCTTGTATAAACCAATCTCCTTCAGAATGGATTCATGGGAATCCAACATGTATTGAACGAGGCGGGCCCACCACATATTGCCAGAAGAATAAACCCAGCCAGGTATCCTGAAGTCACTAGCTGGGTATTGGCCTTCTTTTGCCATGAACTCACTCAGGAAAGTTCGTGCGCAAATCGAGACCTCTCATACTGGGTGCTCCTTGCTAATTCTGCCTGGAAGCAAACCAGTAATACATCTGGTGGGGCCATCTTGATAAGCCCCATGTGCGCCTAATTTTCCCTTTGGGACGCCATCCTGTTCTTGGGTTAATCCCCACTCTAACTCACAATGCATCGCCAACCTCTGAAGATAGATCAGGGGATAGCCACGCTCCATCCTAGGCAGAAACATTAAAACTTTGCCAGAATTATAGAGCCACATGCACTCCTCTTCAAAGAGGATCTGGTCTGATTGCTCCATCTTGTCCCCAAAAAGAAATGCGGGCTTCTCTAGCACATCTCTGTTCATGGCTTCGAAGGTCACATCAGTTATAATCTCCCGTGCAGTAGTGGGATGATATTTGATCAATTTCTCCCTGCGCTCTCTCGAATCTGGTTTGTATGCGGCCAGGATGGTGGTGAAGTAAAATTGAGCTAATGGATCAGGACCCCCAGCAAAACCAAAGTAGTGCTTATGGGGAAGAGCTTCCACCGAATACCCTACTGCAAAAAGAAGAATCAGAGTTAAAAAAGTTTCTACAAAAACAAAAAAATTTTCTAAGTATGGAAACGGGAAGCTAAAAACCGCGCGAAGCTGAAAATAACTTCGCGCGAAGCTAAATATCAGATCGCACGAAGCTGAAAATAACTCCGCACAAAACTAAAGATTAGACCGCGCAAAATTATTAAAATAGCCTCGCGTTTACGAACGCGAAGCTAAAATTCATAGCCCCGCGTTTCAAGCGCGAGGATGACGTGATAGCTTCGCGTGGAGGAAGATCAAAGACCTTTTCCTTCTTTTCCAGGCCAGTTTTGCCGGAGTAACGGCAATCTCAGCGATAAAAGAGAAGATTAGCCGGTTAAAACCGAACCAAATCACTCTCTAAATGTTCTAAAAAGCCCCAAAAGTGAGGTCCTTACCTCCGATGGGCGAAGCATGGACTGGCTCGCCGCTGCCACGGCCGCTGCCACCGCTGCTTGCACCGGCCGCCGATGGCGAGGCTGCGCGGGAAGAAGCGCAAGTCTTGGGTGCCATTGATCTTGAAGGAAACGGAGAGAAATCAACGAAAAAGCTGGTCGGGTCGTCTGAAATCGCCTGATCGCCGGTCGTCTGAAGCTCTGGAGTTCTTGAAAATTCTTCAGATGAGTGAAGAAGAAAAAGAAACCCCATTTAAATGAAGGAAACTGCCTCTTGACATTCGGCGCGAAAATCGGAGCGACTGATTGATTAGTTACTCCTTAAAATGCGAAGCTATTTAGCTTCGCGTGATCATCTGAAATGCGAAGTTAACTTATTAACTTCGAGTAACTATGCAAAACGCGAAGCTAACTTGATATTTTAGCTACGCGTTTCTATGAAGCTTGGACTTGGCAAGCGTTATTCGTCGCCTCTGCCAAAATCTGATAATCATCACTCGATTATCTTGGCATGTGCAATTCAAGTTATGCATGAAAGCCTTGAATTGCCTCCATCAAACTAAGGCATGTGCAATTAGGCGCCTCTGTCTAAGTTAAAAGATCCTTATATGATCATTTTAGGTATTAACAAATCTAAGTTACGCAAATGAGCCTTAGATTGTTTTACCATAACAAATGAGTCATCTATTTGTTGAGCAAGCGAAATTTTTGAAGCCAACAGATAAAGAGAAAAAAGAGTTTATCTTTATTCATAAAAAATGAAAAATTACAGAAGAAGAGGGAGTTATAGCTCTCCCAAAAGCTTCAACCTATTCTTCGACTCATCAATAACCAGACAACGAGTTTCCTCCATGAAGTGTTGAAATTCTCTGGTTCACATGCAAAAGATCTCCTCTGCAAATGTCAGTTATGATCTGTCTAAAGTTCTTAGTGGATTATCTGAAGATACTGCTACAAGAATCCTAATGAAAATGCACAAGTTGGATTCGACATGCTACAAGATGATCATCTCTATTGCTTTGGAAAGCAACAGAGATTGTCATCTAACAGAAATGGTCCTCAAGAAAACTTAATGAGCTGCCGCAGAGTTCTTGTAACTCCTTCAAAAAATTATCTTTTGGAACCAGAGCTTGAAACCTGCAACTATGTTGTAAAGCATATGTTTCTGGCTTCCTTAGAGTTACTTTTGCTGATGAAGATCGGAAGAGCCACATGTGCTCCACTTCAAAAAGGATCTGAACCAAGTACTTAACTGTAAAAGAAGAATCAAGAGTTAGAGAAAACTCGAAAAATCTTCTAAGTATAAAAACACGGAGTTAAAATATCACTTCACGCGCAGTTGGGGAAATAGCCTCGCGATTGAAACGCGACCGCTAGTCAAAATAGCCTCGCGATTGAGACGCGACTGCTAGTTAAATAACCCCATGTTTTAAGCACGAGGATGATGCGATAACTTCACGAGGATTGAAACGCTAGTTCTTCTCTGTCTTCTCCTTTCTTTCCAAGCCTTACGGCCGGAGAACGGCGATCTCGCCGGTTCAAAAATGGTTGGTCGGTTAAAACCGAGCCAAAACACTCCAAAATTGATTTAGAGAGTTTAAAAGTTGAAAATTTCTACTTCCAATTGGTGCAACATAGATTGGCTTGCCATTGTGGCCACTGCCTCGGCCGCTGCCATCGCTGCTAACGCCGGCCACCGATGGTAAGGAGAAGCGTGATGCCGTACTCTTCTTAGATATCATCCTAAAGGTCTTTGGAAAATCGAAGGAAGATCGGTTGAAGATCATTCCTTCAAAACTGATTCGCCTGGGTCGTCTGAGCTCTGACCACTTGAAGTTCTTCAGATGAAATGAAGAAGAAGAAGAGCTTGAGGCTCTATTTAAAATGATCCGCCTCTTGGTATTCGGCGCGAAAGTCAGAGCATGATTAATTACTAAGTAATTACTGCGTAATTAATGAGCAATTACTCACTGAAAAGCGAAGCTATTTAGCTCCGCGCGAGTGAACAAAACGCGAGATAAACTTAGTGTTTTAACTCTGCGTTTAAAGATCCAAAGTATTTCAAAATTTGCTAAGTTCTAAGCCATTTTAAAAACTTTGGAGGGGGTTCTGTTGGCAGTGAAAATTTCTAAGTAACTAAAGTTTTCCACAACAGAATGCGGAGCTAAATCAGTAGCTCCGCGTTTGGCTATATTAGCCTTGCGTTTGAGTAAAATGCGGAGATATTCAATAGCTCCGCGTTAACTCCGCGTTCTGGTTCTTAACTCCGCGTTTTGATGCGATTAGCTCCGCGTGAGCAGATAACCAGAATCTCAAATTGATTGAGATTAAGATTTAGGCTTATCCAAATACCCGAATTGAATCCAATCAGAATTCCAAATCAAGAGATTCAAATCAAAATTAAGATATTTGATTGGAATCCTTGATGAGAGCAAATTCTATTTAGATAGAAACTCTCAAATCATCCTAAGCCTATAAATACCCTCTTGAGGAAGCCCTAGGGGTCTTTTTTTCGGCTTTTCTTTCCCTCTTGGAGAATTCAAGTTACGCATAGAGCCTTGAATTCGTGAAAGACCAGAGAAGATAGTCTACAGTCGGCCGCCACCTTCGAGAGAGAAGAGATCGACGCCCGATCGTCCAAATGAACTACTATAGATCCCATCGCCACAGATCCCACACAATATATTGTAAAAGAGAGAGATTGACATATAAAATCCTCTCGTTTGTTCTTTTTATTTTGCTCACTTCTATTGTAATCTAAGTTGTATTCAATGGAAGGAAAGCAACAAACTTTTGCAGTGAACAGTAACATCCCTGCTAAAAATAATTTTCTTCGAATTTGGACACCAAAGGCGATATCCTTTCACACCTGAGCTTATTTCCATGAACAATGCTTTATGGGCTCTTGGATCCAACATAGACTTATTTACATGATAATAAGCAGTGGAACTAAACACATGTAAGGAATCATAATCATAAGTAGGTTTTCCAGACCATACATCAATCGGTGTCTTGCCTTCAATCGCAGTTAATGGTAATCGATTAATGAGATGACATGAATAAGTTACTGTCTCAGCCCAAAATCCCTTACTTAACCCAGCATTAAGCAATATATATCGAATCTTCTTCAGCAAAATTTGGTTCATGCATTCTGCTACTCCATTTTGCAGTAGCGAATCTGTATTGGTGAAGTATTGAACAATACTTTCATCTTGGCAAACTTTCAGAAACGGATCACTTTTCACTCACCACCATTGTTTGATCTGAGCTTTTTTATTTTTCTGCATGTCTGAGTCTCAATCATCTTTTTCCATTTCATAAAAATTCTCAACACTTCATCTTTAGCCTTTATCCAATACACCCAAACTCTTCTAGAGTAATCATCAATAAAAGAAACAAAGTAATACATACCTCCCAAAAAATGTGTTCTAGTAGGACCCCAAATATCAGAGTGAACATAATACAAAATATCTTTAGTATTATAGATAGCGGTGCCTAACTTTACTCATGTCTTCTTTCTCATGACACAATACTCACAGAAATCCAATTTACAGGTTTTTGCACATTTTAGTAAGCTTTTCTTCATTAAATTCTGCAAACCTCTCATACCTACATGACCAAGTCACATGTGTCACAACATGATTATTTCTGTATCTGCATCATCTTCAAAAACTGTAGTCGCTGATCCAATAACTGTACTACCCTGAAAATAATATAAGTTACTCTTTCTCGTACCTTTCATCACCATAAATGAGCCTGAAGTGACTCTAAGAACTCCATCTTGGATAGATATAGCGAAACTTCTTGCTTCTAACTTTCCCAAAGAGATGAGATTCTTCTTTAAATTCGGTACATATCGAACATCTATCAAAACTTTGGTTGATCCATCATGATTCTTTAAACAGATTGAATATATCCCAGCTGTCGTTGCCAGAGCTGTCGCTGTCCATGAAAACAGCTCCTCCATCAAACTCTTCAAAATTGAAGAACCACTCCTTTTGAGAACACATATAATAGGTGCATGCAGAATCCAAAATCCATTCATCAGAATGAGAAACTGAAGGTAGACCAACCAATGCAAAATCTGAGTCATTATTTTCACACTTGGCTACTCATGCATCAGAATCAGACTTGCCTTTATTTTTCTTTTTCAACTTTAGATAATATTTCTTCCAATGCCCTTTTTTATGACAAAAAGCATGTTCAACTTTATCAGATCTGCCTCTTGAATGAGATCGGCCTCTAGCAGTATACACCTCAACTGTATTATACTCATGCTCTTTCTGATCTTTCTTTCTAATTTCAGAATTGTACAATGCATTGTATATTTAATCAAAAGTCATCTTATTCTTACCACGAAAGAGAGTAGTGATAAGGTGATTGTACTTATCAGGAAGAGATATCAACAATAACAAAGTTTTATTTTCATTTTCAACAGTCTCATCCAAATTTAACAAATATGCTATTAATTTATTAAATGCAGCAATGTGATCGTTGAAGGACGTACCTGGTTGATACTGGAAGCGGAGCACTTTTTTCTTCAAATAGAGCCAATTCTCACTACTTTTTTTATAAATTTATTTTCCAGCTCATTCCATATCTTACTTGCAGACGTTTCTCTCATGAACGGATATTTCTATTCTCTTGTGAAATAAGATCGAATGGTACCATATACTTGGTGATGGATTTTATCCCATTCTTTATCGGTCATCTTCTCTGGCTTCTCGTTTTCCAGAGCAACATCTAACTCTTTCTGATAAAGAATATCTAAAACCGCATTGCCACATGTCGAATTTGTTACGGCCAAACTTCCCAATTTCGAACTTTGCATTAGTCACAGTAACCTTAGCCGGTGTAGACAAAGAGGTTTCTGCCATTTTTCAATAATTTGCCAAGGTCGAGCCTTCGGCTCTGATATCACTTGTTGCGGAAAGCAGATATTTTACCCACACAAATAGGTACCTAAAATAGTGTCACACAAGAATTAATGACAGAGAATAAAGAAACTAATGCAAATAAGATAAGACACAAAATTTAACGAGGTTCAACAAATATCTCTGACAAATTGGAAAGTCCTCCAAGAATAATAGAATTTTTCCAAAATCCAAAAACTTAAAAACTCAAAATTACAACTTGAAAATTTTCAAATTTGAAAAATTTCCAAAATAAAACATGTTTGCTCATAACAGTTTATAAAACAATTAATTGTTTTTGGAATACTCAAAACCAAAGAGGTAGGACCCTATTTATAGGACCCGTGGTGTCTCCTTACCTCCCAGCTAATGCGAGACTAAAAGAGCCACACCCAAATTCAACAATATCCTCAACAAACTTGAGAATAATGGTAAAGAGAATTAAAAAAAAACAATTTTTATCGCAACTTTATCTCGATGCAAAATCTAGCAGCCATCACAGGTGAAATACTAATAAGATTACAGGTGAAATGCAAAATCTAGCAGAGATTATTACAGATACCGCAAATAGATATATGTGTAGAGAGTACCAGGCGATGCTACTCCCTTCCCAGCAAAATACTGAACTTATGCCTAGGTTTCGTGCCTCTTTCTGTCTAAAACTTTCCATCTTAAAATAGAGTCCATAATTTTGTTTGTGAAAGAAATGGCGACACGGTTGAAGCTTGAAACAGGCACCGGCAAAATATGATTCAACAGCAAGAATACAAGTTAAAGAAACATTCTTAAGACAAAGCTCAAGCTTGTACATAATATGCAAGCATTTTACATTCTTGCACGACATCTCCAAAGTTAAGCTTGACGATATTTTAAACAGCATTCTCCTTTAAAAGACATTTAAGCCTTCTTACACAACCATAAATTAATCACCGCAGGGATCTTACAACTTGGAAGCGGGAGCTAACACACATATATAGTTTCAAGTTTGCTCCACAAATTTAAAGATAAGAGTAGGCATATGGGCTTACCGCCCAAGAGAGAGATCTTTCAATCCTTAGAACTTACAGAAGACGTGTTTTCCTTTGGAGAAGTAGTAGAAGCACTGGTTTGGGTCTGGGAGGTACGACTCTCGGATAACTCCGAGAAGAAGACTATGTTCCCAGGGTTATCTGCAAGTATCTGAAGCGCTCTCGGAATTGGAGGCATGTTCACCTCCAGCACACCCTCTAGAATCTGAACCACCTGCCCCATCGACGGCCTAGAATTCTCGTCATCCTGAATGCACCAGCAAGCAACCTTACAAGCCCTAATCACCTCTTCGACGTTAGCATCACCTGCCAATCTGGCATCCAACAAGCTGATAGCATCGCCTTCCATGAGTTTAGTCGCCGCCAGAGTAGGGAAATACCCACAACTATTCCCTTCAGAATGTTCGGAGTTCCTCTTCCCCGAGATAATCTCAAACATCATCATCCCGTAGCTGTACACATCGGCCTTGGCCGTGATAGCCACACCAGAAAGCCATTCGGGAGCGAGATACCCTCTGGTTCCTCTCATTGTAGTGAGAACTCGGCTGAAGTCCCGGCCAATGAGCTTGGCCAAGCCAAAGTCCGCCACTTTCGGAACAAAAGAAGCATCCAACAGTATGTTCTCCGGCTTGATGTCACAATGTATGATGCAATCCCTGCACTGCTCGTGGAGATAAGTCAGTCCTCGAGCCGTGCCAAGAGCAATCTGGTATCTCTTCCTCCACTCCAGATCTTTACCAGGCTCGTAATCGAACAGCTTAGTGTCGAGAGAGCCATTGGGCATATACTCATACACGAGCAGCTTGTGGATTCCTTCGGAGCAGAATCCACGAAGCTGAACAAGATTGACATGCTGAATCGTGCCGATAGTGCTCACCTCTGTCCTGAACTGCTTCTCTCCCTGCCGAAGCCCTTCAAGCTTCTTCACGGCTATCTCGGTGGTGTCAGGCAACACACCTTTGAACACGGAACCGAAAGCTCCTCCCCCGAGTTTTACAGAGAAATTCTTGGTCACACGCTGCAAGTCCCCGTATCTGAATGCGACCAGACCACCTTCCACCGCCTTCGACTTGCTGGACATTTCTATCCTTCTCCTCTTCCTCCTCCTCTGACAAATCAGCAGCCACACGATGACCAACATGCCTAAACCTCCGGCAATGCCAGCGGCAATACCTCCGACGAGAACTCCCTTCTTGCTCTTTGAATCTGGAAACTCCGAAGCAGCAAGACGGAGGAAAAGAGTCCCTCCGCCGGTACCCTGGTACTGATCCTGGAGATTAAGCAAGTCCCCATACCAAACGAAGCACCCGCTGCTGTTATAAGAGTATGCAGTGCAAGAACAGTTGCTCAAGCAGCCTGACTCGCATTCCTCCGCACTCCCAACTTGCAAGCTTTCAGTATTGTCAGGCAATCTCATGTTAGTCATGGAATAAAATCGATCATTCTCGACTCGGAAGGAGCCACTTCCATTGCCACCGACTTGGCACCGCAGCTGGGTGTTCCTCCGACACCCTCCGGCCCAATCGCTCAACGCCCAATCCGACGGGGACTTCTCCACGAACCCCTTGATGCAGTTGCAGAACGGCAGCGCGTTGTCGTTGCAGCTCCCAAACGGCCCGCAGAGAGCGTGCACCTGGCAGTTTTGCCTCGGCTGCGACCAGAACAGAATCCACGAGTTACTGTCCTCCACCCACGTCAGCTGCTTGATCTGACCGGACACGTCCATTATGAATCTGGAGATGAGCTGGGAGCTGTTCTTGACGGAGTAGGTGAAGTAATTCTCCTTCGCATTCGAAACGTAGCTGAAATCGTAGATGTAATTCGCGGTCATCTCCGGCACCAAACTGAAGATTCGCCCGTTCCAGGTCCCACTTGACCAGTAATTGTAGGTGTTGTTCCAGAAGATCAAGTACTGGCTCGACCCGTTGGGGTCGATCTCGAGGGAGAAAATCCCCGGCGAGGGGTCGTCGTCGCTCTTCCACGAGATTAGCCTCTTGAGCTCTCCGGTCACCTTGTTGAGGCCGAGCTTGCCTCCGGGCAGCCAGGTGTGGGTGGGGTGGTCGATGCTCTGCCACAGTGTGGTGGAATTTGGGCCGGGCCCGTTTTTGAGAACCAGGTTCCCACTGTCGAGAAGGATGGCGACAGTCGATTTGGAGTCGGAGATGGAGGCGTTGGTGGACCAAATTAGAGGATTGGATTGGTTGGAGAGTACGAGGTTGCCGTCGGGGGAGATTTGGAGGTGGGTGGTTTTGGGGTCGGAGATGGGGGCGGCGCGGTTGGCGACCCAGACGGGGGTGAGCTGGGAGACTTTGGAAAGGCTGTACCAGATGCCGATGTAGGAGTACGGGGATTTTCCGGGGTTGAAGAAGCCAAGCACGAAGTTGCCGCCGGCGGAGACCAGCTTGACACCACCGGAGAGGGACTGGTTGGCGGTGATGGTGTCTGATGATGATGCGGCTGCTGAGGATAGGTGAGGGGAGATCAGCAAGAGGAAGAAGAAGAAGAAGAATAGATAGTTGTGTGGAGCCATGAGAATTTTTTGAAGGTTTAGAAATCAAATGTGTGGGCGAGCTCTCCTGAGCCCTGTGGTGGTAAATGACAGCGAATGGCAGGAAGTGGGGAAATTGTAAATGCGCACGACTTTCAGCTTAGTGAGCACCACATCTGCATTAAAGAGATTGGAACCGCATGGGAAAATGGTGCTCACTAGGAGGAAAGTGGTGCGCATTTAGAATTTCCCCTGGAAGTGTAATTGAGGAAATGGGCATATTTGGAACGGTCAGTGCTTGGAAAGTCAACGGTGGACGAAACAGCCACCGAACCACACAAGCTTTTCTAGATGACAAAGATCAGCAGACATAGCAGAACAGCGTACAGCATTTTTCTGGTCATGATTATGTGAGACTCGCATTAGTTATCTACATAGGAGCTGCCACGTCATCTAGAAATGGCTGTATGGCATCGTGGGATTGTTAGATACGCTGATTTGATGTGGAGGGGACCCACTCGAAAGTGTGGGTCCCACTGAGAGCAGTTATTAATACACATTTTCTGCGGGCCGAAATAATGGGTGAAGCTACCAACCGTTCGGGTCCTGTGGGTTGGGTTGGGTTGGGTTGGGTCAAGTCAAGTCCAAACCCAAGCAGGCCGGGTGCGGATCCTGTGGTAAAATTGACCCGACACCCACCAACTTGTTTTTCGTACAGTGTAGCTTTAGGACAGATAAGACTTCAATGAATGCTCGTTAAGGCCTGATTAGTTGTTGCAAATGAATTATGATGGTGCAGCTATATATATATATATATATATATATATATATATATATATATATGCTCGCTGGATTAACGTTGACAGTTTGAATTTTTTATTGAGACCAGGAGATAGTTCGTCACAGCAACGTTCACACTAAACTTAATTTGAAAATAGCTCTAAATTTGAGAATCTTTCTATAGTAGGGGCTTTTTCTATATATTTTATGAATACTCGCATGTGGAACTACAAGCTGACGGGAGTTTCTAAAGGAGCACATCTTCTTTTCCTAACAAGCTAAAAGTCTGAATTAAAATTACACTGTGAAGTAACCTTACTTGAAAAAAAATGATGTGTTACTTTGGAAACTCTCCAAGCTGACCTGTCTTGAAGCAATAGATCAAGTGTTTTCATTTTACTACAACTGTTAAACCCCTTTGATAAAAAAACTTATATATATATATATATATATATATATATATATATATATATATATATATATATATATATATATATATATATATATATATATGTGTGTGTGTGTGTGGATTACTGTAGATAAGCCGCCAGTTTAGAAAAAATTATGTGAGCTAGCGGCAACACTATAATAATCCAATGATTTTTCTTAATTTTTTTTTACAATTATTATCACTAACTCCTTAACTTCTTTCGGATTAAATTTTATAAATTTCCGAGTTCATTTACCCTTTCATCAAATGCATACAAAATGTTTTATTAATTGAAAACCATTAATTTTGTATTACTCGATGGAGGATCAAATCAAAACTAAAACTCATGAAATTGGACATGAGTGAACCCTAGGGCATCAAGATCATAATCCAAAAGAAAATTTTAAAAAACAATTATTGAAAATGGTAGAATTAAACTGCAGCTCATGTAAATTACGAGAGCTACTAGCTCATTTCCATTTTTCTCATATATATATATATATATATATATATATATATATATATATATATATATATATATGAGAAAACAGGAAATTCTCTGGCAGTGAAAGGAATTCCTTCACCGCCGCTTAGGTGGTCCAATAAAATTATTACACGTGGCGTCACTTAAAGTAATAAATAAAAAAACTCTCTTAACCATCCTTTGAGTGGCGCTTGTCGATGAAAAATTCTGGAAAACTAAGCAGATCCACGAATTCAGAGATAGAAGCCCGCAACTCATCGGATCCGCGAATCTAAGAGATTGAGGTTCGCGACCCAGATGACAGAACATGTTCTCGAATCTAAATTTGAGATTCGTGACACTACCTATAGTTTTCGGATAGGGGTTTAATATAAAGTCATCCGACCCGAACAAGAGAGTTTCCACCTCAGATCGTGGGCTAACTGCCAAACGAATGCAGCGGCATTACTTCGATCGTGGGAGCAACTGTATAACGAATTTGACGGCACTTCTCGAGTAGTGGGAGCTAACGGTCGAGCAAATATGGCGGGACGTTACTCTAGAATCCCTATAAAAGGCGGGGAGCAAAAGAGACACACAGACAGACGGAGGCAGAGGAAGACAAGCAGATATCTTCTCCTAAGAGTGATCTCTTGTAATCAAGAGCCGAAAGCCTTTCTTTTTCCTTGAGCCAACTGAGAGAGATTGTACGGAGTGTCAACGGAGAACAGGATCGTCCTCCATAGCTACCTAGGAATCCAGCCTTAAACAAAGAGGAAAAGTAATCTTCCTCATCTTCTGTAAACGGGAAACCGTTAGGTTGTAATCTTTTATTGAAAAGACTTCGATATAAAAAGCGTGCAATTTTTATGGCGAACAAAAGATTGGCGACTCCGCTGGAGATCGAAACCATCGCCTCCGGTGATCTGGTGTTAGCTCAATCCGACAACATTTTGGTTGGCAGTATGGTCGACTCACTCACCATTCACGTCGACCAGGGAAGGTACGAAGAATTTCTTTTTTCAGACTCTAAGAGCCCTACTTCCCTAAGGGGATACCGTAAAGTCTCCAAGGGGTCAATCTCCAAGGAGGCTTCAATGGTAATAACTCAGTCAAGGAAGCCGGCGGACCAAGTTGTCCAAAACCCCCTTCCTCAACGTCGGGCTCTATACCAGTTTCGACTAAGGCTCTTGATCTTTCAAGCCAAGCGGACCAAAGTCCCCGCTTCGACAAAGGGGAACGACCACTATCCGCTCCGCGGGACTGTGGTGCGAAGAAGGAGATTCCCCTCACTCGTACAACGAGAAGGAACCTAAGAAGAAGCAAAATTCGTGCCCTTCACAGGATCGCGCAACAAAAGGAAACCGTCAACTCATCCCGACAGAAACCTACCATACAAATATGGAAGCCAAAGCGCGAGGTTGGTCGAGACTTGGAAAGATTTACTCACGTTTCCTACAGGAAGCGGAATAGGTCCATCCAAGTTGTCCATGATCACAAATGCGGAGCATACATTCGCGTCTCTCGGAGAAAGTCTGATCACGTGATTGAAGAAGCTCGCGAACCTCAAATTCACAGAAAGTGCATGCCTATCCGCAAGGCTGAGACTGTGCCGTTTCCGAAGCTATCTCTCACAAATGACGCTATCACGAAAGACTCCAGTGCAAGAGATCTTAGAGAACTTCTAAACAGAAAAAGGGAAGAATCCTATGTATCTCATTACCACTGTGAACGACTAATCAATACAGTACTGTCTCATTGTCATTGTTCAGCCCATACCAGATCTTCGGTGTTTCATCGATTGTCAGTTCCATCAACATCTTCATCCCAACTGGCGAAAAAGATGATACACGAGCTTGAGTTTTCTGAGCCAGAATATCCTGCGGTATCATCTAATATGACAAGCATCGGAGAAAAGAAGAAGAAAAAGAAGGCAAAGAAAGTCTCCGAAGGAGAAGCTTCTGACCCGGAGTTCTCTTCGAGTTCGAAAGATCTATTCAATGAAGAGCGAGGAGTTTTTCGAAACACTCGGCTCAAAAGTGGGACGGCAGTCCCCATGAATTATAGGCAGATGGCGGGAATCTCTTCCGATGAAGAAGATATAGCCAAATCTGTTATGGCTGAATCGCAGACGTCCGACTCATTCCTAGAAGACTCCACATCTGCATATATGACTCAAAACAATATCTCAGAAGAGTTCATATGGAGAATGGACGAACAAGACAAGACTATCCAGCAACAGCAAGATGCTATCAGCGAACTCAAAGACATGCTACCTGTCCTGGTGGAACTGGAAAAGAATAGAGTAAAGAATACATCTTCGCACTCAAAAACTGACAAGGCAGAAGAAGGTCCTCATAATAATGTAAAAGATGAACATCATGAGAACGACGGCAACCGTTTCATGAATCAAGAAGAGAACGCAAATGCTGTTTGGATGGAAAGCTTCCAGAATCAACTGAATGCTCTCATGCATAAGGGCGACCTACAAGAGCTAGGTGTGGTAAGGCCGTGTCCCATGAAATGGAAAATAGTGCCGTTCCCAGAAAACTACAAACCATTGAAGCTCAATTCTTTTGATAGCAAAGGATCACCAAACCAGCACCTCTACTATTTTAAGTCGCAGATTGGACATTTAGTCGGAAATGATCCCATTATTATGAGGGTATTCGTTAGTACCTTAACCAGACTAACTTCTGAATGGTTCCGAAGAGTAGAACTGGGAACCATCAATTCATGGAGCGATATGGAGAAAGCCTTTATCACCAGATTCTATGAAGATGATATGGAGGTATCAATGCTGGCGCTTCTAGCCACTAAACAGAAGAAAGGAGAGTCAGCCCGGGACTTCATCAAAAGGTTCCGAAATGATTCTCTCAGATGTCCGCATGGGATGCCAGAAAAGACCTTGGTAGAAACCTGTCGACATAATTTATCGACTAAGGTTCTAGCAGAATGAGAGCAGTGAAGTCCTCAACTTGGAAGGATCTCGCTCTGCAAGCCGAAGAAGCCAAAGAAATTGGGCAAAGACTTGAAGAAGAAGAAGGCGAGGAGAAACAGAAGCGAAGTGACGATAACAACTATAAGTCCCGACCCCGAGGATACAAGGGAAAGGAGACAATGGTCACTGATACGCCACAACCCGCAAAAACTTCCCCGAAACTCCCTCCTCAGACGCGAATGCCGCAAAAGCAATACTCCTTTAAGGATGAGCACACGAAGACTATCTTCAACCTCATCATTGTTGGCAGTGAAAATTTCTAAGTTAAAAAGAATTTTCCACAACAGAACGCGGAGCTAATTCTGTAGCTCCGCGTCTGGCTAGTTTTATCCTCGCGATGAGTAAAATGCGGGGCTATCAATAGGTTCGCGTTAGCTCCGCATTCTGGTTATTTAGCACCGCATTTTGATGCGATTAGCTCCGCATGAGCAGATAACCAGAATCTCAAACTGATTGAGATTATGATTTGGGCTTATACAAATACCCGAATTGAATCCAATCAGAGTTCTAAACTAAGAGACTTAAATCAAAACTAAGATATTTGATTGGAATCCTTAATGAATGCGAGTTCTATTTAGATAGAAACTCTTGCATTAACCTGGGGATATAAATACCTTCTTGGTGAAACCCTGGGGGTCTTCTTTTCGGCAATTGAGATTTTTTCCTCTTGGAGAATTCAAGTTACGCACAGAGCCTTGAGTTCGTGAAAGACCAGAGAAGATCTTTTACAGTGGGCCGCCGTCTTCGAGAGAAGAGCTCGACGTTCGATCGTCCAAAGGAACTACTATAGATCCCATCGCCACTGATCCCACCACTATATTGTAAAAGAGAGCGATTGAAATATAAAATCCTCTTGTTTGTTCTTCTTTTTATCTTGTTCACTTTCATTGTAATTTAAGTTAATTCAATGGGAGGAAGCAAAAAATTCTACTGCGAACAAACTGGCGACCACAGTGGGAGCCATCTCTTTCACTGATGAAGAGATTGTGGCGCAATCGGACGTTGATATGATCGGATCCGAAGTAGACACGCTGGTCGGTGAAATCGACCAGCAGAGGTATGAGGAGTTCCTCTCCTCTGATTTAGGTGACTTGGGCGAGACACGACACTATCGTCGCATGTACTCCAATACCTGAGCAACGGGTAAAGAGGTATCCACTGAGACACGAGGGTCCTTGGAGACTGCGGCTATAGGGCCGATGCTCGGACAAGAAATCCTAGCAGAGGAAGAAGACCTGGGAACTGGATTGACAGAACCCAACTCCGAAATAGGAATCAGAGACTAAGGCGAAAAGCCCTCAAAGCCTGCCTCAGACGCAAGGCTAATGGATGCGAGGCTATGGTCCCTCGCAAACTGGCTCGCTCTAATTGCGAGACTAGTTATTATCACGTTAAACGCGAAGTTACAACTTGCCTTAAAAGCAAGGAGAAGCCAGCGTGTGATTTTCCACGCGAGGCTATTACTGAGCCAGTGTGTGATTTTCCACGCGAGGCTATTGCTGAGCCTAGCGAGAAACGCGAAGCCAGCAAGATTTGCGCCAGTCGCAAAATATCTGACACTCACGAGAAACGTGAGTATAAAAATTCTTTAAAGCCAGCGTGTAATTTTCCACGCGAGGCTGAGCCAAGCGGTAAACGCGAGGCTAATAAAACTTGTGAGAAACGCAAGACTTTTGACACTCGCGAGAAACGCGAGTATAAAAGTTCTTCAAAGCCAGCGTGTGATTTTCCACGCGAGGCTGATACTAAGCCACGCGAGAAATATGAGGCCAGTAATACTGGCGAGAAACACAAGATCTTTCGCGAAAATCGCGAAGACGATTGGCAAATCGTTGTTAATCGTAAGAATCGCGTTAGGCGTGAAGATATGACTTGCATTAATCGCAAGGGTAAGCCAGCGTGCAAAAATTCCCTTTCACGCGGGGCTACTATTCCAGAAGCTAAAACTCTGAAGACACGCCGAGCCAGCGAGACACGTGAGGCTAACATGGCAAAAGGCGGAGCTATTCTTCAGTCTCGCGAGACAAAACGCGAAGCTATTTTCAAGCCTCGCGTAAATCAACCCGACTGCAGAATCAGGACTGATCCTCGCATCAGGAGACCAGAGCTAGATTCCAGTTATCCTAAAAGGCTTCAGTGGGTTCCTAGACCCTCTAAACAGGTGAATGAGCCCCACAACTCCATGACTAAGGTCGACGATCTCAGGGAGTATCTATCCAAGAAGCGAGGCATAAAACAAATTCAAGCTGAACCTGTTTGTCACTACAGCAGCTTATGACAGCACTATCCGCTGTAATGGACAATTGTGGCTACAACAAGAGCAGGGTATCAGTGTTCGACCGATTAAACGAGTCGGTCAAGAACCCTGCTAAGAAAATAAGAACCGCTTCTCTAAAAGAATGGAGGGCTGTAACTTCCAATATGGAGGGAAAAGGGAAGAAGATTAGAGAGACGGAAGATGATTCAGAATCGAGTGACGAAGAACCTCATCACATCACTCGACTTAAATCAGGAGCCGTCCCCCCTCGAAACTATAAGAGGCTTATAAGAGGTTCTTATGACGATGACAGCGACAATTCAGCTATAACTTCACCGCCATCCTCTACGCCATCTCGGCCACAAAAGGCAGCATCGCACATGGAAGATAAATGTGATGATATCAATCAGAGATTTGAAACTCAAGAAAGAATGATTCGCGAGCAACAAAAGATGATTGAATACCTTAAAGTGATGCTCTCCAAATTTATTGAGGATAAAAAGGGCAAAGAAACTCTGAACGAAGAGGAAAAAGAAGAAAAAGCCCACTCAATGCACGAGGACGACGATAGATTTTCGTTCCATGATCAGTATGGAGAAAAGATAGAAAAATTACAAAGTCAACTCGAAGTTTTGATGAATAAAAAGGAATTGAAAGATTCAGGGGTCTCAAGACTATACCCACCTGAATGGGATGTGGTACCCTACCCTCAGAAGTACAAGCCGCTCAAGTTAGAGCCATATGACGGGAAGGGATCGCCCATGTTTGCAGCAAAGGTTTCTTTGCTTCCTTCCATTGAATAAGCTCGAATTACAATGAAAGAGAACAAGATAAAAAGAACAAATGAGAGGATTTTATATTTCAATCTCTCTCTTTTATAATATAACTGTGGGATCAGTGGCGATCTATAGTAGTTCCTTTGGACGATCGAACGTCAAGCTCTTCTCTCTCGAAGACGGTGGCCGACTGTAGAAGATCTTCTCTGGTCTTTCACGAACTCAAGACTCTATGCGTAACTTGAATTCTCCAAGAGGAAAAGATCTCAATTGCCGAAAAGAAGACCCCTAGGGTTTCACCAAGAAGGTATTTATAGCCCTAGGTTAATGCAAGAGTTTCTATCTAAATAGAACTTGTATTCATCAAGGATTCCAATCAAATATCTTAGTTTTGATTTAAATCTCTTGATTTGGAATTCTGATTGGATTCAATTCGGGTATTTGGATAAGCCCAAATCATAATCTCAATCAATTTGAGATTCTGGTTATCTGCTCACGCGGAGCTAATCGCATCAAAACGCGACGCTAAATGACCAGAATGCGGAGCTAACGCGAAGCTATTGATAGCCCCGCGTTTTACTCATCGCGAGGCTAAAACTAGCCAGATGCGGAGCTACAGAGTTAGCTCCGCGCTCTATTGTGGAAAATCCTTTTAACTTAGAAATTTTTACTGCAAACAGAGCCCCCTCCAAAGTTTTCAAAATGGTTTAGAACTTAGTAAATTTTGAAGTACTTTGGATCTTCAAATTGAAAATGCGGAGCTAAAATACCAAGTTAGCCTCCCGTTTCTGCTCACCTTCGCGGAGCTAATAGCTTCTTTTTTAGTGAAATGAGTAATTATTTCATTAATTACTCTGAATTTTCGCGCCGAATACCAAGCGACGGATCATCCTGTTTAAATAGAGGCTTTGATTCATCTTCTTCTTCATTTTGAGAAGTTAGAAGATTCAGAGCTCCGGCAACCGAGTGAGCGATGTTGACGAACGATCTTCAATTGATTTTCGTTTGATTCTCCATAGATTTTCATCATTAGGATGTTGCTCCAGAAGAGTATGGCTTCATGCACGGCGGCCGGCGCTAACGGCGACGGCAACGGCCGTGGAAATAGGCAAAATGGCATATCAGTCCATGCTTTGATTATTGAAGGTAAAAACCTTATCTTTTTGGTTTCCTTAGAACCATTTTGGGGTGTTTTGGCTCGGTTTTTAACCAGCCAATTGTTTACTTCATCGGCGAGATCGCCGTTTTCCGGCCGTAAGGCTTAAAGGAGAAGGAGAAGACAGAGAGGAACTCTGGTCTTTCTCTACGCGAAGTTATCGCGTCATCCCTGCGCTTGAAACGCGGGGCTATTTTGATTAGCAGTCTCGTTGAAACGCCAGGCTATGAAAGAAAAGGAAACGACAGAGAGAAACTCTGTTCTTCCTTTTCGCGAAGTTATCGCGTCGTCCTCTGCGTTTTGAAACGCGAGGCTATTTCCTCAGCTACACGCGGAGTTTAGCTTAGCTCCGCGATTTTATACTTAGAAGATTTTTCGAGTTTTGTCTAACTCTTGATTCTCCTTTTGCAGTGAAGTACTTAAACCAGATCCTTCTTGAAGAGGAGTGCATGTGACTTTACCAGTCTTCGTCAACCAAAGTAACTCTAAGGAAGCCAGAAACATATGCTTTACAACATAGTTCCAGGTTTCAAGCTCCGGCTCCAAAGGATAAACTTTTGAAGGAGTTACAAGAACTCTGCGGCAGCTCATTAAGTTTTCTTGAGGACCATTTATGTTAGATGACAATCTCTGTTGCTTTCCAAAGCAATAGAGATGATCCTGTAAGGGCTTGCAGCACTTCGAATTCAACTTATGCATCTCCATTAGGATTCTTGTAGAGTATCTTCAGATAATCCACTAAGAACTTTAAACAGATCATAGTTGACTTTTGCAGAGGAGATCTTTTGTATGTGAACCATGGAGTCTTGCTGTTAGGTTATTGATGAGTCGATGATCATGTAGAAGCTTTTGGGAGAGCTATAACTCCCTCTTCTTTTGTAATCTTTTTCTTTTTATGAAATAAAGACAAATATTTTCCTCTCTATCTGTTGGCTTCAAGAATCTTGCTTGCGCAACAAACAGATGGTTCATAGTTTTGGTAAAACAATCTAAGGTTTATTTGCATAACTTAGATTATTAGTACCAAGATGATCGGTTGGGGATCATTTAACTTAGATGGAAGTGCCTAATTGCACATACCCGAATCCAAGGTTTCATAGAAAACACGTAGCTAAAATACCAAGTTAGCCTTGCGTTTTTCATAGTTGCGCGAAGTTAATAACTTCGCGTCTTTCATCACCACGCAGAGCTAATAGCTTCGCGTTTCGGAAAGTAACTGATCAGAAGTTGCTTCGATTCTCGCACCGAATTCCAAGGGGCGGTTTCTCTGATTCAAATAGAGTCTTTATTCTTCTTCTTTCTCATATCATTTGAGAACTTTCCAGAGACTTGGATATTTCAGGCGATCAGAGTTCAGGCGACCTGAGCGTTTTTCCGACCGAGTTTCTCCCGATTTCCCATCGATTTTCCTCAAGTTTTCAAGCAATGGCACCCAAGACTCGTGCTTCTTCCCGCGCAGCTCGTCATCGGCGGCCGGAGCAAGCAGTGGTGGCAGCGGCCGTGGCAACGGCGAGCCAGTCCATGTTTCGCCCATCGGAGGTAAGGATCTCACTTTTAGGGCTCTTAAGAACATTTAGAGAGTGATTTAGTTCGGCTTTAAACGACCAATCTTCCCTTTTATCGACGAGATCACCGTACTCCGGCCGTATGGCTTGGAGAAGAAGAAAAGCCTCTGGTTTTCTTCTTACGCGAAGCTATCGTGTCATCCTCGCGTTTTGAAGCACGGGGCTTATCAGTCGCGTTGAAACGCGAGGCTATTTTGAGTAGCAGTTTCGTTGAAACACGAGGCTATTTTGAGTAGCAGTCGCGTTGAAACGCGAGGCTATTTTGAGTAGCAGTCACGTTGAAATGCGAGGCTATTTTGAGTAGCAGTCACGTTGAAACGCGAGGCTATTTTGAGTAGCAATCGCGTTGAAACGCGAGGCTATTTATTTTCTGCGCGGTCTAATTTTTAGCTTCGCGCGGAGTTTCTTTTAGCTTCGCGCGGTCTCCATACGTAGAAAAATCTTCTGTTTCATAGAAACTTTTCTAATTTTGATTTTTTCCTTTTGCAGTAGGGTATTCGGTGGAAGCTCTTTCTCATAAGCACTACTTTGGCTTTGCTGGAGGTTCAGATCCATCAGCTCAGTTTCGCTTCACCACCATCCTGGCTTCGTACAAACCAGATCCAAGAGATCGCAGGGAGAAGTTGATCAAATATCATCCCACTACTGCACGAGAAATTATGACTGATGCAGCCTTTGAAACTGTGAATAGAGAAGCACTAGAGAAGCCCGCATTTCTCTTTGGAGATATAATGGAGCAATCAGACCAGATCCTCTTTAAAGAGGAAAGCAAGTGGCTCTATAATTCTGGCAAAGTTTTAATGTTTCTGCCCAGAATGGAGTGTGATTATCCCCTGATCTATCTTCAGAGGTTGGCGATGCCCCGTGAATTAAAGTGGGGATTAACTTAAGAACAGGATGGCGTCCCAACAGGCAAATTGGGCACACAGGTGGCTTATCAAGATGGCCCCACTAGATATATTACTGGTTTGCTTCTAGGCCGTTTTGGCAAGGAGCTCCAGGTAGGAGAGGTTCTGATCCGCGTAAGAACTTTCCTAAGTGAGTTCCTGGAGAAAGAAGGCCAATACCCAGTATAACTTGAACTGGGCACACCAAAGATGATCGGGTCAGGATTCATCAAGTTTAGGTCAGAGGCGCTCAATTGCGCATGCCTAAGGAGTCCAAGTGCTCATCTGCGTAACTTGAACAGGTGGAGGCTGTCCAAGGCTCATCTGCGTAACTTGAACTGGGCACACCACGATGATCGGGTTAGGATTCATCAAAATTTAGGACAGAGGCGCTCAATTGCGCATGCCTAAGAAAGAGATTGGAGGTGGTTCAAGGTTCTCGTGCGTAACTTGAATTGGGCACACCACGATGATCGGGTTATGATTCATCAAATTTAGGTCAGAGGCGCTCAATTGCGCATGCCTAAGAAAGAGATTGGAGGCGGTTCAAAGCTTATCTGCGTAACTTGAACTGGGCACACCAAAGATGATCGGGTCAGGATTCATCAAATTTAGGTCAGAGGCGCTCAATTGCGCATGCCTAAGAAGGAGTCCAAGTGCTCATCTGCGTAACTTGAACAGGTGGAGGCGGTCCAAGGCTCATCTGCGTAACTTGAACTGGGCACACCACGATGATCGGTGTTTGCTCGAAAATTGAATCTTTGATTCCATTGCAAAATTATTTGATTACAACGAAGATTTGAGATTACAAAAATTCCGAGGAATTACAAGAACGGGAATATTAAGGGATTCCCTTTTTTATGTGGGTTCGGGTGGCGGTGGAGTCTCGTTGCTGCCTCCGTTGACCGTCCGACTGGAAGAGATGGCTCTGCTCCGCTTCTCAATTTCCCGAGCTCGCCCGAAATCTTCCCAAAGTCCAAGAATCCAAAACTCCAAAAGTCCCCTCTCCAGTTAAATTCCTGTATTTTATAAACCGAAGAAGCTCCAAATCCGGCTCAATTCTCTCCTGAAAAATCGGATCACGGATTATCAGTCCAAAAATATGAAATAAAACAATGTAAAACAATAAAATAACGAAAAACAACCCGCGGGTGGCAACCCGCGGGATCGCCCCCGCGGGTTGCAACCCGCGGGAATCTTCCCGGCTCGGGGGCTCCCGCGGGTGGCAACCCGCGGGTGCAACCCGCGGGTGTGCCCACTTAGCAAAAGTGATTTTTTTTTGGTATCTACATAACCCCCTCCAAAGTTTTCGAAGTTCTATATTGAACCGTACTGAATTTCGAAATACTTTGGATTCTTTAATTTTGGTTATAGACCTTTTAAAAGATTTGGTCGATAGAGATAACTGTTAATATATTCATTTATTTAATAACAAGCAGAGGTATGATTTTAACGTACTCATTAGAGGACAAGCAGAGGTATAATGTTAACGTACTTATTTTAGGTCAAGCAGAGGTATAATATTAACGTGCTTATTTTAATCCTAACCGTTCAGTGACATCTAGTATGACGAATCAGAAAAAGACAGAGGTGACATTAAACGTGTCTTGGAGCTTAATCTATTCAGAGAATCTGGTCGTGATAGGGACAAGCTGACTAAACAGAGGTGATGGTTAACGTATTTAGTTTTGGAATCGGACTATCAGAGGTAACTGTTAACTTGATAGGGAGATGATTTTCGTCAGAGGTGATTTTTAACTTAACGACATCAAAAGCACGTTCATCAGAGGTTGTAATGTTGGACTTGATGAAGTGTGAATTTTCTTTTCTGTCAGAGGTGAAATCTTAACGTGACAGGGGATCGATTTAACTAGGATTTTATCTCTTTTGATTTTGAATTATGATGTCAGAGGTATGATTTCAACTTGACAAATATTTTGGAGTGTCGCTTGCTCTGTTGGAGCAAAATGACAAGAAAAGTTTTGCTGTCAGAGATGAAATCTTAACGTGACAGGAGATTTATCTGATTAGGATTTTTAGCAAACCCCCAGCTATCAACGGGTTTAATTTGCCTTTACCAACTACCGTTTGAATTGGGCTAGCCATGCTATTCCCCTCAGCATGGTGAGTTGTCAAGGATTTCGTTTGGGCTTAAATGCCAAACTTTTCCTCTTCCCTTTGCCTTAGCAGCTTAGGGCAGTGATATATTCTTATATTCGGATAAGAATACTGTTGTGACAGATTTATCGTGGGATTTTTAGCAAACCCCCAGCTATCAACGGGTTTGATTTTGCCTTTACCAACTACCGTTTGAGTTGGGCTAGCCATACTATTATCCTCAGCATAGTGAGTTGTCGAGGGTTTCGTTTGGGTTTAAATACCAAACTTTTCCTCTTCTCTTTGCCTTAGCAGCTTAGGGTGATTCATGCTTTTTACCCCCAGCATGGTAGGGTTGGCGAGAATTTTATTCTCTTCCCGTAGCCTTGTCGGCGTTGGGTAATTCATACTTATTACCCCCAGTATGATGGGGTTGGCGAGAAATTTATTCTCTTCCCGTAGCTTTAGCGGCGTTGGGCAATTCATACTTTTTACCCCCAGTATGGTGGGGTTGGCGAGAAATCTATTCTCTTCTCGTAGCTTTAGCGGCGTTGGGCAATTCATACTTTTTACCCCCAGTATGGTGGGGTTGGCGAGAAATCTATTCTCTTCCCGTAGCTTTAGCGGCATTGGGCAATTCATACTTTTTACCCCCAGTATGGTGGGGTTGGCGAGAAATCTATTCTCTTCCCGTAGCTTTAGCGGCGTTGGGTAATTCATACTTTTTACTCCCAGTATGGTGGGGTTGACGAGAAATTTATTCTCTTCCCGTAGCCTTAGCGGCGTTGGGCGATTCATAATTTTTTTTTTTTAATTTTATATATACATTTTTATTTCTTTATCTCTCTTTTTTTTTTGTTTGCAATGATGCCCTTTTTTTTTTTATAAACGATGACGCCTTTTAAATTTTTTTTTTTATAGGTGATGACGCCTAGCATTTTATTTTTTATTATTTATTTATTTTGGTAAGCGATGAGGCCTTGCAAATATATTTTTATTTATTATTTTTTTTGTTTATTTTTTTATTTTTTTATTTTTATTTTTTTGCTTTTTTTTTGTTTATATTTTTATATTTTTTATATATTTTTATATTTTTTATTTTAATTAATTATTTTATTTTATTTATTTATTTATTTTTTTTTTGGCATCCGCGGGTGCATCCGTGGGATACAACCCATGGGTAGAGCACTTATACTGCATGTTTTTTTTTCTATATATATATTTTTAATTATTTATTATTATTATTTTTTTTAACTTTGTCAATTTTTTGTGGGTGATAACACCCTTTCTTATTTTTTTGCCTATTTATTATTATTATTATTATTTTTTTTGTGCGGGAGAGAGGGAGAAAAGTGCGGGTGACCCAGGTTCCATCTGCGGGTTGCGTCCCGTGCTTCCATATGTGGGTTGCGTTCATGTGGGTCCCAAGATTCCATTTGCGGGTTGCATCCCGCGCTTCCATATGCGGGTCCCAAGATTCTATCTGCGGGTTGCATCCCGCGCGGGTTGCGTCCACGCGGGTCCCAAGATTATATCTGCGGGTTGCATCTTGGAGCTGTATCCAGTTTTGTCAATTTTTTTTTTTTCTGACAGACGATGACGTCTTGTCATTTTTTTTTATGGGCGATGACGCTTTATAATTTTTTTTTTATGGGCGATGACGCCTCATAATTTTTTTTTTTTTTACAGACAATGACGTCTTGTCATTTTTTTTTTATGGGCGATGACGCCTCAAAAAAAAATTTTTTTTTTTATGGGCGATGATGCCTCATAATTTTTTTTTATTGGAGATTACGCCTCATAATAATTTTTTTTTTATGGGCGATGACGCCTCATAATTTTATATATATATATATATATATATATATATATATATATATATATATATATATATATATATATATATATATATATATATATGGGGTTTAAATTAACCGCCTTGAGCCTATTTTTTGGGAATTGTTGTGAGCCCAAGTGGTACCTTTAGACCTCACACATTAAATGTGTCGGAGTTAGCTCTAACTCCTTTTTTGTTCAGCTTTGAGCTGAACTGCTCCAGCGTCAATCAATGCTTGAATTTTATCTTTTAAGATAAAATAATTTTTTGTGGGGTGACCTACAATCCGATGGTACAGGCAGTAATTCGGATCGTTAGTTTTCCCTACTTCTTCAGGTCTCTTGCTCTCCGGCAATTTAAGCATCTTGCGTTTGCTGAGCAGATTGAACATAGTAGCAGTATATTCATCCTTGAACGAATACTGCTTTTGAAGTCTGGGCGACTTTACTGTGTTGCTTGTAGTTGGCCATAGTTTCTGCTTCAGTGTACTTTCTACCGCCATTGCCGTTATGTCTTTCCCTTTTGAACGGGAAAAATGGAATGGAGATTCATTTGCACCGTCTCCGGTTGCAGACTGTTGCATTTCGAGACATCGAAGTATTTCTTCAGCCTGTTCGCCCTGCTTAAGCAGATCCTTCCATGACTTGGATTCGACCGAACCCATCTTGTCTAAGATATCGGTCAACAAGTTATGTCTGCAGGTTTCCACAAGCGTATCCTGCGTCATGCCATGTGGGCATCGAACGGAAAGTTCTCGGAACCGCTCGATATAAGTTTTGACCGTTTCGCCTTCTTCTTGCTTCGCTGCTAGCAAAGATAATATGGAGACTTCTGTATCATCTTCAAAGAATCGGGCTAGGAACTCACGTTCTACATCAGCCCAAGATTTAATTGTTCCCTGGGGAAGTTGCATAAACCAGGTAAATGCGGGCCCCCGTAAAGTGCTCGCAAATATCCTAGTCATAGTTGGATCATTCCCCATGAGATGTCCTGTCTGTGAGAGGAAATAGAAGATGTGTTGCTGCGGCGAACCTTTACCGTCGAATGATTGAAGATTCAATGGTTTATATTTTGCAGGATAGGGTACGGTCTCCCAATTAATGGGATATGGACGGACTACCCCCACCTCTTATAGCTTTTTGCGATGAAGAAGAGCTTGTAATTGGTTCTCCATCTTCTCTATTTTCTCTGCTTGAGGATTGATGATAACTTTCACTTCCTCTTCCTCTCTTGAATGAGGAGGCACTTCTTCATCTTCGTCTTCGCTGTCTTCATTTATTTGGACAGGCCGTTTTCCTTTCTGCCGACTAGAAATGGACGGCGATGATTGGTTCTTTCTAGTTTGAGCCAGCAACTCAATCAAAAGTTGTTTCATTTCTTCTATGGTCTCTTCTTGCTGTTCGAGATGTTTTTCTTGTCTCTCAAGCCTTTCAGAGACTTCTTCTAGAAACGCGCCCTTTGGTTCGATAGAAACTCCTTTTGATCCTGGAGTGATTTCCTTATCCGATGGGTTGTTTCCGACCACCTTTTTGCCTTTATTAACCATATTTGATGAGGCAGCAGGTAGATCGGTCCCAGAGTATGCCTTTTTCACCGTCCGTATTCTTTTAGGTTCGGTGATCCGCTCAAAAACGGATCGTCTCGGATGGCACTCGCAGTTTGATAGAACAGTTGAGATTAACTGTTCACATTGGCATTGAGGAGTATTCTGTGCAGAGTTCTTCTTCCAATTGAGGAATTCTCTCAAGTCTTGAGGTATCTTCTCCTCTCTATTTGCATCTTGACGTATTTTGCGTCTCAAATTTGGTTCATAATACTGGAGAGTTTGTAATATTTCAGGGCTGAGCTCTTTTCCAGCATTAGATTGTTCTCCAACCCTTCTGCGGATTCTTCTGGAGTGTGTGCTGGCCTGCGCAGTTGTACGGGCCTCGTACGCATCTGACTTGTTCTTCGGGATTTGGAGGATTCTATCATGAATATGTTCATCCGAAGAGAAATTTGAAGACCTATCCTCAGGTGAGTTCATGAGCACATCCTTATATTTGTTTGTAGAGGAACGGGATGGTACACCTGAGAGAGTAACCAAAAAGTTAGATGTGCGCTGTGTGCTCACTGCGCGTGTGCCCGAATAGACACCAGAACCAACCCTTGATTTTTTCTGCGGAGTGCAACCCACGGGTTGCAACTTGCGGTGTGCAACCCGCGGTTGGAACTGCGGGTTTGCACCCGCGGTTGCAACCGCGGGGTTGCACCCGCGGGGTGCAACCCGCGGTTGGAACCGCGGGTTTGCACCCGCGGTTGGAACCGCGGGTTTGCACGCGCGGTTGCAACCGCGGGGTTGCCCCCGCGGGGTGCAACCCGCCGTTGGAACCGCGGGTTTGCACCCGCAGTTGCAACCGCGGGGTTGCCCCCATGCGGTGCAACCCGTAGTTCCGCCTGCGGATTTTCATTTTTGGAATTTTTTCTTTCCGATGTTTCCTGATCTGGATTTTCTGACCGCAATTTTCCAGAGGCACTGTTGAGGCGGGCCCGCTGGGCCTTACGCCTCAGGTTTCTCTTCTGAGAGCGGGTCAGGGACAGGTTTGACTTTTGGCTTGACTTTGGAATGGGCGATAACGCCATGTTCTTGACAGACGATGACGTCCTGTCAGTTCGAACGGGCGATGATGCCTCATAAGTTTTCATAGGCGATGACGCCTTTCCGGTGGGCAATGACGCCTCACCTTTTTTCATCGTCACCCGGCGATGACGCCTAGGCTCCGAATCAGAGGAGGAAAGAAATTCCTCATATTTTTGCTGGTCAACTTCTATGACCAGTGTCTCAACTATTGAGCCAATCGGCACCCGGTTGGACTGCGCCACCAAATTCTCTGTGGTAAACAGAGGGGCTCCCACTGTGGTCGCCAGTTCTTGTTTGCTCGAAAATTGAATCTTTGATTCCATTGCAAAATTATTTGATTACAACGAAGATTTGAGATTACAAAAATTCCGAGGAATTACAAGAACGGGAATATTAATGGATTCCCTTTTTTATGTGGGTTCAGGTGGCGGTGGAGTCTCGTTGCTGCCTCCGTTGACCGTCCGACTGGAAGAGATGGCTCTGCTCCGCTTCTCAATTTCCCGAGCTCGCCCGAAATTTTCCCAAAGTCCAAGAATCCAAAACTCCAAAAGTCTTAAATTCCTGTATTTTATAAACCGAAGAAGCTCCAAATCCGGCTCAATTCTCTCCTGAAAAATCGGATCACGGATTATCAGTCCAAAAATAGGAAATAAAACAATGTAAAACAATAAAACAACGGAAAACAACCCGCGGGTGGCAACCCGCGGGATCGCCCCCGCGGGTGGCAACCCGCGGGATCGCCCCCACGGGTTGCCACCCGCGGGAATCCTCCCGCGGGATCGCCCCTGCAGGTTGCAACCCGCTGGAATCTTCCCGCGAGTGGCAACCCGTGGGGCTCGGGGGCTTCCGTGGGTTGCAACCCGCGGGTGGCAACCCGCGGGTGCTCCCGCGGGTTGCATCCCACGGGGGTCCCGCGGGATGCAACCCGCGGGTGTGCCCACTTAGCAAAAGTGTTTTTTTGGTATCTACAATCGGGTTAGGATTCATCAAAATTTAGGTCAGAGGCACTCAATTGCGCATACCTATGAAGGAGATTGGAGGCAGTTCAAGGCTCATCTGCGTAACTTGAACTGGGCACACCAAAGATGATCGTGTTAGGATTCATCAAATTTAGGTCAGAGGCGCTCAATTGCGCATACCTAAGAAGGAGATTGGAGGCGGTTCAAGGCTCATCTGCGTAACTTGAACTGGGCACACTAAAGATGATCGTGTTAGGATTCATCAAATTTAGGTCAGAGGCGCTCAATTGCGCATACCTAAGAAGGAGATTGGAGGCGGTTCAAGGCTTATCTGCGTAACTTGAACTGGGCACACCAAAGATGATCGTGTTAGGATTCATCAAATTTAGGTCAGAGGAGCCCATTTGCGAATGCCTAAGAAAGAATTTGGAGGCGGTTCAAGGCTTTCGTGCGTAACTTGAACTGGGCACACCAAATTTTCTTGACTAGATGGACAGTTACTCTGTCACTATTTTATTTCGTCAAGCATAGTATTTCTTTAGAAATTTGCCATTGATCGGCGTTATCATTCTATCGCCATTTTGATTCGTCAAGCGGTAGGCTCCACTGGAGTATACAGTCTCCACAATGAACGGTCCCTCCCACTTGGGTTCAAATTTACCCTTAGTCTTGTGAGTCAGATCCATTGGCCTTTTAATAGCCAGAACCAAGTCTCCTTATTTAAAGGTCCTTGGTTTAACATTCTTATTGAATGTTCGCGAGATTCGGGCTTGATACAACTCAATTCGTTGTTGGGCCCTGAGACGCTTTTCATTCAACGCTTCTATTCTCGCAGTCTTTGTTGATGACGCTCTTCTGTCGTTATCTTTGTGGCTAAGGCCACTTTTAGTGATGGATCTGGATTTCGAGAGGCAAGACGGCCTCGCTTCCATAGACCAGAATGGAGTAGCTTTTGTAGGGGTGCGAACGGTGGTGCGATAAGCCCACAGGCATTCTCCTAGCTTTTCATCCCAATCTCGTTTATTGGAAGAGATGAACTTTCGAAAGAGCTTAATAATCATCTTGTTGAAAGCTTCAGCTAATCCATTTACCGTGGGGTTATATGGTGTTGAAGCAATGTCCTTGATTCTGAATTTATCACAGAATCTCGAAAACCTCTCGCTAACAAATTGCGGTCCATTATCATGGATGATCCTTCAGGGGACGCCAAAATGGTAAATGACACGATGCTTAATGAATTTAATCACATCTGTCGTTTTTACCTCTCTCATGGGCATGGCTTCGGCCCATCTTGAAAAATAATCAGTTATCGTGAGAATAAATCGATGTGCTCTGGACGACGGGGGAGTTATAGGCCCCACAATATCCATTCCCCATGCCTCAAACGGCCAACTAGCAATGGTATTGTGCAAGTATTTGGCATGCATGGCACCGTTTAGCATATGCCATTGCTTCCATAATCATGTTCGGCCAATAATATCCCAGCCTTCTTATACGGTCTCCGAGTTTTGGACCGGGCTGATGAGCTCCACATATTCCATCATGTGTTTCTCTCAGCACTTCTTCTGCATCTGCTTTTGATATGCAGCGTAGCAGCAGACCATCTCTTGACTTTATATATAAAGTCTGAAACTTATGGTCATAATAAAATCTCTGGGCCTTCCTCTTTATCGAGGTGACTTCCTTTGGATCTTGTGGTAATATCCCATGTAAAGCATAATCTACAAACAGAAATCGCCAATCACGGGGTTCCAACGTTAAGCCTGTCTGGCATACCTCTTCGGCTTGAGACACCGTGTCTGGGTGGAGGAGTTCTCTGCTACCAATGGTGATACTTTTAGCTTCTCCTGGCGGGATTGCCAATGTTGTGGCTAATGCGGCAAGAGCATCTGCATAAACATTCTCATTCCGAGATATGTGATATATGTAAAACTGTTCAAAATATCCTGCTAGCTCAATAGCTAGCTGATGATAGGGGATGAGGGCTTCATGTCTGACTTCATACTCATCCATCATCTGATTGACGATGAGCTTAGAGTCTCCATATGCCTCTAGATGGTTCAACCCCCAGTTGCAGAGCTATTTTCAGGCCGATAATGAGCGCGTTGTATTCCGCCACATTATTTGTTCACGGTTCAGTTAATGAATAACCGTTAGGCAATATATGTTTATGTGGAGATATTAGCACAACCTCCACTCCAGCAGCAGATCGTCTGGTAGCACCATCAAAGAACATTTGCCATAGTTGCTCTTTGCTAGTTATGTTGACCTCTGACGTCTGTTTGGAATTGGACCAAATTGGATGGCCTGCAAGAAAATTGGCGATCGCCTGTCCCTTCACTGCCTTTTGAGGAACAAAGTGTATGTCATATGGCGACAGTAGTAGAGCCCATTTTGCTAACCGGCCATTTAAGGATCCCGGTTTGGTCATCAGAATTTTCAGGGGATTGACTCGTGATATGACATGGATCGTTTGCCCTGAAAGATAGTGCCGCATTTTCTGAACAGCGAACACCAGGGCTAAACACTCCTTTTCAATCGGGGTATATCGCTGTTCGGCCCCAATCATTGTTCTGCTTAAATAATAGAGGGCATGTTCATGGCCGTGCTCATTATATTAAGCAAGTAACGCTCATAAAGTATTATCCATGGCCCTTACATATATAAGGAAGGGCTGCCCAGGGACTGGTGCCATGAGTACAGGAGGTTTAGTAAGGTACTCCTTGAGGTCATCGAATGCCTGTTGACATGCTTCATCCCATACGAAAGACACCCCCTTTTTCATAAGTTTGGAGAATGACTGGCATCGTCCAGACAGGTTGGAAATGAAGCGTCGAATGTAGGCGAGCTTTCCTTGTAATCCCCTTAATTCTTTAAGATTGCGGGGAGGTGGCATCTCGCTAATCACTTTTACATTTCAGGGTCGAGAAAAATTCCTTTTGAAGTTATTATGAACCCAAGAAATTTCCCGCTGGACATCCCCATAAATGACTTAGCGGGGTTCATTTTCAAATGATGTTTTCGCATAAGATCGAAGACCACTCTTAAATCATGAAGATGATCTTCTTTGTCTTTACTTTTGACTGCTAAGTCATCCACATAGAACTCCACTGTTTTGCGTAGATGTTCTTTGAATATGACACTCATCGCGCGTTGGTAGGTGGCACCTGCGTTCTTCAATCTGAACGGCATCACCGTATAACAATATACCCCCAACAGCGTTCTGAAAGCTGTATGCTTTTCATCATCCAGTTGCATTTTAATCTAGTTATAACCTGAGAAGCCATCCATAAAGGACATCCTCTCATAACCACAGGTATTATCAATCATCACATCGGTGATGGAAAGTGGAAATTCATCCTTAGGACACGCAGCGTTCAGATCTTGAAAATCGATGCATATCCGGATTTTGCCGTTCTTCTTACGAACCGGCACTATGTTAGCTACCCAATCAGGGTGTTGTTCCTCACGGATGAATTCAGATTTTATAAGTTTGTTCACCTCAGCAACTATCGCCTCCATCAATTCCGGTCGAAAACGCCTTTGCTGTTGTTTAACGGGCTTGGCGTCTTCTTTAATATTTAACCGGTGTGTGGCAATTTGAGGGTCAAGTCCGGGCATGTCTTTGTAACTCCATGTGAACACATCTATATACTCTTTGATAAGAGATATAAGTTCCTCCTTTTCCAAGGGAGTTAGCGTTATGAAGATGGGTTTTGGATTTTCTTCCGTTCCCATGTTTACTTGTATTAATTTGTCTTCCGTGGGCGGGTCACGCTGTTCAAAGCGGACATCCCAGAGAGTGTCCATATGCTTAGCCCAAGAATCATCTTGAATATCAATTGGTTCCTTATCGCTTTCTTGTACGACTGAAACCATATTGGCTGTCAAAGATTGAAACCAACCACCAGTACTTATATCCGAATCATGGTTGGGTGAAGATGTATCTTCCTTGGCCGAAGAACTCTCTTCATCTTTTAATGGTGATGAGGGTGGAGTAGATACATAACCCAACCCCCTGCGAGTCTTTTGATAATAATCTGGGCTCTTTCCTCTCGGTCTAAATGAGGGTATAAGATTCCGTCGCCCTTTTCCAAAGTTTAACTCCGGTCTCTGGGTAAAATTATAACCCATCTTCTCCATCATTTGCTGGGATTTCTGTTCATACAAGTGAAATTGAGGTGATATTTGTTCATCACTTTCACTGCTTTGTCTTTGTCGAGGTGACGTAATCACCCTGCCGAACATGATCAGCTTTTGGGACTCTTGCCGAGAAGGCACTTCGAAGTAATGACCTTTTCCCTTAACTATTTCGGACCGAGAGAGGAGGGATGACCTAAGTGGCAAATGATATGCCGCCAGAACTTCAAGTTCGGATAGGTCATCCATTTCGGTGGAAGTACAGGAGGGTTCAGTCCCAATAGCTACAGCATGGTCGTAGACTAACTTTATGTTTTCATTTATAATCCATTCTTCCTCTATTACATCGACTATATCAAGACTCAAATTAAAATCTAAGTGAGGGTTGATTTCATAATCACCCCCAACGTCTTCTTCAAGAAGCTCGTACTCAGTATCGGCTTCATTACCACTTTCGTCAGGCTTTGGACGCTTGCTAGAATCATCATTGGAGACTTCATGGGCTGGCTTATAGAGTGCAGCATCTGTGAAGTAATTCTCCAGCCCTTTGAATGGTTGCTTATCTGCAACTAGTGTCCGGACTTCTCCTTCCTCATCGCAATATTTCATGCATTGGTGAAGAGTTGATGGGACTATCATGTGAGCGTGGATCCAAGGTCGTCCCAGTAAAATATTATGGGAGGTATCAGCATAAATAACATAGCATGTGACCTCCATTCTCAAGTCTCCAATTTGGCACCGCAATCGGATCTTACCAAGAGGATGACTGTTATTAGCGTTGAATCCGTAAATAGTGGTGTTTGTAGGCGTCAAACAATAAAGGGAAATCCCCAATAACTGCATCAACCTTCTGGGCACGACACTTAGTGCAGAACCCAGATCAATTTGAATTCGGTCCACCTTTGTAGATCTAACATATCCGGTGAAATATAAAGGCCTGTTATGCTTTATATTCCTCACCTGCATGTCCTCCGGAGTGAAAACGATTTGCGGGACTTGCCTCCTCACTTGATGACAGTGGGGGCAAGAGTCCTGTTCCTCGTTGGCGGTGTGCGCCCGGAAATTGAATCTTTGATTCCATTGCAAAATTATTTGATTACAACGAAGATTTGAGATTACAAAAATTCCGAGGAATTACAAGAACGGGAATATTAATTTATTCCCTTTTTTTCGTGGGTTCGGGTGGCGATGGAGTCTCGTTGATGCCTCCGTTGACCGTCCGACTGGAAGAGATGGCTCTGCTCCGCTTCTCAATTTCCCGAACTCGCCCGAAATCTTCCCAAAGTCCAAGAATCCCCAAAAGTCCAAAGTCCCTTCTCCCGTTAAATTCCTATATTTTATAAACCGAAGAAGCTCCAAATCCGGCTCAATTCTCTCCTGAAAAAGCGGATCACGGGATATCAGTCCAAAAATAGGAAACAAATAATCGGGAAAGAACAGAAAACAACCCGCGGGTGGCAACCCGCGGGGGCTCCCGCGGGTTGCAACCCGCGGGAATTCTCCCACGGGTTGCTTCCCGCGGGGGTTCCCGCGGGTTGCAACCCGCGGGTGCTCCCGCGGGTGGAACCCGCAGGTGTGCCCACTTAGCAAATTTAGGTTTTTTTTTTTTTTTTTTTTTTTGGTATCTACATAACCCCCTCCAAAGTTTTTGAAGTTCTGTATTGAACCGTACTGAATTTCGAAATACTTTGGATTTTTTTTTTTTTTGGTTATAGACCTTTTAAAAGATTTGGTCGATAGGGATAACTGTTAATATATTTATTTATTCCATAACAAGCAGAGGTATGATTTTAACGTACTCATTAGAGGACAAGCAGAGGTATAATATTAACGTGCTTATTTTAGGTCAAGCAGAGGTATAATATTAACGTGCTTATTTTAATCCTAACCGTTCAGTGACATCTAGTATGACGAATCAGGAAAAGACGGAGGTGACATTAAACGTGTCTTGGAGCTTAACCTATTCAGAGGATCTGGTCGTGATAGGGACAAGCTGACTAAACAGAGGTGATGGTTAACGTGTTTAGTTTTGGAATCGGACTATCAGAGGTAACTGTTAACTTGATAGGGAGATGATTTTCGTCAGAGGTGATTTTCAACTTAATGATATCAAAAGCACGTTCATCAGAGGTTGTAATGTTGGACTTGATGAAGTGTGAATTTTCTTTTCTGTCAGAGGTGAAATCTTAATGTGACAGGGGATCGATTTAATTAGGATTTTCTCTCTTTTGATTTTGAATTATGATGTCAGAGGTATGATTTTAACTTGATAAATATTTTGGAGTGTCGCTTGCTCTGTTAGAGCAAAATGACAAGAAAAGTTTTGCTGTCAGAGGTGAAATCTTAACGTGACAGGAGATTTATCTGATTAGGATTTTTAGCAAACCCCCAGCTATCAACAGGTTTGATTTGCCTTTACCAACTACCGTTTGAGTTGGGCTAGCCATGCTATTCCCCTCAGCATGGTGAGTTGTCAAGGATTTCGTTTGGGTTTAAATACCAAACTTTTCCTCTTCCCTTTGCCTTAGCAGCTTAGGGCAGTGATGTATTCTTATATTCGGATAAGAATACTGTTGTGACAGATTTGTCGTGGGATTTTTAGCAAACCCCCAGCTATTAACGGGTTTAATTTTGCCTTTACCAACTACCGTTTGAGTTGGGCTAGCCATGCTATTCCCCTCAGCATGGTGAGTTGTCAAGAATTTCGTTTGGGTTTAAATACCAAACTTTTCCTCTTCCCTTTGCCTTAGCGGCGTTGGGCAATTCATACTTTTACCCCCAGTATGGTGGGGTTGACGAGAAATTTATTCTCTCCCCGTAGCCTTGTCGGCGTTGGGTAATTCATACTTTTTACCCCCAGTATGGTGGGGTTGACGAGAAATTTATTCTCTTCCCGTAGCCTTAGCGGCGTTGGGCAATTCATACTTTTTACCCCCAGTATGGTGGGGTTGACGAGAAATTTATTCTCTTCCCGTAGCCTTAGCGGCGTTGGGTGATTCATACTTTTTACCCCCAGTATGATGGGGTTGGCGAGAAATTTATTCTCTCCCCGTAGCCTTAGCGGCGTTGGGCAATTCATACTTTTTACCCCCAGTATGGTGGGGTTGACGAGAAATTTATTCTCTTCCCGTAGCCTTAACGGTGTTGGGTGATTCATACTTATTACCCCCAGTATGATGGGGTTGGCGAGAAATTTATTCTCTTCCCGTAGCTTTAGCGGCGTTGGGTAATTAATTTTTTTTTTATATATATATGGGGGTTTAAATTAACCGCCCTGAGCTCGTTTTGGGAATTGTTGTGAGCTCAAGTGGTACCTTTAGACCACACACATTAGATGTGTCGGAGTTAGCTCTAACTCCTTTTTTGTTCAGCTTTGAGCTGAACTGCTCCAGCGTCAATCAACGCTTGAATTTTATCTTTTAAGATAAAACAATTCTTTGTAGGGTGACCCACAATCCAATGGTACAGGCAGTAATTCGGATCATTAGTCTTCCCAACTTCTTCAGGTCTCTTGCTCTCCGGCAATTTAATCATCTTGCATTTGGTGAGCAGATTGAACATGGTAGCAGTATGTTCATCCCTGAACGAATACTGTTTTTGAAGTCTGGGCGACTTTGCTGTGTTGCTTGTAATTGGCCATGGTTTCTACTTCGGTGTACTTTCTACCGCCATTGCCGTTATGTCTTTCCCTATTGAACGGGAAAAATGGAATGGAGATTTATTTGTACCGTCTCCGGTTGCAGACTGTTGTTCTTCGAGGCGTCGAAGTATCTCTTCAGCCTGTTCACCTTACTTAAGCAGATCCTTCCATGACTTGGATTCGACCGAACCCATCTTGTCTAAGATATCGGTCAACAAGTTATGTCTGCAGGTTTCCACAAGCGTATCCTGCGTCATGCCATGTGGGCATCGAATGGAAAGTTCTCGAAACCGCTCGACATAAGTTTTGACCGTTTCGCCTTCTTCTTGCTTCGCTGCTAGCAAAGATAATATGGAGACTTCTGTATCATCTTCAAAGAATCGGGCTAGAAACTCACGTTCTACATCAGCCCAAGATTTAATTGTTCCCTGGGGAAGTTGCATAAACCAGGTAAATGCGGGCCCCCGTAAAGTGCTCGCAAATATCCTAGTCATAGTTGGATCATTCCCTATGAGATGTCCCGTCTGTGAGAGGAAATAGAAGATGTGTTGCTGCGGCGAACCTCTACCATCGAACGACTGAAGATTCAACGGTTTATATTTTGCAGGATAGGGTACGGTCTCCCATTCTACGGGATATGGACGGACTACCCCCACCTCTTGTAGCTTTTTGCGATGAAGAAGAGCTTGTAATTGGTTCTCCATCTTCTCTATTTTCTCTGCGTGAGGATTGAGGATAACTTTCACTTCCTCTTCCTCTCTTGAATGAGGAGGCACTTCTTCATCTTCGTCTTCGCTGTCTTCATTTATTTGGACAGGCCGTTTTCCTTTCTGCCGACTAGAAATGGACGGCGTTGATTGGTTCTTTCTAGTTTGAGCCAGCAACTCAATCAAAAGTTGCTTCATTTCTTCTATGGTCTCCTCGTGCTGTTCGAGACGTTTTTCTTGTCTCTCAAGCCTTTCAGAGACTTCTTCTAGAAGCGCGCCATCTGGTTCGATAGAAACTCCTTTTGACCCTGGAGTGATTTCCTTATCCGGAGGGTTGTTTCCGACCACCTTTTTACCTTTATTAACCATATTTGATGAGGCAGCAGGTAGATCGGTCCCAGAGTATGCCTTTTTCACCTTCCGTATTCTTTTAGGTTCGGTGATCCGCGAATACTGCTTTTGAAGTCTGGGCGACTTTGCTGTGTTGCTTGTAGTTGGCCATGGTTTCTGCTTCGGTGTACTTTCTACCGCCATTGCCGTTATGTCTTTCCCTTTTGAACGGGAAAAATGGAATGGAGATTTATTTGTACCGTCTCCGGTTGCAGACTGTTGTTCTTCGAGGCGTCGAAGTATCTCTTCAGCCTGTTCACCTTGCTTAAGCAGATCCTTCCATGACTTGGATTCGACCGAACCCATCTTGTCTAAGATATCGGTCAACAAGTTATGTCTGCAGGTTTCCACAAGCGTATCCTGCATCATGCCATGTGGGCATCGAACGGAAAGTTCTCGGAACCGCTCGACATAAGTTTTGACCGTTTCGCCTTCTTCTTGCTTCGCTGCTAGCAAAGATAATATGGAGACTTCTGTATCATCTTCAAAGAATCGGGCTAGGAACTCACGTTCTACATCAGCCCAAGATTTAATTGTTCCCTGGGGAAGTTGCATAAACCAGGTAAATGCGGGCCCCCGTAAAGTGCTCGTAAATATCCTCGTAAATATCCTAGTCATAGTTGGATCATTCCCCATGAGATGTCCCGTCTGTGAGAGGAAATAGAAAATGTGTTGCTGCGGCGAACCTCTACCATCGAACGACTGAAGATTCAACGGTTTATATTTTGCAGGATAGGGTACGGTCTCCCATTCTACGGGATATGGACGGACTACCCCCACCTCTTGTAGCTTTTTGCGATGAAGAAGAGCTTGTAATTGGTTCTCCATCTTCTCTATTTTCTCTGCGTGAGGATTGAGGATAACTTTCACTTCCTCTTCCTCTCTTGAATGAGGAGGCACTTCTTCATCTTCGTCTTCGCTGTCTTCATTTATTTGGACAGGCCGTTTTCCTTTCTGCCGACTAGAAATGGACGGCGTTGATTGGTTCTTTCTAGTTTGAGCCAGCAACTCAATCAAAAGTTGCTTCATTTCTTCTATGGTCTCCTCGTGCTGTTCGAGACGTTTTTCTTGTCTCTCAAGCCTTTCAGAGACTTCTTCTAGAAGCGCGCCCTCTGGTTCGATAGAAACTCCTTTTGACCCTGGAGTAATTTTCTTATCCGAAGGGTTGTTTCCGACCACCTTTTTACCTTTATTAACCATATTTGATTAGGCAGCATGTAGATCGGTCCCAGAGTATGCCTTTTTCACCGTCCGTATTCTTTTAGGTTCGGTGATCCGCTCAAAAACGGATTATCTCGGATGGCACTCGCAGTTTGATAGAACAGTTGAGATTAACTGTTCGCATTGGCATTGAGGAGTATTCTGTGCAGAGTTCTTCTTCCAATTGAGGTATTCTCTCAAGTCTTGAGATATCTTCTCCTCTCTATTTGCAACCTGACGCCGCTTGCGTCGCAAACTTGGTTCATAATACTGGAGAGTCTGCAATATCTCAGGGCTGAGCTCTTTTCCAGCATCAGATTGTTCCCCAACTCTCCTGCGGATTCTTCTGGAGTGCACGTTGTCCTGAGTAGTTGTATGGGCCCCAGATGCCTCTGATAGAGAGATTAAAATTTTTGGTGCATGTTGCGTGCTCGCCATAGACGTGCTCGAGGAGACATGAGAGTTGTGTTCATTGAACGTAACCCGTCGGTGGCATATGCGGGATGCAACCCGCGATTGAAATTGCAGATTTGTACCCAGATTTGTACCCGTGGTTGCAACCCGGAGGTTGGCACCCGCGGTTGGAAGCGGCGGGTTGGCACCCGCGGTTGGCAACCGCGGGATGCCACCCGCGGTTGGCAACCGCGGGTTGCCACCCGCGGTTGGGAACCGCGGGTTCCCACCCGCGGTTGGCAAGAGCGGGATGCCACCCGCGGTTGGAAACAGCGGGTTCCCACCCACGGTTGCAACCCGCGGGTTGCCACCCGCGGTTGCAACCTGCGGGTTTGCGCCCATGGAATTACTTCCGGATTTTTTTACTGTCTTGGAGTTTCCTGCAATTTTTTCTGTATGATTTAGGCGTGCTCGTTGAGTTTTACGCCTTAAATTTCTCTTTTGGGAGTGGGTCAGGGACTGGTTTGACTTTTGGCTTGACTTTGGAACGGGCGATAACGCCTCGTAAGTTTCAACAGGCGATGACGCCTTGTAAATTTTCATAGGCGATGACGCCTTTTGATTTCCGGTGGGCGATGACGCCTCACCTTTTTTCATCGTTACCCGGCGATGACGCCTAGGCTCCGAATCAGAGGAGGAAAGAAATTCCTCATATTTTTGCTATTCAATTTCTATGACCAGCGTTTCAACCATTGAGCCAATCGGCACCCGGTCGGACTGCGCCACCAGATTCTCTATGGTAAACAGAGGGGCTCCCACTGTGGTCGCCAGTTCTTGTGCGCCCGAAAATTGAATATTTGATTTCATTGCAAAATTATTTGATTACAACGAAGATTTGAGATTACAAAAATTCCGAGGAATTACAAGAACGGGAATATTAATTTATTCCCTTTTTTTCGTGGGTTCGGGTGGCGATGGAGTCTCGTTGATGCCTCCGTTGACCGTCCGACTGGAAGAGATGGCTCTGCTCCGCTTCTCAATTTCCCGAGCTCGCCCGAAATCTTCCCAAAGTCCAAGAATCCCCAAAAGTCCAAAGTCCCTTCTCCCGTTAAATTCCTGTATTTTATAAACCGAAGAAGCTCCAAATCTGGCTCAATTCTCTCCTGAAAAAGCGGATCACGGGATATCAGTCCAAAAATAGGAAACAAATAATCGGAAAAGAACAGAAAACAACCCGCGGGTGGCAACCCGCGGAATCGCCCCCCCGGGTTGCCACCCGCGGGAATCCTCCCGCGGGTGGCAACTCGCGGGGGCTCCCGCGGGTGGCAACCCGCGGGAATTCTCCCGCGGGTTGCTTCCCGCAGGGGTTCCCGCGGGTTGCAACCCGCGGGTGGTGCAACCCGCGGGTGTGCCCACTTAGCAAATTTAGGTTTTTTTTTTTTTTTTTTTGGTATCTACAGGCGGCTCGACAATCTGAGCTAGGAATGACTCAGAGTCTGCCAAGGCCTCTCTCAACGCCTCACGAGTTGACTTTGTCAATCGAAGCAACTCGTATAATGTGACTCGTGCTGGGATGTTGGCCAGCTGAGCTGTTATGTCAAATTTGAAGGTAGTCTCTTTGGCCCCTTCATCTCTAATAGGATTCTTTTGAAAGCGAAGTCTTTTTTGCTTTGCCAGTTTTGCAAGTTCTGCATATATGTCTTTCGGATCTACTCTGGTGTAGTCCTTGAGATATGTCTTCCCAGATCAAGTACCGGAAGGGCCTGCCCCATCTTGATGAGTGGCCATAGTTTCGGGCTCTTCTTCAGAATCTGTGAAGGCTCCCTAAGCTATATATTCTTCCCTTATCTCTGCAGAAATGGCATTAACAGTCCGCTTTTTTCCTTGACTTGTGGTAGTCCACTGCTCATCTTCTAGTAAGTCAGGGTGAACCCACATAACTTCCCCCTTCTGGGTTGTTATAGGGACAAGTCCTTCTTGGGCTTTGTTGTGAGGGTCGAGGTTCTTTGTAACCAACTTACCCTTTGGAATTGGGGTCACCCCTGCGGGAAACTCATGGGTTCCAACCACTATAGTTGCCATATTGGCGGTGACTCTCTTTTCTCCTCTTTAAGCGTCAGAACTCCAGCTTCTATTAGCGCTTGGATTATGTTCTTAAGGGGGTAACAATTCCTAGTAGGGTGTCCAATGTTACGGTGATAAAGACAGTAATTAGGGTCGTTGGTCTTACCAGCGTCCTCTGGCTTCCTATTCTCCGGAAGTTTCAGCATTCCCTTCCTCATGAGGAGGTGGAAGAGTGTAGACGTCTGTTCCACCTTAAAAGTGTAAGTCTTTTCCTGCTGAGGTCTACTTTGCCTCGTGCCCTTCTGATTCTGGGGCTTTAGGCTTGGAGGAGGATTTGTCTTTTGCGGAGTAACTTCTGATGCCATTACCGCCTTCCCTTTATTCTTATTACTATTATTCTGGGTATAAGGCCTATTACTTTCAGAACTCCTTGATCCACGGGATTCTTCAACTCGACGAATCAAGTCTTCGGCCTGCTCTCCCTGTTTTAGTAAATACCTCCATGTCTTAGACTCTACGGCCCCCATTTTTAGGAGCACATTAGTCTTAAGATTATGTCGACATGTTTCGACTAGAGTTTCCTGGACCATTCCGTGCTTACAATGCACAGACTTCTCCCGGAACCTTTCTATGAAATCTTTTACCGTTTCTTATTCCCTTTGCGTAGTTGCAAGGAGGGAATGAACCGTAATCTCGGTATCATCCTCAAAGAAACGCGAGAGAAATAATTTCTCAACATCGAACCAGGTATTAATGGTACCTGGGGGCAGCTGCATGAACCAGGTAAAAGCAGGCCCTCGCAAAGTACTTTCGAATACTTTGGTCATAATCGGGTCATTACCCATCAGATGTCCTGCTTGGGACAAGAAGTAATAAATATGCTGACTGGGCGATCCCTTCCCGTCATATGGCTCTAACTTGAGCGGCTTGTACTTCTGGGGGTAGGGTACCACATCCCATTCAAGTGGGTATGGTCTTGAGACCCCTGACTCTTTCAACTCATTTTTATGCATCAAAGCTTCGAGTTAACTTTGTAATTTTTCTATCTTTTCTCAATGCGGATCATGGAAAGAAAATCTATCGTCGTCCTCATGCGTTGAGTGGGCTTTTTCTTCTTTTTCCTCTTCGTTCATAGTTTCTTTGCCCTTTTTATCCTCAACAAATTTGGAGAGTGTTGGCAGTGAAAATTTCTAAGTTAAAAGGATTTTCCACAATAGAACGCGGAGCTAATTCAATAGCCCCGCGTTTGGTTACATTAACCCTGTGTTTGAATAAAACGCGGAGATGTTTAATAGCTCCGCGTTGATTCCGCAGTCTGGCTTATATTAGCCTCGCGTTTCAGTAAAACGCGGAGATGATCAATAGCTCCGCGTTAGCCCCGCGTTTTGGTTATTTAGCGTCACGTTTTGATGCGATTAAAGCTCCGCGTAAGCAGATAACCAGAATCTCAAATTGATTGAGATTATGATTCTGGGCTTATCCAAATACCCGAATCAAGTCTAATCAGAATTCCATCAAAACTAAGATATTTGATTGGAATTCTTGATGAATGCGAGTTCTATTTAGATAGAAACTCTTGCATTAACCTTGGGCTATAAATACCTTCTTGGTGAAACTCTAGAGGATCTTTTGGAAGTTTTGGTAAAATTCAAGTACGCGCGAGAGCCTTGAACTAATCAAAACCAGAGATCAGAGTTCTTCTTCTTTTCGGCATCGGAAGCCTCCTATCGATCCTTTGGCAATTCAAGTACGCGAGAGAGCCTTGAAGCCTTTACTGATCATCTTCTGAGATCTTGGAGAATTCAAGTTACGCACAGAGCCTTGAGTTTGTGAAGATCAGAGAAAACTACCGTTTTCTTTCTGGAGTTCTTGAGAAGTTTGAGTTACGCGAGAGAGCCTTGAACGAATCAAAACCAGAGAAGAACGTCTATATTCGGCCGATATCTTTAAAAGAGAAGATTTCAACGTACCGATCGTCCAAAGGAACTGCTTGACAGATCCCATCGCCACAGATCCCACAATATTGTAAAAGAGAGAGATTGAAATATAAAATCCTCTCGTTTGTTCTTTTTATATCTTGTTCACTTTCATTGTAATTTAAGTTAATTCAATGGGAGGAAGCGAAGGAACTTTTGCGACGAACAAACTGGCGACCACAGTGGGAGCCATCTCTTTCACTGATGAAGAGATTGTGGCGCAATCGGACGTTAACTTGATCGGATCCGAAGTAGACACGCTGGTCGTTGAAATCGACCAGCAGAAGTACGAGGAGTTCCTCTCCTCCGGATCAGGTGACTTGGATGAGACACGGCACTATCGCCGTATGTACTCCAATGCCCGAGTGACGGGTAGAAAGGTATCCACCGAGAGACGGGGATCCTTGGAGACTACGGTTATAACGCCGGAGTCCACACAAGAAATCCTAACTGAGGAAGAGCTTCCGATTGCCGAGGAAGACATGGGAACTGGACTGACCAGGACCCAACTCCGGAACAGGAACCGGAGAGCGAGGCGTAGAGCCCTCAAACCCCGCCTTGGACGTGGAGCTAACTCTAGAGGACGCGAGGCTATGGTCCCTCGCAAATTGGCTCGCGCTACCCGCGAGACCAATCTCTACCGCGTTAAACGCGAAGATACAACTTGCCTTAAAAGCAAGGAAAAGCCAGCGTGTGATTTTCCACGCGAGGCTGGTAATACTGGCGAGTTACGCAAAATTCCTGACACTCACGAGTTACGCGAGTATAAAAATTATTTAAGGCCAGCGTGTGATTCTCCACGCGAGGCTATTACTGTGCCTAGCAAGAGACGCGAAGCCAGTAAGGGTTGCGCTAGTCGCAGAATACCCAACACTCGCGAGTTACGCGAGTATAAAAATTATTCAAAGCCAGCGTGTGATTCTCCACGCGAGGCTATTACTGTGCCTAGCGAGAGACGCGAAGCCAGTAAGGGTTGCGCTAGTCGCAGAATACCCAACACTCGCGAGTTACGCGAGTATAAAAATTATTCAAAGCCAGCGTGTGATTTTCCACGCGGGGCTATTACTGTGCCTAGCGAGAGACGCGAAGCCAGTGATACTTGCAATAAACGCAAGACTTCTGACACCCGCAAGGAACGGGAAGATGATTGGCAGATAGTTGTCAGTCGTAAAAACCGCGCTAAGCGCGAAGCTATGATCTGCGTCAATCGCGAAGATAAGCCAGCGTGCAAGAACTTCCCTTCACGCGGGGCTATTATTCCAGAGGCTAAACTTCCAAGGACACACCAAGCCAGCGAGAAACGCGAGGCTAGTGTGGATAAGCGCGGAGCTATTCTTCAGGTCCGCAATGTGAAACGCGAGGCTATTCCTAAACCACGCGAGGATCAGTCCGACTCCAGAGCCAGGGTTGATCAATCAAAGAAGCTTCAGTGGATTCCTAAACACTCTCAAGAGTTGAATGGACCTCTTGATTTCATGTCTAGAGGCACTGACCTCAGGGAGCATCTTCATAAGAAGAGAGGCATAGACCAACTTCAAGTTGAACATAGTTGCCATTGCCAGCAACTCATGACGACAGTATCAGCCGTGATGAATAACTGTGGCTGCAGCAAGAACAGGATATCTGTGTTCAACCGATTAAATGAGTCAAACCAGAATCCTGCTAAGAAGACAAGAACTACTCCCCTGAAACAAGGGAGAGCTGTAACTTCCAACATGGTAGGAAAAGGGAAGAAAATTGCAGAGACGGATGATGATTCAGAATCGAGCGATGATGAACTTCATCATATTACTCGACTAAGATCAGGAGCCGTCCCGCCCCGAAATTATAAAAAGCTCGCAGGGGTTTCTTACGACGAGGACAGCGATAATTCCGCTATAGCCTCGCCTCCATCCTCTACATCATCTCAACTGCAGAAGTCAGCGTCGCACATGACAGATAAATCTGGTGATATCAATCAGAGATTTGAAGCTCAAGAAAGGATGATTCAAGAGCAACAGAAAACGATTGAAGACCTTAAGATGCTACTTTTAAAAGTTGTTGAAGATAATGCTAAACAGGGCAAGAAGACTCCAAATGAAGAAGAACAGGAGGAGAAAGCCCACTCGATGCATGAGGAAGAAGATAGATTTTCTTTCCATGATCCGCATGAAGAAAAGCTTGAAAAGTTACAGAATCAACTCGAAGCCTTGATGCGTAAAAAAGAGTTGAACGAGTCAGGAGTCTCTAGACCATATCCAGCAGAATGGGATGTGGTACCCTATCCTCCAAGGTATAAGCCGCTCAAGTTGGAGCCCTATGACGGGAAGGGATCGCCTAGTCAGCACATCTATTATTTCTTGTCCCAAGCAGGACACTTAATGGGTAATGATCCCATCATGACCAAAGTATTTGCAAGTACTTTGCGAGGGCCTGCCTTTACTTGGTTCATACAGTTGCCCCCAGGTACTATTAATACCTGGTTAGATGTTGAGAAATTATTTCTCTCACGTTTCTTCGAGGATGACACCGAGATTACGGTTCATTCCCTTCTTGCAACTAGGCAAGGAGAACAAGAAACGATTAAAGATTTCATAGAAAGGTTCCGGGAGAAGTCCGTACATTGTAAACACGGAATGATCCAGGAAACTCTAGTCGAGACATGTCGACACAACCTTAAGACCAATGTGCTCCTCAAGATGGGGGCCGTAGAGTCTAAGACGTGGAGGGACCTGCTCAAACAAGGAGAGCAAGCTGAAGACTTGATTCGCCGAGTTGAAGAGTCCCGCGGGCCGAGAAGTGCTGGGGGTAGTAAATCATATACCCAAAACAACAGCAACAAGAATAAAGGGAAAGTAGTAATGTCATCAGAAACTGCTCCTCAGAAAATCAGTCCTCTGCCAGAGCCGAAATCTCAAGGTCAACGAGGGTCAAGGCAAATTAGACCGCAGCAAGAAAGGAATTACACTTTCAAAGCTGAACAGACACCAGTCCTCTTTCACCTGCTCCAAAAGAAGGGAATGCTAAAACTTCCGGAGAATAAGAAGCCAGAAGATGCGGGTAAGACTAAAGACCCAAATTACTGTCTTTATCACCGGAATGTTGGGCACCCTACCAGGGATTGTTTTCCCCTTAAGAACAGAATCCAAGCACTAATAAAGGCTGGAGTTTTGACGCTTAAGGAAGAGCAGAAGAAAGTCACTGCCAATATGGCAACCATAGTGGTTGGAACCCACGAGTTCCCCGCAGGAGTGACCCCAATCCCAAAGGGTGAGGCAGTTACAAAGAATCTTGATCCTTACAACAAAGCCCAAGAAGGACTTGTCCCCATAACAACCCAAAGAGGGGAAATTATGTGGGTTCACCCTGATTTGCTGGAAGATGAACAATGGACTACTTCAAGAGGTCCAGAGAAGAAGCGGGCTGTCAATGCCATTTCTGCGGATATAAAAGGAGAATATATAGCTTCAGGGGTCTTCACAGATTCTGAAGAAGAACCCGAAACTATGGCCACCCATCAAGATGGGGCAGGCCCTTCTGGTACTCGATCTGGAAAGACATATCTTAAGGACTACACCAGAGTGGATCCAAAAGATATCTATGCAGAACTCGCAAAGCCTGCGAAGCAGAAAAGACTTCGTTTCCAGAAGAATTCTACCAGAGATGAAGGAGCCAAAGAAACTCCCTTCGAATTTGACATAATCGCGCAGTTGGCTAATATCCCAGCGCGAGTGACGCTTTACGAATTGTTGAGATTATCAAAATCAACACGTGAAGCTCTAAGAGAGGCCTTGGCAGACTCTGAGTCGTTCCTAGCTCAGATTGTTGAGCCGGCCATCGAAAAACGGGACTCTTGCCCCCACTGTCATCAAGTGAGGAGGCAGGTCCCACAAATTATCTTCTCTCCAGAAGACATGCAGGTGAGGAATATAAAGCATAATAGGCCTTTATATTTCACTGGATATGTCGGGTCCACAAAAGTGGACCGAATTCAGATTGATCCAGGTTCTGCACTCAGCGTCGTGCCTAGTAGATTGATGCAGCTGTTGGGGATTTCCCTTCATCGCTTGACACCTACACACACTACCATCTATGGATTCAACGCTAATAATAGCCATCCTCTTGGTAAGATCCGATTGCGATGTCAAATTGGAGACTTGAAAACGGAGGTTACATGCTACGTAATTGATGCTGATACCTCCTACAATATTTTATTGGGGCGACCTTGGATTCACTCTCATATGATAGTTCCGTCGACTCTTCACCAGTGCATGAAATATTGCGATGAGGAAGGAGAGGTCCGGACACTAATTGCTGACAAGCAGCCATTCAAAGGTTGGAAAATTACTTCACAGATGCTGCGCTCTACAAGCCAGCACATGAAGCCTCCAATGATGGTCTTAGCAAGTCTCCAAAGCCCGACGACAGTGGCAATGAAGCCGACACTGAGTACGAGTTCCTTGGAGAAGATGATGGGGGTGATTACGAAATCAACCCTCACCTAGATCTTACCTTAGGTCTTGATAATATAGTAGATGTAATAGAAAGTGAATGGGTTATTAATGAAAGTGTAAAGTTAGTCTACGAGCATGCTGTAGCTACTGAGTCTGAGCCCTCTTGTACCTCCACCGAAGCGGATGGCCTGACCGAACTTGAAGTTCTGGCAGCATATCATTTGCCCCTCAAGTCTTCCCTCCTCTCTCAATTAAAAATAACCGAGGATCAAGGGCACTTATTTGAAGTGCCTCCCCGACAGAAGTCCCAAAGGCCGATCATGTTCGGCAAAGTGGCCACGTCGCCTCGACAGAGGCAAAGTAGTGAAAGTGATGAACAAACATCACCTCAATTTCACTTATATGAGCAAAGGTCCCGACAGATGATGGAGAAAATGGGATATAATTTTACCCAGAAGCCGGGATTAAACTTCGGAAAAGGGCGGCGGAATCTCATACCCTCGTTTAGACCGAGAGGAAAGAGTCCTGATTATTATCAGAAGACCCGCAGGGGGTTAGGTTATGTATCTACCCCACCTTCTTCACCATTAAAAGATGAAGAGAGTTCTTCGAATAAAGAAGAAACATCTTCACCCGATCATGATTCAGGTATAAGCACCGGTGCTTGGTTTCAATCTTTGACAATCAATATGGTTTCAGCCGCGCCAGAAAGCGACGAGGAACCAATTGACGTTCAAGATGATGCTTGGGCTAGGCATATGGATACTCTCTGGGATGTCCGCTTTGAACAGCGTGACCTGCCCACAGAAGATAAATTAATACAGGTTAATATGGGAACAGAAGAAAATCCGAAACCCATTTTCATAAGCGACACACTAACTCCTTTGGAAAAGGAGGAACTTATATCCCTTATCAAAGAGTATATAGATGTGTTCGCATGGAGTTATGAAGATATGCCTGGGCTTGACCCTCAAATTTCCACACACCGGTTAAATATAAAAGAAGATGTCAAACCTGTTAAACAGCAACAGAGGCGTTTTCGACCGGAATTGATGGAGGCAATAGTTGCTGAGGTCAATAAGCTTATACAATCCGGGTTCATCCGTGAGGAACAGCATCCTGACTAGGTGGCAAACATAGTGCCAGTTCGCAAAAAGAATGGCAAAATCCGGATATGCATTGACTTTCGAGATCTGAACGCTGCATGTCCCAAGGATGAATTTCCGCTCCCCATCACCGATGTAATGATCGATAATACTTGCGGTTATGAGAGGATGTCCTTTATGGATGGCTTCTCAGGTTATAACCAAATTAAGATGCACCCGGATGATGAAAAGCATACAGCTTTCAGAACGCCACAGGGGGTATACTGCTATACGGTGATGCCATTCGGATTAAAGAATGCAGGTGCCACTTACCAACGCGCAATGAGCGCCATATTTAAAGAACACCTACGCAGAACAGTAGAGTGCTATGTGGATGACTTAGCAGTTAAAAGCAAAGACAAAGAAGATCATCTTCACGATTTAAGAGTGGTCTTCGATCTTATGAGGAAACATCATTTGAAGATGAATCCCACTAAGTCATTCATGGGGGTATCCAGCGGGAAGTTTCTAGGGTTCGTAATAACTTCAAAAGGAATTTTCCTCGACCCTGAAAAGGTAAAAGCGATTAGCGAAATGCCGCCTCCCCGCAACCTTAAGGAACTAAGGGGATTACAAGGAAAGCTCGCTTATATTCGGCGCTTCATATCCAACTTATCTGGACGATGCCAACCATTCTCCAAACTTATGAAAAAGGGAGTGTCTTTCATATGGGATGAGGCATGTCAGCAAGCATTTGATGACCTCAAGGAGTACCTTACTAAGCCTCCTGTACTAATGGCACCAACCCCTGGGCAGCCCTTCCTTATATATGTAAGGGCCATGGATAATGCTTTAGGAGCACTACTTGCTCAATATAATGAGCATGGCCATGAATATGCCCTCTACTATTTAAGTAGAACAATGATTGGGGCAGAACAGCGGTATACCCCGATTGAAAAAGAATGTTTAGCCCTAGTGTTTGCTGTTCAGAAAATGCGACACTACCTTTCGGGGCAAACAATTAATGTCATATCACGGGTTAATCCCTTGAAGATTCTGATGACAAAACCAGGATCCTTGAATGGCCGATTGGCGAAATGGGCGCTCTTACTATCGCCCTATGACATACATTTTGTCCCTCAAAAGGCCATGAAGGGGCAGGCAATCGCTGATTTCCTTGCAGACCATCCAATTTGGTCCAAATTAAAGCAGACATCAGAAGTCAACACAGTTACCGGAGAACAACCTTGGCAAATGTTCTTTGATGGTGCCGCGAGACGATCTGCTGCTGGAGTGGGGGTTGTACTAATATCTCCACATAAACATATATTGCCTAACGGTTACTCATTAACAGAACCGTGCACTAATAATGTAGCAGAGTACAATGCGCTTATTATCGGCTTAAAAATAGCTCTGCAACTGGGGGTGGACCATCTAGAGGCATATGGAGATTCTAAGCTCATTGTAAATCAGATGACAGGTGAGTATGAAGTCAGACATGAAGCCCTCATCCCCTATCATCAACTAGCTATTGAGCTAGCAGGATATTTTGAACAATTCTACATATATCATGTATCTCGAAACGAGAACATTTATGCAGATGCTCTTGCCGCATTAGCCGCAACGCTGGCAATCCCGCCAGGTGAAGCTAAAAGCATCACCATTGGTAGCAGAGAACTCCTCCACCCAGATGTGGTATCTCAAACCGAAGAGGTATGCCAGATTGGCTTAAACTTAGAGCCCCGTGATTGGCGATTTCCGTTTGTGGATTATGCTTTGCATGGGATATTACCAGAAGATCCTAAGGAAGCCACCTCAATAAAGAGGAAGGCCCAAAGATTTTATTATGACCATAAACTTCAGACTTTGTATAGAAAGTCAAGATGTGGTCTATTGCTACGCTGCATATCGAAAGCAGAAGCAGAACAAGTGCTGAAAGAAACACATGATGGAATATGTGGAGCTCATCAGCCCGGTCCCGAACTTGGAGACCGTATAAGAAGGCTGGGGTACTACTGGCCGAGCATGGTTACGGAAGCAATGACATACGCTAAACGATGTCATGCATGCCAAATACATGCCAATTTTATTCATCAACCCCAAGAATACTTGCACAATACCGTCGCAAGTTGGCCATTTGAAGCTTGAGGAATGGACATTGTGGGGCCAATAACTCCCCCGTCATCCAGAGGACATCGGTTTATTCTTGCAATAACCGATTATTTTTCAAAATGGGCCGAAGCCGTGCCCATGAAAGAGGTGAAGACGACAGATGTGATCAAGTTCGTCAAGCATCATGTCGTTTACCGATTTGGCGTCCCCCGACGGATTATTCATGATAATGGTCTGCAATTCATCAGTCAGGGATTCTCCAGATTCTGCAATAAATTCAGAATCAAAGATATCGCTTCTACACTATATAACCCTGCGGCTAATGGGTTGGCCGAAGCTTTCAACAAGACGATCATCAAACTCCTTCGGAAGTTCGTCTCCTCCAATAAACGAGATTGGGATGAAAAGTTGGGAGAATGTTTGTGGGCCTATCGCACCACCGTTCGCACCCCGACTAAATCTACCCCGTTTTCTTTGGTTTATGGAAGTGACGATGTCTTGCCTCTTGAAATCCAGATACCATCATTAAGAGTGGCTTTAGCTACAGAGATGACGACAGAAGAGCGCCATCAGCAAAGATTGCAAGAACTAGAGGCGTTAGATGAAAAACGTCTCAGGGCTCAACAACAAATTGTGTTGTATCAAGCCCGAATATCTCAAACGTTCAATAAGAACGTTAAACCAAGGACCTTTAAACAAGGAAACTTGGTTCTGGCTGTTAAAAGGCCAATGGTGCTAACCCACAAGACTAAGGGTAAGTTTGAACCCAAGTGGGAAGGACCGTTCATTGTGGAGACAGTATACTCCAGTGGAGCCTATCGCTTAATGAATCAAGACGGCGATAGGATGATGATGCCGATCAATGGCAAATTTCTGAAGAAATACTATGCTTAATATCTCTGGGAGTATAAGCCTCCAATTTATCTAAGTTACGCAGATGAGCACTTGGACTTCTTCTATTCTGGTGATTTTAACCCGCTAAATCTGGCGTGTCTGGTTCTCAAGTTTGAACCACCTCCAGTCTTTTTCTAGGCATGCGCATTGTGCGCCTCTGACCTAAACCTGGCATGTCTGGTTCTCAAGTTTGAACCACCTCCAGTCTTTTTCTAGGCATGCGCATTGTGCGCCTCTGACCTAAACCTGGCGTGTCTGGTTCTCAAGTTTGAACCACCTTCAGTCTTTTTTCTAGGCATGTGCATTGTGCGCCTCTGACCTAAAATCTGGCGTGTCTGGTTCTCAAGTTTGAACCACCTCCAGTCTTTTTCTAGGCATGCGCATTGTGCGCCTCTGACCTAAACCTGGCGTGTCTGGTTCTCAAGTTTGAACCACCTCCAGTCTTTTTCTAGGCATGCGCATTGTGCGCATCTGACCTAAACTCTGGCGTGTCTGGTTCTCAAGTTTGAACCACCTCCAGTCTTTTTTTTAGGCATGCGCATTGTGCGCCTCTGACCTAAACCTGGTGTGTTTGGAGTGCCCAGTTCAAGTTACGCGAGAGAGCCTTGAACCGCCTCCAGTTTGGTTCTCAAGTTTGAACCACCATCAGTCTTTTCCTGGGCATGCGCATTGAGCGCCTCTGACCCAAACCTGGTGTGCTTAGTTCTCAAGTTTGAACAGCCCCCAGTCTTCTTTTAGGCATGTGTAATTAAACGCCTCTGACCTAAAAAGTATGAATTGCCCAACGCCAACTAGGCAATGGGAAGAGAACAAGTTTCTCGACAACCCATCATACTGGGGTAAAAGTATGAATTGCCCAACGCCAACTAAGCAATGGGAAGAGAACTAGTTTCTTGTCAACCCATCATACTGGGGTAAAAGTATGAATTGCCCAACGCCAACTAGGCAATGGGAAGAGAACTAGTTTCTCGCCAACCCATCATACTGGGGTAAAAGTATGAATTGCCCAACGCCAACTAGGCAATGGGAAGAGAACTAGTTTCTCGCCAACCCATCATGCTGGGGTAAAAGTATGAATCGCCCAATACCGATAAAGTAAAGGGAAGAGGAAAAGTTTGGCATTTAAGTCCAAACGTAGTCCTCGACAACTCACCATCTTGAGGGAAATAATATGGCTAGCCCAACTCAAATGGTAGTTGGTAAAGGCTAATCAAATCCGTTAATAGCTGGGGGTTTGCTAAAAATCCCATATTAAACGTTAATTGTTATTTCGGTTCAAGAAATTGAGCATAAAACGGTACCGAGATAAATCATTTTGACGACGGGTTATTTGTTGGGCAAACAAATCTGTTTTGAAGCCGGCAAATAAAAGAGTCAAGAGAATCATCTTTATTAAGGTGAAGATACAAAAAGAATTTCAAAGAAACATAGTAAAGTTATCTCTCTCCTGTTTACAAAGTTCTTATTACAAGGAAGATAAGAGGGTAAAGAGAGATGAAACTATTGGCCTCCCAGAAGTCTTAATTGGTTTATTGTCTCGTCCAAATTTCTACGATGAGAAGCCTCCACGGTTTGCTGAGCTTGCCTACGCAACTCATCATCACTTATTGAAAGTCGTTGCTGACGAGATTCTTCTATGGCACGATTCCTGGCCATCTCTTCCTGCTGAATCTGCTCCTGCTGGACAAGCAACATCTCCCGTTTCTTGACAGATTCTCCTAATCGGAGTTCATTTTCTATCAAGGTGGCCCGAGCTCTCGCAATCGTCTCCTGGGCTTTAGAGATGGCCGCCTGATTTTCCTCAATTCCGAAGTTTACCCTCTGCAGGTCGCCAAGAATGGATTCCCGACTGGCCTGGAGCTCTGTCAGCTCCTGAGACCATCTCTCCTCCTGCTGCCTTAAAATATTTCTTTGAGATAAGGATTCTGCTCGAAGCCGCGCCAGCTCTATCTCAGTGATCGCCTCCACATCCGCCTGACGGAGTGTGTGTAGCGTGGTCACCTGCTCTTCTAAAGCTGCAAGGCGGGCCCGATATGGAGCTGTGCGATCTTGTCCACCGAATTCTTCGATATTTCCTAAATAGCGGAGTAACAGTGGACGTGCGAAGTTGAAGAAATCATGGCCATCAAGAACCATCTCGACACATCTTCTTAACAAATGCATAAAATCCTCGACAGTGAAGCCGAAAAGTCTTTCAAAAGGATTTTGCATTGTCGGTAGGCAAAGTAGGTAATGCCAAGAAAGGTGTCGTAAACAAGGGAGCAGTAGTGGCTGGGATTGGAGAAGAAGAAGCCCGTCCCTGCATTAAATTCATGATCTGAGGGACCAGTAGAGCCAGTGTAGATCTGGAAGAACTGGAGACCCCAGACAAAGTACCGTCGGTACAGATCACTTGGGTACCCCCACCAACAGGAAGAGAAGATGGGACCACTTCGCCTGAAACTCCTTCGGTGGGAGAAGCATCTTCGAACGAGAATTTCAAATTATTCTCCTCCCCTGCTGGAAGACTTGGAGTCGGAAGAGTTGCAGGTATCTCAGCAGCCACGACAACAGACGACGTTAAAATCGCTAACTGAGAAGGCGCTCCAACGACCGTGGGAAATGTCTCAGAAGAGCAAACGGGTGTTGGAGATGGCATGCTAGGAGAAGGTGTAGCCTCATTAGCAGCAGCTGCAATAATAATCTCAGTTCTCTCGTCACTTTCCAATTCGTCAATTGGGGGAATTGAAGAGGAAACAGAGGCAGGATCCGGTGTGGAATAATTAGCCGCAAACTCACTAGCAAAGCTACCTACACCACCAACAGAGCCAGAATGGTCCATTCTATCGTCAGACTCTACTTGGGTAGTCGAGTGCATTGGCGAAAGAAGTTGATCACCTGCATTTCAGAAGACCAGAAAAGCAGTGTTACGTTAAAATAATAACAGGCAAAAGATAAAATGCTAAAGGCCATACCAGGCGATACAAGTCCAGTTGTCGGACTTGAAGGGGGAGCCATTGTCATTTCCAGCAATGTACCCGTCTCGCTACCCGTTAGTTGCGCCCCAGGTTCTGCTACAGGCTCTACGACCGAAGGAGCTGAAATCTCAGCAACACTTGGAGCTTTGGCAGGTTCATCCTCCCTTGCCAACGCTGGGGGTACAGCTGAAGCCAACAAGTCGGAAGCAAGTTTGATAGCCACTTCTTGGGGGACTATCAAAGTTTCCTGTGTCAGTTTTTGCTTCTTACCCGGCCTTTTCTTTAAAGTGCCGCGGCGTTTGAGAGTTGGACTCAGGGAACGACTGACAACAGGCTGAGGAACTCCACCAGCACCAGCATTGTCATCATCATCACCGACATCATTGTCTGATTCACTGATGTCCGAAGGCTCAGCCGCAGCGCCAAGGAATTCTTCCATTCCTTTTATCCTTACCCTAGAAGCACCCTGGCGGCTAATATAGAGGGCTTCAATCTCTTTGCAACAACTGCGATTGAGAGAGAAGCCGGGCACATCAGCATTCGCAATGTTGAACCAATTGCAGAAGCTGAGGGTCATGGCCAATTCTGGCACCTTGTGGGGCAAGGAGAATTCAGCTTCGGTCCCGCCCGCTGCAAAATGGAACCAGCCACGAGGACCCTCGTATAAATTCCCCTCGTAAGCAAGATCTTTATTTGGATTGCCCACATAAAGTTGAGAATATCCAAACTGGCGAGCAAAGCCACTCGGAGTATATGGCTCAATCTGACACCTGAGATCTTGACGATACACCAAGTGTCCGGGACGGATGTTGAGAAGCCACCAGAACGCTCCTGCAGATAAAGTAGTGAACTTATCTGCTCCCATGGCATCCTTTAGCCTCGTCCCATATCCTCCGCCGGGAAAGTCAGGAAAACAACGGAAGATCTCGTAATTCTGAAAGCTACGAAGAGTCTTCCGAATCTGAGACATATAATTCTGCCTCCATGAAGAACGTTCATACAGTTCTACAAGGAAGCACTTTTCGCCCGAACGACACTCTGGCGCACTCATTAAAGAGGGACAGTGCAAGACGAGCCACGCCATCAAATAGGTGTAGGGCATCTCCACCCTAGGGTTTGGAGTTTTCGGTTGGGCAGTCTCTTTCGACTTGCCCTTTCCTTTCCCCTTGACCTTAATAGTAGGGAGGAGATCACGACAGAATACCCTCAGTCCATACTGCAAATTGCATACCATAGCGGGAAGGAGTCCAAGGGGTCGGCCGTATGCAAGAAGAACCGCTGGATATACCACGGTCACTGCAATCGATTCCTTGGGCAATGACGGCACGACGCATCTTTTGAGCCACAGCATCAGAAACCCGGCAATGAGACCTCTGTTGGAGATTGAAAACTGGGCTTGATAGTGATAGCTCTTAAATGAAGTACCGGGACCGTATCCATTCTCATTGGATTCAGTGGTATAATATAACAGATGGTGGCCCTTAGCAATACGGTGATCAATCTCTGAGCCGTAGATGGGTGGATGACCATGGATAGTGGCCGAGCTATCCTTAGAATTCAAGTTGGCAAAAAGGTATTCGGCCCACTTCTTGTGGCCAATACCATGATTACGTGCGCCTGTCAGGTCAGCGCAAATATGATAATGGCACATCATCTCCCAGTATGTGGCATGGATGCGCTCGTCCCTCGCCAATAGCATGTTCAGCTCATCAGTGGTAGGGATATATTCCTCGTAAGGGACTTCGCCCATCGAGAGCCCAGAAACCTCAAACATCTCGTGGAGAGCGAACCCTAGCTCACCCACTGGTGTAAAGAAAGTACAGGTTTCAGGATTATACATCTCCAAGAGGGAGTAAAAGTGATAAGCACTCTGGGAAAACCCGAATTGGACATTCCTGATGGCTTTATACAAGCCAATATCCTTTAAAATGGGCTCGTGGGAATCCAGCATGTACTGAACAAGGCGTGCCCACCACATATTGTTAGAAGAATGAACCCAGCCAGGCATCCTGAAGTCGCTAGCCGGGTACTGACCATCCTTCGCCAAGAACTCACTTAAGAAAGTTCTGGCACGAGATGGGACTTCACCCACTGGAAGCTCCTTGCCAAATCGGCCTGGAAGTAAGCCAGTAATGCATCTGGGGGAACCATCTTGATAAACCCCTTTGGCGCCAAATTTGCCTGTTGGGATGCCATCTTGCTCCTGAGTCAGTCCCCACTTTAATTCTCGAGGCATCGCTAGCCTTTGAAGATAGACCAGAGGATAGCTACGATCCATTCTAGGCAGAAACATCAGCATTTCGCCTGAGTTATATAACCAAACATACTCCTCTTCAGAAAGGATCTTATCTGAGTGGTCCATCTGGTCTCCAAAGAGGAAGACGGGTTTCTCCATCGCCTTTCTGTTCACATCTTCAAAAGCTACGTCAGTTATGATTTCTCGTGCAGTAGTAGGGTGATACTTGATCAGCTTCTCCTTGCGTTCCTTCGGGTCTGGTTTATATGAGGGCAGGATGGTAGTGAAACGGAATTGGCCGGAGGGATCAGAACCCCCAGCAAAGCCGAAGTAGTTCTTGTGGGGAAGAGATTCCATCGAATACCCTACTGCAAAAAGAAAGCAGAGTGAGAGAAGTTTCTATAAGACAGAAAAAATTCTCTAAGTATGGACGCGCGAAGCTAAAGATTAAAACGCGCGAAGCTAAGAATAGTGCCGCGCGAAGCTAAAAACTAGACCGCGCAGAACTCAAGAGAGCCTCGCGTTTTTAGCGCGACTGCTACTTAAAAGAGCCTCGCGTTTTTAGCGCGACTGCTACTTAAAATAGCCTCGCGTTTTTAGCGCGACTGCTACTTAAAATAGCCTCGCGTTTTTAGCGCGACTGCTACTTAAAATAGCCTCACGTTTTCGGCGCGATTGCTACTTAAAATAGCCTCGCGTTTTCAGCGCGATTGCTACTTAAAATAGCCTCGCGTTTTCAGCGCGATTGCTACTTAAAATAGCCTCGCGTTTTCAGCGCGATTGCTACTTAAAATAGCCTCGCGTTTTCAGCGCGACTGCTACTTAAAATAGCCTCGCGCTTTAAACGCGAGGATGACGCAATAACTTCGCGTAAGAAGGCAGTCAGAGACTTTTCTTCTTTTCCAAGCCTTACGGCAGGAGTACGGCGATCTCGTCGGTAAAGGAGTTGATTGATCAGTTAAAATTAAGCCAAATCACTCTAGAAATGTTCTAAAGAGTCTCGATGGAGAGATTCTTACCCCCGATAGGCGAAATGTGGGCTGGCGCATCGCTGCCTTGGCCGCCGCCACCACTGCTTGCGCCAGTCGCCGAGGATGGAGCCGCTCGAGAAGTAGCACGAGTTTTGGGAGCCATTGCTGAGAAAAATCGACTGAAAATTTGGAGAAACTCGGTCAGAAGAAGATTGGGTCGTCTGAACTCTGATCGCCTGAATCTCTAAGTTTCTGGAAAATTCTCAAATAGAGTGAGAAGGATAAGAAATAGAGTTTTCTTTTAAATGGAAGGAACCGCCTCTTAGGATTCGGTGCGAGTTTCAGAGATAGTGACTGGTCAGTTACTCTCTAAAACGCGAAGCTATTAGCCTCGCGCGACTAAGAAAAAGCGAAGTTGATTAACTCCGCGCAACTATACAAAACGCGAGGATAGCCTGTGCCTTAGCTTCGCGTTTTCATGGAAAAACTTAGATTTTCTGATGAGTGCAATTAAGCGCTTCCGTCTAAGTTAAAGCGATTCTTATCCGATCATTTGGATTAGTAATCTAAGTCGCGCAGAAGTGCCTTAAACTATTTTACCAAAATTATTAACCATCTGTTTGTTGAGCAAGCAAAATTATTGAAGCTAACAGATAGAGAGGAAAATAATTTATCTTTATTCATGAAGCAAGAGATTACAAAGAAGGAGTTATAGCTCTCCCAAAAGCTTTTACATGATCAAACTCATCAAATAAGCAAAAAACAATAAGATTTCTCTACGGGGTGTTGAAGCTCAGTTCCCTAGTTCACATGCAAAAGGAATTCAGGATTTCTCTACGGAGTGTTGAAGCTCAGTTCCCTGGTTCACATGCAAAAGATCTCCTCTGCAAATGTCAATTCGGATCTGTCATCTGAAATGAAGCACGAGAGGAAAGGAAAGTGCTGCACTGAAGCGCAATTCTGCACTGCAAGTGCTGCAGCTCCTTATTTACAGCCCCTTCTGGAGTTTATCTCTCGGAGCCAGAGCTTGAAACTTGCAACTATGTTGTAAAGCATATGCTTCTGACTTCCTTAGAGTCACTTCTGCTGATGAAGATCGATGGACCCACATACATTCCTGTTCAGAAAGGATTGGACTTACTGCAAAAGGAACAGAGTTTCCAAAAGAGTGAAAACGCGGAGCTAAGCTAACTCCGCGCACAGTTAAAGAAATAGCCTCGCGCTTTAAACGCAGAGGATGATGCAATAACTTCGCGTAAAGGGGGACAAGATTTCTTTCTGCTCTTTCCTTCTCTTTCGAATTCATAGCGACTGCTAATCGAAAATAGCCTCGCAATTCATCGCGACTGCTAATCAAAGATTGCCTCGCAATTCATCGCGACTGCTAATCAAAGATAGCCTCGCAATTCATCGCGACTGCTAATCAAAGATAGCCTCGCAATTCATCGCGACTGCTAATCGAAGATAGCCTCGCAATTCATCGCGACTGCTAATCAAAGATAGCCTCGCAATTCATCGCGACTGCTAATCAAAGATAGCCTCGTGGATTCATTGAGACTACTAGTAAAGCCCCACGTTTCAAGCGCAGGGATGACACAATAAAACGGCGATCTCGCCAACAAGACAAAGCAATCGTCCAGATTAAAATCAAGCCAAAATATCTCAGAATGGTTCTTAGAAAACCAAGAGATGAGGTTTTTACCTTCGGAAGACGCTGCATAGACTGGTTCGTCGTTTCGTTTACCTTCATGGCCGCTGCCATCAACGCCGGCCAACTTGCGAAAAGCCAAACTCCTCCGGAGAGACATCCTATGAAGAATTGAACGAAGATCAGTTGAAGACCATTCGTGAGTCACTCGAGTTCTCAGAAATTCTTCAGATGAGATGAAGAAGAAGATGAGCCGGGAGCTCTATTTAAACAGAATTTCCGTCGCTTGGTATTCGGCGTGGAAACTCAGGGTAATTAATGACGTAATTACTCATTTCACTGAAGACGAAGTCAAGCTGATTAGCTCCGCGTAAGTGAGCGTAGCACGAGATAGACTTGGTATTCTAACTCCGCGTTTCAGTTTAGATATCCAAAGTATTTCAAAATCTGCTGAAATCTAAGCCATTTTGAAAACTTTGGAGGGGGTTCTGTTGGCAGTAAAAATTTCTAAGTTAAAAGGATTTTTCACAACAGAACGAGGAGCTAATTCAATAGCCCCGCGTTTGGTTACATTAACCCTGCGTTTGAATAAAACGCGGAGATGTTTAATAGCTCCTCGTTGATTCCGCAGTCTGGCTTATATTAGCCTCGCGTTTCAGGAAAACGCGGAGATGATCAATAGCTCCGCGTTAGCCCCGCGTTTTGGTTATTTAGCGTCGCGTTTTGATGCGATTAAAGCTCCGCGTAAGCAGATAACCAGAATCTCAAATTGATTGAGATTATGATTCTGGGCTTATCCAAATACCCGAATCAAGTCTAATCAGAATTCCATCAAAACTAAGATATTTGATTGGAATCCTTGATGAATGCGAGTTCTATTTAGATAGAAACTCTTGCATTAACCTGGGGCTATAAATACCTTCTTGGTGAAACTCTAGAGGATCTTTTGGAAGTTTTGGTAAAATTCAAGTACGCGCGAGAGCCTTGAACTAATCAAAACCAGAGATCAGAGTTCTTCTTCTTTTCGGCATCGGAAGCCTCCTATCGATCCTTTGGCAATTCAAGTACGCGAGAGAGCCTTGAAGCCTTTGCTGATCATCTTCTGAGATCTTGGAGAATTCAAGTTACGCACAGAGCCTTGAGTTCGTGAAGATCAGAGAAAACTACCGTTTTCTTTCTGGAGTTCTTGAGAAGTTCGAGTTACGCGAGAGAGCCTTGAACGAATCAAAACCAGAGAAGAACGTCTATATTCGGCCGATATCTTTAAAAGAGAAGATTTCAACGTACCGATCGTCCAAAGGAACTGCTTGACAGATCCCATCGCCACAGATCCCACAATATTGTAAAAGAGAGAGATTGAAATATAAAATCCTCTCGTTTGTTCTTTTTATATCTTGTTCACTTTCATTGTAATTTAAGTTAATTCAATGGGAGGAAGCGAAGGAACTTTTGCGACGAACAGAGAGCATCACTTTGAGGTCTTCAATCGTCTTTTGTTGCTCGCGAATCATTCTTTCTTGAGCTTCAAATCTCTGATTGATGTCATCAGATTTATCTGCCATGTGCGATGCTACCTTTTGTGGCCGAGATGACGTAGAGGATGGCGGTGAAGCTATAGCTGAATTGTCGCTGTCATCGTCATAAGAACCTCTTACAAGCCTCTTATAGTTTCGAGGCGGGACGGCTTCTGATTTAAGTCGAGTGATGTGATGAGATTCTTCGTCACTCGATTCTGTATCATCTTCCGTCTCTATAATCTTCTTCTCTTTTCCCACCATGTTGGAAGTTACAGCCCTCCATTCTTTTAGGGAAGTGGTTATTGTCTTCTTAGCAGGGTTGTTGGCTGACTCGTTTAATCGGTCGAACACTGATACCCTGCTCTTGCTGCAGCCACAATTGTCCATTACAGCGGATACTGCTGTCATAAGCTGCTGGTAGTGACAAACGGGTTCAGCTTGAATTTGTTCTATGCTTCGCTTCTTGGACAAATACTCTTTGAGATTGGTGACCTTAGTCTTAGAGTTGTGGGACCCATTCAACTGTTTAGAGGGTCTAGAAACCCACTGAAGCTTCTTGGGATCCCTGGAATCCAGCTCTGGTCTACTGACGCAAGGATCAGTCCTGATTCTGGAGTTGGGTTGATTTATGCGAGACTTAGAAATAGCTTCGAGTTTTGTCTCACGGGACTGAAGAATAGCTCCGCCTTTTGCCACGTTAGCCTCGCGTGTCTCGCTGGCTCAGCGTGTCTTCAGAGTTTTAGCTTCTGGAATAGTAGCCCCGCGTGAAAGGGAATTCTTGCACGCTGGCTTACCCTTGCGATTAACGCAAGTTATATCTTCGCGCCTAGCGCGATTCTTCCGATTAACAACGATTTGCCAATCGTCTTCGTGATTCTCGTGAAAGATCTTGCGTTTCTTACAAGTATTACTGGCTTCGCGTTTCTCGCTTGGCTCAGTATCAGCCTCGCGTGGAAAATCACACGTTGGCTTTGAAGAACTTTTATACTCGCGTTTCTCGCGAGTGTCAGAAGTCTTGCGTTTCTCGCAAGTATTATTAGCCTCACGTTTCCCGCTTGGCTCAGCCTCGCATGGAAAATCACACGCTGGCTTTAAAGAATTTTTATACTCACGTTTCTCGTGAGTGTCAGATATTTTGCGACTGGCGCAAATCTTGCTGGCTTCGCGTTTCTCGCTAGGCTCAGCAATAGCCTCGCGTGGAAAGTCACACGCTGGCTCAGTAATAGCCTCACGTGGAAAATCACACGCTGGCTTCTCCTTACTTTTAAGACAAGTGGTAACTTCGCGTTTAACGCTATAATGACTGGTCTCGCAATTAGTGCAAGCCAGTTTGCGAGGGACCATAGCCTCGCGTCCATTAGCCTTGTGTCTGAGGCAGGCTTTGAGGGCTTTTCGCCTTAGTCTCCGATTCCTATTTCGGAGTTGGATTCTGGTCAATCCAGTTCCCATGTCTTCTTCGGCAGTAGGAAGCTCTTCCTCTGCTAGGATTTCTTGTCCGAGCATCGGCCCTATAGTCGCAGTCTCTAAGGATCCCCGTATCTCGGTGGATACCTCTCTACCCATTGCTCGGGTATTGGAGTACATGCGACGATAGTGTCGTGTCTCGCCCAAGTCACCTGATTCAGAGGAGAGGAACTCCTCATACTTCTGCTGGTCGATTTCAACGACCAGCGTGTCTACTTTGGATCCGATCATGTCAATGTCCGATTGCGCCACAATCTCTTCATCAGTGAAAGAGATGGCTCCCACTGTGGTCGCCAGTTTGTTCGCAGCAAAGGTTTCTTTGCTTCCTTCCATTGAATAAGCTCGAATTAAAATGAAAGAGAATAAGATAAAAAGAACAAACGAGAGGATTTTATATTTTAATCTCTCTCTTTTATAATATAACTGTAGGATCAGTGGCGATGAGATCTATAGTAGTTCTTTTGGACGATCGAACGTCAAGCTCTTCTCTCTCGAAGACAGCGGCCGACTGTAGAAGATCTTCTCTGGTGTTTCACGAACTCAAGGCTCTATGCGTAACTTGAATTCTCCGAGAGGAAAACATCTCAATTGCTGAAAAGAAGACCCCTCGGTTTTCACCAAGAAGGTATTTATAGCCCCAGGTTAATGCAAGAGTTTCTATCTAAATAGAACTCGCATTCATCAAGGATTCCAATCAAATATCTAAGTTTTGATTTAAATCTCTTGATTTGGAATTCTGATTGGATTCAATTTGGGTATTTGGATAAGCCCAAATCATAATCTCAATCAATTTGAGATTCTGGTTATCTGCTCACGCGGAGCTAATCGCATCAAAACGCGGCGCTAAATGATCAGAATGCGGAGCTAACGCGAAGCTATTGATAGCCCCGCGTTTTACTCATCGAGAGGCTACAACTAGCCAGACGCGGAGCTACAGAGTTAGCTCCGCGCTCTGTTGTGGAAAATCCTTTTAACTTAGAAATTTTCACTGCCAACAGCCCAGTCAGCACATTTATTACTTCTTGTCCCAAGCAAGACAGCTGATGGGTAATCACCCAATTATGACCAAAGTATTCGCAAGTACTTTGCGAGGGCCTGCTTTTACTTGGTTCATGCAGCTGCCCCCAGGTACCATTAATACCTGGTTCGATGTTGAGAAATTATTTCTCTCTCGTTTCTTTGAGGATGATACCGAGATTACGGTTCATTCCCTCCTTGCAACTACGCAAGGGGAATAAGAAACGGTAAAAGATTTTATAGAAAGGTTCCGGGAGAAGTCTGTGCATTGTAAGCACATAATGGTCTAGGAAACTCTAGTCGAAACATGTCGACATAATCTTAAGACTAATGTGCTCCTAAAAATGGGGGCCGTAGAGTCTAATACATGGAGGGATTTACTAAAACAGGGAGAGCAGGCCGAAGAATTGATTCGTCGAGTTGAAGAATCCTGTGGATCAAGGAGTTCTGGAAGTAATAGGCCTTTTACCCAGAATAATAGTAATAAGAATAAAGGAAATGCGGTAATGGCATCAGAAGCTACTCCGCAAAAGACAAATCCTCCTCCAAGCCCAAAGCCCCAGAATCAGAAGGGCACGAGGCAAAGTAGACCTCAGCAGGAAAAGACTTACACTTTCAAAGTGGAATAGACATTTACGCTCTTCCACCTCCTCATGAGGAAGGGAATGCTGAAACTTCCGGAGAATAGGAAGCCAGAGGACGCTGGTAAGACTACGATCCTAATTACTATCTTTATCACCGGAACGTTGGACACCCTACTAGGGATTGTTATCCCCTTAAGAACAGAATCCAAGCGCTAATAGAAGCTGGAGTTCTAACGCTTAAAGAGGAAAAGAGAGTCACCGCCAATATGGCAACTATAGTAGTTGGAACCCATGAGTTCCCCGCAGGGGTGACCCCAATTCCAAAGGGTAAGTTGGTTACAAAGAACCTCGATCCTCATAAGAAAGCTCAAGAAGGACTTGTTCCTGTAACAACCCAGAAGGGGGAAGTTATGTGGGTTCACCCTGACTTACTAGAAGATGAGCAGTGGACTACTGCAGGTCAAGGGAAAAAGCGGACTGTTAATGCCATTTCCGCGGAGATAAGGGAAGAATATATAGTTTCGGGAGCCTTCACAGAATCTGAAGAAGAGGCCGAAACTATGGCCACTCATCAAGATGGGGAAAGCCCTTCCGGTACTCGATCTGGGAAGTCATATCTCAAGGACTACACTAGAGTAGATCCAAAAGATATATATGCGGAACTTTCAAAACCGGCAAAATAGAAAGGACTTCGTTTTCAAAAGAATCCTATTATAGATGAAGGGGCCAAAGAGACTACCTTCAAATTTGACATAATAGCTCAGCTGGCTAACATCCCAGCACAAGTCACATTATACGAGTTGCTTCGACTGTCAAAGTCAACTCGTGAGGCGTTGAGAGAGGCCTTGGCAGACTCTGAGTCATTCCTAACTCAGATTGTCGAGCCGGCCAATGAGGAACAGGACTCTTTCCCCCACTGTCATCAAGTGAGGAGGCAAGTCCCACAAATCGTTTTCACTCCGGAGGACATGCAGGTGAGGAATATAAAGCATAACAGGCCTTTATATTTCACCGGATTTGTTGGGTCGACAAAGGTGGACTGAATTCAAATTGATCCAGGTTCTGCTCTAAGTGTCGTGCCCAGAAGGTTGATACAGCTGTTGGGGATTTTCTTTCATCGTTTGACGCCTAGAAACACTACTATTTACGGATTCAATGCTAATAACAGCCATCCTCTTGGTAAGATCCGATTGCGGTGCCAAATTGGAGACTTGAGAATGGAGGTCACATGCTACGTTATTGATGCTGATACCTCCTACAATATTTTACTGGGACGACCTTGGATTCACGCTCACATGATAGTCCTATCGACTCTTCACCAATGCATGAAATATTGCGATGAGGAAGGAGAAGTCCGGACACTAGTTGCAGATAAGCAACCATTCAAAGGGCTAGAGAATTACTTCACAGATGCTGCACTCTATAAGCCAGCCCATGAAGTTTCCAATGACAATCCCAGCAAGCTTCCAAAGCCTGACGAAAGCGGTAATGAAGCCGATACCGAGTACGAGCTTCTTGAAGAAGACGATGGGGGTGATTATGAAATCAAACCTCACTTAGATTTTAATTTGAGTCTTGATATAGCCAATGTAATAGAGGAAGAATGGATTATAAATGAAAACATAAAGTTAGTCTATGAGCATGCTGTAGCTACTAAGTCTGAACCCTCTTGTACTTCCACCAAAGTGGATGACCTATCTGAACTTGAAGTTCTGGAGGCATATCATTTGCCACTTAGGTCATCCCTCCTCTCTCGGTCCGAAGTAGTTAAGAAAAAGGTCACTATTTCGAAGTGCCTTCTCGACAAGAGTCCCAAAAGCCGATCATGTTCGGCAAGGTAATTACGTCACCTTGACAAAGACAAAGTAGTGAAAGTGATGAACAAACATCACCTCAATTTTACTTGTATGAACAGAAATCCCGACAAATGATGGAGAAGATGGGTTATAATTTTACCCAGAAACCGGAGTTAAACTTTGGAAAAGGGCGACGGAATCTTATACCCTCATTTAGACCAAGAGGAAAGAGCCCAGACTATTATCAAAAGACTCGCAGGGGGTTGGGCTATGTACCTACTCCTCCCTCATCACCATCTGGACAAGAAGAGAGTTTTTCGGCCAAGGAAGATACACCTTCATCCAATCATGACTCGGATCAAAGTACTGGCGCTTGGTTTCAATCCTTGACAGCCAACATGGTTTCAGCCGCACCAGAAAGCTACGAGGAACCAATTGATATTCAAAATGATTCCTCAGCTAAGCATATGGACACTCTCTGGGATGTCCGCTTTGAACAGCGTGACCCGCCCACGGAAGACAAATTAATACAAGTAAACATAGGAACGGAAGAAAATCCGAAACCCATCTTCATAAGCGACAAGCTGACTCCCTTGGAAAAAGAGGAACTTATATCTCTTATCAAAGAGTATATAGACGTGTTCACATGGAGTTACGAAGACATATCCAGACTTGACCCTCAAATTGCCACACACCGGTTAAATATTAAAGAAGACGCCAAGCCCGTTAAACAACAGCAAAGGCGTTTTCGACCGGAATTGATGGAGGTAATAGTTGCTGAGGTCAACAAACTTATAAAATCCGGATTCATCCATGAGGAGCAACACCCTGATTGGGTAGCTAACATTGTGCTGGTTTGTAAGAAGAACGGCAAAATCCGGATATGCATCGATTTTCGAGATCTGAACGCTGCATGTCCTAAGGATGAGTTTCCACTTCCCATCACCGACGTGATGATTGATAATACCTGTGGTTATGAGAAGTTGTCCTTTATGGATGGCTTCTCAGGTTATAACCAGATTAAAATGCACCTGGATGATGAAAAGCATACAACTTTCAGAATGCCGCTGGGGGTATATTGTTATACGGTGATGCCTTTCGGATTGAAGAACGCAGGTGCCACTTACCAACACGCGATGAGTGTCATATTCAAAAAACACCTGCGCAAAACAGTGGAGTGCTATGTGGATGACTTAGCAGTCAAAAGCAAAGACAAAGAAGATCATCTTCATGATTTAAGAGTGGTCTTCGATCTTATACGGAAACATCATTTGAAGATGAATCCCACTAAGTCATTTATGGGGGTGTCCAGCGGGAAATTTTTTGGGTTCATAATAACTTCAAAAGGAATTTTCCTCGACCCTGAAAAGGTAAAAGCGATTAGCGAGATGCCACCTCCCCGCAATCTTAAAGAATTAAGGGGGTTACAAGGAAAGCTCGCCTACATTCGACGCTTCATTTCCAACCTGTCTGGACGATGCCAGCCATTCTCCAAACTTATGAAAAAGGGGGTGTCTTTCGTATGGGATGAAGCATGTCAACAGACATTCGATGACCTCAAGAAGTACCTCACTAAATCTCCTGTACTCATGGCACCAGTCCCTGGGCAGCCCTTCCTTATATATGTAAGGGCCATGGATAATACTTTAGGAGCGTTACTTGCTCAATATAATGAGCACGGCCATGAACATGCCCTCTATTATTTAAGCAGAATAATGATTGGGGCCGAACAGCGATATACCCCGATTGAAAAGGAGTGTTTAGCCCTGGTGTTAGCTGTTCAGAATATGCGGCACTATCTTCAGGGCAAACGATCCATGTCATATCACGGGTCAATCCCCTGAAAATTCTGATGACCAAACCGAGATCCTTAAATGGCCGGTTAGCAAAATGGGCTCTACTACTGTCGCCATATGACATACACTTCGTTTCTCAAAAGGCAATGAAGGGACAGGCAATCGTCGATTTTCTTGCAGACCATCCAATTTGGTCCAAATCCAAACAGACGTCAGATATCAACACAATTTGTAAAGAACAACCATGGCAAATATTCTTTGATGGTGCTGCCAGACGATCTGCTGCTGGAGTGGAGGTTGTGCTAATATCTCCACATAAACATATATTGCCTAACGGTTATTCATTAACTGAACCGTGCACAAATAATATGGCGGAATACAACGCGCTCATTATCGGCCTGAAAATAGCTCTGCAACTGGGGGTTGAACCATCTAGAGGCATATGGAGACTCTAAGCTCATCGTCAATCAGATGATGGGTGAGTATGAAGTCAGACATGAAGCCCTCATGCCCTATCATCAGCTAGCTATTGAGCTAGCAGGATATTTTGAACAGTTTTACATATATCACATATCTCGAAATGAGAACGTTTATGCAGATGCTCTTGCCGCATTAGCCACAACATTGGCAATCCCGCCAGGAGAAGCTAAAAGTATCACCATTGGTAGCAGAGAACTCCTCCACCCAGACACGGTGTCTCAAGCCGAAGAGGTATGCCAGACAGACTTAATGTTGGAACCCCGTGATTGGTGATTTCTGTTTGTGGATTATGCTTTATATGGGATATTACCAGAAGATCCAAAGGAAGCCACCTCGATAAAGAGGAAGGCCCGGAAATTTTATTATGACCATAAGCTTCAGACTTTGTATAGAAAGTCAAGAGATGCTCTGCTACTACGCTGCATATCAAAAGCAGAAGCAGAAGAAGTGCTGAGAGAAACACATGATGGAGTATGTGGAGCTCATCAGCCTGGTCCAAAACTTGGAGACCACATAAGAAGGCTGGGATATTACTGGCTGAACATGATTAACGGAAGCAATGACATATGCTAAACGGTGCCATGCATGTCAGATACATGCTAACTTCATCCACCAACCCTCAGAATACTTGCACAATACTATTGCTAGTTGGCCGTTTGAGGCATGGGGAATGGATATTGTGGGGCCTATAACTCCCCTGTCATCCAGAGGACATTGGTTTATCCTTGCGATAACCGATTATTTTTCAAAATGGGCCGAAGCCGTGCCCATGAGAGTGGTAAAAACAACAGATGTGATTAAGTTCATTAAGCATCATGTTATTTACCGTTTTGGTATCCCTCGGAGGATCATCAATGATAATGGACCGCAATTCGTCAGCTAGAGGTTTTTGAGATTCTGTGATAGATTCAGAATCAAGGACATTGCTTCAATGCCATATAACCCCGCGGCCAATGGGTTAGCCGAAGCCTTCAACAAGACGATTATTAAGCTCCTTCGGAAGTTCATCTCTTCCAATAAACGAGATTGGGATGAAAAGCTAGGAGAGTGCCTGTGGGCTTATCGCACCACCATTCGCAACCCTACAAAAACTACTCCATTCTCTTTGGTCTATGGAAGTGAAGCCGTCTTACCTCTCGAAATCCAGATTCCATCACTAAGAGTGGCCTTAGCCACAAAGATGACGACAGAAGAGCGCCATCAACAAAGACTGCTAGAATTAGAAGCATCTCAGGGCCCAACAACGAATTGAGTTGTATCAAGCCCGAATCTCGCGAACGTTCAATAAGAACGTTAAACCAAGGACCTTTAAACAAGGAGACTTGGTTTTTGCTATTAAAAGGCCAATGGTTCTGACTCATAAGACTAAGGGTAAATTTGAACCTAAGTGGGAGGGAACGTTCATCGTGGAGACTGTATACTCCAGTGGAGCCTACCACTTAATGAATTAGAATGGCGATAGGATGATGATGCCGATCAATGGCAAGTTTTTGAAGAAATATTATGCTCGACGAACTAAAATGGTGACAGAGTAACTGTCCCATCTAGTTCAAAAAATTTGGTGTGCCCAGTTCAAGTTACGCACGAGAGACTGTATACTCCAGTGGAGCCTACCGCTTAATGAATTAGACTAGCAATAGGATGATGATGCCGATCAATGGCAAGTTTTTGAAGAAATATTACGCTTGATGAACTAAAATGGTGACAGAGTAACTGTCTCATCTAGTTCAGAAAATTTGGTGTGCCCAATTCAAGTTACGCACGAGAGACTGAATACTCCAGTGGAGCCTACAACTTAATGAATTAGACTGGTGATAGGATGATGATGTAGATCAATGGCAAGTTTTTGAAGAAATATTATGCTTGACGAGCTAAAATGGTGACAGAGTAACTGTCACATCTAGTTCAGAAAATTTGGTGTGCCCAGTTCAAGTTACGCACGAGAGCCTTGAACCGTCTCCAATCTCCTTCTTAGGCATGCGCAAATGGGCGCCTCTGACCTAAATTTGATGAATCCTAATCCGATCATCGTGGTGTGCCCAGTTCAAGTTATGCAAATAAGCCTTGGACCGCCTCCACTTGTTCAAGTTACGCACATGAGCACTTGGACTTTCTTCTTAGGCATGCGCAATTGAGCGCCTCTGACCTAAATTTGATGAATCCTAACCCGATCATCGTGGTGTGCCCAGTTCAAGTTACGCAGATGAGCCTTGGACCGCCTCCACTTGTTCAAGTTACGCACATGAGCACTTGGACTTCTTTCTTAGGCATCCGCAAATGGGCGCCTCTGACCTAAATTTTGATGAATCCTAACCCGATCATCGTGGTGTGCCTAGTTCAAGTTACGCAGATGAGCCTTGGACCGCCTCCACTTGTTCAAGTTACGCACATGAGCACTTGGACTTCTTTCTTAGGCATGAGCAAATGGCCGCCTCTGACCTAAATTTTGATGAATCCTAACCCAATCATCGTGGTGTGCCCAGTTCAAGTTACGCAGATGAGCCTTGGACCGCCTCCACTTGTTCAAGTTACGCAGATGAGCACTTGAGCTTCTTTGATGAATCCTAACCCGATCATCATGGTGTGCCCAGTTCGAGTTTCGCAGTTGACTCTTGGACCGCCTCCACTTGCCCAATGCTGTTATAGCAGCGGGAAGAGGAGAACTCTATCATACTGGGGGTAAAAGTATGAAATTAACTATCCAATGCTGTTAAAGGCAAATGGGAGAGGAAATTAATTTCTCGATAACTCACCATGCTGAAGAGAATAGCATGGCTAGCCCAACGCAAATGGCAATTGGTAAAGGCTAATCAAATCCGTTGATAGCTGGGGGTTTGCTAAAAATCCCATAAAACCTGTCATGTTAAATCTTTACTTCTGACAGTATGATTTGGATTATTTCCATCTCCGTTCAAGATATGCAAATGAGCCTTGGACCACTTACCCAGAACAACTAAATCTTTTGATGATAAGTTATCTGTTGTGCAAGCAAAGTTGGTAGCCAACAGGTAAAAGAATAAAAAAGATTACCTTTATTCATCTATGGAAAATGAAGCTACAAAAAGTTCTCTCTTTATTACAAGTTCTTACAAAAGGAATGAAGAATAAAAGAATAAAAGAAAACTATGGATCTCCTAGATACTTCAACTTATTCATCGCTTCGTCAACCACTCGACGATGAGTTGCTTCCATGGAGTGTTGAGCCTGCCGGAGTAAGTCATCATCATTCATTGCAACTTGCTGGGTTAGATGCTGACGAGACTCATCCATAGCACGGCTTCTTATTGTGTCCTCCTACTCGATTTGCTCCCGTTGGAGGATCAGTGCTTCCCGTTTCTTAACGGATTCCCCTAATTGAAGCTCATTGGCTACTACGACCGCCCGAGCTTTAGCAATGGTCTCCTGGGTGTTGAGGATGGCAACCTGACTCCCCTCAATCTCGGAGTTCACCACTTCCAAACCCCTAAGAATGGACTCCTGATTAGCCTGGAACTCTGCCAACTCTCGAGACCATTCTTCCTCTTGGCGCCTCAATTCCTCTCGACGCGCCGCTAACTCCACCCGAAGATGCGCCCACTCGATCCCAGTGATCGTCTCAACATCCGCTTGGCGAACTGTGTTGAGTATGTTCACCTGCTCTTCCAAAGCTCTAAAGCAGGCCCGATAGGGAGCTGCTCGATCCTGTCCCCCGATCCTTTCAATATTATTCAAATAGCTGGATAACATCGGACGGCCGAGACTAAAGAAATCTATTCCACCGGAAATCATTCCGATGCTTCTTCTTAGCAACCGCATAAAATCATTAACGCTGTAGTTGAAGAGTTCTTCAAAAGGATCCACGGTGTTTGCATTTAAGGCAGGCAGCGCTAAAGAAGATGTTGCTGAAGGGAGAGCAGTATCCGTGGGAATTGAAGAAGAAGAAGCCCGTCCCTGTACCAGGCTCATGATATGTGGGGCCAGTAAGGCCAACGCAGATGTGGCAGAACTAGGAACCCGAGGAGGAGCATCGCTAGTACAAGTCACCCGGGCAGTGCCACTAACAGGAGAAGATGAGGGAGTGTTTCCACCAGAAGCTCCTCCGGTGGCAGAAGTAGCTTCAAATGAAAACTTCAAATTTTCCACATCCCCTGCTGGAAGACTTGGAGCTGGAGGAGTTGCAGGTGTCTCAATAGCCATTATGGTAGAAGGCGTTAGTATTGCTGGCTGAGGAGCAGAAGGCACACCGACAATTATTGGAAAAGTCTCGTCGGAACAGATATTTGGTGTTGGAGACGACAAACTTGGAGACGGGGTAGCTTCTCTGGCTGCAGCCTCGATAATCAACTCTATCCTGTCATCGCTCCCAAGTTCATCAATTGAGGGAACTGAAGAAGGAACAGAGGCAGGAGTTGTCGTGAAGTAGTCTGCGTCAAGATCATTTGCAGAACTACCTAATCCACCCGCTGAGCCAGTGGTGCCCGAATAGTCCACCCTCTCCTCAGACTCCCCCTTGGCAGTCGAATGCATTGGCGAGTGGGGCTAGCCACCTGTACCTCAGAAAAGCAAGACAAAGAGGGTTGTATACAAATACAGAGAAATAAATAGAAGACAGAGTATAAAAGCTGAAAGAACTATACCAAGAGATACAAGTCCAGTTGTCGGACTTGAAGGGGGAGCTACCGTTGTCTCCAGAAGCGGACCTGTCTCGCTACCCAGTGGTTGCGTTGCATGGTGTTCGACAAGTTCTACTGTTGGAGGAGCCGGAACCTCGGGAGCACTTGGAGCCTCAGCAGGTCCACTCTCCCCTGCTGGCACTGGAAGTAGAGTTGAAGCCAGCAGATCCGAAGTGAACTTAACAGCTGCTTCTTGTGGGGCTACTTGAGTTCCCGGAGCCATCTTCTTCTTCTTTTGGGCAGGCTCCTTCTTTGGGGTACCGCGGCATTTGAGGGTTGAGCTCCAGGGGAGAATGACGACAGGTTGGGGAGCACCTCCGACATCAGTGTTGTCATCATTATTATTATCATCATCGCCAGACTCGCTGACGTCTGATGGTTCGGCCGCGGCGCCAAGGAATTCATCCATTCCTCTTACTCTAACTCTAGAAGCACCTTGGCGGCTAATGTAGAAAGCCTCAATATCCTTGCAACAACTTTGGTTGATCGAGAAATGAGACACGTCAGCATTTGCAATACTATACCAGGTGCAAAAACTGAGAGTCATGGCCAATTCTGTCAACTTCTGGGGAAGGGCGAATTCAGCTTCGGTCCCACCAGCTGCAAAATGAAACCAGCCACGGGCACCCTCGTACAAATGTCCCTCATAGGCTAAACTCTTGTTTGGATTACCCACATAAAGTTGGGAATATCCAAATTGGCGAGCAAAGCGACTCGGGATGTACGGTTCGATAAGACATTTACCATCTTGACGATACACCAGGTGCCCGGGTCGGATGTTAAGAAGCCACCAAAACGCTTCTCGAAATAAGGTAGTAAAGTTATCTGCTCTTGCAATATCCTTCAACTTCAACACGTATCCTCCACCAGGAAAGTCGGGGAAGCACCGGAAGATCTCATAATTTTGGTGGTGCCGGAGAGTCTTCCGGATTTGGGACATATAGTGGTGCTTCCATGAAGAGCGCTCGTATAGCTCCACAAAGTAACACTTGTCACCAGAGCGGCGTGAAGCAGCACTCATCAGAGACAGATAGTGCATAACGAGCCATGCCATCAAATAAGTATAAGGAAGCTCCACACTAGGATTCGGAGTCTTCACTTGGGCGATCTCTTTCGACTTGCCTTTCTCTTTCCCCTTGCCCTTATTGGCAGGGATGAAGTCATTGCAGAGTGTTCGCAATCCATGCTATAGATTGCACACCATGGCGGGAAGAAGTCCGAAAGGTCGGCCGTATGCAAGGAGGACTGCTGGATATACCACAGTCATTGCAATTGCCTCTTTTGGCAATGACGGCACGACACATCTCTTCAGCCACAACATCAAGAACCCAGCAATAAGGCCTCTATTGGACACTGGGGACTGAGCTTGATAGTGGTAACTCTTGAAAGAGATACCAGGACCGAACCCACCTTCGTTGGATTCAGTGGTATAATACATTAGCTGGGTTTTGGCGATGCGGCAATCGATCTCTGTGATGTAGACAGGAGTATGGCTATGAATAGTTGTTGAACTATTCTTAGAATTCAAATTGGCGAAGAGGTAATCAGCCCATTTCTTGTGGCCGATACCTTGGTTACGCACACCTGATAAGTCAGCACAGATACTGTAATGGCACATCATCTCCCAGTATGGGGCATAGTATGTGGCATAGATGTGCTCGTCCTTCGCCAGTAGCATGTTCAACTCCTCAGTAGTGGGGATATACTCCTTGCAGGAGACTTCGCCGATTGAGAACCCAGATACCTCAAACATCTCATGGAGAGCAAACCCTAGCTCACCCACTGGCGTAAAAAGGTGCAGGTCTCAGAGTTGTACAACTCCAGAAAGCAAAAGAAATGATAAGCACTCTGAAGAAACCCAAATTGAACATTTCTGATGGCCTTGAATAGACCAATCTCCTTCAGAATGGGTTCATGAGAGTCCAACATATATTGAACAAGGCGGGCCCACCACATGTTTGTTGGCAGTGAAAATTTCTAAGTTAAAAGGATTTTCCACAACAGAACGCGGAGCTAACTCTGTAGCCCAGCGTTTGGCTATTTTAGCCTCGCGTTTGAGTAAAACGCGGAGCTAATCCATAACTCTGCGTTCTAATGAATTTAGCTCCTCGTTTACTCAGCGTGAGCAGATTTCATTAGAATCCTAAATTGATTGTGATTGAGATTTGGGCTTATCCAATACCCAAATTGAATCCAATCAGAGTTCCAAATCAAGAGATTTAAATCAATATTAAATATTTGATTAGAATCCTTGATGAATTCAAAAATCTTGATTCCTATTCCTATGGATATCTTGATTCCTATTCCTATGGAAACTCTCATAACCACTAAAGTCTATAAATACCCTCTTTGATGAGACTTTAAAGAGGATCAATTAATAATAGATCAATCTTTCTGATAATCGGTCTTCCTTTTCGGATCCTTTGACAATTCAAGTACGCGAGAGAGCCTTGAAGTCATGGGTATTCTTCTTCTTCCTTTCGGTTCTTAGAGAATTCAAGTTACGCACAGAGCCTTGAGTTCGGGAGAGACCGGAGAAGACAGTCTACTATCGGCCGTTATCTTCAAGAGAGAAGAGTTCGGCATTCGATCGTCCAAAGGAGCTGCTCGACAGATCCCATCGCCACTGATCCCACGTTTACTATTGTAAAAGAGAGAGATTGAAATATAAAATCCTCTCGTTTGTTCTCTTTTTATCTTGTTCACTTTCTATTGTAATTCAAGTTTATTCAATGGAAGGAAGCGAAGAAATTTTTGCGACGAACAAACTGGCGACCACAGTGGGAGCCATCTCTTTCATCGAAAAAGAGATTGTGGCGCAATCGGACATTGACATGATCGGATCCGACGTAGATATGCTCGTCGTTGAAATCGACTAGTAGAAATATGAGGAGTATCTCTCCTCTGAATCAGGTAACCTGAACAAAACTCGACACTATCGTCGCGTGCGCTCCAATACCCGAGGAACGGGTAAAAAGGTATCCACCGAGGAACGGGGATCCTTGGAGACCGTGACCATAGAGTCGTTGTTTGGGCAGGAAATCCTAGCCGTGCATGAGCTTCCTACTGCCGAAGAAGATCTGGGAACAAGATTGATCAGAACCCAACTCCGAAATAGAAATCGGAGACTAAGGCGAAAAGCCCTCAGAGCCTGCCTCAGACGCAAGGCTAATGGACGCGAGGCTATGGTCCCTCGCAAACTGGCTCGCGCTAATTGCGAGACCAGTTATTATCGCATTAAACGCGAAGTTATGACTTGCCTTAAAAGTAAGGAGAAGCCAGGGTGTGATTTTCCACGCGAGGCTATTACTGAGCCAGCGTGTGATTTTCCACGCGAGGCTATTGCTGAGCCTAGCGAGAAATGCGAAGCCAGCAAGATTTGCGCCAGTCGCAAAATATCTGACACTCGCGAGAAACGTGAGTATAAAAATTCTTTAAAGCCAGCGTATAATTTTCCACGCGAGGCTGAGCCAAGCGGGAAACGCGAGGCTAATAATACTTGCGAGAAACGCAAGACTTCTGACACTCGCGAGAAACACGAGTATAAAAGTTCTTCAAAGCCAGCGTGTGATTTTCCACGCGAGGCTGATACTGAGCCAAGCGAGAAACGCGAGGCCAGTAATACTTGCGAGAAACACAAGATCTTCCATGTAGATCGCGAAGACGATTGGCAAATTGTTGTTAATCGTAAAAATCGCGTTAGACGCGAAGTTATGACTTGCGTTAATCGCAAGGGTAAGCCAGCGTGCAAGAAGTTTCTTTCACGCGGGGCTACTATTCCAGAAGATAAACTTCTGAAGGCAGGCCAAGCCAGCGTAAAACGCAAGGCTAGCGTAGCAAAACGCGGAGCTATTCTTTAGGCCCGCGACACAAAACGCGAAGCTAACTTTCAGGCCCGCACTCCAAAACGCGAAACTATCTCTCAGCTTCGCGTAGATCAACCTGAATATCAAGTCAGGACGGATCGTCACATCAATGGACCAGAACTGGACTCCAGTAATCTCAAGAAGGTTCAATGGGCCCCTGGACCCTCTCAACAACCAGGTGGCCCCCACGATTCTTCGTCATCCAAGGTCACCGATCTCAGAAATTACTTGACAAAAATGAGAAATATGACTCAAACTCAGCCACACTCAACATGTCATTATGAGCAGCTCATAACAGCCATATCTACTGTATTGGATAATTGTTGTTGTACTAAGAAGAGAGTGTCTGTATTTAATAGAATAACTGAGTCTCGTCAAGATACTCCAAAGAGGAGAAAAAATGATCTGAGATACAAAATAAAAGAAAAAGAATTAAACGCAGTGACCTCAAATATGGTCAGTAAAGGTAAGAAGGCCATGGAAAAAAGACACGAGTCAGATGCAGATGATGAACAATCTCGCCATCTTACTCGACTCAAATCAGGTGCTGTCGCTTCTCGGAATTATAAGAAACTTTCAAAAGGTTCTTATGATGATGACAGCGACAATTCAACTATAGCTTCCCCAAAATCTCATGCATCTTCCCGACCACGAAAATCAGCGTCACATATGGGGGACAAGTCCGATGACACTGACCAAAGGATGGAAGCCCAAGAGCAGATGATTCGAGGTCAACAGAAGGCCATTGATGACCTCAAACTAATGCTTCTAAAAGTGGTCGAAAATACCCAGAAGATAGCCGATGATAATGCTAAAACTTCTTCGAAATCGCCACCTAAGACAAATGAAGAAATTAAAGAAGAAAAGGCTTATTCGATATATGAGGATGATGACAAATACTCTTTTCATGATCCTCATGGAGAAAAGATCGAGAAATTGCAAAGCCAACTAGATGCCTTAATGCACAAAAAAGAATTGAAAGAATCGGGGGTTTCAAGACGATACCCTCCTGAATGGGACTTCGCCCCTTATCCAAAAAGATATAAATCCCTCAAATTGGAGTCCTATAACGGGAAAGGATCTCCCAGTCAGCATATCTATTACTTCTTATCGCAAACAGGTCATCTGATGGAAAATGATCCGATAATGACCAAAGTATTTGCGAGCACCCTGCGAGGGCCTGCTTTTACATGGTTTATGCAGTTGCCCCCGGGATCCATAAACGCCTAGTATGATGTCGAGAAACAGTTCTTGGCACGTTTCTTTGAGGATGATACCGAAATATCGGTTCATTCCCTCCTTGCGACGAAACAAGAGGAACAAGAAACGGTCAAAAGTTTTAATGAACGCTTCAGGAAAAAATCCGTGTATTGTCGACACAAAAACCCTGGTAGAAACCTGCAAGTATAACTTCAGGACTGGCATGCTGATAAGAATGGGAGCTGTAGAGTCCAAAACTTGGAAAGATCTACTAAGGCAGGGAGAGCAGGCGGAAGATATAATTTGCCGGATTGAGGAATCTCGTAGCACGAGAAACTCTATGAATAACAGGCTATATCCACAGAATCCTAAAAATAAAGGGAAGGCTGTGATGGTGTCAGTTGCAAATCCAAAGCCAAGACCTCAGAATCCGAGAGGTGCAGGTCAAAATAAGCCCCGACAAGATAAAATTTATACATTCAAGACTGAGCAGACTGGTACTCTGCTCCAAATCCTCCTCAGAAAGGGCTTACTAAAACTTCCGAAAAATGGAAAACCGGAAGACGTTGGTAAAACCAACGACCCTAACTATTGCCTGTACTATCGGAACGTCGGGAACCAAACTAAGGATTGCTATCCTCTTAAGAACCGAATTCAGGCATTGATAGAAGCAGGAGTTCTCACACTTAAAGAGGAACAGAAGAAAGTTTCTGCAAATATGGCAACTTTAGTAGTAGGAACCAATGAGTTCCCTGCCAGAGCGATTCCTGTACCAGTAGGAGAGTCAATATCGAAACCAAGCACGGGCAGCCCGCACTTACAAGCTAGCCCCTTGGATGTGCTCCGAACCACAGCTATGACAAAATTGTCCTCATTAGTTAATAGCCAGATTTGGCTGGGGGTGTCGAAAATATTGATGATGATAAACATCATGCTTCTGCTATTCTCAACAGCCATTGGAGTGGCAAATTGGGTGCTATAAATATTTTCTTTATGCTATCAAAGCGGCAGGAAGAGGAGATCAAGTTCCTCGCCAACCCTATCATACTGGAGGTAAAAGTATGAAATCAATTGCCCAATGCTGTTAAAGCAGAGAGAAGAGGAGATCAAATTCCTCGTCAACCCTATCATACTAGGGGTAAAAGTATGAAATTAACTACCCAATACTGATTAAAGGCAAATGGGAGAGGAAATCAATTCCTCGATAACTCACCATGCTGAGGGGAATAGCATGGCTAGCCCAACGCAAACGGCGATTAGTAAAGGCTAATCAAATCCGTTGATAGCTGGGGGTTTGCTAAAAATTCCGTAGACCCGTCATGTTAAGTTTTTACCTCTGACAATATGATTTGGATTATTCCTATCTCCATTCAAGTTATGCAGATGAGCAGTTGAACTTCTTTCTTACCAGGCATGCACAATTGAGCGCCTCTGACCTAAACCTGGTGTGCCTGGTTCTCAAGTTTGAACCGCCTCTAGTCTTTTTCTTAGGCATGCGCAATTGAGCGCCTCTGACCTAAAAACTGGTGTGCCCGGTTCTCAAGTTTGAACCGCCTCCAGTCTTCTTCTTAGGCATGCGCATTGAGCGCCTCTGACCTAAAACCTGGTGTGCCAGGTTCTCAAGTTTGAACCGCCTCCAGTCTTCTTCTTAGGTATGCGCATTGAGCGCCTCTGACCTAAAACCTGGTGTGCCCAGTTCAAATTATGAACCGCCTCTAGTCTTTTCTTATTAGGCATGCACAATTGAGTGCCTCTGACCTAAAATTGATGAATTACTCAGCGCCGATTAGGCAATGGGAAGAGAACTATTTTCTCGCCAACCCTTTTCATGCTGGGGGTAAAAGCATAAATTGCCCAACGCCGCTAAGGCAAAGGAATAGAGATTTTATTTAAATGAAAGAAGCCGCCTCTTGGAGTTCGGCGCGAATTTCGAAGAAAATGACTGATCAGTTACTCTCCAAAACGCGAAGTTAATTTGCTTCGCGTGATGATGGAAAACGCGAAGTTATTTAACTCCGCGCATCTAAGCAAGGCGCGAGGATAACCAGGTGCCTTAGCTTCGCGTTCCTATAAAAAAAAAACTTGGATTTTTGGCGAGTGCAATTAGACGCTTCCATCTAAGTTAAGATGAATCTTTACCCGATCATCTGGGTATTAGTGATCTAAGTTACCCGATCATCTAGATTATTTTACCAAAATTATAAACCATCTATTTGTTGAGCAAGCAAGATTCTTGAAGCCGACAGATAGAGAGGAAAATAATTTGCTCTTTATTCATAAAAGAAGAGATTACAAAGAGGGAGTTATAGCTCTCCCAAAACCTTCTACAAATTCATCGACTCATCAATAACCTAATGGCGAGATTCCTCCGCAGGGTGTTGAAATTAAATTCCTTGGTTCAAGAGATCTCCTCTGCAAATGTCAACTATGATCTGTTTAAAGTCCTTAGTAGATCATCGGGAGATACTGCTATAAGAATCCTAATAAAGATGCACAAGTTGGATTCGACATGCTACAAGTCCTTACAGAGATTGTCATCTAACAGAAATGATCCTCAAGAAAACTTAATGGGCTACCGCAGAGTTTTTGTAACTCCTTCAAAAGGAGCCAGAGCTTGAAACCTGCAACTATATTGTAAAGCATATGCTTCTGGCTTCCTTAGAGTTACTTTGGCTGACGAAGACTGGTAAAGCCTCATGCACTCTTCTTCAAAAAGGATCTGGTCCAAGTACTTCACTGCAAAAGAAGGATCAAGAGTTAGAGAAAAACTCGAAAAATCTTCTAAGTACGAAAACGCGGAGCTAAGGATTAAACTCCGTGACCAGTTGAGAAAATAGCCTTGCGATTTAAACGCGACTGCTAGATCAAAATAGCCTTGCGATTTAAATGCGACTGCTAAATCAAAATAGCCTCGTGATTTAAACGCGATTGCTAATCAAAATAGCCTCGCGATTTAAACGCGACTGCTAATCAAAATAGCCTCGCGATTTAAACGCGACTGCTAAATCAAAATAGCCTCGCGATTTAAATGCGACTGCTAATCAAAATAGCCTCGCGATTTAAACGCGACTGCTAGTCAAAATAGCCTCACGATTTCAACGCGACTGCTAGTTAAATAGCCATGTGTTTTAAGCACAAGGATGACGCGATAACTTCGCGTAGAAGAAGATCAAAGTTTCTCTCCGTTTTCTCCTTTCTTCCCAAGCCTTACGGCCGGAGAACGACGATCTCGCCAGTTCAAAAATGGCTGGTTGGTTAAAACCGAGCCTAAACACTCAAAAATTGATTTAAGGAGTCTAAAAGTTTGAATTTCTACTTCCAATTGTTGTAGCATGGATTGGCTCGCCATTATGGCCACTGCCTCGGCCGCTGCCGCCGTTGCTAACGCTGGCCGCCGATGGTGAGGAGGCGCGCGATGCCGTACTCTTCTTAGATGACATCCTAGTCATGAAGATCTATGGAAAGATGAAGGAAGTTCGGTCGAAGATCATTCTTTCAAACTGATTTGCCTGAGTCGCCTGAGCTCTGAAGCTATTGAATTCTTCGGATGAAATGAAGAAGAAGATGAGTCAAGGACTCTATTTAAACAAAATTTCCGTCGCTTGGTATTCGGCGTAGAAATTTAGAGTAATTAATGAAACAATTACTCATTTCACTGAAAAAGAAGCTGATTAGCTCTGCGTAAGCGAGCATAACGCGAGATAGACTTGGTATTCTAACTCCGCATTTCAGTTTAAGTATCCAAAGTATTTCAAAATTTGTTAAGTTCTAAGCCATTTTGAAAACTTTGGAGGGGGTTCTGTTGGTAGTGAAAATTTCTAAGTTAAAAGGATTTTCCACAACAGAACGCGGAGCTAACTCCGTAGCCCCGCGTTTGGCTATTTTAGCCTCGCGTTTGAGCAAAACGCGGAGCTAATCCATAGCTCCGCGTTCTAATGAATTTAGCTCCTCGTTTACTCCGCGTGAGCAGATTTTATTAGAATCCTAAATTGATTGTGATTGAGATGTGAGCTTATCCAATACCCAAATTGAATCCAATCAGAATTCCAAATCAAGAGATTTAAATCAATAATAAATATTTGATTAGAATCCTTGATGAATTCAAAAATTTTGATTCCTATTCCTATGGATATCTTGATTCCTATTCCTATGGAAACTCTCATAACCACTAAAGTCTATAAATACCCTCTTTGAGGAGACTTTAAAGAGGATCAATTAATAATAGATCAATCTTTCTGATAATCGGTCTTCCTTTTCGGATCCTTTGACAATTCAAGTACGCAAGAGAGCCTTAAAGTCAGGGGTATTCTTCTTCTTCCTTTCGGTTCTTAGAGAATTCAAGTTATGCACAAAGCCTTGAGTTTGGGAGAGACCGGAAAAGACAGTCTACTATCGGCCGTTATCTTCAAGAGAGAAGAGTTCGGCGTTCGATCGTCCAAAGGAGCTGCTCGACAGATCCCATCGCCACTGATCCCACGTTTACTATTGTAAAAGAGAGAGATTGAAATATAAAATCCTCTCGTTTGTTCTCTTTTTATCTTGTTCACTTTCTATTGTAATTCAAGTTTATTCAATGGAAGGAAGTGAAGAAACTTTTGCCGCGAACAATGTTGCCAGAAGAGTAAACCCAGCTAGGCATTCTGAAGTCGCTAGCCGGGTATTGGCCTTCTTCGCCAGGAACTCACTTAGGAAAGTTCTTGCGCGGATTGGAACCTCTCCTACTGGGAGCTACTTCCCAAAACGGCCTGAAAGCAAACCAGTAATACATCTAGTAGGGCCATCTTGATAAGCCCCATGTGCGCCCAATTTGCCCGTTGGAACGCCATCCTGTTCTTGAGTTAACCCCCACTTTAACTCACAGGGCATCACCAACCTCTGAAGGTAGATCAGGGGATAACCACGCTCCATTCTGGGCAGAAACATTAAAGCTTCGCCAGAATTATAGAGCCACTTGCTTTCCTCTTCAAAGAGGATTTGGTCTGATTGCTCCATTATATCTCCGAAGAGAAATGTGGGCTTCTCTAGTGCTTCTCTGTTCATGGTTTCAAAGGCCGCATCAGTTATAATTTCCCGTGCAGTAGTGGGATGATATTTGATCAACTTCTCCCTGCGCTCTCTCGAATCTAGTTTGTACGCGGCCAAGATGGTGGTGAAGCAAAATTGAGCTGATGGATCCGAACCTCCAGCAAAGCCAAAGTAGTGCTTGTGGGGAAGAGCTTCCACCAAATACCCTACTGCAAAAGGGAAAATCAAACTTAGAAAAGTTTCTACAAAACAGAAATTTTTTCTAAGTATGGAAGCGCGAAGCTAAAAATTAGACCGCGCGAAGCTAAAAGTAACTCCGCACGAAGCTAAAAATTAGACCGCAGAAATCAAAATAGCCTCGCGTTTTAACGCGACTGCTAAAATAAATAGCCTCGCGTTTTAACGCGACTGCTAAAATAAATAGCCTCGTGTTTCAACGCGACTGCTACTCAAAATAGCCTCGCGTTTCAATGCGACTGCTAATCAAATAGCCCCGCGCTTCAAAATGCGAGGATGATGCGATAGCTTCGCGTAAGAAGAAAACCAGAGGTTTTTCTTCTTCTCCAAGCCATACGGCCGGAGTACGGCGATCTCGCCAATAAAAGAGAAGATTGGTCGTTTAAAGGCGAGCCAAATCACTCTCTAAATGTTCTAAAGAGCCCTAAAAGTGAGATCCTTACCTCCGATGGGCGAAACATGGACTGGCTCGCGGCTGCCACGGCCGCTGCCACCACTGCTAGTGCCAGTCGCCGACGATGGGGCTGCGCGAGAAGAGGCATAAGTCTTGGGCGCCATTTCTCAAAAAGTTGAGAAAATCAACGAGAAATAGGGAGAAAATTGGTCTGAAAACGCTCGGGTCGCCTAAACTCTGATCGCCTGAATCTCTAAGGTCTCTGGAGAATTCTCAAGTGAAGTAAGAAGGAAAAGACATAGAGACTTCATTTAAATGAGTTAAACCGCCTCTTGGAGTTCGGCGCGAATTTTAGAGAAAATGACTGATCAGTTACTTTTCAAAAACATGAAGCTATTTGCCTCGCGTAACAATGGAAAACGCGAAGTTATTAACTTCGCGCAACTCTGCAAAACGCGAGGATAACTCGGTGTTTTAGCTTCGCGTTCCTATGAAGAACCTGAGTTTCTGGCTAGTGCAATTAGGCACTTCCACCTAAGTTAAGATGATCTTTACCCGATCATCTTGATATTATCAGTCTAAGTTACGCAAATGAGCCTTAGATTATTTTTCCAAAATTATAAGCCATCTGTTTGTTGTGCAAGCACGATTTTTGAAGCCAACAGATAGAGAGGAAAATATTTGCTTTTATTCATGAAGCAAAAGGATTACAAAAGAAGAGAGAGTTATAGCTCTCCCAAAAGTTTCTACATGATCATCGACTCATCAATAACCTAACAACGAGACTTCTCTACGGGGTGTTAAAGCTCAATTCCCTGGTACACATACAAGAGATCTCCTCCGCAAAAGTCAACTATGATCTGTTTAAAGTTCTTAGTGGATCATCTGAAGATATTGCTACAAGAATCCTAATGGAGATGCACAAGTTGAATTTGAAGTGCTGCAAGTCCTTACAGGATCATCTCTATCGCTTTGGAAAGTAACAGAGATTGTCATCTAACAGAAATGGTACTCAAGAAAACTTAATGAGCTGCTGCAAAGTTCTTGTAACTGCTTCAAAAGTTTATCTTTTGGAGCCAGGGCTTGAAACCTGCAACTATTTTGTAAAGCATATGCTTCTGGCTTCGTTAGAGTTACTTTTGCTGACGAAGACTGGTAGAGCCACATGCTCTCCTCTTCAAAAAGGATTTAGTTTACTGCAAAAGGAGAATCAAGAGTTAGACAAAAATCGAAAAATCTTCTAAGTATAAAAACGCAGAGCTGAGCTAACTCCCCGTGTAGTTGAGGAAGTAGCCTCGCGTTTTAAAACGCAGAGGATTACGTGATAACTTCGCGTAAAGGAGGAACAGAGTTTCTCTCTGCCGTTTCCTTTTCTTTCATAGCCTCGCATTTCAAAAGCGACTGCTAGTTAAAATAGCCTCGCGTTTCAATGCGACTGCTAATCAAAATAGCCTCGCGTTTCAACGTGACTGCTAACAAAATAGCCCCGCGTTTCAAGCGCAGAGATGACGCGATAACTTCGCGTAGAGAAAGACCAGAGTTCCTCTCTGTCTTCTCCTTCTCCTTTAAGCCTTACGGCCAGAGCACGGCGATCTCGCCGGTGAAGTAAACAATTGGCTGGTTAAAACCGAGCCAAAACACCCCAAAATGGTTCTAAGGAAACCAAAAAGATAAGGTTTTTACCTTCAATAATCAAAGCATGGATTGATACGCCATTGTGTCTATTTCCACAACCGTTGCCATTGCCGTTAGCACCGGCCACCGTGCACGAAGCCGTACTCTTCTGGAGCAACATCCTAATGATGAAAATCTATGGAGAGTCGAACGGAGATCAATTGAAGATCGTTCGTCAACGTCGCTCGCTCAGTTGCCGGAGCTCGGAATTTTCTAACTTCTCAAAATGAAGAAGAAGATGAGTCAAAGCCTCTATTTAAACAGGATGATCCGTCGCTCGGAAATTCAGAGTAATTAATGAAACAATTACTCATTCCACTGAAAAAGAAGCTATTAGCTCCGCATAGGTGAGCACAAAAAAAAAACGCGAGATAAACTTGGTATTTTAACTTCGCGTTCTCAGTTTAAATATCCAAAGTATTTCAAAATTTGCTATGTTCTAAGCCATTTTGAAAACTTTGGAGGGGGTTCTGTTGGCAGTGAAAATTTCTAAGTTAAAAAGAATTTTCCACAATAGAACGCGGAGCTAATTCTGTAGCTCCGCGTCTGGCTAGTTTTAGCCTCACCGTGAGTAAAATGCGGGGCTATCAATAGCTTCGCGTTAGCTCTGCATTCTGGTTATTTAGCGCCGCGTTTTGATACGATTAGCTCCGCGTGAGCAGATAACTAGAATCTCAAACTGATTGAGATTATGATTTGGGCTTATCCAAATACTCGAATTGAATCCAATCAGAGTTCCAAATCAAGAGATTTAAATCAAAACTAAGATATTTGATTGGAATCCTTGATGAATGCGAGTTCTATTTAGATAGAAACTCTTGCATTAACCTGGGGATATAAATACCTTCTTGGTGAAACCCTAGGGGTCTTCCTTTTGGCAATTGAGATCTTTTCCTCTTGGAGAATTCAAGTTACGCACAAAGCCTTGAGTTCGTGAAAGACCAGAGAAGATCTTCTACAGTCGGCCGCCGTCTTCGAGAGAGAAGAGCTCAACGTTCGATCGTCCAAAGGAACTACTATAGATCCCATTGCCACTAATCCCACCACTATACTGTAAAAGAGAGCGATTGAAATATAAAATCCTCTCGTTTGTTCTTCTTTTTATCTTGTTCACTTCCATTGTAATTTAAGTTAATTCAATGGGAGGAAGCAAAAATTTTGCTGCGAACACTCATGAGTAAGAAGATGCTAAAGCTGCCGGACTCTAAACGTCCAGAGGAAGCAGGGAAAGTTAATGACCCTAACTATTGTGTTTACCATTAGATCATTAACCACCCTACCCAAAACTGCTATATCCTTAGAGATAAAATTCAAGCCTTAATGGACGCTAATGTCATCAAACTCCAAGAGCACCAGAAAAAGGTGACCGCAAACATGGTGACGATCAAGTTCGGCAAGGCGCCCCATTAGATAGAGTCAACAATCTAAGACGGAATGCGACCCATCCCTAAAGGCATGATACAGGTCGTCAATTTCGATCTGCACCACCAGCAGAAGAAGGGACTGTTCCTCTTTGAAACCGATAGGGCGGAGATACTGTGGGTGCATCCAGATCTCCTAAATGATGAACAATGGACTTCCAGTTCATCTGGGAAGAAGCGAAGAGAGAAAACCTTCACCTCCAATGTCGTCTCCGTAATACCGAAGATGATGGAATCATTCCTGCTTTGACCGATTCGGAAGAGGAAATTGAAAATTCTTTGGTGGCTGACGCAGATCCTTCTCCCGCGGGAACCCGCTCAGGAAAAGATTACTTGAAGAACTACGGCCAAACAACAAATTCTCAATCACCTTTAGAGAAAGTCAAACAAAAAGAGCTTAAGTTTGATAAAATTCTGAAGAAGGGAAAGGAGACTGCAAAGGACTCGCGGAAGTCATTCCAGTTCGACATTTTAACACAGTTGGCCAATATTCCCGCAAGGATAACCTTATACGAGCTCCTGAAGCTCTCTAAATCTACTAGAGAAGCTCTAAGAGAAGCTCTGCAAGATTCAAAAGTATTCTTGGTACAAATATCGGAGATAATTGAGGAAGGAGAATCTCTTTGCGCGACATGTCACCAGGTTTCCGATAAAAACATCCCTTGCGTCACTTTTTCTCCGGAAGACATGCAGGTCAGGAGTAATAAGCATCACCACCCTCTGTATTACAAGAGATACATAGGATCTACGGAGATTGATCGCATTCAAGTTGATCCAGGCTCGGCCTTGAGCATCATGCCGCGAAGGATGCTACGATATCTTGGAGTGCCGACGAATAGATTGGCAGCCACCAAAACTATTATCTTCGGATTCAATGCTAACGGCAGTAGACTGCTGGGTAAAATAAAGCTCAAGTGTCAGATCGGCGATCTAAAGACGGAAGTCACGTGTTGTGTGATAGATGCGAACACATCATACAATCTACTATTAGGGAGACCCTGGATCCATAGCAATCTCATTGTGCCCTCCACGTTACACCAATGCATGAAATACTTCGATAAAGATGTGAATGTAAAAACGCTCATTGCAGAAAAACAACCCTTCAAAGGAGTTAAAAACTACTTCACTGACGCGCTGCTATATCAAGATGTGTTCGGTGTTTTCAGACCAACCTGTTCCAGATAACTCTGATAGCAGCGAGGAGGTTGATACAGAATCAGGATTCGAAGATTCGAAATCCAAAGATGTAATTTGGGACGGTGAGCCCATTGTGATAAGCCTCGACGGTCTTGATGTAAATAACATCGTTCACTCTGATGGTGAATGGGTGATAAATGAAGATTTAGAGTTTGCTTACTCTTCTAGTATTGATTCTGAGCCCTCAAGCACTAGCACAGATGCATTTAACGACTGTGTAAATGAGATATATTTCTGACTTCTTTCCAAACACCAATCCGATCATCCTTACACGAATTAAGTCATGACGTTGAAAGTGCTAATCAGGTCATTTTCGAGGTCCCTCCCAAAAATGGAACCCGAAAGACCATAGTATTTGGAAGAGCAAGTTACAAGAATAAAGAGAAATGCTTAGATTCTGAGGAAGAATAGGTAAAACTCGAGTTCTTCCATTATGATGAAAATTCCCGTAGAATAATAAAGAAAATAGGATACAATCTTGCCGAAGGCAGGGAGTTGAACTGCAGAAAAGGAAGGAGGACAATCCTTCAACCTTTTGTTCCAGAAGGAAAAATGCCAGACTATTACCAGAAAACCGGCAGGGGGTTGGGATGCGCCACCACTCCCGAAATCTCCTCAAGCGAGAAAATAGAGGAAGGACAGTACAATCATTCGTCAGAATCATCACGCTGGGATTCAGATATCAGTACTGGTGTGATTTTCCGCAAAGTATCCGCGAACATGGCTTCCGCGATCCAAGAAGACGAAAACTTAAAGGAAACCTCATCAATAAGAGATGATCCTTGGGCCAAGCATCTTAATATGAAGTGGGAGATCCAGTTTGAACAGCGTGAGCCCCCAACCGAAGATAAAGTGATCCAAATCAATATGGGAGATGAAAAGAATCCTAAACCCATATTTATAAGTGAGAACCTATCCTCGGAAGAAAGGAAGGTATTGATCTCTCATTTGCGAATACATTGATATTTTCGCTTGGAGTTATGAGGAAATGCCAGGGTTGGATCCAAGTGTGGTGGTTCACAAATTGAAAATCCAACCAGATGTTAAATTAGTAAAACAACAACAACAAAAATTCCGCCCAGAGATCATGGAAGCTATAGAAGCTGAAATAAAAAAGTTGATCGGATCAGGCTTTATTCGCGAGGAACAACACCCTGATTGGGTCGCGAATATAGTTCCCGTGACCAAGAAAAAAGGAAAAATCCGAGTTTGCATAGACTTTAGGGATTTGAATGAGACTTGCCCTAAAGACGAATTCCCATTACCTATCATGGATATTGTGATAGATAATACTTGTGGGTATGAGCGCATGCCGTTCATGGATGGATTCTCGGGATATAATCAAATAAAGATGTACCCTGATGATGAGAAGCATACGTCCTTCAGGACACCACTCGGGGTATACTGCTATACAGTCATGCCCTTTGGCCTGAAGAACGCAGGTGCTACGTATCAACGCGCCATGAATGCAATATTCTAAGAGCACCTCCAGAAAACAGTGGAGTGCTACGTAGATGACCTAGTGATTAAGAGCAGAAACAAATATGATCACTTGAAAGATTTGAAGACAGTGTTCGACCTCATGAGGAAGCACCAGTTTAGGATGAATCCAACTAAGTCTTTCCTCGGGGTTTCCAATGGAAAGTTCCTCGGTTTTATTGTAACGTCGAAAGGGATACATCTCGATCCAGATAAAGTCAAGGCTATCCAAGACATGCCACCTCCCCATAACCTCAAAGAGTTAAGGGGGTTGCAAGGCAGACTGGCGTATATCCGCAAGTTTATATCAAATTTGTCTAGTAAATGTCAGCCTTTCACCAGATTAATGAGGAAAGGAGTGTCATTTGTCTGGGATGATGCATGCCAAAAGGCTTTTGAAGAAGTCAAATAATATCTCACGAAACCACCAGTGCTTGTATCCCCAGTCTGAGGAATGCTTTTCTTGCTATATGTAAGGGCTATGAAGGCTATGAACCATTCATTAGGCACTTTGCTAGCGCAGAAGAATGAGTTAGGCCATGAACAAGCTATTTACTACCTCAGCAAAATGATGATTGGGGCAGAATACCGGTATAATCCTGTGGAAAAATAATGTCTAACTTTGGTATTCGCAATACAGAAAATGCGACACTACTTAGCTGGACAAACCATCCACGTTGTATCGAGAGTTAACCCCCTGAGAATATTAATAACTAAACCCGGGTTATTAAATTCAAGACTATCCAATTGGGTTATTTTGCTATCACAATATGATATGCACTTTGTCCCACAGAAGTTTATCAAAGGACAGGCCGTGGCCGACTTCTTGGCCGAACATCCAATCCCAGCATCCTCCAAGTTAAACGAGCAAATTCCGGGAGAGTTAGAAGAATGGGACTTGATTCTAGAAAAGGATGACTCAAGAAGGTCTTCCGAGGCAAATACAGTCTCGAAAGGTGTATGGCAGATTTTCTTTGATGGTGCCTCCCTAATGGGATCCGAGGGAAAGACGACAGCGGGGGTAGGAGTTATTCTCGTCTCTCCCCGCAACCACATCATTCCTCAAGCTTACTCATTGACAAGTTCATGCTCCAACAATGTCGCGGAATATAACGCCCTCCTAATCGGCTTAAGAGTAGCCAAACAACTGGGGGTCGAATACTTGGAGGCATATGGGGACTCTTAATTTGTTGTGAATCAAATAAAAGGGGAATACGAGGTCAAACATGAAGACCTCCTGCCGTATTATCGCGCGGTGATCAAGATCGCCGATGGTTTCAAGGGTTTCTATATCAGCCACATAAAGCGCCACCTAAATAGTTATACAGATTCACTAGCTTCCTTGGCTGCTACATTAGCCTTGCCCAAGCATGCCAAAAGACAGATTATGGTAAGCAGCAAGGAATTGTTTTGTCCAAAGGACGAGCTCAAAGAAGAAATGAAAAAACCACAGGAAGAAGCTGACGCTTTCGAATCAAGCCTAGAACCGAGGGACTGGCATTTTCCTTTAATAGACTATGTCCTTTACGGGATATTACCCGAAGGTCCAAAAGAAGCCAAGACCATTCAGAGAAGGGCTATCCATTTTTGCTACAACACAGAACTCCAGACATTGTATAGAAATTCTACGCTCTCCAACTGCGAAGCACAAAAGGTACTCGAAGAAGCTCATGCTGGCATTTGCAGAGCACACCAGTCAGGGCCAAAACTCTGGGATAGAATCCGAAGAATGGATTATTACTGGCCCAAATGATGACAGAAGCGGTTAAATACGCCAAGAAGTGTAGGGCCTACCAAATACATGCAGACTTTATACATAAAGCTCCGGAGTATCTTCACCCAACAGCTACGTCATGGCCATTCGAACAATGGGGTATGGACATGTAGGGCCAATTTCTCCGCCACCAACGAGAGGACACTGGTTCATTTTAGCCATAACTGATTACTTTTCAAAATGGACTGAGGCAATTTCCCTAACCGAAGTAAAATCGTCAGATGTTATCAAATTCATCAAGCACCATGTGCTTTATCGCCTCGGGTGCCTAGAAGGATAATTCATGACAACGGACCTCAGTTTGTGAGCCAAGTGTATTCTAGATTCTGCAACAAGTGCAGGATCGAGGATGTGGCTTCATCACCATACTACCCTGCAGCTAATGGTCTAGCAGAAACTTTCAATAAGACCATTGTAAAACTTCTTAAAAAGTTTGTGTCATCCAATCAAAGGGACTGGGACGAAAAGCTCGGAGAATGTCTGTAGGCATATCGCACCATAGTCCAAACTCCCACTAATGCCACGCCCTTCTCTTTGGTATATGGGTCAAAAGCAGACTTGCCTTTGGAAATCCAAATCCCGTCATTACGAGTCGCGTTAACAACTAGGATGACGGAAGAAGAAAGACATTAGCAAAAGCTCCAAGAGTTAGAAGCCTCGGATGACAAGCGCTTGGAAGCTCAACAGGATATCGAGCTATACCAGGCGCGGATCTACAGAACCTTTAACAATAAGGCTAAACGAAGAACTTTTAAGAAGGGTGATCTGGTCCTGTCAGTTAGAAGACCGATCATAACAAGCTATAAGCCTAGGGAAAAGTTTCAGCCAAAGTGGGAGGGACCCTTTGTCATTGATACGGTCTACTCCAACGGCGCGTATCGGTTGACAAAGCCTAATGGTGACAAGGTCTTGATGCCAATCAACGGCAAGTTCCTGAAGAAATATTATTCTTAGTAAAATTGCAGAACACCAGTTATAATATGGCTTGGGTAGTTCTATGCAAGTTATGAGCAAAAAATTTCTCTGTAATTAGAAGTTCATTAATGGAGGTTCTTGGTTCCGGACTAAAAGCCTGTAGTCCGCGAACCAGATTTTCCTTTTATCAAATTCACAAAGTTAAATAATATCTCTAGCGAACCAGATTTTCCTTTTATCAAATTCGCCAAGTTAAATAATACCTGTGGCGAACCAGATTTTTCTTTTATCAAATTCACCAAGTTAAATAATACCTCTGGCGAGCCAGATTTTTCTTTTATCAAATTTGCCAAGTTAAATAATACCTCTGGCGAACCAAATTTTCCCTTTTATCAAATTTGCCAAGTTAAATAATACCTCTGGTGAACCAAAATTTTCCTTTTATCAAATTTGCCAAGTTAAATAGCACCTCTACCGATTCGAATTAGTCGACAAGAAGTTCTTTCATCCACAGTAATTTTGGGTACTTAGAAAATTTTGATTCATTTTGAGGTTATCAACTTAACAGTTATCTTTAGTAATCAATATCAGAATTATTCTTCAGATACTCTTAGTTACGTAAAAAAAAGAAACTTCTTTATTCATCATCAGAGCAAAATTACAGAGAATTCTCTAAGTGCTATACAGCCAACAAGAGTGGATACAAATCACCGATATATAAAAAAAAGAGAAAACTTGCTTCTGTAACCTTCTCTTTTAGTATGGTTCAAATCAAAAAGTTTGCTTCTGCATGCTCTTCTTCTGGAATGACAGATTTGCTTCTGTAACCGTCTCTTTCGGCATGGTTCAGATCAAAAAATTTGCTCCATGGCCTCCACTTCCAATTTTCTCTTGTAGCCTCCTTTTTAAGGACGGCTTAAAGGCATAATCTTATTTTTTTTCTTTCCGACCACAATCAGAGACCTCCTAGTTGGTTCTCCCAGTAATGATGCCAGTGAATTGATTAGTTCAAAACTAGCATATCAAGTGCACACCCCAGATGTACAACATGATGAGTTGCGCAAATTCAAGGTCCTGGTCATTAGTACCCCAACTTTGTGGAGTACTACGAAAGAAGAAAAACAATGACACAGACCCAAAATCTTTTCTCTCATGAAAAATTCATGATACCTTCCAAGATCCTCGAGGTATTGGAAGCAATTACGAGCCCATCGGGTATGGGTCATTGTTAAGGAGAATGACTACGGTTATCTCCTGCAGCCGAGACAAATCCTTGTTAAAAGGGAAGGAAAAAAAGGAAGAGAAGGGTATGAATCAGAAGAAGAGGTTTACCTTAATTAAAGAAAATGACTACGCTCAGAAGGACCATTTCGGTGAGACACCCCGCTGGATTGATGCAGTCTGGAGGTCTTGTGACATGCCAACTCTTATCCATCACTTCAGTTGAAGAAGAAGAAAATATGGCTGCACTGATGGATCGGCTACAAAAGAAAGAAAGAGAAGAGAGTCAGGAAGAAATTCTGTCACGGCTGAATGATCTTCCATTGAGGAGATCATGTGTCTTATATAGACAATCTGGTAACTGTGATCTCCAGTTTAGAGGAGATAAAACCGAAATCTCAAGTCAAGATTTTCAGTTCAAATCTCAACAGAATTTATTGTCGTTGCATGGGACGCTTAGATATCGCAGCCCAGAGATCTCGTCATTAATAAAGACATGTAACGCTTGGAATTCCACGCCCGACGGCTTCATCCCGAGACTCGCAGAAATCTCTACAAATTCTAAAAAATCTACGGTCTATTCCGTGAACCTCCAGACAAAGCATCGCAAACCAAAATTCCGGAACCAGGGTCGCGGTTTTAAATGAATCGTGTTGATCCGTGTGATTTAAGAAAGTCGCGTAAACAGACATACAGATACCAGAGTATTACGGTGGTTCGCTAACTTTAGACAACAGATGGCAGGTCAGAACCGTACCTTGGAAAGCCAAAATCAGGTTCTTTATAAACGACAGGGGATCTATTACAAAAAAAAAAGAACTAAAACAGGTGTATACAAAGTTTAATAGTTCAACGATTCAAAAGGGCTTTTATTTTCTCCTCCGCATCGTCAATGTCTTGTTGAAGGGTCTCATAAGCTTGAACAGTGGCTTGACGATGCAATTCCTTGTCACCGGCGATAACAATCTACGCTGCAGCAGCTTCTAGTGCGTCCAATTCAACTTGCATCGCCTGGAGATCTCTGGTTGTATTGTCCCGCTAGCGCGATAAGTTGGCAAGGTTCCTCATTGATTCATCGCGCTCCTTGATAATTTTGGCCAAGAAAGCTTGAGCCTTAGTGATAGTCTCTTGAGTCCTAGCAATGGCCTAATCATGGTCCTTAACAATTGAAGCAACGACCTCTACTTGAAGAACTAGAGACTCGCGGTCTGATCGACCCTTTTCTAAGGAGGCTTTGCAAGCATTCGCCTTCTCCTGAGTCTCCTTCTGGAACTTAAGTTGTTCCTCCTTCAGCTTCTGGAATAGGATTTCCACTGTCTCAGACTTATCAGCACTTCTGGCTTTTGACAGGGAGTCAGCATGCTTTTGAAGCTGAGCTATCATAAGCTTGAAATGAGCAGTTTTATCATCTCCACCAATGCTGACAATACCAGTTAAATAAATATTAAGAACATTGGCAAGTGAAGCCAAAGGAACCCCTTCAGTACCTTGTCAATACAACGATCAAAGAAAAGGAGGAAAGTTTCCACCGTATCCTTCAATAAATCAACCTCAAAAGCATCAACCTCTGCATGAGAGGAATCAACACTGGTCGAGGCAGAGACGGTTTGAACCGTACTCTGCTGCACAGAAGCAACAATGCCAACATCAAGAGAAATGGGACCTCTGAGAGCTGCGGCAGAACTATCAGGTGCAACATCTTGAACCAAATTATCGGACGGAGCAGCTATGACCGAAACCATGGACGCAGTAGTCTCTGGAATTGCTGCTTCTATAGTACCAACAGCAGAAGTTGTAACCATGGTCACATCATCAGTGTCAGCCTCTGCGATAGTGTCATCTAACGGAGTTATCCTCGCACCCATGCACTCTAAGTCTGGGGTTGAAACCGGGTCTGGCAAAGAAGGAGAAAACCAATGTATATAAAAAAAAAAAACTTACGGCATCAGCTAATAATAACACAATTGTTGAAAGATGCAAACCTAAAGGTTGAACACTGGATTCTCCAGGTCCGTACACTTCAGGTCCAAACACTTCAGGCCCGTATACTTCAGTCCAAATGTCTTCGCTCAAATATACGTACTTACCATGGTCCGACGGAGGGGTTGAAGATAGAAGCTCATCGCTGACAATATCATAGTCATCTTCCCAGTCGCCCTGATTTTCTGAAGGAGGGGCTACTTTTGGAGGATCTGAGGCGCGGGTTTCCCCAATTACTTGTACTTCACCCTCCGCGGGGGCTTGATGCACTAGAGCTGCAGGATCCTCCCGTGTAGCAGAAGAAGCCTCTACTCCAGTAGCGACCTGGTGCACGAGAGTTGCAGAATTCTCGTGAGTATCAAGAATAGGATCACTACGGAAAATGGGTCCTTGATTTCGACGTCTCTTAAGGGAACGCAGAGTTAAAGATGAATCGTCTTCACCCTCCTCAGGTTCCTCCGCGGGAGTCTCGGAGACCAAATTGGATGCAACAACACCAGTCCCAAATGTGATGTCCTGCGGATCAACGCCCTGCGGAATGGCAGGTAAGTCACTGAGGCGGCTCAGTCTCTTTCACTTATGGGAAATCTTCTTTGGAGGAGACTGCGGTTGAGGAGAAGTTTCCTTCAAAGTTGGCAAAGGAGAAGCAATAGGAAAAGCAGGCTGAGTTGATAAAGCCAGTGCATTGTTGTCCTCCTCTTCTTGTTGAGTCACTGGTTCCGACTCATCAGAAGCGCTTTCTGCCCCCAAAGTTTTCCATCCCTGCAACTTTAGTGCTGCCAGCCTTTTTCTTCTGAGCATACCAGGCTCCGATCTCCCTCAAGCAAGTAAGATTTACATTGAAATCATGAGGAGCAAAATTAGCATCCACGAACCACTTGCAGAAACTGAGGCTCATAATCGAATTTGAGGTCTTGAGCGGAAGATCAAATCGGGCCTGAGTTCCACCTGCGACGAAGTGAAACCAAGCTCGAGCTCTCTCAAGAATATTCCCAACAAAACTCAGCTCTCTATTGGGATTACCAACATAAAGCTGATCATACCTGAACTGTCGAGCGAAACGACTAGGGTAATAAGACTCTATGTAGCAATGGTTCCCCAAATGAAGAACCAGATGTCCTGGACGGATGTTTATCAACCACCAGAAGCACCCCGAGGACAAAACAGTAAATTTATCGGCACCGGCAATTGTTGGCAGTGAAAATTTCTAAGTTAAAAGGATTTTCCACAATAGAACACGGAGCCAATTCAATAGCCCCGCGTTTGGTTACATTAACCCTGCGTTTGAATAAAATGCAGAGATGTCTAATAGCTCCGCATTGATTCCGCAGAATGGCTAGTTTTAGCCTCGCGTTTGAGTAAAACGCAGAGATGATCAATAGCTCCGCGTTAGCTCCGCATTCTGGTTATTTAGCGCCGCGTTTTGATGCAATTAAAAGCTCCGTGTGAGCAGATAACCAGAATCTCAAATTGATTGAGATTATGATTTTAGGCTTATCTAAATACCCGAATCAAATCAAATCAGAATTCCATCAAAACTAAGATATTTGATTGGAATCCTTGATGAATGCGACTTCTATTTAGATAGAAACTCTTGCATTAACCTGGGGCTATAAATACCTTCCTGGTGAAACCCTAGAGAGCTTCTTTTCGGCAATTAAGATATTTTTCTGAAATCTTGGAGAATTCAAGTTACGCACAGAGCCTTGAGTTCGTGAAGATCAGAGAAAATCACCATCTTCTTCCTTTCGGTTCTTAGAGAATTCAAGTACACGAGAAAGCCTTGAGTTCGGGAAAGACCGGAGAAGACAGTCTACTATCGGCCGATATCTTCGACAGAGAAGATTTCAACGTACCGATCGTCCACGGGAACTACTATAGATCCCATCGCCACAGATCTCACGAAACTATTGTAAAAGAGAGAGATTGAAATATAAAATCCTCTCGTTTGTTCTCTTTATATCTTGTTCACTTCTATTGTAATTTAAGTTAATTCAATGGGAGGAAGCGAAGGAAATTCTGCGACGAACAGCAGTATCCGCGAATTCCTCCCCGTACCCGGCATTTGGAAAGTATGAAAAATATCTGAACAACTCGAAAGTTGAGAATTGCCGAAGCGTCTTGGTGATCGCGACCATATAACTCCCTTTCCACTGCGACCTCTCATAGTGCTGCACTTTGGGAGCACTTAAGTTAATCTGCGAGTCTGCAGGACTCATCAGAGTAGGACAATGTAGAACCAGCCAAGCCATCAAATAAGTATAAGGGAGTTCTACTCGCGGATTAGGAGTCTTAATGACCGGATCTCCTTCCTTCCTTGGCTCCCTCTTCACATTGCAAAATTTGTCAGATAATCTCCTCAGTCCGTTTTGGATGTTACAGACCATTGTGGGCAACAAGTTGAGCCACCTACCAAGAGCTAGTAGGATGGCTGGGTGTACGACCTTAATAGGTATGTTTTTCTGCGAAGGAATAACACACTTCTTCAGCCACACCATCAAATAGCCCGTCAAGAAGGCAGGATCAGACAAAGGCTGGAGGGCCTGATAGTGAAAACTTTCAAAGGACGTTCCAGCCTTGAAAACGTCCTCATCAGATTCAGCGACATAAGCATCTGTCCCGAAACTAGCGATTCTTCTCTCAACTTCCTTTTCAGAAACCGGAGGAATGCGAGTAAAGTTCGGATTACTCCTAGAAAAATTGGGCAGAATATACTGCAGCCACTTTTTTGGCTTCAAACTGCGGGTGCCGGATGTATGAGGGCAAATATAATAATGGCAGAGTAATTCTCAGTAGGTATTGTAAGCCAAAGAGTCCTGAGTCTTCAGCAGATGAAGTTCTTCCCTAGTAGGGACATACTCTTCATACGGGATGTCTCCCATGGGTAAGCCCGAAATTTCATACATTTCATGGAGGGCAAAACCTAACTCACCACGAGGGCTAAAAACTGTACAAGTATCAGGATTGTACAATTCCAGTAAAGCAAAAAAATGAAATCTACTAGCAGGAATACCATGCTGAACAGCCCTGATGGCACGGTGTAGCCTCGCATAATGAAGCTGATGCCCGAAGGTTTTTAAGACGAAATCAGTCAAGACTGCCCACTCTCCTTTTGAAGAGAAGTGAACCCAACCAGGGGGACGAAAATCCTGAACAGGAAATTCTCCTTGTGCATTGGTAAATAGGTGCAAGAAAGTCTGCACGATTATGGGAACCTCGCCTCTGGGGAGGTCATGTTTAAGCAGTCCCAGGAGCAATCCACTAAAGTGTTTTCCACTACCACGAGGAAAAGCACCTTGAGCATTAAAGTCCCCCAACAAGATGCTGTCTTGCAGCCTGTTTGTGTGTCAGTCCATTCGTCTGGGCACGAAAAGGGATTGAAAGAATAAGAACGGATAAGACATCTCCATGTTGGGAAGAAATAAGTAACGACCTTCAACATGACGGAGCCACTTGTAATCTCCATCTTCCAAACTGCTATCGAGCACTGAAATATGATCCCCAAACAGAAAGGCGGGTTTGCATAGCGTAGATCGATCATCTTCTTCGAAAGGTGCATTAGTCATCAGTTCTCGCAATACATAGCGAGAAGGATGAAGAATTTTCCTTCTCTCTCTTGATTGTCTGATGCTGTACAATGTGGAAAGACATGACCAAATCTAAACTCTTTCTCTCCATCATAACCATCAGAGTATCCGAAATAATGGTCTTTAGGCTAAGGATTCAAGGTGTAGTCGACTGCAAAATACATTCAGATTCAAGATAAAAAAATGAGAAAAGGACTGCCTTTCGAAAGTGTTCTTCATTACCTCCAATCAAGGGTTCTTGCCGAACCACTATTGAACTGGATGTTGCTCGAGAATTTTGACGACCACTGACAGCAGCATCAGAGGAAGAAGTTTTCTTCGGCATCTTTTACAGATTGAGAAAATCCTTCGAATCAAAAGCTATGGGAGATTGAAGACGAGAAGTCTGAGGAGCTCGAACGAAGAACTCAGATTTTAAATTTCTTGAGATAAGAGTAGCCTATGTCGTAAAGTGGAGGTTATATAGCCGATGATTTGACGGCCGAGATCTCTGGACAGACGTGACATCTGGCTAGAATCTCGAGGGAACCTTTTCATTTAATGTGGCTCAGAGAACGTCTCTATTCTTACGCCGTAGAAAACAACCGCCTTCCGGCCTTTCCGTGAAAAAAAAAAAGACAGTTCGCGACCCTAACATATAGTCATTTTCTACTTAAAAAAATGAAGGCTCGCGCCCCTAATACAGAGACGTGTCCCTTCCGAAGACAGTTCGCAACCCTAACACAGAGTCGTTTTCTACTCAAAAAAATAAAGGCTCGCTCCCCTAATACAGAGACGTGTCCCTTCCGAAGACAGTTCGCGACCCTAACACAGAGTCGTTTTCTACTCAAAAAAATGAAGGCTCGCGCCCCTAATACAGAGACGTGTCTCTTCCGAAGACAGTTCGCGACCCTAACACATAGTCGTTTTCTACTAAAAAAATGAAGACTCGCGTCCCTAATATAGAGACGTGTCTCTTTCGAAGACAGTTCGCGACCCTAACACAGAGTCGTTTTCTACTAAAAAAAATGAAGGCTCGCGCCCCTAATATAGAGACGTGTCCCTTCCGAAAACAGTTCGCGACCCTAACACAGAGTCGTTTTCTACTCAAAAAATGAAGGCTCGCGCCCTTAATACAGAGACGTGTCCCTTCTGAAGATAATTCGCGACCCTAACACAGAGTCATTTTCTACTCAAAAAATTGAAGGCTCGCAGCCCTAATACAGAGACGTGTCCCTTCCGAAGACAGTTCGCGACCCTAATACAGAGTCGTTTTTTACTCAAAAAAATGAAGGCTCGTGTCCCTAATACAGAGACGTGTCCCTTTCGAAGACAGTTCGCGACCCTAACACAGCGTCGTTTTCTACTCCAAGATGAAGGCTTGCGCCCCTAATACAGAGACGTGTCCCTTCAAAGGCAAAAAAAAAGGAAGCAACAGTAGCGCTAATACAGAGTCACAGATTTCTGCAAATGCAATGGAGATTCTAATACATAATATTAAATCCAAAGTATTCCAAAACTCCTCAAGAAATCATAAGAGTTTTGAAAACTTTGGAGGGGATTTTGTCAGCAAAAAATTCTGGAAAACTAAGCAGATCCACGAATTCAGAGACAGAAGCTCGCAACTCATCGGATCCGTGAATCTAAGAGACTGAGATTCGCGACCCAGACGACAGAACAGATTCGCAAATCTAAAGTTGAGATTTACGACACTACCTATAGTTTTCGGGTAGGGGTTTAATATAAAGTCACCCAACCCGAACAAGAGAGTTACCATCTCAGATCGTGGGGCGAACTGCCAAACGAATGCAGCGACATTACTTCGATCGTGGGAGCAACTGCATAACGAATATGACGGCACTTCTCGAGTAGTGGGCGCTAACGGTCGAGCAGATATGGCGGGACGTTACTCTAGAACCCCTATAAAAGGTGGGGAGAGAAAGAGACACACCGACAGACGGAGACAGAGGAAGACAAGCAGATATCTTCTCCTAAGAGTGATCCCTTGTAATCAAGAGCCGATTGCCTTTTTCCTTGAGCCAACTGAGAGAGATTGTACGGAGTGTCAACGGAGAGCAGGATCGTCCTCCATAGCCACCTAGGAACCCAGTCTTAAACAAAGAGGAAATATAATCTTCCTCATTTTCTGTAAACGGGAAACTGTTAGGTTGTAATTTTTTATTAAAAAGACTTTGATATAAAGAGCATGCAATTTTTATGGCGAACAGCGCCACGTGTAATAATTTTATTAGACATCTTAAGCAGTGGCGAAATAACTCCCTTTCACCGTCAGTGAATTTCCCATTTCTTATATATATATATATATATATATATATATATATATATATATATATATATATATATATATATATATATATATATCCAAGAACATAAGCTAATAAATATTTCCTCAAGTAAAAAGAAGAAGAAGAGGAAAGCAAAAAAAATTTAAGTGGATTGTACAAATTAAATCATCAAACATATGCAACCTAATCAACGTGACAATGTGCTCAATTGACTGTAATTGTTTTTTATATTTGTATTTAAAAAGTGGGGAAAATTTTGGATTTTTTAGTGGGAATTTCTAATTTCCAAATAAATTTGTGAATATAACTGAATTAATTTCCAAACATTATACAGAAATTAAAAAATCCAACTAAAATTTGAATTTTTCACCATTAAATACAAATCCAGCACACCTAGGATCTCACCTCGTACGCACACATATGTCGTGCAGTATACTTTATTCCACATACAAAAACAATAGATGTGTT